>OY754970.1:18340432-19065432 GCA_963576475.1 Molanna angustata
CTCTAACAACTTTATCATACGCCTTTTCTAGGTCTATGAAGGCACAGAAAATTTTCTGATTTTTATCCAGAACCTTTTCTGTAATCGTGCGCAGAGAAAAAATTTGGTCTATACATCCTCTGCCGCCCACAAACGCACCTTGGACATCCCATATCTTGCTTTCTGTAATCTTTCGCACTCTTTGATCCAAAATCCTTGCATACATCTTACCAACTGAGCTTAACAAACTTATGGCTCTATAGTTTTTGGAGTCGAGCTTCGATCCCTTACCTTTATACAAGGGTACCACGACTGCATTTCTCCAGTCCGAAGGAGTGCGTCCTGCTTCCCAACACATGTTGAAAAGAGAAAGGCACTATTCCAACGTCTGCTCGCCGCCATATTTTATAAGTTCAGCTGATACATTGTCAAACCCGGCAGCTTTTCCCGCTTTCGCGTATTTCACTGCTTCAAGCACTTCATCTTGCGTAATTTTATCATTTTCATCTTCACTTACCTGCCATGCTCTCAGATTCGCACCCCCGCTTATACTGCTATCATACAGCTCCTTGAAATATTCTTTCCATCGTTCTTTCACTCCTTCTTCATCCATAATTATTATCCCATTTTTGTCATTAATTCCTTGCGATGCTTTCTCACTTCCATTTTTTCTTTTCGCTACGCCTTTCTAGAACATTTTCATGTTTCCAGGAAAGTCGTTGGCTATTTTCAGGCATTCTCTTTCTTTTATACTGTCTTTTTCTCTTTTTACGGTGTCTTTTACTGCAGTCAAGGCGTTATTGTTTTAATATTATTAGTTTGTTTTGTAGATATAATAATATATACCTACCACCTACAACATTGAATGCCTTGTTAATTATTATTATTATTCGTTGTAATAATTATTTACATTATCCGTTAAGGGCTCGTTCCGTAGTTTAACTGTCGTTAAGTCTGTAGCTCGAGATTTTAAGTGTGTGTTTTTTTTTTGTTTATTGTGTCAAGTGTTTATTATTGTGGAAAATAATTATGATGGCGCCAAAAACCGTTGTGACCATTGATCATAATCAAGCTGGGAATAAGAACACCACAACAACGACGGAACAACCTTTGAGTTGGCTGAGATTGAACATCGAATACTTCAAAAGTGTGCCGGGAAATTTGAAACTTGTAGAACTGGTAAGTTATATTTTTCAATTTAATTTTATTACTGTCTGAATAAGAAGAGAATTTTCCCATATGTATATAGTAAATCGAATTTTGTGAAAAATAACTTGGTGTGTTTTATTCCTTATTTTTGAAATGGATGTTCACTCTGTTAAGATAAAAAACTAAAGAAATATGGTTATAGTCGTCCAGTCGAGAATATGGAGGTGGGCGTAATTTTTGATTTTAGGAGTGGGTTTGGGGTCCATATAGGTACCCTGAGATATGAGCTGAAAGGAAGGGGGGGCACCTGGAAAACCTTAAAATTTGACTTCTATAGAAAAAATTTTGTAACCTTATTTGAAAGCTGATTAATTTTTTAACTATAGGTTCTATAGAAAAAATTTTGTATCCTTATTTGAAAGCTGATTAATTTTTTATATTTTTTACTAGTGCTAAAAGTTTCTATCTTCAAACGTTGTCGAGTTATGTTAGTATGAGCGATATTTTTAAGATTTATGACATCGGTTTGGTCAGTCTTAAAGTTCGTGCGTCTTTCTGTGTGAAATCGACTTCTTTTAACAATAATTGTGAATGAAAATCTGATGATCAGAGAAAGGACAAAAGTTCCCGTGTTGCATACAAGCTAGCTTCCTTAAAATGGAATTGGACTGGCCATGTAGTAAGGACAGCAGATGATCGATGGACCAAACGCACCCTGGAGTGGCGACCGAGGACTGGACGCAGAAACCCGGGCAGACCGCAAACAAGATGCTCTGATGACATAAAACGAGTGGCAGGAGGTCAATGGCACAGGATGGCGAGGGATAGGGAAGCATGGAGGTTGAAAGGGGAGGCCTATGTCCAACACTGGACGAATAATGGCTGATGATGATGATGATACATATAGATATCATTAATGTTGTTCGATTTCAAGTGCTTGAAACATAACTATTTTTGTGTTTACCAATTAATGTACAATATTATAGATATTCCGATAAAACAGTTTACTACATCTGTATTGTTGACTTTGAAATCAGGTGGGAGGGATTTTACATGCAGCGGCGAACCACTTACCATTCGCTCTTCGTACGTTGTTTAGTGAAGGCGTTCTTGTTAAAATATTATTAGTTTGTTTTGTAGATATAATAATATATACCTACCACCTACAACATTGAATGCCTTGTTAATTATTATTATTTTTCGTTGTAATAATTATTTACATTATCCGTCAAGGGCTCATTCCGTAGTTTAACTGTCGTTAAGTCGGTAGCTCGAGATTTTAAGTGTGTGTTTTATTTTTTTTTTGTTTATTGTGTCAAGTGTTTATTATTGTGGAAAATAATTATGATGGCGCCAGAAACCGTTGTGACCATTGATCATAATCAAGCTGGGAATAAGAACACCACAACAACGACGGAACAACCTTTGAGTTGGCTGAGATTGAACATCGAATACTTTAAAAGTGTGCCGGGAATTTTGAAACTAGTAGAGCTGGTAAGTTATATTTTTCAATTTAATTTTATTAGGTACCTACTTTGTGAATAAGAAGAGAAATTTCCCATATCTATCACATATGGTATCAAAATAAGCAGCTAAGATTTGTTTTAAAAATTAATTTAGGTAAAATTGTCGCCAGATATCTTGAGCCGTTTCGCCGAGAAGGGGGGCGATTTGCACGTACATATATCAAACAAAGCAAAAAGACACAAATTTGCGTTCTCCGGAAGCCAGGTTCAAGATGTTTGGTGTTTGTTTAAAATTAACGAAAGTATTTTTCACAACAAAGTATTTTTCCACAAAATTCAAATTACTATGACCAAATTTTATGAAAAAGTACTTGGTGTGTTTTGTTCATTATTTTTTAAATGGATTTCCACTCTGTTAAGGTAAAAAACTTTAGAATTAAAAAAATGTTCATGTCGGCATTGATAACTGTTCAAACCATTCTGATACATCGTGTCTTCATTTTGGAATAATTTTCGCAAATAATATAGATTATAGATATATTTTTGTTAGACTGCCTCCAGAGTCTGTTTACGTAAAGAAATGTAAACACTGGCATACTGAATTCAATCATTAAACTAGTATTTAGTAGAATCCTTATATATTATATCCTCGCACAAGTTGTGCTCCAATGGCAGGTTGACTAAATAAATAAACCAATTTTTAAATTTGGATGGTTACATTTTTTTCACTATCTAAATTTTCTTCTTACGGGATATATAAACATTTATTTTGTTAAAAAAATACACGCTGGATTAGGTAATATTATGATTATTATTTGCCGAGTTTTTAAACTTAATTTAGGTAATATTTTTTTATTTAAACTTGTTTTTAGAGTCAACGTTCTTGGTAGAATCACCTAGGAGAAATTTCGCTGCAAGCGCCTTTCTATACCGGATTACATGTCTGTGTGGTATTATGATTTTTAATACTTGTACATATTAAAATGACATGTGGATGTGTCTGCAATCAATTAAAAACGTAGTTTTTTCTAGATATATTCAAGAATGACGTTTAAGTAATAATACTTTTTAAACATTCACCCAGGTATGTGTTAAATTCAATACATTTTTTCTCTGTATCAACTCCTGCAGCTTGCAACTCAGGGAAAGATACAAGCAAGAAGAAAACCAGGAAGATGAAGAGTTTCATCAATTTGAGACAGTAGTTCAGGAAAATCACTGGGTAACTGCTTCGTGTCGTCGTGAATAAAGTGATGATAGCTCTAATGGCCGCCAACAAATGTCTCAATCATTAGATTGAATAACCGTTTTTAAAAGCATCGTGCTAATTTACCAAAAGTATTTTGTACCTACCTATTAATTTTAAATATGGTTATAGTCGTCCAGTCAATGAATTCTCAAAAATGGTCGTAGAGTATATGGAGGTGGGCGTAATTTTTGATTTCAGGAGTGGGTTTGGGATCCTTAGGTACCCTGAGATGTGAGCTGAAGGGAAGGGGGGGGACCTGGAAAACCTTAAAATTTGACTTAAACTATAGGTTCTATAGAAAAAAATGTAACAACACAAAAATGTTATGAAACATTCGTTTATACATGTACATTTAAAAAAAAATTATTGCATTCAGCAATATTTTTAAGATTTATGACATCGGTTTGATCCGTCTTAAAAGACGTGTGTCTTTCTGTGTGAAATCGACTTCTTTTAACAACAATTGTGAATGGAAATCTGATTTATATTCATAAGCATTACTGTTTAGACATAAAAAAAATTGAGCAGTATAAAAACATGAATCTTTCCTCATTTTTTTGTCACGTCAAATGTTCAATTGCATCAATGTCTGATGTTGATTTTTTACAAATAATGTTGTGCAAATTTTCCATGCGGATCTTCAGTGCAATTTTGTTAAATATGGATAGCTATTTGCTGTATTCCTCTGGCAATGACATAAATACTTTTTGAAAAAGTGTTGTAAGGCGCATTTACAGTTGTTATGTACCTCCGAGTACTGTTAGTCGACAGGAGAATAGCACACACTGCATTATTTGTCATTCTTTCTATCCCTGTATTAGGCATATTTGCTGAAGATGTAGGCATAATTCATGTAACTGTTAACTGCTCTAACCATATCTAAACCAACGTATTTATTAACATGGTCATCGTAATACAATAATTGTTATCTACAGACTACAGACCCACATGTCGAACATTAAATGAATAATATTCAAATGTATATTGATTTCAAACTTATATTTACCTTAGTATATTTTGATGAATACCTAGATAATTATTCAATTGGGTAGAGGAATTTGAAATGTGATTCTGTTAATAATTCAATATTGCCATCATTTAATACATTTTTTGTGATTTATCTTTTACTCTTCTGCTTTAAAGTATATTATATCTATCAATCACATTATTTGATTTTCATAATTGAGTTTCATAATCGTACAACCCGGGTATTTTTAGATTCGAATTGAATTTTCTTGAGCAGGTCGCAAATCCTCCCTACGGCTACGTAGTGCGCTTCTTCAGAAGATTATAATGAACCCAGATCCTAATAGTTCCATACGTAGTCATGTAAAAAATTCCACACCACATTATTTTTTTAATATAAATAGTTACACTTTGGTGAAAAATTTCTGTTCTTAATGAATTATGTAGCTCGGGAATATGTAACTGAATGACTCAGTTGGCCAATTGTTGTATTTACATATCTAAGCGACTGATGTTATGGCCCCTGGAATCTGAGCCGGCGAACGTGATATTTATCAAATTAGTCAGGTTCCGAGATCATGTTTATCGTAGGTACATTATTATTTTAAAAAATAACTGTACATATTGCGTCTGCATTTAACAGTTTATAGACCATGATTATATTCGTAAATATATCCTTACCATCATGTTTGTTGCCATAAATAGACAAAATGGGAGATATTTTATGAGCAGTCAGGGGGTTACGTATCGTGTAAGTATAATTTTTATCATATGCGTTGTGTCACGAATATTATTAGATTAGTAGGTACCTATTTAAAGTTTATCTGCCCCCCTAGACAACGTGTCATTTAGCTCAAGAAAAGATGTGGAAGTGACAGTTTCCAGACACGTGACTACTGTCACTTCCATATATTGAATTGTCTAGGGGGGCTGGTCCATATCAACAACAGATCAAAGATCGACAATATACCTACAGTGTGTCAGTATTTTAGACGTATTATTACCTCATTCGAAAGATTGTCATAATTGGAAGTGTGAAGTGGAGGGTGGAAGAGTCGCTCACCTACTTGATGGAATGTCTGTTACGGGATCTTCATGTACTGAAGCCCTTTGATATAAGCCCTTCGATACACCTAGGACTAATTACCTACTCACGTAATTCATTTGTTAATAGAGCATGTTATTGTTACAATAAAAACTGTATGATTGACCCTAGGCTTGATATTTTTACGTCTAGTCTCTATACATACAGAAAATGTTTGATGGAGATGGTTAAATTTTAATTGTGTTTTGGGTATGCCTGCGCTGGGACTGGTTTCTCCAATAGGGAGCTAATCCCTCTCCTCTTCTCCTCCTTTTCCCCTCGCTGACCCTTCCCTAAATCCTAAACCCTCTTGCAATGCTATATGTAGGTTCAATAGTTTTTTGTTTTTAATTTACTCAAACATTTTATTCATAATAAGAACATTGTAATTGGCGATATGAATAATTGTCATTTTTTATACTATTTTTAAATAAAACTTAAAGCTGTAATGTTCATTCAAATAATAAAAAAATAAATAAAAATAAAATAAATATCCTACATGGAGGCGGACCATTGTTTTATTGATTGAGTGTAGTCGCTCACTTCAGTCATTAGGCCAAGGAGGATAAAGAAATTAAGTCCAAAACATTAACATCTCAATCTCAGCACCCGTTTGCACTGTAAACCTTCAATATAGATAAACGAACCAATCGCTTCTCGAACTCTTTTATTAACACAGCATCGCGACTTTGGAACGATCTTCCAATTTCAATCTCAGCACTCATTCACAGTAACCTTCAGTATAGGTATCTACACGAACCAATCGCTTCTCGAACATACATAATCGCGTCATGATTTATTATTATTATATTATACATACATACCATCACGCCATGTCCCTCACGGGGTAGGCAGAGAGAACCGAACGCCACATTTTTCTATCTTGACACGCATTCATCGCCTCATCAACATTCATACATCGTCTCATACATGTTCGTCTATTGCTCACACTTCTAACATTTCCGTCTTTCAAAATTTCGTTCACATGGTCGTGCCATCCCTTTCTTGGGCGTCCCCGACCTCTCATTCCATTCCTTTCCGCTCTGTATATTTTCTTCGTCAGGCGCTCCTCATTCATTCTCCCCATGTGACCAAACCATCTCAATGTGTTCACTTTCATTCTAGTAATGCTTCTCGAAGCATTACTAGAAGGCGCTTGTCGAACTCTTTTATTAATACAGCAGCGCGGCTTTGGAACGATCTTCCAATCTCAATCTCAGTACCCGTTCACAGTATGTGAGATTGACGTTAGCAATGACGTTCACCACCCATTCTGAATACAGTGCCTTTTCGCATGCGTCGTGATTGCTTTTATAAGGTAATGCACATCTGCACACCTGTCACTGTTTACCCCGCATTATGGGATATGCCGTGATGGTATGAATTAATGAATGAATATTTTCATTCAGAAATTCAGTTTCCACCGACTGGCTTTGAAGTATATTAGGTACCTATACTAGCTTATTTTGCAAGAAAATGTAATTTATATGTTCACTGTTGCGTAATACCTAATAGAGAAATCTTGGTCATTGTAATTTATTATTATCAATAGTAAATATGTACGCCATTGTCAAGTTTTGATAAATTATTTTTATACTTAAATAATAATAATATGCACACGAATATCTAAAAAAGACAGCCAAGGACATCTGCACATATTTATTTATATACGTTCTATCACAAATTGAATACCTGGGTTTTATAAGTTTCATTAATTATTATTTGCAGTTTCATTGAACATTATTCATTAATTCTCGAATCCGATTTTTCAAAAATAATTATATTTATTAAAACTTTATGTACTTAACTGTTTTTATTATCTGATTTAATTCATTTATTAAAGGTTGTCAGGGCCAGATCTACGTTTTTTTTGCCTGGGGTTTTAGAGGAGCCCACATGAATACATACATAACTTCTTTCCACGAATAAATAATTGTCATTACTTAAAATCAATTTGAGTACCATCTCTTTTTGTATAGTAAATTTTACTTCCAATGGATCTGGACCTGGATGTTGTACACAATTTAATATTACTAAATAAATAATATTATAAACAGCGTCGCTTTATTCTTTAAAACAATATCAAGTGTTTTCAATTCCATGTCGTGTCTGTACAGTACCTACATTATTTACACACTGTTTAATAAATATGTGCAAATATTTCAAACATAAGGTCGTGTATAATTGGTTAAATTTAACATTTCATCAATAAACTCAGAACTGTAAATAATGTGCAATTTGTGCGCAAATAAAGGCGTACCTCCCGAGGTGGCAATACAGTGGTACCTCGACATTCGAGTTTAATTCGTTCCGCAACCTTGCTCGTATCTTGAATTACTCGTATCTCGAAGCAAATTTCCCCATACAAAACAATTGAACTACCATTAATCCATTCCAGCCCCCAAAATGTCAACCCAGTTTTTTTGTTACGTGGTTTTGAATAATAAAAACGTATTTGTAAATGACAAATATTAACTGTACAAAAACAAAAAAGAGAATGTAAAGAAATAAATTAGATATCCTCACTGGTCTTTGCCTTTATCGCTACATTTTTTTCACCTGTAGGACGTTTAGAAAAAAAACATGTCCAAGGAGGTTTGTTTCTTCCTCCCTCTCAGAATGTTCCGGAAATGAGTAAAGCAAGTGTCATTAAAAAGATCAGATGCACGACTTGTTGCAAATTTTTCTGGGTGTTTCTTTTCCATTCTACGAACTGTGAAACTCTCTTCCACATTCTTAAGATCTCCTTTATCTCACTTGTAGAAATAACTTCCTCCTCCTCTGACTCCTCGAAACCAATTTCTTGCATAACCTCCGTATGCTGCTGTGACTGTAACTATTGTATCTACCGGCCGACCTGCTAAACCGAACTCGTATCTCGAATTTCGCTCGTAACTCAAAGCAAAAAATCACTCGCTCGCCGGCTCGTATCTCGAAAAACTCGTATGTTGGGGCACTCGTATGTCGAGGTACCACTGTATATGTAAAGTCTTAATCATTAATTTTAAGAGAAAAATAGACAAAATATGAGTCAGTGACAGCAAGGCTTGTGCGCTTGACTATTACATCGAATAAATATCTGAAATCATATTTATTAATATTGATAAACAAATATCTGAAATCATATTTATTAATATTGACAGATTTATTAATATTGATAAACGACGACTGGGCGTTGTATTTCAGCATAAAAACAATCTTAATCTATGAGAAGAATTTCATAACGATATTACAAATTTAATAATACCATACACACAGAAACCGGTTATTTTCACATTCATAAAATAATATCACACTACTATCAACTTGTTTCAACTTTACAACCAATCAGAGTACAACGTTATACACATTTTTCTACTACGACGATAACAACTTTGTTCACCTCATGAGGGACACGGCGTAATTGCATAGATAATTAATTATCTTTTGAAAAATCTATTTCTACTGAACTGAACAACAATACGTAGGTAAGTACTAAAAGTTTCGCTAAATATTTGACAATAGCTTTGAGCAACAGCTAGACCAACACTATGATGGTCCTGGTCTTTTTCTTGTACTGACGAGCTGTGTCTTACATAATCAGTCTTGGCGGTGCAACTTTTAGAAAAAAATATTGAAACAAGGTTAATATTTTCCTCAAAAAGGTCAGTTATTATTGCAATTAAAAAAATATTAATTTAAAATAAGCTTTTACGGAAGGGAGTTATAAAATAACATAATATCTATAGTTAGGTACCTACAAATAATTGGTATATTATGAAATCTTGCAAGACCACTATACTCTTTTATTTGACAATTTTAATTGATAACTATATTCGATAGGTTAATTCCCCCCATCTTAATATTGATATAATTTTGATTTAAAACTTATTTATATTTTATTATTTATTGAAGATTAAATAAGATCGTTAATGAATAATGACGATCAGATCTGTGACGTTAGGGCTATTGTCAGATGGTGCTGCAGGAGCCGAAGGCGATTCTGGCGGGACCACGTGGCGAGAATGGGAGACAACAGATTGCCCAAAATTATCTCCCAACAAATAAACTTTGGCAATCGACCACGGGGTAGACCACCCAAGAGATGGAGAGATAGAGCAGCTGGAGCTCGGCGTCACAAGAGGCCTTGAGGGACGGGCAAAGTTCCTGAAAAAAACAGGTGTCAACCTAAAAAAAGAAGAAGAAGAAGAAGTTAATGAATATTAATTGACATATAGTTAAATACAAAAGGGTCTCAAACAGGGTGACGCACTGACCTGTCTATTATTATTTAATATATAGCGCTTGAAAAGACTATAAGGGATGCCAGAATAGAAACGTCTGGAACGATCTTCAGAAAGTCATGTCAAATATTAGCATACGCAGATGGACAGTAAGGTCAGAATATATAAGACATGTGTGCGACCGATCATGACGTATGCTGTGGAAACACGTGCAGATACCGTACGAACCAAGGGGCTCCTAAGGACAACGGAGATGAAGGTCCTAAGGTCAATCACTGGTAAAACTCTCCGAGACCGTGTTTGCAATGTTCAAATAAGGAAAACATTTGGAATACAGGACATCGTTCGATGGAGTAGATCCAGAAGAAGGCATTGGAGGGACCACGTAGTCAGGATGGACAGTGATAGACTTGCATATATAGCAGCGAACGAAATTCCTTCTGGCCGCCGCCTATATACCCGGTAGACCACCCAAGAGATGGAAGGATAGCTGGACTTCGTCATCCCAGGAGGCATAGTTTCTGAAGAACAGACCAACTAGGTCTACTAAACGAAGAAGAAGAAGACATAGACATTATGGCTAGAACACTCCCTGATGCGAAGGCTGGTTTCGCTGATCTAGAAGAGGCAGCAAATAATATAGGACTTGAGATAAATGCATCTGAAACGAAATATATGCTGGCAACTATATAGAGGTGCCCATCTACACCATCCCCCAGGAACTTCGGTATAAGAGCAGGTACCCACAATATCGAGTGTGTGCAATGGACACATTAACTTACTTAGGTTCGGTCGTAACGAGTGGTAATGAAAAGGAAGCGTGATCAACAGATTAACATGTATGAGACCGATGAGACGATGCATGAATGAAAACGAGGCGATGAATGTGTGTCAAGATAAAAAACGACGTTTGGTTCTCTCTGCCTGCCCCATGAGAGACATGATTATGTATGTAATATTTAAATGGTCTGAAATATTTGTATTTGTTTTGTTTCAAAAATATGTCCCTACCTACCTAGGTAAGGTTTTGCAGTGCATCTCAAATGTTTGGAGAGCGCAGGGTCCATAGCTTTTGTGCTCTCCAAATATTCGAGATAGTTAGTGCAAGTACAAGGATGTGGAGGTCTAGCAATTCCATTTATAGTACCTGGTATGTGGCTTGACTCTCCGATTCATAAAAGATGGGCATCAATCAATTATGCAGTGGTTATATTTACGGTTTTACTATTTTGATTTATATTCTTCGGTTTTACTATTTTGGTTTATATTCTTCGGTTTTACTATTTTGGTTGATATTTTTCTTTGGGACCTAACTCATTTTCTACTGCCATCAGTTCAAGTAATAATGATTGCATTTAACTGGATGATTGAAGTATCAAGATTGATTGGAGTAAAAAATGTGAGCTTTCGGGTACCTATACATTCTCTCTTACACTTATATAGACACACTCAACACACATATAAACATCCTTACACTCATACGTACACACACACACACATACACTCATGCACTATCGTTCAGATATACCTAAATGTTTTTCATAATATGTAGCTTTAAGTATGTAAGCACCAGCAGTCAAAATTTATTGTTAATGATGTGGAAATTTGTTATTGGTTTTAGTCTTATACTAATGCATCTATATAATAAATGTTATTATACGGTAAATTTCCCGGAAATAAAATAAAAATATATTGATTTATTGTTTTTATTACTATTTAAGTTTTTGAGTATACTTTTGAAGTATTTTATTGTATTTTTATCATGTTGCGTGTATACTTTATAATATGTTTTGTGTAGCATTGCATCCCCCTGCTCAAGAACTGGAATAAAAACTTATTATTATATTGTTTCAAAGTCTATAATTTATTTTTTACTTCTTTTACAATATTATGTGTATAATGGCGGGCTTATTGCCACAAGGAAATTTCTTCCAACCAACCAAAGCAACGTGAGTATCTTCTTTGAATAATAAAATTAGTTCTCTCTTTTTGACAGCAGCAGTGATTTTTTTCTTCTGAAACAGATTAAAGTGGATGTAGTTATGTTATGATTAAACAATGATATGGTTCAGCTTTATATATTGGCGTAGGTGTAAAAATACAAAGTATGATATCATTCAGTTTGGCACGTCAATTCCCTACACATTATTATTACTAGTAATAGTCTTTCTAGCTGCTGACGCGTATATCTTTTATTATGTGTTGTTTCGAATTTCAATAATAAATAAATTTAATGCTATAATTTGTAAACCTCGTGTTTTGAATAACATTTATTACATCTGTCGATTAGACAGTTTAATGTGTTCGATAGTGAATTTTAATTAATATTTTTTATATAATTTATCTATATACATAATATATTATATGTAGTTCTATTAATTTAATTTGGCGTATATTGTGATCTATATCGAAAATGTAAAAAATAAAAGAAAATCAGAAGTCAGATAAATATGTTTTAAGAGATTTAAGTCAGTTTT
This sequence comes from Molanna angustata, assembly GCA_963576475.1. NCBI lineage: Eukaryota > Metazoa > Arthropoda > Insecta > Trichoptera > Molannidae > Molanna > Molanna angustata. Next base: position 18,353,026 of record OY754970.1, read on the forward strand.
TTTTTGTATAATTTTTTTCAAGTAGTATATTATAATTACCGGTAAATAACGACTATTTTCGTCGTGGACTGAAGCGTATTGCGCATGTACCAACCATGCAAAAATAAAACACAAGTTTCCGGTCTGTAGTAGTGATTAAAATGTTTAAATCGTAATATTTATCAAATAGATGTATTATGTACTTACATAATAATATCCTAATTTTCTAGAATGAATTTTAATTTGCATTGAGATGGCTATTCAATATTGTATTGACATATTCTTAGAAGAATTAGACAATTTTTTATTTTAATCCTATTTATGTAGAAAAAATACAGCATCAACAATTAAAATAATATAGAGGTCTCTGTGGCTGAATATTTACCATATTAATTCTAAGAAGTAAAGCTCAAAAGAAATTGCATGTGTTTCAAATTGTACCTACAGCTATTTACCGTCTTAATTAACAACATAAAATAGGTAATATATTTTTACTAAAAACAAGCTGTTCTTTTGAAATTTGTTTTGAATTACATATCTTCATAGTTATGATCTATTCATGTACTGTGCTATCAAGAATGACAGATTATAAAAGACTGCTATATTGGAGACCAAAAGTTTTTCTTTCTAATTTGTTTTGAACTATATTTCTTCATAATTGCTAAAGATAATAAAATACTGCTAAAGTGGAGACCAAAAGGTTTTCTTTCTAATTTGTTTTGAATTTTTTTTTATTTCGTCGAATTGATAAATAATGTATGGGGTGCAAGTCTGGTCCAATCGCCGAAATCAAAACACTCGTGTTTACCCATATCATGGATATAATTATAATATAAAGTTCTATGACACCAAAAAATATTATAGAACTCCATATAATAATTAAATCCATGATATGGGTAATCGTGAGGATTTGATTTCGCCGATCGGACGAGATTTGCCATTGCCACCCATACATTATTCCACAAATAAAATACTCAGAATTAATTTTCTGCCAGTGTACCTACGCCAAATACAAATCATACATCTAATAAGTATTCGTATTTTGTTTGTATAAATATTATTAATTGAGTCAGTGTTTTTTTCTACATATTATTTATGATTGACTGGGAAACAGCGTGCATGTATTTCAACACTAAAGGTGAAGTTGTGCATGATGGTATATAATATATTTGATATTTCAGTTGGCATTTCTTGTAAATGTTTCGTTTAAATACTTAAACGTTTATAATTTCAAAAGCTTTTATCGTCACGAAAGTTCAATGTAACTCAAGACGGTGGTCGGTGCTTAAGTTTTTTTGTCATACATTATTAAAGTGTCGTGATTTATCATATGTATACTGTTTGAAATCGATCTATCGCGTGTTTGTAAATTGATATTTTGAATTTTGTTTACCCATGCATAATATTTTATGACTGTTGTTTTTATTAAAAAAAAGCTAGTAAACAAACTCCCTCCCATTGTTCAGTCAATATACATTTATTTTAGTAACTTCATTTAAGGAAGGTAAAAATAAAGAAGAAAGAAGAAAATGTAAAAAGTTCAAATGATACACTCACTTTTACGAGACGCTAATGTGACTATGGCACTTGGTCTCTCTTGCCACCCCGAGAATAAGGTCATGACGTGATAGTAGGTTTGTATGGTTTTTTTAAGTATCGTGTATCATCTGAAAACTTCTAAAAGAGTAGTTTCCATCATAAATATAGTAGAAGTTGTGATTGTGTAGAGAAATATTGCTATCCAACTGTCGATTCGTTCAAGATAAGTAATTTATTTCTCTTAATGAATTGACAGTATTGCGACAAAATACGTAAGATTTGTATGCCATTTGCAAACATTTTTTAATAAGAAAAACATTTTTTTATGATAAATTATGTATTTAACTGCCTATATTTCCTAATTTTATAAAAATATCGAAAAAAACCGAAACACCCCAACTAGATAATTTAATTTGCTAATAAAAAATATGTCATTATAGTAGTACCTACATCTATCTTATTTTAACCATTTTTCTAAAAAAATAATTTAGTGACGACATCGTTTCATACAATTTGTATGGCAGTATACACTACACAATATCTACGGGAACTCTCAATAGTTTTATACTTAATCTCCAAACATACATACATGCCATCATGCTGTTTTCATATTTTGGGTAGGAAAAAAGACTGACCTCCATACTATCCTATCCTTGCATAGATAGATACCTACATGTTTTGTATAGAAAACAAAATATCTTAAAATATTCAATAATTTGGATTTATGGTTTGGTACGTATTCTTCAACTATACACACTTTCACTATCGACAGTTGGATCTCTTGATTTGTTACATGCAACTAGTGAAAAAAAATCTTGAGTCTATCGAGAAAATGAACCCTGCAACATCCTGTCAAAATTAAAAACATTACGAGTATGTACTTACCATTACGTTGAATAAATTACATGATTCCTTGATTTTATAATATCCATTACCCAATTATTTTTCCCAAATACACATTCACTTAAAATGTGCATGTTTTTTAATCTATAAAATAAATATTAGAATGGAAAATTTCTATTTTTTATTTAAGCATAATTATTATTATTTTAGCAGGCATTGTGTTATTGTGTCCGTCCATCTAATGCTGTCACCTCGTTCTCGTATGTAGATTACTGTGTGAAATGAAGACTTCTTTTAGCCTCACTCATGTAGGTGGATTTTTGCAGTCAGGTACTTATTTATTTCGTTCCAAGTATAAAGAATAAATTACAATGTCATTATATACTGTTGAGGGTAGAAGAAAGTATAATGTAAAGGGTGGTGAACGAGCCACCGACAGTTTGATCGTGTACCGAGAAATCACCGTGTCACACATCCATACATTAATTTATTCCAAACAAATATATACCTCGTCCTACTCTTGCCATTACCATGTTACAAGTTCGTGACCAAGGCGATAATACCTACTACTTTGACCCTTGAGAAACCATTCCATCGCTTCAAATATTTTTTTCTTTATTTAACTTGTTTTAATAAAAACCTGGATATTCTAAGTTTTTAAATAATAAAAAAATCATCTGCACAGAAAAAACAGTTTTCTTCAGTCAAGAAAATTTGTTTCATATATAACGAAAATAATATTCTCTCAAATTAAGATTTTTTGTTTTATCTCTCTAAACAATATTTTCTTAATTCAAACAAATTTATTTGAATAAAGAAAATACCGTTTTGAAATAAAACAAAAAAATCTTAATTTGAGAGAATATTTTTTTCGTTATATATATGAAAAAATATTCTTGACTGAAGAATTTTTTTTCCGTGTGCGATGGCGCCGCCCTTGTAGAGATCCTAAATATCTAATATAGTATCTACGCAAAACCTCAATTATGACAAGATTAATCCTATGTTTTACTTCTTCTTCTTCGTTTAGTAGACCTGTTGATCTGTTATTCAAAAACTATGCCTCCTGAGATAAAGAAGTCCAACTATCCTTCCATCTCTTGAGTGATCTTCCGGGTAAACGGCGAGGGGATTTCATTTGCTGCTAGGTATATGGTCTTCTTCTGGATCTACTCCACCGAACGATGTCCTCTATTCCACGTGTCTTTCTTATTTCAACATTACGAACACAATATCGGACCGATTATGTTATAATAATTATTGTTTTATTTCCTTTTAGAAAACAGATTACACTGGAACAATATTGAAATATCTTTAATTTATACAAAGAAAAAAACATAATATCTAAAAATAAGTATATAATAAATGAATTTGTTTTGTATTTATTATTTATTAATAACAACTTTATAATATAATATGGTATATTTCTTATATGTAGAAAAAAGACGTAGCCATGACAGCTCTACCTGACATAACTATCTTAATGTAGGTAATTGTCTATGATGATTACATCATAGACAACTCACATATAACATCCTCCTTCTTCAGTTGGAAATCTTATCATTATTTTTCTTAGACATTAAATACATAAATTAGAAAATCTTACATACTATTGACATAAATAAGAAACGGTATATATTTCATTAATACAAAATTCAGTCGGCTTGGAAAATCTTACATGCTATTGACATTCATGTGAAACAGTTTATACCTATTTCTTTAATATAAAATTGAGTCGGCTTAACAGCTCGACCTGATTTTGTGACATAAGGTTCTGTGTTGTGGTCCATCTGTCCATCATCTGAAGCTTCATTAGACTAATCCTCCTGCGAGAAATCAGATCGCATGAACAGATGATCAGGACGTTGTGAATTACCAATATATCTTGTTTTTAAGTGTTGCCTATTTCTCCTAAACGTGTTACCATTCAAATCTTTAATGATTAATGATCTTTGACAGTCTAAAATTTTTATGATTAGAGTTGAAATCCAGTTCGAATCTGGCTTCTTTTTAAAATAAATTGGATCACCGGGCTTGAAAATTGATAGTTTATTTTTATTTTTATCATGATAATACGACATTTCTGAATTATTTTTATTTGCAGATTTTTTGTAATCAGAAAATCGAACAATTTTAGGTTTCAAGTTTTTAGAAATAGCCGGAAGCTGGAATGTTTGTTCTTAAGTTTCTAGACAATAATTGTGCTGGTGATGGTAGATTATTTTTTGGTGTGTTCCTATAGTGAAGAAGAGCAATGTTTGGGTCTGTATTTGTCGCTTTACTTTTCAGTAAAATGTTTTATATTATTTTTATACCTGACTCTGCTTGACCATTAGATTTAGGATAATAAGGACTCGTCGTTACATGTTCTATGTCCCAATCAAATGTGAAATTTTTGAAATGAACTGACGTAAATGGTGGTCCATTATCGCTAACAATTTTTTGAGGTATTTCATGACGTGCAAAAATAGATTTTAAATATATGACAACATGTTCAGCAGTTGAATTATTTTGTAGTTAGGCAATTTCAATGAATTTTGAAAAGTAATCTATTACAACTACATAAATAATTTAAATTGTCAAAATACATAATATCAATACCGACATGTTTCCATGGAAGTACAGTTATATTATAATTTTGTAAAGGTTCTTTTTGATTAGACGGTCTAAATTTAGCACACACTGAACATTGTTCAATTATTTTTTTTTATATCTACAGTCATACTAGGTCAATATAAGACCTCTCTAGCTAAATTTAAACTTTTGTTAATGCCTTGATGTCCTTTATGTATTTTACCTAACATTTCTTTTTGCATTGCCTGAGGAATTAATAGTTTTGTTCCTTTGAAAAGTAAGTAATTTATCACATGAATTTCATTCTGAAAATTCCAATAACATTTTAACATGGGATGTACCTTTTCTTTGCTACTTGGCCATCCATCATAGTAATATTTTTTTAGAGTTTGCAGACTTTCATCTAAATTAGTTGCTTGTAAAATTTTTTCACGATATTCCTTACTCACAGCTAAATTAGAATAAACTGAATTTACATGACATTTTAAATCTGTTTCATAATCAGGTATATAATTCTGTTTTAATGGGGCCCTAGATAATGTATCCGAAATATACATTTCCTTCCCAGGTACATATATGACATTTAAGTCATAAGTTTGTAAAGCTAACATCATCCGTTGAAGTCTGGCAGGTACCTCATATAAAGGTTTCTTAAACAAAAAGACTATAAAGGTTTGTGATCAGTTTCGACTGTAATTTTTTGACCATATACATACTGATGGAATTTCTTCTTCTTCTTCTTCAGCCTATTTCCGTCCACTCCTGAACGAAGGCCTCCTCCATTTGACTCCACGTCGTCCTGTCCTGTACAGTTTACATCCAGGATGTGCCAGTGCCAGCATATCTTGTTATATCGTCCCTCCACCGCAGCTGCGGCCGCCCCACTCCTCTCTTTGTCATACGAGGTCTCCAAGTCAGCACTCTCTTAGTCCACTTCTCGATGGAATTTATTACAACCGAATTGAATTGCAAATAATACTTTCTCAATTTTTGCATAATTTTGTTGTGATGAAGTTAAAGTTCTTGAACTATAGGCAATTAAACGCTTGTTTTGCATAATGACTGCACCTACGGTTGATTTAGAAGAATCTACTGATAAAACTATGTGTGATTTTGAATGATAGTGAACTAATACTGGAGAATTTGTGATAGTTTCTTTCAATTCATTAAAACATTTAACGCAATTTTCATCCCACTTCTGACACCATGTTTTTTATTTATTATTTATTTATAACAACTTTATAATATAATATGGTATATTTCTCATATGTAGAAAAAAGACGTAGCCATGACAGCTCTACCTGACATATCTATCTTAATGTAATTGTCTATGATGATTACATCATAGACAACTCACATATAACAGAATTTACCTATTTTTGCGGTAGGTATATAGGTTTTGTTCACCTTTGTCTGCCTGACTAGGAATAATTCCTGTTTTAAGGCAGCCAATTTATTTTTTGTTTATTTTATAGTTTTCTTTGTTTGAATGCCATTGTGTTGTTTTGTGATTCACATTCTATTTGGTATTCGTATAACGTCAATATTTCTTTCAAACCCACCATGTCACCAATAAACATTATATTGGGTTATTAGAAATGCATATAAAATGTACTTAAACACTAATCATAGTAAAAATTTATAAAGTATACGATTTACTCAATATTTATATAATTATGTTGAATATTCAAAAACTTTCTGAATTTTTAATATAACAGATTTTTCCAGATTCGGGTTTTTCAAGGGTTGATTAGTGTTACCGGCACAGTTGCTGGTCGGGTCATAAAAAAGGTAGCTAATTTCCACTTTAACTATAGGTCAGTGAAAACATAAAGGTCATACCGCTCATGTTGTGGAGATTTCAAAGAAATCGATCATAAAATACTCACTGAAACGTTTTTATATTTTTAGTTGGATTTCTTTGAAGTAAAGTGTAAAAAAACACGAATTTCCTTTTGGTGTGTATTTATAGATTCTTCGGTTTGGTGCGTGTGTTGTTTTAGCGAAATTCTGATCAATTGGCCGATATAAAATGTCATGTTTATTATAAATAAATAAATAAAATAATGTGACAGCAGTTGTATAAAACTGATTGGACGAAAAAAGGCATAAACAATATTACGGAAATTTCGAAGCTACTAATTGTTAAAGTATTTTAGGATTACATTTAAATTAGGATTAAGTACAAATAATGTAAAAGGTAGTCAGCCATAAAATAAAAATCTAACTTTTTATAGTAAATTTACGCGTTATTGTATAAATGTACATTCGATAATTTAAAGAAATTCGTAAACATTAAATTTTAAACAGTTCTTTCATTTCAATAAATATTCATACTTTGTATTCCATAATGGCTATTATGTTTTTAAAAGAATAATCTAGTTTATTCAAGGAATTTTAATAGAAAAATATGTCAAATTACCATGAAAATAAAAGCATACTTGATAAATTTGTATGGAAAAAATAGCTGTTGCTGTATAACAAGTTTCAATACTTACATTTTGTTTTGAAAATTGCTCGCATATAAAGAAGGTCGTTCATAAATTTATAAGATAACATCATGAATTGTTTAGCATTGTTCTATGTTCTAACTCTCCGTATGTTTTTTAGTAAAGTTTTAAATATCCACTACGAAATAATAGAGTTATAATGTATAAATTTAATTATCGAAGGGTATTTTTTTAATATTTATTTTTCAATTGGTATCATGCAGTGAGTGCATAATGTGGATTTCGTTAGTGATCTTGGATAAATCGATTTGAAAACATATTTTACAAAAATATGCTTATACATTATCGTTGTAATTATATTAAAATGTATCTTCTTTTCAGTGTGTCGATTGTATTACATGTGTAAAATGGAAATAAATACACAGTGGGATTTTTTATTATTTTTTTTTGAATATCATTTTAAAATAATGATACATTCCAAATCCATAAACCAGATTCTATTCTCTATCCTTTGTAATATAAATTATCCAAAATAGTGTTGATATTGATGTGATTTTTTTTGCCTTATCTGTCTTGTTTTTTTTTACTTGGGATGTGGTTTTTCACTATCACTTGTTTACAATATTATTTTACTATATTTCGTATTTTTTTTTGATGGGTAGGTATAATAATTATGTAGAAAATTTTATTAATATGTGAGCATTCTTAGAAACCATTATGGTTTGTTTTTTATTGATAGCAATTTTCGTGATAATTTATCTAGAATCAATATTTGCAATTTTGCTTTAAGGTTTACGTGTTTACTTTAATCTTCAGTATTCATTATCAATAAATTGTCCATATAAGTATTGACGGTTAAACGCTTAAATATTTATAGGTATAGTTTCAGAACTATGTATTGTCTTACTGGTACGTATATCTATGACAGTCATATGTAATATAGGTACGTCGAAAGTTGTTTTGAGGCGAAGCAACATTTCTCTTATATACCTATGTAGTTGTCCGTACCTACTGTATTTGATTTGTAGGTCATTCATTATTACAACTATCCACTAAGCTAAGTCCAATAGGTTATTAAGTAAAAATTTGTGATTTTGTCCCATTATGTTTATTTATAAATGTTTAATCATCTCATCAAATGAACTAATAGGCATAACTATAATCTTGACTAACGTTATTGTGATATTTACGTTGCATCAAAATGAAAAGAGTTAAAGTAAAATTCGTGAAATGATTTAAGTTATTCCGTATTTTACGAATTTTTCCATTTTGTTAATTCGTATATTGTATGTAAATTTAAAATAAAAACAATATAAAACGTATATGAGGTTCATAGTAATCTTTTATAGGAAAACTATTTATTATAATATCTTTACCTACCTACCTACGTGATTTAAATCGAATATTTTTTAATCGCATATAGGTAGGTACCTACTTACCTAAACATTGGATTTTTTTCCCTTTCGGGAGTCAAATGATATTTTTATTGACAAACTTTTTTAGCATCTCAATAGAGACGAAGTTGGGATATTGTAGAAGAACCAGGAACTCGAGGCACCTACAGGGCTTACGACCTGTCATCGGCTGGTTTACGTGATCAGCAAGCGCATAAAGTGATCACGTAAACCAGGCGATGACAGGTCATAAGCCCTGTAGGTGCCTTGAGTTCCTGGTTCTTCTACAATATCCCAACTTCGTCTCTATTGAGATGTTAAAAAAGTTTGTCAATAAAAATATACGTGATTTAGGTTCGTTATCATTAATGAGAGGTATTTATTGATCGCGAGAGGTCGTATCATAAATGATGTGGATATTTAGGGATGCTTAGGTAAATAATGTTATCATATTACGACAAAGATCACACACGAAGGTAAGGCATCTCCAGAGCCATTTTTTTTTGAACGAGATACCTCGTAATGTTTCTTCTTATCTTTATTTACTTCGCCCCCACAAACTTCACATCTGGAAGCCATAATTGACTTCTTGGTAACAATCAGAGTAAACGACAAAAAAGAAAAAAAAAGATTATTGTTTAAACATTGTTGATAGGATGTTCTGTATTCCCAAAACGCGCTTAGTGATAATAGAAAATGTGATAGATAACAGAGTTATCGATTATTTTTAATCATGTATTAATAAACGAGTTGCATGTATAGTATGTATAGTTGAAGAATACATACCAGACTAAAAACCCTTATATCCAAATTGTTCAATATTTTAAGATATTTTGTTTTCTTAACAAAACATGTAGGTATGTCAAGATAGGATAGTGGAGGTCAGTCCCTTTTTCCGACCCCGAATATGTAAACAGTTTGATGGTATGTGTGTATGTAAAATATCAAACTATTGAGAGTCCCCGTAGATATTGTGTATACTGCCATACAAATTGTATGAACGATGTCGTCACTAATTTTATTTTTTCCAAAAAATTTGAGATATACCATATATAATGTATGTAATTTTTATAGAAAATTAAATTATCTAGTTGGGGTATTTCAGCGTATTTCGATATTTAAAAAAAATGGAAATACAGGCAGTCACATATAAATTTTTAATAAAAAAAAGTTTGAGAAACCTGGAATTTATTAAAGAAGAGACCTTTTAAGTTTCAGTATTTTTCTATATTCAAACAAATTTTCAGCGTTTTACCTTTAATAGTTTTTGAGATATAAAAATATTAAGGTTGATAACCTCTGATTGGATAAAAGATTCAAAATTCTGAGTACAAAATTTTTGTAGGCTTATTACTCCATATTTTCTGAAATTTTGGGCTCTGTGCATTAAGCCGATCAAAAGTTATAAGGGACACACATACATACTTTGTTCTGCTCCGTATTCTGAGATAATCCACATACATGTATACTATAAGCTGTTATAGTATACATGTATGTGGATTAACTTACAGGTACTATGTCAAATATTAATTTACCACAAATCCATAACAAGTTGCCACATACTGGAGACTTAATCGATGCTAAACGTATTAATCGTCTTATAGGTCCAGACTGAAAACACAATTAAAAACTGTGTCTCCACCGATATTCGAGCTCGGGACTGTTGGATCAGCAATCAGATACCTAACCAAATAATAATTAACAAAGATACTATCTACTATAAAATTGTTGATGTCGTTGGAGATGGGCAGGCAGGCAGAAGACAGATGGCCAAGAATAATGTTAGCTTTGGAAATGACAACCAGAGGTGTTGGGTGACCGCCAATGAGATGGAGGGATGACATCAGCCGTCATGCTGGTGTCAATTGGATGATTAGAGCACAAAATAGAGTGGCTTGGAAGAAGATAGTTCGTCTAGGAGTGGACGGAATTAGGCTGAGAAGAAGAAACATACTCATCATAAAATATAGTTCAATACACAGGCATTTTTAATACACGGAAGATACTATCATTTAAAGGAGATATCTAACCAACTGAACCACGTAGGCTGACATTATTATTGACTTTTGTAAAATAATATCATAAAAAAACTACAAGACTCGTGATTATTGTAACAAAATCAAGACCAAGATTATACAAAGACTACTAAAACTGAGGATACAAGACCGACTCCGCTCTGGTCTTTATTCTGCATTTACTCATCGCTTCAATCATGAGTTTTTTTCATTGGAAATTGCAATAAAATTACTTATATTATTAGTTTATCATAATAGTGAAGACTTGTAATGAGGTGGTTGAATGATGAAGTTCTTTGCCTATGTTTATATTTTGAGACAACTGTTTAATAAATTTACATTGACATTTCGAAGAGTTGCAGTCAAAAGGTACTTTATTATGTTTCGTTCTTGCCTAGCAATGTCTGATAAGTAATTAATTGAAGAAAAACAAGATATCCTTCTTCTTGTTCATCTTGGATGAGGTCATTTAACTATCCTGGTTCAGCTGTATTTTCATCGCTTCCATGATCTCTTTACTAACTAGATAATGTTTTGATTATTTTCCCGTTAAAATTCCATGACAATGAGTCCAGTTATAAACATTTCTTTTTATTTTAAAACAACGAATTTACATTGTTTTATGAAATCATTATTGTCGTATAGCGATAGGATATCTTAGTAATACTCACCTGTCTGTCGCCTATATAGTATATTTTCCATATAAGAATGAATTTATTGAAGTTACAACATATTAACTGTTACTGCTTACACTGTTATGCTCGTACCGTAACAATTCACAACCTATGTACAAGAAATGAACGGTTAAGTAAACGTATACTGGTTATCAGACAAGTCGATGAACTAGGTGTAGAATCCTACAACTATATATGTAATGTAGATATTATGTATTTTACCAATATCGGTTATTTGCGTTTACTGAAGTGCACTATTAAATCAATCTTATCCTTAACCAACCTAACCTATTTTCTTAGTATTGTTTTAGCATGGCGTATCGACAGCGTGAATTTTATTTGCATATAAATAAAGTAGATCTCGTCAAAAATATAGAAAACATTCTCAATAGTTATTATATGCACGATAATTGATTCTTTGCAATTTTTTCCTTGACCACTTTGTGGCAATTTGTTTTCTTATGGAGTTTGTAAAACCAGTGAGATGTGGCCAACACTAAACTCTCCATTACGTATTATCTAATACTTTTTTTCTTCTAGAAAAGCTGGCAATCCCTGAATACATTGTATTGAAGTAAATTTCTATTAGATTCTACAAATATTCATACCACCACGGCAAAAACCACCACGGTGTGCATCACCATATTAAAATAGACACGACACATGCGTGTACACCCACACACCAGTCTCGGATCACCTAAAAAGGTACTACATTCAAAAGTAAATAAGTGGTGAAGCTGATCTTTGAAACATGAGAGATGTTATTCCGCCTCATGCATTTTCCTTTACACAGTTTTTATAGAACACTCGAAAACGATGATAATAGAATACAAAATCCAGAAAGAGGGAGCACTATGAAGGTTTTGACATATGAAATCATAGAGAATAGATGATCGAATGTCTGTGGGAAACTAATCAGTCTAATTTATTGCAATTTACATACTATACATCACAATATGAAGCCGATCAAAATTAAAGTTATGGGTAGGTACACGAAATTTACTAGTGCGCCATACGTAATACGCCTTGATACGTAATACACTCGAAATAAAAGACGAAACTCATAGTATGCACTCTCCACGTGATACCTGTTGAGAAATCAAAACTCTTAACTATTCCAGAGTAGTGAAGTGTAAAAACAATTTATATTGCTTACATCTACGTACCTATGTATGAACGTAGTTTTTTTAATAACTTTTTTTTTTCATCTTTATTTTCATGTTTAATCCTTTTATTATTTTATTGGATTAGATCAGAGGTTCCCAAACTTTTTTTCTCGTAGACCACTTTCAAAATTTTACTGTGTTCGGTGGACCCCCTGCTGCTACATTTCTACCATATTTCCAAAACTCGTAAAAAACGGTGAAGATTAGATCTAACGATGGAAATATGCGTCGTGGCTGAGTTCCAACCCTAAATTCGGAGTGGTAAAAGTAAAAAGATAATTAAGGGAGGGTTTTAAAAAAGGAAATTAATCCTAAATGGACCAAAAATAAAAACAATAAATCATATATAATATTGTAATATTATTTTTCGCACTATATGTTAGGATTGCATGAGAACCGTTGCTCCTAAAAAAATTAGCGAAAAAATCTGTAAATTATAATCTTATAGCTTCAAAATCTTTTTTTTAAAGTCTCAATACGACCATTTTTAAAATACCTAGGTAGGTACATCTTCCTCTCCTTTTCTTTTCCTTATCCTTTAGTTTTCCTATCATTGCTATGAATTGTTCTTATATGCTATATTCTTTGTTTTTTTTAATGTGATTAACTTATTGCCATAGTACACCTTAACCGAAAAGCATTTCTTGATTTCCCGTCGTATCGTGAGGCAAGGATTTACCATTGCATTGATTCACTCGAAAACAGACGTACTGTATCAGATATGATCTTCTTCTTCCTAGCCTTCCCTCCACTGCTGGATGTAGGCCTCTTCCATTTGTCTCCATTTTCCTCTATTCTGTGCCGCTTCAATCCATTTCTTTCCGGCGATCGCAACAATATCGTCGGCCCATCTCTTCTGTGGCCGACCGACACCCCTTTTGTCTTCCCATGGCCTCCACTTTAAGACTTTGGGAGTCCATTTTGAATTTGGCTGTCTGGCCACGTGTCCTGCCCATTGCCACTTCAATTTTGCGATCCGATCCATGATATCGGCGATTTTTGTTCGGCGTCTGATTTCTATATTGGTTATTTTATCCCTCAGACTTATGCCCAGCATTTGCCGCTCCATGGATCGTTGTGCACATTTTAATTTGTGGACAGTATTTATGGTCAGGGACATTGTTTCCAAACCATATGTCATTACAGGCAATATACATGATTCATAGATTTTTCTTTTTAAATTGATGGGGATATCCTTATTTTTCATTATATAACTGAGTTTCCCGAAGGCTGCCCAACCAAGTCCAATTCTTCTGGGTACTTCTGCCACCTGATTTTCTTTTCCCATTCTTATTTTATGTCCGAGGTAAATGTATTCTTCAACAGTTTCAATTATTTTGTCATCAATTTTTATATTTCTGTTGGACGGACTCATGATTTTGGTTTTGCTGTGGTTCATTTCTAGCCCAAATCTCAGGGAAGCGTCATGGAGATCTTTAATCATAACAGTCAGTTCTTCCAGGTCGTTGCTAAGAAGTACGATATCGTCTGCATGATGCTTCTCCACAATATTATAAATAATAAAATTGATTCTCCTGCTCTCTTAAATTATATATCTTTCAACATCCCTACCTACACCTGTAGAACTAGACACACTCCTCTTTTCCGTCTTACCACTCAACACACCAACTATGCTCAACATGCAACAATGTACAGAATCTGTAATACATACATACAATAGGCATTTCCAAGAGATCGACATATTCTTACTTAGCGCCCCCACATTTAAAAAATATATCAAACTTGACTATATTGAAATTTGACACTTAATATACTGCACACATTTATATATGCAATTTCACACATCATTCACACAATATCTCACCATAATATGTAACCATTCCTAATGTATCTTAATATACTACAATAACTTCAGCGACAACCTGTAATTGGCTTTATTATTAATCAAATCATCTTTATTTTATATAATTTATTATATGCTGTATGTTGTCCTCTAAATAAAATAAAAAAAAATAGTACACACTGTTTTGTATATTTAATATTAACTCTGATTGGCTGGAAGAAATTGCCATTAGGCAATAAGCCCGCCAGTGTAATAATTGTATGTACAGAAAGTAAATAAATAAATAAATTTTTCACCGGAATACAGCCTGTCAAAAATCACCTAGAAATTTGTTTTATTTTTATTCTTTTAAAAATTTGGATTTTTTAAGTAGGTATTGTATTTATTATCTGCGTACATCGATAGGTAAAACCAAGCCAAATTTTTTATTTTTTACTATCGAAACTTATTTTCGTGGACCCCCACTGACAACTAGTGAACCTCCATTTTTATTTCACGCCAACGTGCAACGCAGACCCCCGTCGAGTCTCCCATGGACACTTGGGGGTCCTCCTGGGCCACTTTGGGAATAACTGGATTAGATGAATATGTAAATATAATTATGCCGGCTATCAAAATCCATGTTTTTATAACTATTATTGTCGAACCAAAGTTCGTATGTATCAGTAGAAATAAATGGATATAAAATTGTTGGTACCTATCTACTTATATTTTAGTCTCAAATATTTTATAATGTTTGTATTATTTCTTCATTAATGTCTATTTGAATTTTCGATTTTGTCGAAGTATTTCATTTAAGAGGCTATAGTAGGCTATACATTATATTTTGAAAATAATTTCCCCAATACCCTCAAAAGATACGTCTTTGAAATAAGGAACAGTTTGTATGTACATCTTTAATCTATTGCATGATTTTTTTGAATTTTGAATTTGTTTAATACTTTTCTTGTAAAATTAGTTTTAGTAAAACCCTTTTTTATTTTTTTATTGTAAGTAACTAAAAAACTACAAGGCCTTTGAAGTATATTTTTACTTTATTCGATAGAGAATATGAAAATCTGCCGGCTGAGTTTTTTATTATTATAATATTTCAATAACTCTTCTTGCTATTTAAAAAAAACCTCTTTTAAAATTTAACCATTTTTGCACGATAAAATGTAGTATAGGTGATATACAATATTTTCTCGTGTTTCATACATTAGAAGCTAATTTAGTGTCAATTTTTGCGTACATCCGTATATCCAGGGTATACTAGGGCCTTAAGTCATTTTCATAGTTCTAAATAATTTTGATCATTGCATTTTTATTATAAAAGAGTAAAAAATATTCCAGTGACATGTACCCTGTATGTCGACCGTATGCAATATTCGTGGTTAGGTCAATGCCTAAAATATATAAACATCTCTAAGGGTCTTATTTACTACTAGCTTTTATGTCCCGCCGTTGGCCAAGAATGTAATATTGTGAAGGAAAAAGCAATCGTTTTTATAATATTGTCACCCAATTATTTTGAAAAATCGGACTATGAAAAGTGGTTTGAAATATGATTGAATTTGATTGTAAAATGTTCAAGTGATGGCCACAACCCATTATTTTTTATAAAGTGTGAATGAAGTATAATAAACAAAATTTCTGCACGCATGGACTATGCGAAATGGTTTTAAATATGACTGTTTATCAACGTTGTAAAGAGATTGGTTTGGCCACAACCCCCATTTTTAAATATTATCATCGAAATAAATTTTAATATGTACCTATTGAAAATTTAGTTATTTTGGATGTTGGGATGTGGTTATAATTTGATTAAACAAATGTACTGAAAAGATCTAGTGTTGGTCACATCATAATATTCGTTTTTATATTTTTGCATCGAGTGTGTATTATATTTTTGCACAATAAGACTAATAGACTTAAAATTGACACAAAAGTCTACATTAACGAAGAAGAAGAAGACTTAAACTATGGTAAGTAGTTTTTAATTTGAATATAAACGTTGTGAAGAGTTCAGTAATGGCCACAACCCCCATTCTTTAAATATTGTCAACTAAATCAAATGCGTAGGTGTTGAAAATTATTCAAAATAGGATGATATAAATGGTTTAAATTTGATTAAACAAAAGTATTGAAAAGATTCTAGTGCAGGTTACATCGTCACATCCCACAATCCATTCGTTTTTACATATGTATTTTCATCAAGTATGCATATCGTTAAAAATATTTCTGCACAACAGACTATTATACTTAAAACTAAACCAAAAGTCTAAATAAAAAAGAGAAGGATAAGTATAAGACTATACGAAATAGTTTGTATAAAAAACTATCCCAATGGTCTACGTAAAATAAGTTAAAATACATAAAATAGATGAATAAGACTATTGGAAATAGATTGTATGAAAGCAAAGCAAAAGGTCTTCATAAAAGAAGAAGAAGATTAATCTATAGGAAATAGTTTGTATAAAATTCACCCAAGTTTTACATAAAATAAGAAAACGAAGAAAAAGACTAAAGGAAATAGTTTGTGTAAAAACTGACTACATAAGTAAGATCTACATAAAAAAAGATGAATTAGACAATAGGAGTATGTATAAAAGCTCACCCAAAGGTCTACAAAAAAGAAGAAGAAGAAAAATTAGACTATTGGAAATTGTTTGTATAAAAACTGACCAAAGGTCTACATAAAAGATGATGAATAAGACTATAGGAAATAGTTAATATAAAAACTGATTCAAAGGTCTATATAAAAGAATAATAATTAAACTATAGAAAAAGTTTGTATAAAAACTCACCTTTGGTCTGCATAAAAGAAAAAGAAATTAATAAGACTATTGGAAATAGTTTGTATTAAAACTCTCCCAAAAGTCTACGTAAATGAAGAAGAAGAATAATTAGACTATAGGAAATAATTTTTATAAAAACTGACCGAAATGTATACATAAAAGAAGAAGAAGATGAATTAGACTATAGGAAATAGTTTGTATAAAAACTGTCCTAAAGGTCTACATAAAATTAAGAAAAAGAAAAAGACCCGTCGCTTCAGACCCTTCAGTACCTCCCGTCGCTTCAGACCCTTCAGTACCTCCCGTCGCTTCAGACCCTTCAGTACCTCCCGTCCCTTCAGGCCCTTCAGTACCTCCCGTCCCTTCAATTCCTCATTACGTCCCTTCCCTTCATTAATTACATCCCGTCTCTTCAGTCGGTTAAGAAAAGTTTAAATCCAGAAACCATCCTGGAAGAACCGCGAAGAGATGAAAAGACCTTCTTTTCCCAGGATACTCCACCTTCATAGGTAAAATGACTAAATACACGAAGAAGAAGAAGAAAAAAGTTCAAATCCAGATACCTGCGAAGATATGGAAGGAAAATTGGACCTTCTTCTCCCAGGAAAGTCCACCTTCATAGGTAAAATGACCAAATGCACGATGAAGAAGAAGAAGAAAAAAGTTTATATCCAGAAACCGTCTTGGAAGACCTGCTAAGAGATGAAAGGACAGTTGGACCTTCTTCTCCCAGGATTCTCCAACTTCATAGGTAAAATGACCAAAAATACACGATGAAGAAGAAGAAGAAGAAGAAAAAAGTTTAAATCCAGAAACCTGTGAAGAGATGGAAGGAAAATTGGACCTTCTTCTCCCAGGTTAGTCCACCTTCATAGGTAAAATGACTAAATAGACGATGAAGAAGAAGAAGAAAATAGTTTAAATCCAGAAACCTGCGAAGAGATGGAAGGAAAATTGGACCTTCATCTCCTAGGATAGTTCATCTTCATAGGTAAGATGACCAAATACACGATGAAGAAAAAAAAGAAAAAAGTTTAAACCCAGAAACCTGTGAAGAGATGGTCGGAAAATGGGACCTTCTTCTCCCAGGATAGTCCACCTTCATAGGTAAAATAACCAAATACACGATGAAGAAGAAGAAGAAAAAAGTTAAAATCCACAAACCGTCCTGGAAGACCTGCGAAGAGATGGAGGGACAGTCGGACCTTCTTTTCCCAGGATACTCCCCCTTCATAGGTTAAATGACCAAATACACGAAGAAGAAGAAGAATAAGAAAAAAGTTTAAATCCAGAAACCATCCCGGGCACACGCTCGACAATTCACCAAAGTTTCATTGTAATCGGACAAACGGTTTAGAAGTACATCGCATACAATTTTCCGATAGTAAATCAGTATATTGTTGATTTGTAAGTAAATAGTAATAGGTAGGTACCTACCTACAACAATATTCTAAAGAAATTCTATTCATAACAAATTTTATTTGAATATCAGAATCTTTCCGTTACCATAGTAACCATTCCAATACGTTAAAAATATCAAATGGTTTGAGACTTTTTTGAATATGTAGGTACCTACATTGGTTTGTTCGATGCCATAAAAATGAAAATTGTCAGAAAAATCAAATATTATTTACAAATTATGCAATTTTATTCTGCCTATATCTTTACTAATAATAAGCACATTTTTACAATATATGTCTTAAAACTTGCTGTAATGTCTTGTGTTTCATTTTATTATTTCATAATTACATTTATTTCAAAGGTTTATTATTTTCAAGAACATATTCATTCGGTAGGAAAATGAAATATTGTATGAAAAGATATTAAAATGGCGGCGTTTATGTACAAAACGCTTACTTTAAAAATAAGTTATACATTATAATTATATAAAACATTCACCATGTTTTTCACTTAACGCTAAGTTATACTTGAAAATATATTTTTTTCGTGTAAATACGTACTTATAACTTTTAAACTAACAGATATTTGCGTGCAAAATGTACACTTTTTTGACAGATATGACTTGGAAAATTTTGTATGAAAAAAATAATTATTGAAATATTTTTAAAATTCAGCATTTTTATCGCATTATTTTTAGCGTGACACTGCATCAGGTATACTGGTACATGTTAGCACATAAATTAGATTTTTAGATGCTCTTGGTTTTTCAGAAAGCGTGAGACAAACACACACACACACACACACACATACACTAACATTTTGATTGCTTTATTACTTTAGATTTAAAATACGAGTTACATCCAATGCTAAGTCAGTTTCGGCCATACAAAAAACTGGGAAAGTGTCAGCTTAAACACAATTTGCCAATAGTAAGTAAGACCATATTGTGTTTATATTTGTAAGGATATTGATAATTACCAAGCTTTTTATTTCCATGTAGGCACTTATCACACGAATGACAAATAACAGTATGTTTGATTATAGCTAGGTGTTTCATGTAATGATAATAATACGGAAGCATAACCTTTGATACATTATTTTTTCGTTAGCATATAATAAGTGAATGATTCGTTGCTTTATTCCGGGTAATCCTAATTCATTTTGAATTATATGTTTGTGCTTCTTAGGTGTCTCGTGTCTCACATATTTTATATTATGTGACAAATTTTTAGCACTTGTTTAAATAAATTCACATTTTTGAATAAAAGCAAAGACCATTCGGAAGACCCAGGAAGCGATATGTGGACAACGTCATGGCCGACCTAGAGAGAGTAGGGGAAAGGGAACATTGACACCATGTGACCCAAGACTGAAAGAAGTGGCGAAGCATCATCATGAAAGCTAAAACTCTGCAAGAGTTGTATGGCCATCGGAAGTAAGAAGTAAGTAAGAACATAATAAAGAAATCGATAAATGGTGCTGGAGCCGAACATAATTCTGACGGGACAACAGGTTTTCTAAAATTATTGTACACCAACTAATTCATTTTGGAGCTTGGCATCACAGATTAAAAACCTTAGACAAAAAGAAGAAATTAATAATATAACGTCGACCATACTGAGAGTTGTTTATGGAGAGATTCATTAGAAAATGTTCAGACTTGTAAAACAAACTCAACATTGAATGTTTTGATGATAGTTTTGATGTGTTATGAATAGTTTTCAGTTGTGCGTGATGTTACGCAGAACGCATCTCTTTTGTTTTCATCGTTGCCAATCGTCTGTATTTGTTGTTATATTCTTTAGTAAGGATTTCTAATTTAAGAATTCCGTGACATAGATTGTGTAGGCAAGTCATATAACGGAGTCGCCTTGGTATCCACAATCTGAGAACAGGCGGTTGGTGGGTATTTATGTTTAACCGGTAACCCATCAACACGAGATTGGGATTGTCCCGAGGTTTTGAATGCCTTCATTATGAAATAGCGTAATCCACAGGCGAAATGGAATGTTTTCATAAGTGAAATGAGATAATCTTTGCTATTTAGATCTAAAACTCATACACAGATTTAGTCAAAAAATAATTGTCAAAATTTTTCGTGTGTATCTAATTGTTGTTCAGTTCAGAGTATAAATTTTTGTCTATAACTGTCTTTTTAAAAATATTTATTTAGTAATACTTATATATTCTTTTAATGACGATAAATAAATTTCTATTTACTAACACGGATGGGTTTAGTTATACTTTTTTTTATTCTGGCAATGTTTTGAATTGGTATTAAGTATTTTCACTTGTCCATCTGGAGCCTGTGGTTCGGGCGACATGCCGACAGGCAAAAGAAGTGTTGGAAGACCTCAAACATGATGATATCAGACTAGTGGCTGGAGGCGTATAAATGCAGTCTGCCTAGGATAAAGAGCTGTGGTGGTCTCAAGCAAAGCCAAATAAGATTTTCATTTGTAGGTCATTAAATTTCATTTTTATCGTACATCGTAATATTTTTAATCCTACTTCAAAGTTTTACTTTATTGGCTTAATTGGATTAGATCGTGGAGTATTTTAGGACAGAGCTCCTTTTAATTAGTATGATGACTTTCTTTTCTGTACAAAGTGGACGAGGAATTTTAGGGTCCGTTAACTTCTTAGATCGGATCTGGGCTAGATGGCGGCAAATAGTTACGTTGATGATGTAATAAAATATATATTCAGTGCCGTCTGATTTAAACTTATACTCTCGTGTGATTTTCCAACATTATTAAACGATTCCAATACACTATTATTATTTGTACGTACGTGCCAAATCATTATGATTTTATTTTATATTATTTAATTGCAATCAATTTAAATGGACCGTTGAATACAGTTTACTCATTACTGTGAACTAAAATATACAATGACTTAGCCAAAACAAATTGTAGTGCATACCTATTGTTCATTTCCTTTTAATCTATAAATATATTAGATACGTAAAGATGAAAATATATTTGGAAAATTAATATTCCATTTCGACATGGTAATTGATTTCTTCAATTTTATGTAAACGTTTCTTTTTATTATTATTTTATATAATATTTCCAATTCAATCTCTGGTATTTTACCCCCCATCATAATGAAGAATCGCTATTTCCGACTTATTATAGCATACTGTGAGATCAAAATCTCATTCTTTGTCGTTGTTGTGAGGTAAAGAAAAAATAAGTTGCTGTTTTTGATCATGATCTTTTTCACTTTTTAAATGTAAATTTTGAAGCCTTATTCAAAGTATGTTCAAAGTATACTTATTTGAGTAGGTACATAGAATTTCATGTTTTATGTATCATCACTACTTTCAAACAGTGTTAATTTAAGTAATTATTATAGGCTTTTGTGAAAACTGTTAAAATAATATACCTTGGTTTATAGAAATATTTTATCGTATTACTTTTCGTATCATTTTTGTATGTGAACCTCTCCTTTACTGTTGTTTATTTAACAACATTTCTCTGATATACATATATATATATATATATATATATATATATATATATATATATATATATATATATATATATATATATATATATATATATATATATATATATATATATATATATATATATATATATATATATATATATATATATATATATATATATATATATATGTATATATATATATATATATATATATATATATATATATATATATATATATATATATATATATATATATATATATATATATATATATATATATATATATATATATATATATATATATATATATATATATATATATATATATATATATATATATATATATATATATATATATATATATATATATATATATATATATATATATATATATATATATATATATATATATATATATATATATATATATATATATATATATATATATATATATATATATATATATATATATATATATATATATATATATATATATATATATATTAAACATATTTCTAATCAATTTTTATTTTAAAAAACTTGTTTTCTAGAACAAAACATGATTTAAATAAGAAAGAAGATACGTTAACTGGAGTTACCTTTGAAACCAGTTCTCTCCTGGCACTGTGACGATAGTGATCTTGAAAAACTAAAATTAAATTTAAAGCATTTTATTATATAATGTCCATGCCACATCAATAGCCATGTGAAATGTAGATGTTTGGATACGACAGTTAAAGGCTATTAGCACTGGGATTTTCTTTAAAAAAAAGATTCATAGCTATTTTTACTAGAACATT
Organism: Molanna angustata; assembly: GCA_963576475.1. Lineage (NCBI taxonomy): Eukaryota > Metazoa > Arthropoda > Insecta > Trichoptera > Molannidae > Molanna > Molanna angustata. The sequence continues at coordinate 18,375,897 of OY754970.1, forward strand.
ATATGAGTAAAACAATTCCCCTTGCTGTTTCGTATTTAAATTTCAAGATATTAATCTTATTAATGGTTTTTATACACGTGGATCATCAGATTTTTTTAGACAAATCTGTATTTAGAAAATCATTTACGTACAAAGTATTGCATGAAAGAACTTAAAATTTGTTTATAATTCATATAACATACAATAGATATCTGTGTTAAAATGATAACTTCTTTTTTGAAATTTCAAAAGCATATAAGTTTATATAAAATCAACTATCTATTACCACTTTTAATGCCTGTTTATATAAGATATTTTAATTTTAATATATAAGATGGCTAATTTAATTTTTGATGACATTGATAATACTTATAATATATCTGAAAATATTTGTAGTACCATTTCAGAGTGTAATAATGTATTTAAGACTATGAATATGAGTAATACTTTTTCAATACTTCACCTGAATATAAGAAGTATTAAACACAATTTCGATGAATTTACACTTTCACTCAACTCATTAATTCTCAAGCCAGACTGTATACACTAAACACTAAAATTATTGAAATACCTATACAGCTTGTAAATTGTTTGCATATTAGTTTAAATTTTAATAACATATCTTTTCACATTATTGCATTATATCGAACTCATGACTCTAATATAAATGTTTTTTTAGAAGAACTTAAAAATATATTTGTCAATAAACGATTAAACCAAACAATTATTATAGGCGATATCGCGATATTAATATAAATACCGCAAATAATGATGTTAGTCAAAATAAAACAGACTATATAAATGTTATGACCGAACTTGAATTTAAACAATACAATAAAAGTCATACGAGAGAAATATTAGGTCAAAAACCATCGTGTATTGATCACATTTGGTCGAATATATATGATACTGATAATATCTCGTCGATTGTCTGGAAAAATAACATAACTGATCATCACACTTGTATATTTTTATATGAACTTAGTAAAACATCTTTTAAAAACGAGAAAGAAAATTCTACATCTAAAAAGACATTTCTTAATCTTGAAAAGCTACACTCAAAACTACAGCAGGAAAACTGGGAGTCTGTTTTATCAACAAATGATACCGAAACATGTGCACAGAATTTTGAAAAAACATTTAATAAACATATATAAGACGCTACTTCTTTTCAAATATCTAAGCCAACTTCAAAATATAAGAAATTAAAACCATGGATATCACATGGTTTGATTGTATCAATACGTTTTAAAGAAAAACTTTTTAAAAATACTAAATTATACCCGAACGACACGAACCTACGGTCTTATTTTAAAAAATACAGAAATAAACTTTCTAAAATCATAAAAATGAAAAAAGAAGATTATTATAGGCAAAAAATAATGACATACGGTAATAATAATAAAAAGATTTGGCAAACGGTTAACGAAATCATTAGCAAAAAATCAAAACATTATACTATAGACAAAGTCATAGGAAATGACAACAATATACTTGACACAAAAAGTAATCCGAAAGAATGTGCCAATATTTTCAATAATTACTTTGCTGATGTTGGAAAAAACTTAGCAAACAATATTAACAAAAACACTTATGTACAAAATACTATTGATCCTGACACTACAGATGGTTTCGAAAAATTTGAGACAATTAATCAGTCTGATGTCGAAAATTATATAAAAGAACTTCGAGGGGGTTCTGCGCCAGGTTTTGATAATATAACAGCTGAAATACTAAAATTAAATAGAAAATCGCTCAGTAAACCCATTGCCCATATAATAAATTGTAGTCTTACAAATGGTAATTTTCCTAGTAATTATAAAACTACAATAATCACGCCAATTTTCAAAACTGGTGACAAAAAAAATACAAATAATTACAGACCGATATCATTAGTATCTAATATAGCAAAACTGTATGAAAAAGCCGTAAAAAAACAAATATTACAGTTTGTAAACAGAAATAAAATAATTAGCTCTAGCCAATATGGTTTTAGGGAGAAATTAAGCACTCAAGATGCTATTGTTGAATTGACCTCTACTATATATAATGCACTGGATCAAGGGAAAAAGTGTTTGGGAATATTTATTGACCTCCGAAAAGCATTTGATAGTGTATCACATACGAAACTAATAAATAAATTAAATAAAATTGGAATAACGGAAAAAGTTAAAAGCTGGGTACAAAATTATTTATTTAAAAGAAAACAATATGTCAAACTCAACAATACATTAAGTGATTTCAAAAACGCAAACTTTGGTATACCTCAAGGTACTGTACTTGGTCCACTTTTATTTATAATTTATGTGAATGATATATTCAATCTGCCAATATCTGGTAAAATAATTTCTTATGCTGATGACACTGCCATTATACTGAAAGATAACACCTGGAAGGAATTAATTGCCTCAGCTGAATCAGATATAAGTGTTTTGAAGTCTTGCTTCGATTGTAATGTACTTTCATTGAATACAGATAAAACGTGTATTATCCCATTTGCACTAAATGATAAATACATCCCAGAAGACCTTAATATTAAAATTCATATTGACAATTCCTGTTTCAACAACTCCATATCTTGTAACTCAGCGTGTATTAAATTATCCACTAAAAATAACATCCGATACCTAGGCATTATTATTGAAAGCAGTATGAAATGGAAATTACATATAACTACTACTATTGAACGCATTAAAAAAGCTAATTTTTATTTTTCTGAGACTAAGAAATATACTTCAAACAAACTTGCTTAAAACAATATATTTTTCATTATTTCAATCCATCTTACAATATGGCATTATATGTTGGGGGGGAGCTTTTAAAACCACTTTAGTGCCTTTAGAAGTTTTTCAAAGAATCATTATTGAAATTATATTAAAAAAGAGATTTGATTATCCAACTATTAATTTATTTCAAGAATTTAAAGTTTCAACTGTTGAAAATATCTACAAATAAATCTCATTGTTCCAAATTCATAAAGATATTCTTACAAATTCAAACCAATTGTCATTTTCTTTAAGCAGCAGAATAAATTCACAAGGATGTATTACCATTCCTCTTTTACGTTCAACTGCCTCACAACATTTCTATAAGTATAAAGGTAACAAGTGGTTTAATGAACTCCCTTTGAGTCTTAGACTCGAAAAAAAATATAGTATATTTAAAAATAAAATTAAAAAATTGTACTGATTTATTTTTTTATTTTTTGTTATTTCATTCTTGTTTTGTGTAGCTTCATATTTTTTAGTAGATGTACAATGTTTTGGTAAATGTAATAATATTAAATAGATACTCCCCTCTTTTAACACGAGATTTTATCTCAATTAAAGAGGGTTATTATGAATTATATGATGGAAATTGTATACCTTTTTAAATTATGATTTATATGTGAACATTGTATTGTTTTTGTTAAATAAAAAAAAAAAAAAAAACTATTGTTGATCTATCTGCATCCAAAACACTTGCGCAACAGACTCTTATAGCTCAGAAATATTACAATTTATAACAACCTTTAAGTAATATTATGATACACTTAAAAAATGTCATAATTATTATTAACATTTCTTTACTGAATGAGCGTAACGCAATTGAAGGGCTGTGGGTAACTCACAGTAACATGGTAACCCACAGTATCATGGTAACCCACAGTAACATGGCAACCCACAGTAACATGGTAACCTACAGTAAAATGGCAACCCACAGTAACATGGCAACCCACAGTAACGTGGTAACCCACAATCGAAAAATTATCTACAATTTATACAACGGAGACATCAATCGTACGCTGTTTGTTAAACAAAAATATAATTTCAATATAACCATTAATCCGGTTGCATTTTTCATACTAGCTCACATAATTTGCGGTTGGCACACTTGTATGAAAAAGGACCTCAACTACGCGAGCTAAGTTAACTAAGCTTAGCTGTTGGCCTGCAACCGGTTTTAGGGAGAACTAAAATAGAGAAAATGGTAACAAAGCCCTCGTTTAATTTTCATAACTTTGTAACCCACAAGACAAATGACGGGAATCGAATCGTTGCTCGTATGGGTTTCCATGTTATTACCCACACCTTTTTAATTTTTAAATTTTACATGAATTGCCCATTTTTTTTATTAAAAATACACTTTAACATAATGTTTAAAATTAATCCATAACTATGTCGTTGGAAAAAAAGTTAAATTGAATGTTCGTGATTTTTTTTTATTTCAGTTCTGGTGGGCAAGTCCCGTCAAAAAATGGAATCAAAACCCTCTAATAATATCATGGATATAATTATCTTATGGAGTAATATTAAATCTTAAGATATTCTAGAAGTCAATATCAATGATATGGGTCATCACGAGGATTTGATTCCATTGTTTGACGGTGTTCCCCTTTATTCCGAGAATGCAAACAATAAACACATTTTGAATTTCCGATCATTTGAGTTAGGTATAAACGGTTTTCATGAGCACGCCATTGTTACTCTTAATAACACGGAACTTCATAGTGCATTTGGCGATTTTAATTTAGTCAATTTAGATTCAGCGTTATATGCCCTCTGAAATGTAAATATAATTGTCTTTTTTTGACACCTTGGCTCGTTTATTTCACTTACTTCGGTTCTACAATCATGTAATTGTTAAATATCCCGTTATTTGTGAAGAGTTGCGTGGGATTGTTACAACATTGATCTAGATTAGGGTTTCCATAGCAGAGGTGCAATATTAAAAGCTGAGAGCATTTACATCTAATTACATAATGTGAATACATATCTTGTTCTAGATAGCGTGTAAATTCATTTGCGTTAACAGTTTTAGTTTCCGCTGAAGGAAATAGTACAAACGTGTTGCAGTATAAAAGTTTTTAATAGTTTGTATTAGTAAAATCTTTCTGATCTTTTATTTTTGTAAACAATAAATTATAACCAACTATAGCATCTGTTGCTATTTCAATGACGTTTCGTATTCAGTTTTTACCCTCAAAACTGCTATTTAACTTAGATAATAAATATTATTTATTACAGCGCGTCCCAGTCAATATCATGGCTGGTTTGCCTACATGGAAATATTAACGTTTTTTTTTCAAAATAAACTTTTGTGTTTTTTTTATTTAGTAATTGTTTTGATTGGCTAATGTTCCATGCGATATGATCAATATTCCGTTTTTTTAAAGTAAGGCGTTCTTTTGGAAAGAAACGTTAGTGTTTACAACTTACAACATGGCTAGATTTATTTGACCAAAAAGATCGATCTTCAGGATGCAGATCATATACATAGTTCCTTGATTTAGGTACTACTATACTTTGATCTTACCCAACATGCCGAGAAGCGATAATTTAGGACTAATATACAATTATGTGTATTTTCGTATTTGGAATGATAAATTTAATAATTGAAATTAACAGTTTTTCGTTACTTTCCTGTCCATAGAGAATTGATTAATAACGGAAACAATTGATATTTGTCGCTCATTGTATGATGAATTTACTCAGAATAATGAGTTTACCATAATCTTGTGAGGCGTGTCACCAGTCATAAGTAAGCAATGGTAGATTATCGTCTATAAGTATTGCAACAGTGTTCGTAATAATATATAAATCAGGACTTGCTTTGTATTGGTATATAGATACCTGATGGATAAACTTATTAGGTTGTCTGCAGTTTATAGAATACCAAATGGAATGATAGCCTTGGCATTTTCCGTACACTTACCTTAAGCATTATTACGTCTTGACAATTTCGTCTCTTCTCTTGAAATAACGTATTCCGGCCGAGGTAACCTTGGTGACCTAGTCAATTTTCGTTTTGGGATGTGCCGTGTGATGGCGGTCGGCTGGTCTCCGATGCGGTATAGTGGGTCACGCTGCGCACGCGTCTCCATTCTGCGCTGGTCCCATTAACTTTACTGTTGTAATGTACGACTTCCGCCTGTGTGTGGATGTAGATGTGGATGTGGATGTGGATCTTGGCAGCTGCCGGCTGAACGCGGGGAAATAAAAACATGCAGACATTTCACGCGTTGTTTTGTTATTTCGAAAATATCGTTGACCGATTGCGTTCATATCGATTGTTTCTTGTGCGGTTTGTTGTGATATCTTTGATATAACTTTTTGACAAGCGGGAAACTTAACCTTGCGCAACATTAATTTACCTTAAGAATAGGGATATCCTAGGATGTACATCGATTTTTTAAACTTAACCTACAAATGTTTGGTAAAAATAGGTTGGTTAGGTTTGTATGTAGTTTATAATTGCGACTGGCGTGATCCAGTTGCAATTTATATTAAATAAAGTAATTAAAATATTAGAAAAATAACTAAATTGGTGTGAATACTAGACAAACCATCTGTACATCTGTCTTTACATGATGTGTCAAAAACAAAAACTGGTGTACAAACTAGGCTATCCTAAGTATAGCATATTATATACTTTAACTCTATTTTATAATTGTGATATTTGCAGCCAATTTAAATCAACTGCAATTTTATTGACAATATTCCTAAACTTGTGTACATGTTTTATAAAGATGTACTTTTTTTATTTCCTGTACCTATACTTAATAGAAGACGAACTTTTTAAAGATTCTCGCATACATGTATTCTGTTAATATTTATTTTAAATATTTGTAAAAACAACATTAAATAAGTAATTGTTTTTCCAAATTGTGTCTTATATTTTTAATAAACTTCGTTGTATTAACCACAATGATTTAACTTTGGTCAGTTTATTATATTTAAAGTAATTGTTCCAATGCTAATTTATAGTTCTATAATACGAAATTCCTGTACACAATCTTCATAATACCGATATTATTTGATGTTTGTTCATTAACATTATTTTTCTTGCAAGCTCGAGGATTTTTTGTCATTCTGTTTTGGATGGCTCATAATATTATCTGTCTGATGTAAAAATCTAAGTAGGTATAACTTGTATTTTGTATGTAATGCTTTAGTTTAATAAGAATCAAGGTTAGTTGTGTCCTGGTCAGATCTCATGGCTATGTGTATATTGTTGTCTTATCTTATCTTTATTAATCACGGCAATATTTATTTAAAAACTCTAGAAACGAAGGTAATCGAAACATGGTATTCATTCGTGAACATTCAGTAATTTTTAAGATTTTTCGCTTATAATTAATAATTTGAACGTAGATTTTCGTTGGTTATGCAAAAAATATTATCAATGGTGCAAAGTTTATATGTGTTTATTTTCTCCATTTTTAAATTATTTTTGACATAGATTGTAGATCTGCATTTACGAATTTAGAATTTTAAAAACAGGAAAAATACCGAGTAGACATTTTCATAATAATTACCTACATGTAATGCAAATATTATTTTATCAATGTTGCGTGGAATGTATATAATCCTGCGTAACGTTTAAATATGCAACTGAAATGTTTTTCGTGTTTATTAGTATTTAAATAAACTAAAAGGGATTATTATTCTATACTGTGAAGTTATCACATTAATCAATTCGAACACATTAATCTTTTTTGTGTTTGAAACGTCCAGTAATTGGTAAATTAGTATAACTAATCGATACGCATTTCATTTAGTTTGTTAACAATATTTTTCCTGTGTAACACATTATTTTTAGAAGAAAATTAGAAATGAGGCAATTAAATTGTGTATTCTATATAACGTCCGATTCTATAACTTTTTAATAGCGTTCCGGCTAAAATAGCTGCGTTCCTATCCCACTTAGTCCAAGTATATACCTATTCTATAACGCTGACATAGGAATGTTCCTATTTAGAAACGTTTTTACTCCAAGTCAGTCATGCATTAGTTAAATTCTCTATTCTATAACCACATTTTAGTCTAATCAACTGTCAAAATGTTCCTAATTTTAGTGACAAATAAACATGGCCGAACAGTACGCATGCGTAGTTGCGCCAATATTAGACAGTTTGAGTTTAATATATTATCTACGGTGCACTAATTTTGTAGATTTTAGTTTAAGGAACGTCAGTTACAGAATACGAAATTAAATGATCTTTATTCTAAATTTCAAGTAAGCTTTATTCTAAAATTTTAGAACGTTCCTATTTTAGTTCAAAAAGTTACTGAATTTGATGTAATATATATAGGTACACTATATGGAAATGCATTCCGATTTATCGAATTATGAAAAGTATCAACAGGTAGCTAATGACTGACTTAGTTAAGTACCTACTTTGTTGTTGTCTAATCTATAGTTAAGTGAGTAGCAACAGTATTGCGCATTCGGCCACCTGCCAGAATATATATCTCGGCACCATTTCACTAGGTCATTTACCTTCGCAGCTGGCCATCTACCATTCATTTTACCTACCTGACTTGTTTATTTTATGTAACTATGAAATTAATCATGTACTTCAGTTGTAAATCATCGCTCAACTACCACAGGAATATGGTTCGCTTCAAATTTGATTGCATTTCTAAATCCATTCTCAAAACTGATTAAATTTTCTTAATACCATTGAGGAAGTCGTTTGATAAATGCGAGTACCTATTCAATATCAATGCTGGATGGATCAACGTTTGCCACTTGTTTTAGACCACTTTGTTTTTGTATAAACATCAGCTATTTTTTAATCAATTTGTCTATTTTGACACGTAGTGGCTAGTGCTGCTGATTTTGTAGTTATAATGAGCATGTGGAATTTAAGTGAATTATCTGGTTTAAACTAATATGGCTTTATTACTATGCATATAAAAGTTTTAAAATATGTTTTTAAACTATTATTTTTATCAAAATATCATTCGAAGAGTGTAAACCATTGATATCACAAAAATATTTATGGGATATCCTGAAATTTGATATTACAGAACATATTGTCAGTCTCAAATAATGGCAGTGGGCAAGTGAATTGGCAAGATAGGAAGTTGACAGATGCACCACGAATTCTAAGATGGAGACCTTGAGAAGACAAAACAGGAGTGGGTTGACCCCAAAAAGATGGGTTGACGATATATTTTTTTTATTTTATTTTTTATTTGTTTGGAAACTTAACAGCTATACATTTATAATACTTAATTGCAAATGAGAATACAAAATAAATAGCCAATTATAAAGTTTCACATATTTAAATTATTATATGTTATTGATGTTGGGTAGTCATTGTAAGATGGTGAGTGTATGTGGGGGAAAGGGAAGGGTAATGGATATAGGAAAGCGTTGATAAGGAAGGGATGAATGTTTAAGGAATATAGATACAGTCGCGGGAAAAAAAGTGGTACAGGAACGCCCAGCAGGCTAAGTCAGTAAAAAGTCGAGATCCGACAACGTATTGCCGCTCTTCTCGTCATGTTTACGCCCGTGACGACAATTCGTAGTCACTAAGCGCTGTCGAGTTCGTAAATGCACTTATGAGTATTTGTCGCCGTTAGGCTGGCTTGCGGTACATTTTTGAATTATCATTTATGGCAATACACAATATTTTCCCCATGATTTGAATAAATGTCAAATTTGTTTACATAAATTTGTTAAATAAATATAATATGGTCATATTTTTAAGCACGAAAGCAAGTTATAATACGATTAAATTAACTTCTTTTGTGTTTATTGAATGTTTTGAGTGTAATTTTAAAAATTATTTTTAATTATATTTCGATCAATTTATCAAGTCTATGACAGCAGCGTGTTATTTTTTTACTAAAAACTACGCCGAATTTTCTTTTGTTAAGTGTTAAAATACATATGTGATAAAATAGCTTACAAGAATACTTTCTCAAAATCAAAAATGATTTCAAATCTATACCTACGGAAAACATTTACGGACGCATAGAATCATCATAGAAGTATAATGTTATAATCTAAGTACGGACGCATATTTCCATTAAATATATAACCATATAAAACTTTTGTTATGCGGTAATTAGCAATAATGGAATTACGCGGAATATTTAAAGGGTTTGAAGAATCTCTTAAACGGCGTCGTTTAACCCGTTTATTATTATTCTCAAAATAAATATGAAATTCGGCATTGTTCGCGTAAAAAATGACATTTAATTCAACATGGCGGCGTTAGATCTTGTCTCTCGACTCGATGTCGACCCAATCTCGCCGTCAAATAAGTGGGCGAGAACGATTCCACGCATTATCTGCTTAGTGACTACCAAAACTGTCAAAATATCGATTAGTCGATATTTTGACAGTTAATCTCGACATTTATCGGTCGAGATCTACTTACAGACTTAGCCTGCTGGATAGAAAAAGGTGGAAAAAGTTAAGGGGCCATATAAACCTAAACACCTCAATTTCAAATCAAATCCTTCAAATATGTTGAACAGTGTGTTTCTAGAAAAAATAGAATAAGTCTTTTCAACATTTATCTAGTGAATGTTCGTCACACAATTTTAAAATTCAGCCTTAATTCCCATAAACAAATTATTAAAAATGTCCTTTTTTTAAGTATTTTTATTAAATTACTCCATAACTATGTATCGTAGAGAAATAAATCTTTTATACTCTTAAAGAGTGCATAAAATCAAAGTGAATGACCGATAAAGTTTTTTTCATTTCAACTAAAGTTTGTTCTTAAAATGTAAAAAATCAACAAATTTGGAGTTTCCGATAATTTAAATCACGTATATTAACCTTTTTTAACGCACGCCGTAGTTACCCTTACTAACGCGTAACTTCATAATGAATTGGGCGGTTTTGATATATCATGTTTTCGGTCACTAAGTTTAGCGTTATATGTCCTCTTAAAGGAGGCATACATCTAACAGTGAAGAGATAGCTGAGAAGTAGATGTTTTATTTTAGGAAATGTTTTTTACCTATCAAATGTTCAGCGGTTCCTGCAATGCAGTTTTAATTTTATTTTGCTTTGTTTCCACAGTATATCAACACATACACCAAGTTGTATGTACATAATATATTGGATAGCAAGACACTAATTTATTCATGAAAAATGAAGGCGTTTAGCATCATTAATGTACTGGGAATAGATAATAATAGATGACGCGACATTAGTCACCTGCAAATAAAATATGTAGGTGAAATATTATTTGATTCCAAGGTGTTTCATAAACTTCCATTATTTGCTAGTGTCGGTGATGCTAGATGCTAACTATATTTTTATACTCACCAGTTATAATACATAGTTGTGTAGTAAACTACGTTATCATGTGAAGATTTGTATCATGACGTTTGTCGGCATGTTTTGAAACAGTATTGGCTGTTATTAACGGTATTGTGTTAATTTACCCTGTTGTTGCTTCACCTCCACCTTATGTACAAAATTGTTACAAGGGATTAGTAGCTAACGCTATTCTCTCCTCTAAATTTCATGTAATACATATTTAAAGATATGTTACATTATCCATATGTGTTGTCCCCGTCGTGGCTAGTAGATGGATAAGGAAATTCCAAAGAAAAGATGACTGGAAAAAATAGACGAGGCTTACATCCAACAGTGAACAGATGGTTGAAAAAGAATAAAAAGAAGAAGGTAGGTAGATCACATTAATAAAACAAAACTGCAACATGTCTGTTTTTGGAAAAGGAAGGCATTTTAAACTTTTCAACTTAAAATGGTAGATAAATCCATCATTGCCCCTGAGTCAAATTGAAAACGCTGTTTGTTATCGCCAAGTGCTATTTTTTTTACTCCTCACCACCCCAAGGGTTCTTAGTGGGGAAATATGAATTAGCTATTTTCGAGGTTATTTTTTTATTGCAGATTATCAATTAGTATCACGTTGAGATTGTATTTTGAAAGTTACATAACAATGTATGTATCTGTTTGTGTGCTATGTACTATGTGGTATGTACTCGACATGATCATTTTACTTTATCGATTATTGACGTAACTATGTTCTCATTCGATTCTTTTCAAATTTTGCAAATTTGTATACCTAATACTCGCTTAGTCTCCATTAGATTTTGAAGCATATCTGATTCAATTTGTCAAATATTTCAAAGTGACCCCAAGCTCAGGAAACTTAAAATTTGATTTTTTTTTCAAATTGCTAAAAAGACTCACCTATTTCATAAAATGGTATTGATTGATTATCATACATACCATCACGCCATGTCCCTTGCGGGGTAGGCAGAGAGAACCGAACGCCTCATTTTTCTATCCTGGCACGCATCCCTCGCCTCGTCCACATTCATGCATCGTCTCATACATGTTCGTCTATTGCTCACACTTCTAACATTTCCGTCTTTCAAAATTTCGTTCACATGGTCGTGCCATCCCTTTCTTGGGCGTCCCCGGCCTCTCATTCCATTCCTTTCCGCTCTGTATATTTTCTTCGTCAGGCGCTCCTCATTCATTCTCCCCATGTGACCAAACCATCTCAATGTGTTCACTTTCATTCTAGTAATGACATCTTTCTTCATCTTACATTCTTTCCTTATATCCTCGTTTCTTACCCGGTCATCATCGTTCTATTACGATCTCATTTCAACTGCATTTATTCTACTTTCATGCGTCTTCTGCCATGTCCAGGTTTCACTTGCATACGTCAGGGTTGGCACTACGATGGCGTTATGAATGGCAACTTTGGCATCCTTTGATATGTTGCGATTATCATAATTGGTCTTAGTGCTCCATTCACTCTGTGATTGATTATCAAGTTTCCATTTAAAAAATTGAATACTTTGTGGAGTGACTTGGTAGTGAGGAGTATAGCGTTGGCCAAAACCCACTCATTTTGGGATTTGACGTTTGTTGTAGAAATTTTTTCTACAACAACGGACAACAAACGTCAAATCCCATACAAACAAAATATCTATTGGATAACGAACAGCGTTTTGAATTTGACTCAGGGGCAAGTCGTATAGCAATGCAAGACCAAGACCAGGGTGGTCAAGAAGGACTGAAGAGACGGAGGGGAGTAATTTTTTTAAAAACTTAGGTTAATTTTATACTTTGTATTAGATATTTTTTACTTATTCTGAATTTATGATAGTAAATATTATACAATCCAAAAATTACAAAAACGATTTTCTTGATATTGCTTCACATTCACCTTCATGAGAAACGCCGGGTGCAAAAAACCAGTTAAAAATAAACATGAATATCGTAAAACCATAACTTCCAACTACAGTAATAGAGACTATGAGACTATGAAATCAAATTTCTGTAAAAAAGTTATCTTTGTTGGATAAAATAAATCTTTGACGATTAAACCACTTAAAATTAAAGTATAATTAACTTTTTTTTACGAGTCGTGGGATCTACTCTTTTCATTGTAGCGCCTGTAGTTTTATTTGTGTCAAGTAGCTTCTTTTGTCTGGTTGATTTTCGAGTTGGTGACAAGGGTTACCAAAATTATCGAGAGTTTCTCTCTTTTAAATTTCATTGTAATTAATGACTAGGTTGTCTTGAAACTCAATTGTGCTCTTCATTATATTTGTTTCAGATTAAATATAAATTTCGCCAACAGCCGGTGGCTCAATAAAAATAACCGTCTCCTCGAGTCCAGACTGAAATATTTTAGTGGGAACCAAGTGGATCGGATAAATAATATTGGCCATAGTTACCGTTTTACTTATAAACGTTAAATATCTATAGTAAGTACCTGGTAATAGAACGTGATTAGCGAAAAAGTTTACTTATAAACCGTGACTTTCTTTATTACACCTTTATTTCATAGATTTATTTCATAGACGTCAAGTTAGGACAGGACGAGAGATTGTTTACGCTTGACTAACGCGTCATACCAAGTATTTCAAAATGGCGGCTCTTTCACATATGATACGACGCATTGAGATTAACAGAAAAATTTAATACTTATAACGTTTTTCCTTGTTTCATCGCAATCGTGTTTAAATTGACTCAACACGGCACAATGCGGTGTTTGTTTACATTTTTCGATGTCAGTTATTCAGAGATTACATGCATTTATCTATTTTTTGACATCTGTGAAGGCAGTGCGTCCATATGAAAATAATGAGGGTGTTCGTAAACAATTCGGTGAATTAGTTAGACACATCTTAGTATACGTTTATAAATAAGATTTTTTAACACCGATCTTAAATATTTTAGTCGTGCTTATCTTGTTGCGCGTTTAGTATCTAAGTTATTAATGAAATCTACTAAGTAAGGCAGTGATAGTTTATGTTATTACACATTATACTTTGTTATTTTTAGTAATGTTCGAATTACTACACTATGTCTTCAGTGGTAGTAATTATCTCAATCATGGTACTAACCATGTCACATGCATTCTTGTATTTGAATATGTGGCAACAGCTTATTGTAAACATGTTTCCTTTGACCTTAAGTTGCATTGTCTACCTTGTGAATTCTTTTTCATTCAAGTATTCATGGCTTTGAATTTCATACCTACGCTGTTTGTTACATGCATTGTCTTAACCAGTTCTTCGTAACATGATACTATTGTTTACTGGGCGTGACGCGTACCTATCCTTATGTAACTCTACTTACTCTCAAAATTGGTGTTAACAAAAAAAAATCAGATAATTACATTTTGTAGATTGTTGAAATGTATCAAATGTACCTAATTGTTCCAAAACAAAATTATATATTGAAACATTTTTATTCTTGTCAATCTTCATCATTTTAGGTTTAACAATGATATTTAAAAATATTATTTCGTTAATTTGATTTATTTCTCTTCGGTGTCATTGTTCCACTGCCCTTAGTCTGATTTAGTCGAAAGTGTTCTAATAATTCAGTTAGAAACTGCAGTAGGTCGAACGTTTGTTGAATTTCAAACAGAATCTCGAGTCATTTGGTACGATTTGTGATGTCTTTGTTTGTGTATCCATCGTTCCAAATATTTTGAGCGCGTTTATAATTCAATATTATCTGTATTCACTGGGAGTTCTTTCAAGTTAAACGCGTGTTCATTCGAAAACAAAGAAATTGAAGTGCTTTTTAGTTCATGTAGGTATATTACAACATCTTTTGGTCAAATTTCACTGAGTATCATTTACATTGGGTTACGGTAGATAATGCGTTTCTTACCAAGTATTCCTGTTTTATATTTTAACATGTCATTTAAGACAACTCAATGTACAGCAGTAACAAAATTACACAATTAAACTATTGCGTGAGACAGAAAGCAGCGTTGTGGATAAAACAGCTTATATTCAAAATTCTAAGCAGGCTGGTTAAGTTTCAAATTCCTGCATTACGTCCAATTCAGTAACTTTTTGAACTAAAATAGGAACGTTCTAAAATTCTAGAATTAAGGTCATTTGAACATTGTTTCGTATTCTGTAACTGACGTTGTTCCAAACTAAAATCTACAAAATTAGTACACCGTACATAATAAATAATTGAACTCAAATTGTCTATGCCGCAGACTACGCATGCGTACTGTTCGGCCATGTTTATGTATGTCATGTTGTCGTGATGTCGCCTACCCTACCATTTCAATTGACCCGTGTAAATTATCCATTTTTATTTGTTTCCGTACACAACTGATGTATTCAATTTAACTTAAATATCCCGGACTGCTGTGCAAATAACTACTACTCTTCCAATTAAGTGTGAACTAAAATTCGGAACATTTTGACAGAATAAGGAATTGAACTAATTCGTAGGAGATATCCGGAGGGGTGGATGATCCATGACGCAACCTCGGAGGCCGTAAACTAGCTGACTGGATGGGAACTGGGGCTTTGAATAGCCGAAATATGACACAGCCGATGGCGTAGAGAAGCACATGCCAATGCCAAACAAAAAGTAAAGTAAAGTAAGTAACTAATTCGTGACTTTCTTGGAGCAAGAACGTTCCTAAATATGAAAGTTCGTATTTCAGCGTTATAGAATGTCAACTTGGATTAAGTAGAATAGGAACGCACCTATTTTAGCCGGAACGTTCTTAAAAAAATATAGAATCGGACGTATTATCAATTACTTAGTTTCATATTAGTCCTTCGTGGAATTGATATGCTCACTTAATAGTGAGTTCTTAGTGTTCAAGTTAGGTCACCAATTGCAGGACACCATAGTCAAGCTGTGCTATGTTCCCATATAAGGGGGACATTTCGTGGTGGGCGTCCGCCTACTCCACCCTCACTCCTATCCGTAACGATAGTCATTGCATCATACCGACAGACAACTAGTTTAGTTTGTACATTTGCATCTTTTTTAGGTGTTAAATCTGTTTTCACTTTCGGTACTGATGATCCGATAAACAACTGACATAACAACCCACATTTAAGAAGAAGAAAAAAAACACTCTTTCTAATCTT
Source organism: Molanna angustata (assembly GCA_963576475.1). NCBI lineage: Eukaryota > Metazoa > Arthropoda > Insecta > Trichoptera > Molannidae > Molanna > Molanna angustata. The sequence continues at coordinate 18,392,024 of OY754970.1, forward strand.
CTCTTTAGACAAGCCGATAGCAAATATTTTACTTGAAAATAGCCTTTAATATCAATAATAACACTTTCTTGTACACTGCGCAAGTGGCTAGTTAAAAATAATAATTAGGTTTTTATTTTTCATTAGAAAAACTGCTTATTTATATTAGTATAATATACCACACTGTGAAAAATGTATTTATAAGATATTACTAGAATTAAAAATCATCGATTCCTACAACTTGACCGATAACGGCTATGACTTGACTGATAACAATTGATTGCAAATATAACTAAATATTTTTAAATTCAAATCGTTGAGTTATATTTACTTTGTTTTAAAAACGACACAGTACAATGTCCCACCACAACAATATTCAGTGTGGTGCAAAGAGAAATGAGTCTTAAAAGATATAGTACTAAGACTCATTTCTTAGATGTACTAAGACTCCTATGCCTTGCTATTGCGCTGTCACAATCATTATTAATGTAACTCAAAGATTTTTGATTTGAGAAGACTGATAATTGATTGTTAGTACTTTTATTACCCAATTTTTCCTCTCCAGACCGCTCAGCTTAATAAAAATCCACCGAATGTCGTCTCTTCTACGGCAATTTTAACTTGGTTTGATAATTAATATATCTACGCGACAAAACATGATGATGTATTTTATTTTTACAGTGAAATAACCACTGCATCAACTGTCGGACCGATTAGTATTGTTTTTGATCACATCACAATTATTATCTAGGCATTTTTTCAAAGAAAAAGACGCACCTACAACATATTGAACATATGACAGTGACAAGCTTGTCATAGACTTATGCAACTGTTGCCAGTTGGCAACTACTTTGTGGAATATGATACAATGCTGATACTGGTTAGCACAACAAATTTAACAGTCTTTAGAACTTATGCAGACGTAAGTATAATTCTATGCCTATTTGAAATTGAGGGTAACCAGTTCTCCGGCTCCATGTAATTGGGATTGTTATAGAAGTTTCTTTTCCTGTTTAACCAAAGATGTCTGCTAAAATTCAATGCTCTATATTATCAAAAGTTTTACCACAATATTCGAAATATTCAATATTTATGTTTTTTACTAAGCCCATTTCCGAATTTGGATCTTATTGGACTATGTTAATATCTCCCCATGCAGCTAGGCAGGTCTGGTTTTCTTATCTTCTAGCAACTTCTTCGTTTGACTGTGTTGCTAGAAGATTAATAATTCATCTATAAATGGCAATCATAATCAATCATATTTTATAGCTTTGTTGTTGTTTTCATTATATTCTGATCCATTGTTGTGATCGCATAATATTGTTAACATGCGTTGGATGCTTTCGAATTTTCTTTGGTCCAGTGATCTCCTCGCTCCCACTTTGCAATTGATTAATGTCTTCTCGAGATTAATTTGCAATATCATAATATTATATAGCGTTGATTAGCTAACGATGATGTAATAATTTAAGTGCGAAATATCCTATAGAAAATGTAAACTTTTTATGTAATTGAATATGAACACTTATATGTCGATATGCGTACTTACACGTTATTTTATTTTATTTTATTTCCGGGAAATTTACAGTATAATAACATTTTTTATATAAGCGCATTAGTATAAGACTAAAACCAATGATAAATTTCCACAATAATTTTTTTCTGCTGTGCTTAGGTACACACTTAAAGCTACATATAAAAAACATTTTTATCTGGATGATAGTGCATGAGTGTATGTATGTGTGTACGTATGAGTGTAAGGATGTGTATATGTGTGTGAGTGTGTCTATATAAGTGTAAGAGAGAATGTATAGGTACCTGCAAGCTCACATAGTTCACTCCATTCAATCTTGATACTTCAATCATCCAGAAGAAGATTAATTACAGAATTTATGTTGTGTATTGACGTATATCATTATTTAATCGCTGCAATTGTTGAATATTGAGATTTAGGGTATTTTATAAATCCAATTTCAAACTAAAAACGGTTTATTATCAACAAGATATAATATCCTACTATCGTGTTTAAAGAACCACCATTTTCCGTCATATTAATTTCATCATAATGATCTAAAAGACACGTCTAGAAAAAAAAACTCAAAAATGTAGTACATTTTATATATGTACAGTATTTTTCTTTAGTGTTAGGAACGTTTGCTCTACGTTCCTTAGCTTATTATTCCAATTTTTACGTTTTAAAAATATGTATTATTTTATTTTACAATATAATAAGCTCGACTTCAAGAACTAGTGTAAACGTGTTTTAAAGAGGTGTTTTATTGTGTACAGTATAATATTTTGAAATTTTAGAGAAACCTCTAAATGGTATTCATGTAAAATCTGCTCTTTATATTTAAAATAACACATATTATTTTAATTACCATTAACTTGATTGCCTCGTTTTTGAAATTCCTTAAACTGAAAAATAGATTTTCTCAAAATGTTTATTTATTCATAAAAGATTTATTCATATTGAAGGGAAACAAGAGTAAAAATGTATGATGTTGTTACATCGGGAAATGTCTGATGACAATTTGTTATGTGCAATGTCATTATGAATATACCAGTAAACCTTTTTAGTAACATAATGAACTAAGATTATTTACACGTTCTGTTACGCAATAAAAAGAAATATCGTTCATATTATATGCTTTTATTGTTGCGTCTGACAATATTATTGATAAGGCTGTACTGCTAATATAAAATAATGTATTATGTACTAATGTTTATGTATGAGATAATAACAACTTTAAACAATAACTCGTTAATATTAAGATGGCTACATGTATATATATAATTGTTTATTATTGTTACAATATGTTCTTTGAGTTCAGGCTAATGGGTTTGTTAATGTAGGTATGTATTGCTTATGCGTTCGGAGAGGAATTCCATTTCTCACGTGACAGAAATCATAATATTATTGTCGTAACAATTAACGTATTTTGTGATTTTTAAACACTAACTTCATTTATTTCTATTAAACAACATAATAAGGTAAGATCTCGGAATTCTAAACTAATGTCATTTTGTATAGTAACCAATACAAAAGTTATATTTAGAATGAATATAACGCTATATTATAAGGAGTGATTTTTTTTATTTTTACTACGGAAGACTATTAGAAATCACGCATTCCATTGACAGTTTCTTTGGTTGGTGGAATACTCCCGAAAGACACCTTTAAAGAGAACAATTTGTTAAAAATATCTTGTCTCTACAGACCAAAAGAAGATTTCGTTTTATAATTTGTTTAACCTAATCGTATTTATTTGCTGTATTATATTCGCAATGTGTTTATTTTGATCCATTGACTTTATTTGTGTGGAGCTGTCTTGAACATTCAATTTATTAGCAATTGTGAATTTTACTTTCTGCGAGTTGACGAATTTCACTTTCTTACATAAATGATTGTTTGTATTGTAGTTATATGTATACGAATCGTTCCTCGCTGCTTCGGAATCAAGTGTATGTGAGAAGAAACGACGAGTCCAAATTGCCTCAGAAACAATATTCTTCAAGGAATGTAGATTCGATCTTCATGTTGGGTTTACAAGGCATGACCAAAAAACGAAAGTTGTCTTGAGGCAAAGAAAAAATGCAACATCTTATAATTTATCGCATTAGTAATTTCGTGACGCAAAATTTCTAAATCTTTACAATTTTCGTTATAGCTATTTTATATTATAAGATATTATTATTGTATTTACATTATTTTCATGTCGTTATCATCACTAGTCCTAGGTGGGCCTAGTTTGAATCCAGAAGTCTCTTCAATTCTCGTCTTTCTTTTGCTTTCGTCATCCAGTTTCTGACTTGTATTATGAATCGTCAGCGATCTTCTATCGCAGTTTTGACCTTCTTGATCTTAAATGTGAATGTGAGGCATTTTTATTGGGTTATCAAACAAATGTATGAATGGATATCATTTATTAGCAGTGGTTTATTTATAAGTACAATATAATCGTATATCATAAATCATAACACTTGATCATATAGTTTGAATGGTTACTAATTACTTCCATGCCGTAAAACAGGTGAAAGAATTCTTGATAATAGTCGGTGTATTCTATGGTCTTGTTTGAACATTTTTTCCCAACTGACTCTCCTATATAACTATGTGAAGGTTAACCGCTTTTTGGTATTTATGACTATCAATTATTGGAATGTATTTGACTGGGCCATTAGGTGTACGGTCTTATTTTATTTAAGATATTGCTATTCTTGTATTTATTTATTCTTCTTTAGAAAAAAAATATGATAACCATTCTTTAATAAAAAGTTTATTATCTTGATTTATTGATTTTTCTATTTTTATCGTCGTTCGCAAATTATCAATTCTGCACTTCAAAAAATATGATATTGGATAAAGACACAACTAAGTTTAGAATAAATCCATTTTTATAATTGAATTTTTATAGAGATGAAGTATAAATAGGTATAATTTTATAATGAGGAAACCGGTAAATCATTCAATGACTGGTTTACTTGATCACTTTAGGATCTCGCGCAACATCCAGTGACTTTAATTGAGTCAGCTTATCAATAAACTGTCAATCCTATTTTGAATGTTGTATTTATATTTTTTAAGTACTCGGTAAGCTGCTTGAAACATTATCTATTGAGATATTAAGTAGGTACCTAAGTAATGAAATAGTGTGGGTACAATAGTAGGTATTATTATAATCACCTAATAGGGCTAAAAATATGATGAGTTGTTAGGTTTATGAATAAAAAAAGGTTAAAAAACAATTTTTATAGTTATCACTAAATTTATCTTCCGTAAAGAGTATAATATGTATGAGTGTTCATTCTTTGTTCTGTGAATAACCTACTTGAGTAAAAAAAAAAGTTCTGCGCATAACTCCACCATGTCTTTTTCTCTTTTTTATTTCACTATATATGAGTTATTCTTAAAATAACTAGAATTCAAATGTGTGTTTGTTATCTTTATGTTAATTGCTTTCAGTTGTACCTTCGTTAAAATAGGTTTACTTTACATTATTTCTTATGTTTTGTATTGTGAGTATATTAGGTATTATTATTACCATTTACATATTTCCCTTAGCATATTTATTCTTCATAAATGTATACATTCATTTCCTGCACCATTAAGTATCTACCAAATCTACACTACTTGGTTTTGCCAGCAGTGGGTTATCTACCTAACATCAGAGTCATGCAAAGCCCAAATTTATAATCAAATCTAAAAATATCGAAAGTTAAAGCAGATCTTTTCTAAAATAGATCTATAAAACTCATAGGTGATTTTCCAAATATTCAATAAGGTATAAAAATAATAGAATTAAGCGATTTATACACCGCCATTTTCGGGAATATCTCACCTAATCTCGTATTTATGAATTAATTTAAATAAAAAGAAGAACTAATGTAAATATCCGTGGGATTATTTCTGATTAATTTTCTTATTACCTAACTATATTGTGTTAGTATCTATCATATGCAAATATATCATAATCATTATTGGCGCTACAGCCCATTGTGGGCCTTGACCTCCTCCAGATTTTTTCGCCATTTAGACCGATCCATCGCCTGCGCTCTCCAGTTTACAACGCCAATCCTCTTTAAACCCTTCTGTATGCCGTCCATCCACCTCAGCTTGGGTCTCCCCACACCTCATCTCCCCTCTGGTCGTGTGTCGAGAATCTTCTTTGGGGTTCGACCTTCCTCCATTCGCCGGATGTGCCCTAACTATCGAAGTCGATGTATTTAATTATGTTACGATCGATGTAAAGATTCTCTAGCTCATGGTTATACCCTATATAATGACTTTTTTTAGCATTTATTTGCCACAGCTATTTTTCTTTTAATCTCGACACTAACATCATTGTTACTGGTGACTATTGAGCCTAAGTACTGGATCGACCCCACAGTTAACGTCCCAGGAACACCAATTAGTGCTGTTAATCTTGCAAATATGTAGTTAAAATAATTTCGTTAGGGTGCTCTCATTTTTTTTTGCACGAGAGCCCCAAAGTTCTATATATGCCACTGATTACCATTTATTTGACAAATATAAGGATATTTTTTCTTTGATTTCACATTTAATGTTTCCGGCCGGAATGTCATGACCTATATTCTTGTAAATAATTAAGTGACTGTCGATCGTTTACAAATACAAAATGCTGTCAACTTCGACCGACACAAGCATCAAGTACAAACTTTTATTTATTTTCCAACAAAATTGATCAATAGTTTTTCTTACCAAAGAACGTTATATTTTTGTCATTTTTACCAATAAGGTCACAGAAAAATTATGTCACATAGAATATTGAATGAATTACTTTGGTTGATCTGGCTTGTTTGGTGGTGTTCAATTTTTTTAAATAATCATGTTAAATGAATGAAATCTAATGCTGGAAATATATCAAAACAACAACTACAAGTTTTCAAAAGTTTTTTATGCTTGTCTGCCATGATTTTACCCTAATATTTGATGAAGCAAATCAGGCTAAGAGAGTCTTATTAATTCCAGATCGTCTGGCTCACATAATACCAGCTTCTTATAATACTTATAATATCAACAGGGTCAATTCAGGTCGTCCGGATCACAGAATACCGAATTCTCAAAGATTGCTTAATAGGGTCAACAAAGCTGATTTAATCGATTCCCAACATTGCATGTAACATTTTGTCCTTATCTTTTTTGTCCCTTGCCCTTGGTACGCAAACTCCACGTCTTTCAATCTTGAGTCATCTCCATAGTCAGATGCTTTTCCGTCATTTTTTATCTTAAATTATAGTATAATTTATTATAAAAGTATGCGATTATCTAAATCTTTTGTATTATGTCATCGTTTTCAATATGATGTCAATAAAAATAAATGTAAATGCTGTGATTACATCACTAGGGAACAATTTTATAACAGTTGCATAACGAAATATAACAAACAGGTTGTAATTTTTAATACTTTTTGTTCAGTCTATAATAAAAATGGTGAAATCTTACAACAAATTCTTGTGTTGGAGAGGATGTTTAATGTGTACCTATTGTGTTTCTCGAATCTAATCTATAAATGTATATTTTTTTCTTTGAAGTTTGTTGTTTTGTTATTGCATGGTTTGTCACCGACAAAATTTACGTGATCACATTGTACACTTACGCAGCGTTTTCCAATTTTACCTATCATTGTGTTGTCTTTATCATTCCATATTTTGAAATAACCCCAGCCTCATACAATTTTTTTTTTCACAAGAAGAGTTTTGTTTAATGTGCACAATATCAAGGAGCCTTCCTTTATTTGTATCTATTGATCTAACTAATCAATGGTCAGTTATTAACAAAATAACACTTATTGATTTATTTGCGATAGGAAACTGCAGCAACAGCAAAACTATATACAAAACAATAAAATGAAACGTGCGTCAAAACATCTATTCACAAATTAAAACAATATGATCAACAACAAAAGAAAAACGTTATTAAATAAAATAGAATATAAATAAAATAAGACAAAAAAGATACAGAAATTATCAAAATAATAAATAAAACAATATAGTAGTGTGTAGAGGATTCTGATTGGAGATGAAGAGCTAGGAAGGACAAAGAGGGACAAAAAATGACACTTGCAGTAGTCATTTCAGTGTTGCTGATTCCTTAGAGTAGTATCTCTCTGGCTCAGTGCAGTGTCTGTAATGTTTTAAAGTTTTCTAGATTCTTATGTTAAAATTATAATTGCAAATATCTTTGTTTATACCACTATCAGTGGCGGCTGGCGACCTAAAATATTAGAGGGGCTCAATTTTTTTCTTGAAAGGAGATTTAAAAGGATAAAATATTCAGTACACTTGTGAAATTTCGACAGAGGTGAAAAAATATTATTTTCATGCATATGCATTATGCATGATCAGTGTTTATCATCATTATCCTGTTAAGCTGCAATTACAATAGGTAACTACCTGAAAGAAAGGGGGGTCGGGTGGATCATATAATATATACATGTCATGTTGGATTTAGTTGTTTTTGTCACAGTCAGAATTAAATACATCAGAATTATTGTCAAAAAGTAAACACGGACAACAACATTTCACTACACCCGCAATACGCATTCTTTTCACTACACTTGCAAAGCCATGACGTTTTTTGTTACAAATTCATCTTAAAACTTCGAATATATTTACGTGATTTACAATAACTAATTTGAGATAGTGAGATATTACTTATTTTTTCACATTCACACGATCATCGTAATTAAAGTAACGCGAAATAAAATTATGTATACTATTCACCATGTACTATTGTCAAAAATTATCATTAAAAAATATTAAATTAACCGTAATTCATCACTCTACAAACATAACAGGCAAAATGGCGCGCTGTCATCAACAGCTTCAATACAAGCAGTCGTGTTGCAGTTGAACCGACTGCTCCAAGCAGTTGATCCGACCGCTCGCCGACTGCTCGAAGCAGTTGATCCGACCGCTCGCCGACTGCTCCAAGCAGACCGTGGGTCTATCTTCAGAACATGACATGTTCTTCACACATGTCATGTTCTGCAAAGAACCATTATCAATCACCATAAACCGTATGGGTGTCGAACTTACACTAAGGCTTGTAGCTACATTGTACCTGCATATTCTATTTCTGTTCACTATTGATACAAATTATACCTAATACCCATTTATTTTCATTGCTGTTATATTCTTGTATAATATTGATTTCAATTTTATTTATGTGTTGTGATGTAACACTATGCCCAAACACACTTTTTGTTGAATTATATTATGTGTTTCGGACCTTATATGAAATATTGAAAAATCTTCCAATCCAATATTGTGATTTACAAATGAATTACTACGTTCATTTACATGTGAAAGCGACGGTAAAATGTTTTTTTTTATTTTCATGGCATTGAATCCTATTATTTCATGCCTCTATTTCGTTTTCACAAAATCATAATAATTTTCTAGGACGCTACCGTCCCACTATATCGCCAACACACTTGAAAAGTGGATATTTTACGTATACCTATCAAATATTATTATATGTAGATAAAAAAAAATACAAAAATCCGTTTTAGAAATACTAAATATATTTTCACATATTTCAGGCTTTTTTAATTCAAGGAAAAGTATAAATATTATACCTGGAACAAACTTCGGAACCTATCCTGTGGGTAAGAGAGTGAATCTTCTATTCACATTTGTGGATTATTCTTTTTGCACTGTGGTGTCGATATTGCCAATCTAGAAGGTTCCATGATCTACTCTTGGTGCTATGCATTTTTTGTTGCTCAGTTAGAATTCTATGAAGGGACCGTTTACAATCGCCATTTGCAGAGTAGCGAATAAATATTTTATGAATCCACACTACGGCGGTGTCAGTAAAATAATTATACTCTTTTGAATCTGTGTGTAAGTTTTGTTTAATTAAAAAGCGATAATTCTACATACAGATACAGACAACTATTTGGTACAGAGATATAATTATTTATAGGCGACGATTGTGTATGTCAACATTATTAGCCAGCGTATTATGCAATAGTATTGTTTGTCTGTCTAGTGGCATTATTTATAGAATAATACGTTAAATGAGCCGATGATCAGAGACGTTTGGGTCTACTGTGGATTGTGTGTGTGGCCGGCCCTTCCATAGGGTGAACGGAGTGGCCGCTTCAGGCGCCAAGACCCTGTAGGCGCCTGTGACATACGCAGAAGGCATTTTGTTTTTGATGCTTGATGATTTTGTTTTGATAACCGATGAGTATCGCGGGCTTTGGCAATTGGTCACATGTTTCCCCGGTACCTACTGATGATTCATGAAAATTCAGACGAACACCAGTCAGCTTTTACAATGTGGCTCGAAACATCAAAAAAAAATAAGGACATGTTATAGAATTATTTTTATTAATAAAGGGGCGGAGCTTAGTACGTATAAGATTGATTTTTTATACGGTCCCAAAATCAATAAAACAATCATTTGATTCAATGCCAAAGAAAACTGTGCATTTTTTTGGAAATAAATTCACTTTTAGCCTGTTGTTTTAAGAAAATAATTAAAATCACCATCAAAATGTGTATCAGCAACAACCCAGAGTGAAAAAGTTGTGCATCAGCAACAACCCAGTAAAAAATGTCCATCAGCAACAACCCAGTAATAAAATGTGCATCAGCAACAACCCAGTAAAAAAAATGTCCATCAGCACAAACCCAGTAAAATGTCCATCAGCAACAACCCAGTAAAAAATAAGTCCATCAGCATAAACCCAATAAAAATGTCCATCAGCAACAACCCAGTAAAAAATGTCCATCAGTAACAACCTAGTAAAAAATGTCCATCAGCAACAACCCAGTAAAGAATGTCCATCAGCAACAACCCAGTAAAAAATGTGCATCAGCAATATCCTCGGTAGGTACTGTGTAAAATATCAATTTAACACGCACCCAATAACAACTGCACTCTCGAAATCTTCGGCTTTGGATTCAGATATCCAATAAACAAAATTTTTGGACAAAATTGTCAATAAAATTCGACAATTGAACCAATATGGTTGGATAACAAAATGGTGTTTAAAACAGCGAGGGGTTACCATTAATCGGTTCTCGCTCAATCCTAAAACTTGCCTCGTGCCGGCACTGATCGTGTGTGTGGTTCTTGCCGATAGTAATATTCGATTTCATCATTGATTATAGGAGCTGACACTTCTATAAATAAACATTACATTGTACGACAACATCGTCTAGTTGATGATACATAATATATCCATATACTTAAGTAGGTATGTCTCTCTCACCTCTAATTACAAGTCAAGGTTTGATTAGGTTGCTCGTAGCTCATCGCTTGTTGTTGCGCGTTATTTATTTCCTAAGTGACGTTACTCAATTAGACATCGCATGTATGTACATATGTAAAATGCATACTACACTCTTAAGATAAACAATTAATGAAGGTGATCTACTCCAACTCAGGGCGGCACCATCTTTTATTATGAGCGTATATGAATCATCAATGAAATAACTCTATATTATTAGAAATATAAACGTGGCATTATTAATTCGGCCATATTTAAGGAAAGATTGGACCAAATTCTCATACTCACTGCCAGCGTACCTTTTTTATTAAATTTGATATTGCATCATTAGGTACTACAAAACGAATCATTTTGGAAAAAAATACAACTTAGATAGTTTATATATTAATAAATTAATATTTCTTAACTTTTTAATATTGTTCTGTATGTATTATTGTAGAAAAATAATAAGCATTACCCGATTTTTGACATTTATAACTATTTGATTAGTAATAATGATGGAATATCAAATTGATAAATAGTTACGCTGGCAGCAGGGGCCCTTAAGACAAGAAGTCTTATTTTTCTAGATAAATTATGAAGAAAGTGTCTTGGGGAGATGTGTACAATATATCATATTTTATAATAGAGTTACAATCCACGTAGGTATATAATTAAAAAAAAGAACCTGGGTACTTGCTATATGATAGGTAATTAAAGCAAAATGTAAATATTAAAAAAAAAAAGAAAAAAAAACTTTTAATTATAACACTATTTATTTGACTACAACCTACAGCCGGTTTCGTAGTTTGTAGTCAAATAAAATAGTGAAATAATTAAAAAGAAGCTATTTTTTTAATATTAATTAAAAAAAATTGTTTTCGAATTCTATCAAGAACCATCGGTCGAAAAATATTTTTTTAAGTGTAAATATGTATGTATATCCAATGAAATAATTTAATAAATATATTTGTGATAATTTTCATCGTGAACCTCTGCTAAATGACCCAAGTTACATTTAACTTTATGAAATAGTTTTTTAATTAATTATCTATTTACAAATTAATTTACTTAGAATGGTCTAACAATTGAAATTGTAATTATAATGTAGATTCTCAATAACAATAATATGGACAGATCATCGTGGCGCCAAAGGATTAGGAGAGCCGACCCTACCTAAAGTGGGATAAGGCAAAGAAAAAGAAGAAGAGAAGAAGAATAATATGGAGTTGTATCAAAAATTATTATCTATTATGTATTTTTTTTAAATTACATATTGTAATGAATATTTTGTGTACCTACCTATCAACCATTTAAACGCACCTATACACCATTTTTCCAACTCAAGAGGATGACAAAACTGTACTCTAAAACTGGTCATATTGTTTTGATTTCAACTAATAACATATTATAGATATTTGATTAATAAAGATAGTACATAATATTACAAAGGCATGTGAAGGTTTTACTGTAAATGAATGTTACGTGCATCTAGATATAGCTAGGTATTATGGAGACCGGAAGATATCATCAGCATGTCGTGTCAGTATATGAGTATGTACCTATATAGGTAAGTATATTATATCTCCAATGGTCCGTGATTCCCTTAAATAGTTTACCACGTGCCGGAAATATCCTCTTGCGCATAGGAATCATGGAGAGCCTAATATCGGGTCATTGTCATTTGCCTCCTATATTTACCATAACTTATATACTAGTGAATAGTCAATTGCAAGACCACGAATTGAAGATAGTACATCCTTAAATGAAATTTTAATATTTCAATTCAAGTTTTATTGCATACGAGTAATATTATACATATAGACCAGAACACTGACTGATGCGGCAGACAGGAGAAATCAATCATTTGAATTCTGGATATACCTACAGAATAATTCTGGAAATAAAATGGAGACACAGAATTCACAACGAGATTGTTCAACTGCAGTTTGTGATCCAGAGAAGGATAGGTACAAGGTCGGAGATGACTAGGACAGCGGAAGATTCATGGCTCCATAACCTGATGCAGTTGTGATTTAGAAAAAGCTCTGCGTCACTAGCCCTGATGGACTCCAACCTTCGCAGAGGAGACGGCATGTAACGAAGAAAAATACCTATAGATTTAGTCTTAATTTTTTTACGAGTTTTTTCCAGGAGACTTTTTTTAAATCATTCTATTGACTTTTTAATGATGCATCTAGTGGTGAAACCAGTGTCCTAATGCGACGTCTAGATTTCATAATTAAGATTTTTTTTAGTTTTTCGGGTTTCATTAGACATTTTTTTCTGTTTAATTTTGTATTATGTTTATAGCTCCACTCCCACTTTTATTCTGACCAAAAACGTTGATAACTTCAGCCACCTTTTTTATGTTCTTGTTTAATTTATTTACGTCTACTTCACGCAATTTATACTAAGTGGCACTAGCTTAGAATAGTACTTCTACTTTTTACGGGGTGTACCGTAAATATAAAAATAATGCAATATAAGATATCACATAGTTCAGCGATGTGGTTCACCATCAATTCTGAACAATGTCTTTTAAGATGAGACGAGACTGGTGTGCTTCTCTTTATAAGGTAATGCACACCCGCACACCTTTCACTGGTTACCCCACATTGTGGGATTTGCCGCGATGGTATGAATGAATGATTGAAGACATTGTATTTCTCAAAAACTTAGAACCAGGGGGGCGTAAGTCTGGTTCGATCGGCGAAACCAAAACCCCAGTGATTACCCATATCATGGATATAATTATCGTATGGAGTTCTATGACATCTTAAGATATTGTAGAACTCCAAATAATAATTATATCCATGATATGGGTAATCACGAGGGTTTTGATTTCGCCGATTGAACCAGACTTGCCCCCCTGGCTTACATTTTGCCATGTGAGAAAAGCGAGAATTCAGGCACCTTCATGTTATGGTAATTTTATGCGCTTGTGCAACGTTCACTGATTATAGTTTTTTTATTCTAGAAATTAATTAAGAGGTACCTACATCACCATCTACTGGTAAATAATATAAACATGATTACAGTAGCACTAGGTTTGCTACATGTAATGTATATATTTTTAACATATTGTTTTTCATTTTTTGCAGTTATTTGGCATAATATGTATGGCCTGTGCATCTCCCGCACATCTATCTGGCACACATTGGTTCCTCTTCGTAGTAGTCATATCCTTCATTTCCACACTCATATGGAGCTTTGCTTATCTTTTGGGGATCAGAGAAGCACTTAAATTACCCATCAATTGGGTATTATCGGTGAGTTGATTAAGTTTTTCTAAAAAAAAAACATGTCATTTTCCATTTTATTATTAACTTATTTATTTTATTTTATTTCATCTCAACAGCTATTTCGTAAATTGCTTAAAACATTACACATATCAAAACCAATCACAGAGATGTCTTAAATTATTTTAAAAATGCTTAGCTAATAGCTAATAGGTAGATATTCAATATTATTTATTATTATTGTTTACCTTTTATCACACCATATTTATAATGACAACAATAAGTAGATTACTGCTGCCCAACTAGGAAATCCTATTCTAGGGCTAGCAGTTTACAATTTTTACTGACAATTATATGCAATTATGAACCAAGTGATTGTTCCCGTTCCACACTAAATAGGTACACAATCTCAATAAATGCATATAAATAGTGTTTAATTATTGTGCCAATACGGTTATTTTTATCTTCTATTTTGTTTTTCTTTTGATTTCTATTTATTTTTACATTATATTTTTAAATCACCATTCTGTAGATGCTCTTTGAGCGAATCGTTAAAAATTTTTTTTTTTACTTAAGTATTTAAAGTTGTTCAATATAATATTTTAAAAATTTATTTATTAATTCCATTCGTGTAAAATAATGTGTACAATGTCATGTTTATTGCCATTAGGCAATTTCTTACAACTAACCAAAGCGACGTGAGTTCATAAATAGTGTAGAGTACATTACATTAAAAACGAACAGGAAGACAAACACATACATAACTTTATTAAATGTAAATATTTTTTATTTCGTCTTCAACTGTAAAAAGTCAGATACGAATCATCCTGTTTTAATCATGAGTGAAATATCCAGTCTTATTTTAACTGTTTAAATTTTTTATTTAATTTTTAATGGTTTGTGAATAAATTTTGTTTTGTTTTGTTTGTTTGTTTAAAGGAACTACTCAACACCGGTATAACTACAATATTGTATACAATTGCTTTCATCGTACAATTGGCTGCGTGGTCTCCACAATATTATTTCTTCAGAGACAGTAATCTCACAGCTGGTGTAAGTATAATAAAATTGTGTATCAACATTAATTCGATTAATGTCGAATGTAATTGATTAATTAATAATCGAAATAAATATAACACACATCCGTTGGTTAGCATTTATCATAGAAAAGCTGAGTTTTAAAATGTAGGTAAGCATTGGATTTATTACTTAGGTACTGGATTTTTTACTTACATACTTAGGTAGGTACTAGATTTTTTACTTAGGTGCTTAAGTACTGGATTTTTACATAAAGTTTTTTCATAGGTTGAAAAAGTTGCTTAGTGCTCATTGCCATTTGGCAATTTCTCCCAACCAGCCAGATAACAAAGTACATAGGTATAGGTAGATATGTATATACAACAGCAAAAAGATGGAAAATGAAATCATTAATTATTGTAAATGGATGAATTATATTGGTAATTTAGTAAGTTTCAAATCATTATACTATCAGAGTTAATATTCACATTTTAAAATTAATTTAAAAAATGAACATCAGAATATATAATTTTTACATTGGGTATAATATTCACCAAACATCATGAACGAGCTTATTCCGGTTGCGCAGAGCGCTAAATTGTGTCTTTTTGCTTCGTTGGTTTTCGTGCAAATTGCCTCGCTTCTCGGTTAAAAGTTCAAGTTATTTGGCGACAACTTTGCTGGTTGTAAATGTATTTCAATTGGGTATTTTGTGACTTTGCTATTTATTTGTTTGATAACATTATTGTTTTGTTATTTGCATTTTTAACTCAATGTGTGAAATAAACGTTATGTCAACTTTAGATTAAAATGTGTATGGGAACATTCAAAATAACATAAAAATAAACATGTAAAACCGGATTGGTCGTTAAATTTTGAATAAACCGTTACCTGTCTACAATTTTTTATCAACACGTAGGTAGTATAGAGGTCGCCATTATATACCTATAGACGTGTTGTATAGAGGTCGCCATTATATACCTATAGACGTGTTGTATAGAGGTCGCCATTATATACCTATAGACGTGTTGTATAGAGGTCGCCATTATATACCTATAGACGTGTTGTATAGAGGTCGCCATTATATACCTATAGACGTGTTAAGTGTCCTCAAAAATAGAATTTTACACTAGAGACCAGTCTGTTCGAGAGTAAAAATGTCAACAATGCGTGGCTTGCGACCTTTCATTGATTTTTCTTTGTCATTATTTTACATTTGTTCCAGAATTATCGGCAAACATCTTAAAAATCACGTGGGTTGCGCAGAACACTAATTTTAGGTTTTTGATTTGTTTGATAGATGAGTAAACTGTCCCGCACTTCGCCGAAAATTAGTAATGAACCTTGGCCTTGGTCTTGCATAGCCAGTCTTTCAAGTGTTGCTAATTTTGCGAAAAAAAAATATTTATCTTTAAGTGATTATAATGAAAAATGACAAAAAACACCAATTTACAGTATTATGTGATAGTATGAGACCGCTAGACTCTTGCATTAAATTAAATCTTGCAAGACTCTTGGCATAGCAAAGTCTGGTCTTGGTCTTGCACCCCCTGGTATTGGTCTTACAGCGACAAATGCGGTCTTGATCTTGCAAGTCTAGCAAGACCGAGACTTTCAAGATTTTTGCTCATCACTACCGAACAATGACGAGATATTTGCCGATATCTATATCCTTCTTTATACAAATTCCGATTTTTTATTATGCCGATTTCAAAATCTTACCTTGTTTCTATTGATTTTGTTTAAATATAAATTCATAATACTCGAACATCCAAATCACCCGAAATCATAATACTCATAACATCCGAATCACCCGAATTCATAATATTCGTAACATCCGAATCACCTGAATTCATAATATTCGTAACATCCGAATCACCCAAATTCATTATACTCATAACACCCGAATCACCCGAAATCATAATAGTATACTCATAACATCCGTATCACCCGAAGTCCCGAACTCGAGATCACAGCACCAATATGTAAACAACTATTCAAGAATTTTGAGTAACAAATTAATTATTACTTGAATATTGATACGTTTTAAATAATTCTATTTATATTCCTAAGCTATTTTTACTTAAGGATATTTGTGAAAATACGTTTGTTTTAAAGATTTACGTATAAATATTTGTCATACCAATAACAAATAATATTTATAATATTATGACTGTGAACTTGTGTTGTTTTGGAAATAAGTTGAGTTGTTTATAGTTTATATTGATATAAAAATTCAAATAGCACGTTTGATTGTCTACTGTACGATTCGCGAGTTTTTTGAACTAGTTTACAATTGATAAATTAAGGTCGAAAACCGTGCATCCTATTCGTTTATTTCAGACATGTTATTATTAGTTATTAGTATATTTTATTTATATTCCTTGTTGTACCATTTAAGGCAATATATTATATTGCACTCCATAGCTGATAGTTTAACAAAACTTAGGTGTTCGAAGAATTTCAAAATTTTTGGCTAATAACAAATTTGTTATAGTTTTAACAAACGTTACATATAATGCTGACTCCATAGGTTACACACCTTCCAATGATCATATTTACTCCAGTTTTATGCAATTTGCATTACCAAAATAAATATGAAACCTATTACACACACCATGTGGTGCTGTAAACATTTAACAAAATACCTAACTACTTAAATAAAAAAAACATTAAACATAATACCTACCTACTTAAATAAATTACCTTTTCATATCTCTTCATTAAGTAAGCATAGGCATTTCTTTAAAACATTTCTTGATGTCTTTTTACTGTGCCTTCTACAACTTTCTATTAATTAATGTTTCTCTTTTCTCAGTTGTATTAATAAAATAGAAAATAATTAATTTATTATTGAACTGAGATACAGTAGTAAATATTTATAACTTACTTTTTGTTATAGTGTTTCGGATTGTTCAACACATTGGTGTATGCTGCTAGCACTTACTTCTTATATTTGGAGCACAAAGCTGCGGGACCGGCTTCCTCCTGAGTGACACCTGACGGCAACAGCCGGTACTAATTTTGTTAAATAGGACTGCTTTCACCATGGACTCGAACCATTACATGCAAGTTCTGATGTGGTTGAGAATAATAATATTTTAAGTAAATGAACAATATAGTTTTGGTTGAATCCTGCCAAAAAGTAGTGTAAAATAAATATGAACACAACCTTTCAATACCTGTGGGAGATCTTATAATTATTAAATATCTACATAAGTTCACAAAATTATACATTTTTATGAATTTGACAAAATAATTTCAAGTTTTATTATTTAAAAGATTTCTGAAATTAATATTGGATCTATAAAAATAATGGTTAAGGAGTGATTCATTAATTGTAAGATGTTCTGCTTTAATTCAATTAAGGTTTGAAATGTTAAATTTTAATATTTAAGAAGGATGTATGTTTGTAATACTAAACATTTTATTACCTTGTTATAATATTTATGTGTTTTCGATGTTGTTCCATCTTGATGTTAGTAAGTAGTTCATAAAATATAATATTGGAGCTCCCTAAAATTATATAAATAATCTTAACATTCTATACAGATCTGTTTTTATACATATTATTCTTTTTGATTATTCACGGTTATAAAGGGTAGGTGCAGTCTTTTAAAAAAAATAATTACTTAGTTTCTATTTGAATGTATGATTGACGTACTCTTATTAATCGAGACATTTTTACAAATATAATCAGACTCATTGTTCATAAAGAAATAATGTTTCTGATAAGTTTTCGATCCTTGACTTTATTGAAATAATTTTAGGCAGGTATTTTCTACAAGTATTTAAAATTTATAACTATACTTCGACTCTTAAAATAATACGTAAACTGTCTAACAATCAATTAATTACTTTTCTTTATATACTTAGGTATAATGCCTATACTATAATAACTCTTTTAGTGTTTTTATGTTGGTAAGAGTTTTTAGTGTTGTCAGATGTAAGGAACTAAACTTTGACAGATTTGACAACATATTTATAATGCTAAGTTGGATAAAATTATGTAGAACCTATTCATCAATATGTAAGAATAATTAAAGTTGTTTTTTTACAAACCACCATAAACAATAAGATGCGTTTTAAATTTATTTATAAAAACAAAGTCTCTGTCAGACTAGCGAAATATTTAAAATGTTGGCAACTCCGCAGAACTAAATTCGCCAGATTGTCAACTATACAAGCTTACCAACACAAAAACACGAAAGGAGTTGTTATTATAATGCATCCAATATAGGATGCATTTTTGTAGACTCCGTAGAAAATTACTGAATAATTAATGGATGAAACAATTTGAGATGTGCTCATTTTACGGGTTATGAAACGTTCATGTTTATTTGATTTTTTAATTCAAATATACATATTCGCATTAAATCATTCGCATTTAATGAAAATAAGTATCCATTCTATTTCATATCTGTAAACCATAGAATAATAATAAAACTATAGAATACTCATTCCCATACAATACCTCGCTGAAAAAGTGTAGTCGTTTTATTGGCCGGCTCGTGTCAATATATGTATGACTCTGCTATAATTTAGCAAGTAATTTTTCTATTTTGCTAACTATTCCGTAAATAATTTTGCAAGCAGTTAAAAAATACCCTATTTGGGGAACGTACCACGCAGACGGCCAAATGATTACTGAATGCTCGTAGCAAAATGTAGACCAAATTAGTCAACATAAAGCAGTCTCATTTACTGCAGGCTAAAGAGTATTCTATACTATTATAATTCTATGCTGTAAACATACCTCTCCATCTCCATTGTTTTATTTTTGCAAATATTTTTTATTATATTTGGAACAGTAAGATAAGTTATTTTGAAAAATTGACTGTCCAGAATTCATTTTGTTAAATTATTGGATCATTTTATTTTGTTTGAACCAAACATAAAATACATAGAATATATTTTGTTGTTAATAAGGTTCAAAATATTTATAATTATTCTTTAGATTGTTAAATTAGTCAGAGATGTATTAATATTCAATTATTTTCTTAGATGCAATTGATATCGTATTCCTACATATTTTCATTGATTGATGTACATTACAAATTATCTAGTCAATCATACCTTTGATTGTCTATCTGTCATTTTTCTTCATACTTGTATTTGGTTCTAGGTGCTACATAATTATATATTATGTATTATAATATAATTATAAGTAACTATACTTTCGATTTGTACAGTTTAATATTTTAATAAGAATAGTAGTAATGTTGTACAAATTTTTCATATAATATCACGTTATTTTATCAATAATATCATTGATGAAATTATGACCATTGTTAAGAGTTTTAATTTCAGTATTTAAAATGTCACAAAATAAATCTAATTTCATTTACATTTTATTCAAAAATGTATTCATTCTTACCATCACCGCATATCCCACAATGTGGGGTGACCAGCGACGGGTGTGCGGGTGTATATTACCTTATTAACAGTTACACAACACACATGTGTATACCCAATCACCAATCTCGTTTCACCTTAAAAGGCACTACATTCAGAAAGTGTGGTGAACCACCTCATTGCTGAACTATGTGTGATGTTATTTTGTATGTACATATACCTAGGTACTTGATTACACGGCTCTTACATGACACTCGAAAACAATAATAGAAAAGAGTGGAAACACTATTCTAAGCCGGTTATTGCATTAACTTAGACACTAGGTTGGAATTCATACATATGCAAATCTAATTAGAAGAAAAATGTTAAAATAATTCTTGTTTTCTAATAAGATAATACATTGAAATTTTATAAACATAATTAGAATTTTGTATGACTATTTAGTTTTATGATAAAATTATTAACTAAATAATCAAAAAAGTATTTTAATAAATACATGTTTAACCATATCATGGATATAAATTTATTATGGAGTTCTATAATATCTTAAGATATTATAAAACTCCATAAGATAATTATATACATGATTTGGGTTATCATGAGGGATTTTATTCCATCGCTTGACCGGACTTGCTCCCCTGATCGGTTTAAATTGGTAAATTTGTAAAAACACAAATTAAAAGATTTATATATCTAAATATTGCCACCGTTAAAAAGGCGTTAAATATGTAGGTACCTACTTGTATTAATTCAAAAGATGATACTGTACTAGTATCAAAAATAGTACCTATTTAAATAATTACAAAAGTGGTATTCTCAATCTGTCAATTTATACAGATCAATGTATTTATATAAAAGTGTACCTAATTTATTGGTAGTCATTTTTATTAACAGTGTGACTAGCTGTAAGATTTTTTTCTATTCATTGTCTCATCTAAGATTTAATTAATAAAAACAATATTTTATTAAAAAAAAAAGATATTGCATATTTGTTTTATTTATTGTGTTCATTATTCATGAATATACTATAATGTACTAATAATATATTGAAAATGTTAAATTGTTTTATTTTCACACAAAATAAAGTTTTTCTATCAAATATAATTTATTTATTACTTTCATCACCTCTATTTTTTAATGCACACAGGAAACGCATTACAGATTGATCCCATGTGTTTCATGCAACAAGTTTTAAATAATATATGAGAAGTTCGATTATTAAAAAATATATAAATATATATCTAGAATAGCTAGTGGTGAGCTTAAATAAAGAAAAATGGTTTCAAAGAAATATAAATATGATAGAAAAAATATTCGACTAAAAATCAATTTTATAAGTTCAACGCACTCATGGACAATTATTATTTGATTGAGAAACCGGTAGATTAGTAGGTATGAACCTTCTTTCCCTTTTTGGAAACAGAAATAACCACGTCATTGTTTGATGAAAGATTAGTCACACACAAGATAATGTTTAGTTCATTTAACAAATCCATTATTTTTTACTATACCTAGGTACATCGAAAATTAATTACACAGAAGTAAAATATAGCAGAACTTGGGGAGTCGAAAGATTTTTCATTCCTTCAATTCCGTTGCATATCATAAATATTTCGAAAGTTTTTCAACAATTTGAGTTTATAAAAGACTCCGAGGAAAAATATTTGTGTTTGGTGTTTTTTTTTAATTATAAGCTAGAAAAATGTAGCCTAAACATCCGCATGGATGTCAAGACAAACGCAAACCGAAACACTATCTACACAATATCACACTCAATAATTTGATACCTACTTAATCTACAAACATACCTACATATACAGATGTCCCATAAGTCAACGTATTCCTTTTAAGGGCTGTTATACCAAGTCATGACTCGCCAGAATATGCAAATATGACCTTGGTAAAAGTGCCTTAGTTTTCGAGATATTGCCAATTTTACAAAGTGCCCGAAAATCTCCGCCTTAGATTGGTTTTTCGAGTGCCATATTTACAAATTTCAATATTTTGGAATTCTAATTTATGTTTTACAATCTTGAATAACTCAGCTGTTGATCACAATCCAAAATAATAATAAAACTTTTTTTTGGCGGAAAAAAAAATATGGCCCGGGTTATGAATTTAAAAAAAAAATATTACCCAACTTTGATTGTTCATACTGAAAAAAAATGTATGACGCCAACCTGGAAAATTGTTGCAAAATTTGGCCCAATTATTGTTATTTCCAAAATAGTATGACAACTACTATGTTTTACAGTAAAAAAAATAGATATTGCTATTTTACTGCAAAATGAGCTGATTGTGAAATTATTTCATTTATTAGGATTTCCGGCGTAAACACTTGCTTTTATTTATTAAAGTGACAAGGATTTATTTTAACTAAATAAAACATTAAAATTATCTAAAGGCAAGTGTTCACACTGAAATTTTGTTGTTCTTTAGTAAATAAGTGAACTCTTTTTTATTATTTTATAATTATAAAAATTAATACCACTACTACACATTGATAAAACTAACAAGTGAAACAACATTAAAAATAACAAAATCAAGACAATGTAATGAAACAAATAGAACTCAGCTAAAATTAAGAACTAGAATTAAAAATCTACATTAAAAACTGTAAGTAGTTAAAAATCATACAAATCTATAGAATTACAAATCTTAAAAATAAAATAACTAGAGTAAAAACTGGCAAACATAAAATTTTGTAGAATTTTAATTTAAGTCGTACAAACCACAAGCCAACTGCAAATAGATAAAATTAACAAGCATAATGTATCCTTAAAAATAGTAAAAGCAAGAATAAAAATTACTACTTACAGCGAAAAAACCTGACAAAACCAAAGAATATATATGATTTAAACCACACAAAACACCAATGAAAATCAAATTAAATGTTCAAATTGCATTCCACCAGTTTCAATACACATTCGGCATCTTTTTAAATAAGATCTTTTAATCCATCTTCCAATTTTTTGCTTATGGGACATCCTGTATACCATCATGCTGTTTTCATATTCTGGGTAGGAAAAACAGACTGCCCTCCATACTATCCTACCCTGACATATATACCTACATGTTTTATATAGAAAACAAAATATCTTAAAATATTTATTAATTTTTGTTTTGTTTATAGTTTGGAATGTATTCTTCAATTATGCATATTATCGGCCCTGCTTGGCGGTGCAGTACGTTTCTATGAGATATTGCTTCTAGGAGACATTTCTAAAACATTTTTTACTGTGTGAAAATGGAAAAAAACAAACAAAAAACTAGCATTCATTATAGAGAATTTTCAGTATAACGAAACATTTTTTATGGTCCCGTGAACTTCGTTATACTGAGATTTCACCGATATTCTGTAATTCCACCTTAAATTGTAGATACTAAAGTGTTATCGGTCCTTGGTCTTTGTAAAGTAAATAATTATTTATTGTTATCGTACATATCAACGATTGAACACTACTGTTTGGGCGCGGTTAGCTTTTCTCCTACTGGAAAAATAATGTTTTCGTTTTATTATTTCGCAACCTATGAAGTGACGCGCGAAGTTTCCGATTCAGTTTATTTGAGGCTGTCGTAGTCTATAGTTGTGTGTGAAGTGTCAAATTGATCGGCGCGCGTTCGTCGAAAACTACTGTTTTTAATCACCTCTTAAAGGTAAACAAACCATTTAAATATGTATTTTATTCATTATTTTCGCAGTTTGTAATATGCAATAAATATATTATCAATAATTAATATGCAGCGCGGTTTGCTAAGAACGAACATAACTTATCAATGTTATTTGAGTTTTTATTGTGGTTTGTGTGATATTTGTACAATTTACACTCGTGCATACTTACTATCGAAATATTTCACTGACATATACGAATAATCTTTTAAAAATATGCGGTTTGTTTCGATTTAAAACCACGTGAGATAAAGTTTATTTATATTTTCTTCATACATTATAATAATGAAAATATTAATGTTTTTTCTCGTCTCATTTATACGATTATTATTATTGTATTATAAATTATTAAAATTGACTTCCACCAAGAATTATCTGTCAATAAATTAAATATAATTAATATTGTATTATATATTCGGTTTATATTATAGTTTGTAATATTTTCAAGTAACACTTTTAATACTTATAAATACTTGTTATGATTAAAATTTTAATCAAAAGGTTTTTTTTATTAAATTAGCTTGGTTCAAACCAATCCTGGGAAGAAAGAAAATAAAATACATTTCTGATTAATCACAATATATAAACATTTTATGTACGTAAAATATAGGTGAATACATTTGTAGTGTTTGAAAATATAAACTTTGATGTTAACGATGTTATAAAGTTGTTACACTTGTTTACTAGGAAAACGTAGATTGTTGAAAAGTTATTTTCGTTCGATGATGTGTTTTCTTGTGAAAATTAGTCTTCGTAGTCGCGAACTAATATGGCTGCGTGACAATTATTATTATGTTTCCATAAATGTTTTCCAATCTTATTAATAACATATTAACCTCTCTCTATGAAAAGAATAATTTATAAAAAATATATAAATGAATAAGTCTAATCAGAATTATTTTTTGTAAATACGGAGTTTCGCTGTTTTTATTTTAAAATTGGAACATTTAACCCAATTTAATTAGTTTCTGAACATAAAATTTTGCCCTCATAATGAGCCATTAATATCAGTAATTTAACCAAATTTCACGTAGTTCTCTACACTGTATACAACACAAAAATGCGATATATGATATTTTGTACATTTTATTTATATTGGAAAATGGTAGTTCTTATTTCAATTATGAAGATTAATAAACAGTTACAAATATAATGGATAATAAATATGTTACACAAAATGTTGTTAAAAAAAAGTATTTTCAAAAAACCTTCATTGTTTTGCCTATGTAAAACAAACAAACGTTGTTTTGGTGGCAAAGTGGTTTTTCCTTTTTGATTCTGTGTCGGTTTCCAAGCAAAGATAAATTTATTTAAAAACGAGTGGGTTGTGGCCAACACTAAACTCTCCACACCACAAATATTGACAATGAATTATTTTATTCATTCTAAATTTTACTACCAGGAATATAAATTTTCTAACGATAGTATATTTTCATGTTAAGATAGACAAACTATTAATGCAGTATGGTGAAGAATTCTAATGTTGTATGAAATATTTTAATAAAAGCAGATAAATTTTGTTTTAAAGGACGTTAGAGCATTTTGACAATTTTGACATGTGATATCATATGAAGAAATTTTTGTTATTTATGGAAAGCTAATCAGTTAGATGTTCAAGCTCTTTACATTATAACATGAAATCAAATTACTGAACTTTTCCATACATAAGAAATTTATCTCATTATATACATTTTTATTCATACTAAATTTTACTACCAGGAAAATAAATTTTCTATCGATAGTATATTTTTATGTTAAGATAGACAAACTATTATTGCAGTATGGTGTAGAATGCTTATGTTGTATGAAATATTTTAAAAAAAGTAGATAAATTTTGTTTTAAAGAACGCGAGAGCATTTTCAAAATTTTGACACGTGATATCATATGAAGATTTTTTTTGTTATTTATGGAAAGCTAATCAGTTCTATGTTCAAGCTCTTTACATTATAACATGAAATCAAATTATTGAACTTTTCCATACATAGAAATTTATCTAATTACATTTTTATTCATACTAAATGTTACTATCAGGAATATAAATTTTCTTCCGATAGTATATTTTTATGTTAAGATAGACAAACTATTAATGCAGTATAGTGAAGAATGCTTATGTTGTATGAAATATTTTAAAAAAAGCAGATAAATTTTGTTTTAAAGAACGCGAGAGCATTTTCAAAATTTTGACACGTGATATTATATGAAGATTTTTTTTGTTATTTATGGAAAGCTAATCAGTTCTATGTTCAAGCTCTTTACATTATAACATGAAATCAAATTACTGAAGTTTTCCGTACATAGAAATATATCTAATTACATTTTTATTCATACTAAATGTTACTATCAGGAATATAAATTTTCTTCCGATAGTATATTTTTATGTTAAGATAGACAAACTATTAATGCAGTATAGTGAAGAATGCTTATGTTGTATGAAATATTTTAAAAAAAGCAGATAAATTTTGTTTTAAAGAACGCGAGAGCATTTTCAAAATTTTGACACGTGATATTATATGAAGAATTTTTTTGTTATTTATGGAAAGCTAATCAGTTCTATGTTCAAGCTCTTTACATTATAACATGAAATCAAATTACTGAAGTTTTCCGTACATAGAAATATATCTAATTACATTTTTATTCATACTAAATGTTACTATCAGGAATATAAATTTTCTTCCGATAGTATATTTTTATGTTAAGATAGACAAACTATTAATGCAGTATAGTGAAGAATGCTTATGTTGTATGAAATATTTTAAAAAAAGCAGATAAATTTTGTTTTAAAGAACGCGAGAGCATTTTCAAAATTTTGACACGTGATATTATATGAAGAATTTTTTTGTTATTTATGGAAAGCTAATCAGTTCTATGTTCAAGCTCTTTACATTATAACATGAAATCAAATTACTGAACTTTGCCATACATAGAAATTTATCTAATTACATTTTTATTCATACTAAATGTTACTACCAGGAATATAAATTTTCTTCCGATAGTATATTTTTATGTTAAGATAAACAAACTATTAATGCAGTATAGTGAAGAATGCTTATGTTGTATGAAATATTTTAAAAAAAGCAGATAAATTTTGTTTTAAAGAACGCAAGAGCTAACGCAAGAATTTTTTTGTTATTTATGGAAAGCTAATCAGTTCTATGTTCAAGCTCTTTACATTATAACATGAAATCAAATTACTGAACGTTTCCATACATAGAAATTTATCTAATTACATTTTTATTCATACTAAATGTTACAATCAGGAATATAAATTTTTATGTTAAGATAGACAAACTATTAATGCAGTATAGTGAAGAATGCTTATCTTGTATGAAATATTTTAAAAAAAGCTAAATTTTGTTTCAAAGAGCGTTAGAGCATTTTGACAATGTTGACACGTGATATCATATGAAGAAATTTTATGATATCTATGAAAAGCTAATCAGTTCTAAGTTCAAGCTATTAATATTCTTATATCAATATGAAATCAATGAACTGAACATTGCCAAATATAAAAAAAATTCTCTTGTTACATATAAGTTTCATACAAATATCCATTAAATAAAATATAATATTTGAAACCGTTGAATATTTTTCTTTTAACATTGACCAACTTTGAATACAATTTTATGAAGATTCTTGGTGTTGTATAAATAGTTGAAACCAAATTAAAATATCTCTAACTTCCAGGTCGTGAGAGCATTTTTTCAGTTTTAATAGATGAAATCATAAAGAAACATTGGGAAAAAATGAACCGTTGTCTATGGAAAACTAATCAGCTTTAAATTTATGGACTTAACATATGTGATATCAATATGAAGTCAATCGGACTTATAGTTTGGGCTGCAGAGAGGACACAAAAAAAAAACGTAAATGATGAATTCATAGAGAAGAAATCAAAAGTTGTCTATGGAAAACTAATCAGCTCTAGGTCTTTGCACTTTACACATATGATGTTAATATGAAGTCGATCGGACTTATAGTTTGGGCTGTAGAGAGGACACAAAAAAGATAAATGCTACGGCGTACGGCGTATACGCCATACACACAAACACATCACGACGAAACTCATAGTGTGCATTCTCTACATGATACCCATTGAGAAATCGATGTAAAAAAAATACGCTTAAATTTTGCGAAATCATGACTCTCCCCTATTCCATAGTGTGGAGAGTAAAAACGTCTTATTAATTCTTGCTGTTTGGGATGGAAAGACTTGCAAGTGAGAAATAATTTCCATTCAGCAGTAAATCCGCCACTTGTAAAGTGTGCAAAGAAACGTGTATGTAAACATTTGCATTTAGATCACAAACTTCAATAATCTAAAATGCATAAAAATACGTAATGTTTACGTAAAATTAACGAATTTGTCAATACTGTTTTACTAAATTAATTACACTTTTTTTAAAAACACAGATTTTAAACGGGACTTTGATTTTTTATCTCAGTATGCATATTATCTATATGTACCTACGTATTTCAATTCTACAAAGAATCGTAAACAAAGATGTTATTCTTTCCGAAGAAGAAACAGACAAATGTTTTGAAACTTGTCAGTTATTAAACTTTTATTGAACAAAATTGTTTTAAAGGTGTCACAAAGATAATTGAGAAAATAATAAAAAAACACTGTAGTTATGAAGTTAGATGGCATAAACATTGGTCTCACTTACTATTTGCAATTTGTGTTTAAGCTGATACTGACCCAGTGTTTTGTATGACTTAGCATTGGATTAAACTTGTATTTTAAATAGTAAGATCCGTAGAGTATACGAGAGATCGTTGACAGTATGGGGTTAACAACCCTTAGTTCAGTCTACAGATGAGAACAAGGGTAGGTAGGTAGGTACATTATAATGTTTTCTCCACCCCCATCCGGCGTCAGAGTGGCGCGTCAGTTTTTCCTGGAATCCAAGGCTACAGAGGGTTTGGCGGGAAATAGGACGCAATTTATCGATCTTAGAAAAATGCCAAATATTTTTTGTTCACTCATTCATACAACACAACTAACATCAATGTTTTGTATCGTAACATAACTGACATCGTAACTGTATCGTAACATAGCTGACCGTCATGACACAGTTGGTAAGCCGTTTGTCTTCTGTAAGGGCTTCCTGGGTTCGATCCCCAGCACAAGAGAAATTTATTTAAATTCATTTCTTACGTAAATATTGCTTCTCTGGGCTTGAAACACTGGTTGGTTGGTTGAAATTGCCATATAACAATAAACTCACCACTTGTGCAGGGTGCAAGGAAGTGTTTATTATTATATTATTATTATATTTTCGTGAGGTTTATGATAAAGTTTTGAAAACCTTTTTCAATTATATAATTAAATTATAGAGACGAAGAAATCAAAGAAAAACGTATTCGTTATTTTGATTAATAATCCAGACTATTTACAATATATATTACACAATAATTTATTCATATAGTAAAAAATCAATTAGGTACTCGTAAGTTAGATATTTTAACATTATGCCTTTCTGACTTTCAAATTTATATCGTTTTCGTTTGATACCTATTAATCTGTTATTTTACTCGTGTGAAGGAAGGTATTTGAGAACTCATTCGAAAGCATAAAATTACGAAAGAACTAATTTAGGACATTGAATTGGGGCGTTAGTGGAACTGACCGAGATTGGTTTGCTCTGAATTTCGTAGCGTGAAAAACGCTGAATATAAAAATATATTGGTGCCATAGGTATATCTGATTGTGAATTTCCCTTTCGTTTTAATCTTGTTTATTTTAAATATTATATTATAACGGATCCAGGACTCGCGTCTCGTCTGGAATAATGTTTACTTAAAGTAAGTATACAAGCAATACCAGACACGTCTAATTATATATTAGGTCAATATTCCAATATTATATCTATATTGAGTAAATTTTTTATTTAAAAGTTCAAACTTTATTTAAGTGCAAAAGTCTGGCTTGATCTTAAGAGGCCATAAAGTAGGTATATTTTGAAAATAATTACCCTAGTACCCTCAAAAGATTCGTCTTTGAAATAAAGAACAGTTTGTATTTAGGTACATGTTTATTCAATTGCATAATTTTTTTGAAATTTAATTTGTTTAATACTTTTCTCGTAAAATTAGTTTTAGTAAAGCCCTTTTTTTAATTTCTGACAAGTAACTAAAAAACTACAAAGCCTATGAAGTAGATTTTTATTTCAATCGAAAGAGAATATGAAAATGTACCGGCTGAGTTTTTTTAATATTAGTTATAATATTTTAATAACTTTTCTTGAAATTTAAAAAAAAACTCCAAATGTCACCTTTTCTTCACGAAAAAATGTTGTAGGTATATCACATATTAGTGATATACAATTTTTTCGTGTTTCATACTTTAGAAGGTAATTTAACGTGCATTTTTGTGTACATCCGTATATCCAGGGTATACAAGGGCCTTAAATAATTATTGATAGATGATCTAACACTGACTCTAGTAAACTTTTAGTAAAATACATAGACTTGTCTTTGTTATTAAATATATAATATACAGTTTAATAACTTGTTCATCTAAATAAAAATATATCTAGTCACCAAAAGGATTACCAATAGAGGTAAATTTATACAAATAAAAACAATATTATGTCGTCGTAAAAATCATTTTCCAATTTCAGGAAATCAATTTATTATGTCATAATATTAACAGTTGGTGGATACTCGTCTTACATAGATATTTGAAGAATTTTTAACTAAGGTGTATACTATGGTGATATCATTTATTGAAAATTATGAAATCATTATTTATGACGTAGTTATTTGCGATTGTCATACTATTCTAGGATTATTTTCACTATTTACAAGTATTTGTATTATTTTATTAGACATTTTGATTTGTCGTAATTATTTTGAATGTTTTCATCAATATAAAACATTTTATCTGTGATAAATTAATGAGAAAAACGGAGACCCAGAAGATTTTCCATGCGTTTATTTTTTACAATCTTAGTTGTACAATATAACATTCATAGTTGATGGAGATGTCACAAGATTGAGATCTTTTGGACCGTCCGCCATGTTTGAAATTTTTGCTACTATCTCAATTAACTATCTTACTCGGAACACCTAAAAGTTTTGTTTCAATTTATCTGGGGATAAATGTTTTTTTTTATATATTTTCGACTGTTAATGACGTGAAATATTTAACACATAGAAAAGAGCAAGAAAATCGTCTTTTCTGCATATATTTTGGAAGCATATTATTTTTTAGTTTGTAAATCAAAGTTAATGTGTTGTACATATATTACTGTCATTAATTTTAGTTTATTTAACATTAGGTTTTTTCTTGTAGGTATATCTACTGCATTTTAAAATTGTCCTCATTCCCATATTTTGAATAATCTGTAATTTATAAGGTATAAGTATGATTTATGTCTCTTTTCAGTAATAGGATACATAGTAGTCTTCAATAATCTACTGAAAGCCTCAAGTCAACATATATTAGAGAGTGAATTATTCTACTTAATAGGCCCTTTTACATAAAACAATACCTTATCATTGTAAGCTGATTTATTGGCTCCATCCAAATCCCTTAAAGAATTGGTACTCTGTGGCACAGCCTGTCTGTGGGTATACCAATTTTAAAATAGTCAAAATTATTTTGTTAATAACATAACATATTAAGTAATAAAAAAGAAAATAAAGCAAAGTTCTAAGGCAAGAAACAAGTACTTACAAAAAAATATATAGAAGTCAACTAGATATATAAAACATACATACATATAGGTATTATATACAAAACATCGATGAGTATAATATAATATGAAGCAGCAGACTGACAGCGGGTCCTACCAAATATTATACCCGCAGTCGACAGCAACAATACTTGCCAAGTACAAGGATATTATGAATGTCGCAGTTAATCTACACATGATGGAGAAAGCGAGTTGCTGACCACTGTCAAGAGACGACGCAAAGTTGCTTATTTTGGCCAGATATTCCGTGGTGATAAATACGTCCGTCTACAACTGATAGTGGAGTGAAGTCAGTGAAGATGGGTTATGAGCCGTAAAAGAACATCGTGGCTTAAAAAATCTCAAGCAGTGGTTCGGGATTCTTGATGCAGCGCCACTAATTAAGATCGTGATGAGTTTAGTATGATGGTCGCCAACCTCCGTTTGGAGCGGCACGAGAAGAAGGCTGTGACGAAGAGAAGACGAGAAAAAGTCGTCTGATGACACATTCTCTTAACACTGTTCTTGTAGTGCGGAGCCAAGTCATGCAGAGCATTGAAGACCATTAAGCAAGCACTTTATACTCACTTGGACTCCTCAAAATATGCAGCTTGTTATGGAGAGGTGTTATGTGATAACTATTTTCTTTCTGTATAATTTGTACCTACAGACGTTATTTCTGTGGGTAAAAATATTACACTCACAGAAATAAATAGTATTGTTTTCCAACTGTCGATTCGTTCAAGAGAATGAAATTCTATTGAAGGAAGAGGCAGTATAAATTCAAGATGCGTGTACGAAGGAACATTTTGTATGGCGTAGTGGACTTTTTGCATGCTAATAACACCAACTAGAGGCCTCGCAGCATATATGTTCCCATACATCGATTTGCTCAGAATTCAGAGTAGAACATTTTATGGGTTTGTATTTATGGGTTTATAGTTTGGTACTTATTCTTCAACTATACATACTATCGCTATCGACAGTTGGATCTCATGTGTTACATGCAACTAGTTGTTAAATGGTACTAAGTTGCAAGATATGTTATGAACCTACATTTATTATTATCAACAGACGTTGTAAAATTTATATTTATAGCTCCAAACAATCAACCGGTGTGTCTGACTCATGTGTGTAGATTGTCGAATTGGCTTTATGTTGCTAAACATTCCATTATTATACCGCCCAGTACTTATACCTACTCAGTATATTAGTATGTGGGTGAACAAGTACGACTCAGATTTTCAATCTTCTTCCGTTTGGATTATTTTTTTTTTTTTTAACGGTATTATTTTTTGACATTGAGATGTATTATCGTTACGCCGCTTTCGCTAGCACAGGACAATCAGTGATATGCTTGTCTGTCATTCAAATTGTTTCATTTGCTAATAACACTTTTTGTTGTTTTTCCAAATGCAATCAGTAATGATTATATAATGAGAGTAGTAGTAGGAAAAAAAACATGTGTTTAGTATAGTCGAAGAGATAGCAACGTCAAAAACAATTCATTTTTAATGGCGGGTTTTTTGACATTTCCTTCCTTATAGAATATAAGTATGGAAAAGGTAGGTAAGTAATTAGTCTGATACCTGGGAGTGGTTTCGTTTACCAGTGCACATCCCCTTTCTATAGGTGAAAATGGCAGATTTTAGAATCATTTGTATCTTTGTTAGTCTTTTTTGTGCTCTTATACCATCCATTTGATTACAATGAAACTTGGTGATTTGCTCAGCGCACATTTCTGAAAAAAAATCTTGTTTTTATTCATACTTTTTTTACATATTTCAGTAACACATAATATATCTATTTTTGTATTTATAATGTGTACTTGTATGTTATTTATATGTAAAATAACATACGAATATGTACACATTATACTGAAGTACCTACTGTTATAATCTGCAATTTTCACCTATAAAGAGGATGCTCCCTATGATTGAACTTACCTACTCAAAAACATGCTTTATTTGTAAATTAAAAGATTCTAGGAGATTCTTTTTAAGTGTTAGGTATATGCCAAAATGAGACGGATTTTTTTTCAAATAAACACGTCGAAGAAAAATATTACTAGTTGCATGTAACACATGAGATCCTACTGTCGATAGCGATAGTATGTATAGTTGAATAATAAGTACCAAACTATAAACCCATAAATACAAATTATTTAATATTTTAAGATATTTGGTTTTCTATACAACACATGTACCTAGGTATGTATGTCAAGATAGAATAGTATGGAGGTCAGTCCTTTAATCCTACCCAGAATATGAAAACAGCATGATGGTATGTAGGTATGTATGTTTGGAGATTAGTATCAAGTCTTCTTAGATATTGTGTGTAGACGACCGCCATACAAATTGTATGAAGCAATGTCGTCACTAAATTCAATTTTTATAAAAATTGTTAAAAAAAATTTGAGATATGCTAATACAATGTTAATATTTTTTATAGAAAATTAAATTATCTAGTTGGGGTGTTTCGGCGTTTTTTCGATATTTTTAAAAAATTTGGAAATATAGACAGTTATACTCATAAATTTATCATAAAAAAAATATTTTTCTTAATGAAAAATGTATTAGAAACCCTGGAATTGAAAAAAAAAACAATTTGAGATTTTGTATTTTTTTATGTTTATACCAATTTTCAGCGTTCTAGCTTTTATGGTTTCTGAGATATATGGAAAAATAAACCAAAATTTCTAAAGTTGATAACCCCTGACTGAAACAAAAATTTACAATTCTGAGTTTAAAAGTTTTGTAGGCCTATAAATGTTTATATATTCTGAAAATTTGAGCTCTGTAAATTGAGCGGATCAAAAGTTATAAGGGGGGGGGACACACACACACAGACACACACACACAAAACTCACATAAAATGTTCTACTCTGAATTCTGAGTAAATCGACGTATGGGAACATATATGCTGCGAGGCCTCTAGTTGGTGTTATTAGCATGCAAAAAGTCCACTACGCCATACAAAATGTTCCTTCGTACACGCATCTTGAATTTATACTGCCTCTTCCTTCAATAAAATTTCATTCTCTTGAACGAATCGACAGTTGGACAAGACTTTTCTTATTTTTTGTGATAATATCGCTTCTGAAGTTGAAGATACATAGTCGGTCAAATGTGCGTAGGCGACCCTATTACTAAACTTCTCTACTTATTCAAAAACATTAACTGTATGACCTTGATTTGAAGTATCAGTACACTTGGATTATACGAAAATTAATATATAAACAGGCTATATTTGTAGAACTAGAAGTTACATATGTACCAGGGGCGTGCCTAGAACATTCAGTCTAGGCAAACCCTGAAATCAATGTTTTTTTTAGCTTATTTTTCTATGTTGTTGTTTTCAATGTTTCTAATTTTATTATAGTATCATTGTCCATTTCAGTGACCATGAAAAATATTTGTTTAATCACATGCCAAAATAATATTTATTTTTGTGGCCCAGAAAAGTACCGTATCTACATATGGTTCAATTTTTAATCTTGTAGGATGGTTGCAATAAAACAATAAAAAAATATTAGTTCTTGAATTTAACATATAATCATAGGCAAGCCAAGATTTTCGGCTTCTATGAGCAATCCCCCATCTGATACGTACCTACATAGCGTTAGAGAAAAAGTATATTTTAAGTAAATGTATATACGGCTACAACGAGAGAATGTGTGTTCTGCGTATAAAGACCAGGTTCTTTAATGTATCATTGATAAACATACACGCAGAGACAGAGGAAAAGGAAGACACTGTAAAAGATACCTTCTACCAGAAACTAGAACAGGTTTTCGATGCTATACCCTCTAATGACATAAAAATGGCTATCGGTGACTTCAAAGCCAAAATAGGTAAGGAAGCATTTATACCAACACATCACAGGGAAACACAGTCTCCACACAGAGAATAATAATAATGGGCTGCGCACAATTGATTTTGCAGCATCCAGGAATATGATGATATCATCCACACAATTCCCTAGGAAAGATATACACAAGTGGACCTAGACATCTCCCAATGGTAAACATCATAACCAGATTGACCACATCCTCGTCGAAAAAAGAGGCGTCTCAAGTATATAAATGTAAGAAGCTACAGGGGAGCAAACTGCGATTCAGATCACTACATGGTGATCACTACCTACAGAAGCCGTATATCTAATAACAGGCCTTGTAGACAGCAAGCCCCCCCAAAATTAAATATAGAAGCACTCAAAGTCCCCGAAGGATTAGAACTGTACAAGGATGCACTGAATATTAACTTGCCAAATACACTGAATGAGGTAACTAC
Source organism: Molanna angustata (assembly GCA_963576475.1). Taxonomy (NCBI): domain Eukaryota; kingdom Metazoa; phylum Arthropoda; class Insecta; order Trichoptera; family Molannidae; genus Molanna; species Molanna angustata. The sequence goes on from OY754970.1 coordinate 18,428,007, forward strand.
TAAGGAAGCATTGGAAGAAGATTGGAACTCACTCAAGAGTGCAATACTAAACTCGGCAGAGACTTGTTTGGGAAACAGCCAGATTGGGAAACCCATGGTTCGATGAAGAATGCCGTAAAAATATAGAAAATAAGAACAAACTCAGAAAGGTGTACATAGAGCAGAGGACAAGAGCTAAGAGACAGTTATATGAACAGGCCAGAAGGGACACTAACAAACTCCTAAGAAAAAAGAAAAGAGCTCATATGAATAATATCCTATTGAAAGTAGAGCAAGACTTCATAAACAATAATCCTCGTGAAGCTTACAAAGGAGTAAACATATTCAAGAAAGGATTTAAGCCGAACACAACCCTGTGTAATAACACAAATGGAGATACTATAGCAGATTCGGACATGATAAAAGATAGGTGGAAGGAATATTTTCAATGTCTACTCAACCCACATACAGACACAGGAACTCAACCAACAGCCATATCATTAGAGGATGATCAGATAGTGAACTCACCAACACTAGCGGAGACAAAGGCAGCAATAAAAAGCCTGAAGAACAATAAATCACCAGGAGTAGATAACATTGCCTCTGAACTACTCAAATATGGCAGCGATCACCTGCAAACGCTATTTCACGAACTGATCACAAAGATATGGTCCCTTGAGGAAATACCTGAGGAGTGGCAGATGAGTGTCATATGCCCAATACATAAAAAAGGAGACAAATTGAGGTGTGAAAACCACAGAGGCATCTCGCTGCTAAGCACCGCATATAAAGTATTTACCACCATATTGAAGAACCGGATTGAGCCCTATGCGGAAAACATTATAGGAGAATACCAAGCAGGGTTCAGAAGAAACAGGTCCACCAGCGACCAACTGTTCACAGTTAGGCAAATACTTACAAAATTCTGGGAATTTGACGTAGATATATGCCAGCTGTTTATTGATTTTAAGCAGGCCTACGACAGCATAAGCAGAGAAAAGCTCTATGGCATCCTACTAGAATTTAAGATCCCAACAAAACTCATAAGGCTGGTTAAATCCACAATGAGCAATACAAAATGCATGGTGAAAATTGGCAGCGAGATGACCGAAGAATTTGTTGTATCCCAGGGTCTCAAGCAGGGTGATGGTTTGGCACCTACACTGTTCAATCTGGCTCTTGAATATGCTATCAGAAAAACATCTGCTAACACCAGCTCCACTATATATTTTAAAAGTTCTCAAATAGTTGGTTATGCAGATGACCTCAATATTGTCGGAAGATCCCTTGCAGCCCTACAGGAAGTCTTTGACCCACTTGAAACAGCAGCAGCAGAAACAGGTTTGCAAATTAATGTAAATAAAACCAAAATATTGAAGCAAACTAGAAATGCTAGAAACTGTAGAGGAATTTGCATACCTGGGTTCTACTATTAATAAAGATAATGAAGATACCCTAGAAATAAAAAGACGAATAGTGACAGGTAACAAAGCATTCTTCTCTCTGTTACCGGTGTTCAGGTCTAGAAGTGTCCATAGAAAGACAAAAGTAATCCTATATAAAACAATCATCAGGACTGTTGTGTCATATGGGTGTGAGGCTTGGACACTGACAATAAGGTCTGCGGAGATGCTGGACATCTTTGAGAGAAGAGTGCTGCGTAAAATCCTGGGACCCGTGAATGATGGACAAACATGGAGAATTAGATACAACGATGAGTTGTACAGCATTTACAAAGCACTCAAACTGTCTGAACATATAAGACTAAGCAGGCTAAGATGGGCCGGGCATGTTCAGAGAATGCCATCATCACGGGTACCAAAAAGAGTCTTAGAGGGGCACCCAGGTGGCAAAAGAAAGGTCGGGAGACCAAGGCTGCGATGGGAAGATGATATTGGGAGGGACGCATCCCAGCTTCTGAATGTGCCAAACTGGAAGGTCGCATCAGGTGACAGGAGAGGTTGGAGGAGGAAGTTGCTGGAGGCCAAGGCTCGATATGGGCTGTAGAGCCATTGAAGAAGAAGAAGAAGAAGTATATACTGCTACAGTGCATTTTATAAAACCTATACTACTTTATGAAATCAGATAAACTGGATCAATATTTTATTATGATTAGATAATTTAATAATAATTTCAGGAATAATTTATTCGATTATACCGCCTTATTTTTATACTATACATGACATATCACGCCTATTTTTTATTTATTTATCTATTATGTATATAAACAAATATATTACACAGTGCAGGTGGACTTATTGCTATAAGACAATTTCTTACTACATACCTATAGGTATAGACGTTTAAATTTTATTTCGTAGTATCAATATCACAGGGAAAATTTGATATAAATTTTTATCAATAAAAAAAAACAACTTATAATAATAAATATCAAATAAAACAATGTTGTGTATATCGTCTGAAATAGATCAGTTTCGGAGAAAATCCTCTTCCTCTAAATAAATAATATACTAACTTATAAACCAAAAACTTCAGTTTGTTTTAATTTCTCCAGAGAAAACAGAAGTTGTGTATTTTCTAAAACCGACCAAGTAGTTAATTTCCAAGAAGCGATGTCGTCACTAAAAACAAATTTTATAAAAATTGTTAAAAAAATTTGAGATGTAGGTACTTCTACAATATTTATGTTTTTTATAGAAAATTAAATTATCTAGTTAGGATGTTTCGGCTTTTTTCGATATTTTAAAAAAAAATTGAAATATAGGTAGGTAGTTAAACTCATAAATTTATCATAAATTTTTTTTTCTTAATAATTAATGTTTGAGAAATCCTGGAATTTTTTTGAAAAAATCAATTTGAGATTTTCTATTTGTCTATGTTTATAACAATTTCCAGCTTTCTAGCTTTTATGGTTTCTGAGATATATGGAAAAATAAACCAAAAATTCAAAAGTTGATAACCCCTGACTGAAACAAAAATTCACAATTCTGAGTATAAAAGTTTTGTCTTTTTTTTTATATAACTATTTATAAATTCTGAAATTTTAGGCTTTGTAAATCCAGCAGATCAAAAGTTATAAGGGGGGGGAGGGACAGACACACACACACCCTCACACACACACACACATACACACACACGCACGCACGCACGCACACACACACACACACACACACACACACACCCTCACACACACACACACACACACACACACACACACACACACACACACACACACACACACACACACACACAACTTACATAAAATGTTCTACTCCGAATTCTGAGTAAATCCATGTATGGGAACATATATGCTGCGAAGCCTCTAAGTTGGTGTTTTTAGCATGCAAAAAGTCCACTACGCCATACAAAATGTTCCTTCGTACACGCATATTGGCTTAATACTGTCGATTCATTCAGAGAATTGAATTCTCATGAACGAATCGACAGTTGGAAAACACATTAATAATATTTAGGGACTCCGCAATCGTTCATAAATTTGTATTAGATAATCTCATTTCAATGGTTTGACCTTCTTATGAAAAGTGTCAAATGCTATGTACATGAGCTACATCTATAATGCATTTTCTCACCCGTGTTCTTCCACTTACGTCAATATATTATATCCTCATGAACTGAAAATTAATAAGTCAGAATACAATTATTGATAAACAATTTATAGAATATTAAAACATTCTAAAATTCATAGTTAACAATGAAATTGTATTTTGGAAATTGAAAATATAATAAATAGCATTATATCGTTTTGTGTTTTAGAAAAAACCAAAAGTAAGATGTCTCACAGTGTTACCATCACAAGGACAACCACCACCACCTCAACTTCAGCCCTGATTGTCAATACTGGATATCTCAAGACGGTACCTGGTCTCCTCAAATTGGCACAACTGGTAATTAAGATTATTTGAATTTGTAAAGTATCTATAAATTTCGAATCCTTATTTCTATGTCTAATGTGTATCTTTATAGGACGTTAGAGAGCGTTATCTTATAAGTGATGAACAAATGCAAGACTAAGACCGGTTTGAATTCACATATGTCAGATGTAGATACTCAGTAACTCTATGTGTTTTTATTTCGGACTTTCGGTCATGCAGTTTTGGCGAACCTCGAGGATCTCATTTGGGGCCATTTTTATTTTATTTGGTACACTAATGAAATTGACCTATGCTTCTTCTGTTTGCTGATGCTGATCCTGTTCCGAGGTGGTAGAAAATTCAGTTATTCATTATACTTTAAATATTTTTTTAGTATTCCGTACTCTTTTTATTTCATCTCTAAGTCTATCTAAATTAGACACTAATGTTTTTAAAATTAAATAAACCCAAACAGTTTTTATTGGCATTTGGCCAATATATATGTATGTCTAAGGATTAATGGCGAACTTTTAAGATATGTGATGCCCTAAAAATATTTCATAATTTATTTTCTTTAGCATCACCAGTAACTATATACGTTTCCATTAGTGAAATTTCATGGATGAATATTCACAAATTAATATATTGTATAGATTATTTATTTTGATTGTTAAGGGAGATATTACTATCCGAAGTTATTACCAACTGGTGATTTATAAAACGTATAATACCTGCTGGTGTATTCCAGATACACCAACAGGTATTAGATCTAGGCTCGCCGTATACTGAAAGATAAAACTGTAAACTATTTTTATATAAACATTTCACTTGCTTTTTGTTACCACAAGATCCGCATGTCGAATATGTCCCAAAGAATGCCCTCGAATGTATTTGTAGAGTTCTCGTCTCGAATGTAGACACGAGCCTGGACTTTTTGAACTCATACGTGATATTTGAAATATATGTAGGTGCATTCTAGTTCTTATGACATCATAGAAGAATGCCGAGGATTAGGTACACATAAAAAATAATAACCAATAATATAAAACAAAGTAACCCGTTGCGGAAATTGAAGAAAAAAAAAAAGAGTTACAAGTTACAACATATGAGTGTGGTATTGTTATTAAGGTTCACTTGGGTTTTTAATCCCGTATATACCTACAGATTCAATTAAATCGGAACCTAATTGAATCTTCATATCTTGATCAAGTTACATTCAGATACATATTATAAAATGAAAGGTACCAGGTTCTTATATTATAGAGTACAGGAAACAAAAGACTCCTCACGAAATTAAACACTAGGTACATTGTTACAACCTTTCAGACATGTAATAAAAATTCATTAAATAATAAACATACGAAATTAACAAGAAAGATGAAAGAATTACAGAAAGATCGATGCTCGCTGATTGGACGCTAGGAAGAGTATGCATCCATTTGGCAGGGTAGTCGCTAAACTTATTAGGGTACATGCTAAACTAATTTTCTTTATGTTAAGTACACATAACCTTTACAATTTTTAACTGTGACACCATTTCCTCCACGATGAAATATTCATTAGGACATACGATATACTTATTGTATTAACCAAATAATTCTTTATTATTTAAAGATAACAATAAATCATCTCTGATATCATCACTGATCAATGATATTACCTACAGATTACAACACTACATATGTAAATTGTACATAGTTTATACAAATACGTATACCTAATGTTAAGAATTATAATATATATTCTACATTCGTATCTTGTGATGCCGTCATTATTTACATGTTGTGAAACTTAGATGATTTCATTCTCAATTTATATTGGACACTAGTGTCGTCACAGACAACTTTAAGTTTGCTCCAACATAGGTAGATAAAGATTCACATAATATTTTATTTCAAACACGTTTACAAACTTTGTGTTTTGGTTACATTTAATGATACATCAGGTAAACACTTTTTATTTATGATCAGTCAAATTTCATATGTTTTTACGTGTTGAAAAATATTTTAAAATACCTATTCTTCGTATCATTTCACAACCTGTTCGTCCTCCAACGCCATCTGTTATTGTGTTCCACTTGGGTATTGATTTATTAACGGTTTTTAATAATTTAATGTAAAAACAATACAATTTGTAAAAAAAACCCCGCAAAAATGAACGTTACCATTTATAACATAGGTAAAGATATACTTATTTTTGAAAAATAATAACAGAAGAATCTATAATGCTTATTTACCTAAGCAAGATTTTTACTAGTGTATAAGTTTATTTTATTTTATTAAGGGACACGCAGAGAGAATTAACAATACATATATATATACAAAATACTTAAACGCGTCCACAGCTTGCTTCATATTAATGTGTCAAAAATGTCACTATATACATATACATAAAAATAAGACGATTTTAACGATTGCAACGATTAAAATATCACAGAATGTTATGGTGTTACAGTTGCTGTCATGAAAAGTTGATATAGTAGGGTAGGGAAGGCTAATCTTTAAATATTACTATGTTTGATGTTATATTTTGTTTGAAGGATTTCAATTAACTATTAAAAATATATCTACACCAACCACGTGTTGTGAGCATAGTGAATTATAATGTCGACAAATTCGCTATTGGATTGTTTTTCCCGATATCTAAGATCGGCAAATATTCATCACGCAAGCTGAGCATTTTGTAAGTAAACAGTACAACAAATGAATTGTAAATAGTATGAGCCAATGGTAAAATAATTTAATTTCTATTCATTCACTTTTGAAGCAATAAACTAAGAGTTTGAGTTGATAAAGACTCACCGTAAACTGATAATAACAGTATCGAATGTGTGTCAGACAGCCTTAAAGGCTCCAAAGTTACTTCGTGGCCGCCAATGGGTTCAAAACATCGTTGTAGAGTTCTCGTCGATGGTTGACCCGGAGAAGCTAGGGTATACTTCAAAAATGGTTATAAACATATCCACAGGGAAGAGGAATGCTTCACAGGACACGAAGGTTTGACACCTATCTTTTTTCTCTGTAGCCTCCCAGGATCATTCGCCATCCTCCTCTATCTAGAGCAGCAGTCTTTCAATTCACACCCAGTACGTACAATTCAATCGGCTGTGACTTCATCGACACCTATAGAGATTATAATAAATATACATATCGCTGTATTTCAAGATCAATATGAACAGAAAGTGTGTCAGCAGTCAGCAGGTCAGGTTTTATTAAACTTTTGATAAATCCAATAAGGTTAAGTGCTATCCTATCGAAATTTTACGACCTATTAAAATATCTGTATTGTTAAAAAAAATTAGGCTACGACTATTTACACGACTCAACCATAGACGAAAACCAAAAATAACCACAGAAAACGTCGATAAATCAAGTTATAAAAATATTCACCTTTGTTATAATTGTAGATCTCGATGAAAAAATTATTTAAAATGATGAAGTAAATGTAAAAAGATGCCAATATAATTTATTTTTTCTTCAAGTTGGTTTCCATGATGCATTTATGACCATTGAAATAATGACAAAGGTAAATATTTTTGTATTTTGATTTATCTGCGCTTTCTATGGTTATAAATGACCTTAAAACATAGACGACGTCAGAAAATTTGTCGTGGAAATAGATACTTTTTGGCGGGAAAACGCTTTTCCCGCCAATTCCGGTCGTAAAAATAGTGGCACCGAAAAAATTATCTATGTCGGATACGCCATATTATACTTTCAAAGAACATTGAGTATCTACCTACAGAAGTCATTGTATGTATATTTACTCATATTGAAAACTTAAAAACAATATAAATAAACAAATTAGGTGGAGCGGGTGCAAAATTAGTGGAAATAAATATTATATTCATTTTAATTTAATAAGCTTCATAAATTATTTAAGTTAGTTTATATGTAATGTCTTGTCCTGGTTCTTCATATTCAAATTTTCCACGTATTTCGTTTTTTAAAAGTAGAGAGTTTTAACAAAAAGTATTGCCATGCAAATTTATTGTACACCTGTTAAATTAAAACTAAACTCGGTTGGTGTAACAGGGGGTATGTTACACATAACTGGCAATGTTTTTTATTACACGCATTTTAATTATATCATTTCCGATATTGGTGTTTGATAAGGACGTGCAATGTTTGATGTTTTTAAACAAAATAAGTTCAATAACGAACGCCGCCTCTCCGTGCCGCTGTCCATGGTCAATATACCCGATCACTGACCATATAAAGAATGTCTTATGCAACAGTCAACAGTTGGTGTCATATTTTGCTCAAGTAAAAAGAGGTCGGTGAATATTGGCCTCAAGACAAGCGTGTTTTGGAATAACAATACACAAGCGATATAATCATCGTTCGCAGTAAAATTAATAATGACGATTATTTTGAATCGGCATTGACCCAAATGTGTATGGACGCGAGGGAAGCGGATTGGAACTACTCGAGGTGCAGCGGCGATTTCGACGCAGACGTGCGTCACTGGAACAGGCACTTCATATCGACAGGGTTGCCATACTATATTTAAACATATAACTTAAATTACCGCAGGATTATTATATATAATATTTTTTTGCTTTATATGGCAACTCACCATATTTAGAGTGCTGTATATTTTTTATTATATTAAATAAATCTATAAAATCTTCTTCTTTAGCTATCTCTCCACTGCTGGGTATACTTAGGCCTCTTCTAGTTTTCTCCAATCATCTCTTTTTAGAGGTTTTCTTATTCATCTTCTCCAGCGACGTGACGGAGACAATATCATCGGCCCATCTTTTCTATTGCCGGCCTTTTCTCTTTTTCTACATACATATTGTAAATTATTACCCGACCACGGTGGCACAGTTGGTTAGACGTTTGGCTAATGTGGGGGCGTCCTGGGTTCAATCCCCAGCAGATGGGAAATTTATTTAAATTAATTTCTCCCGCAAATATTGCTTCATACATATTATTTATTTATTTATTTATATTTATTTGGCTTTTCAACAGACTACACGTACAACAAGTACCTAACAATACAAACATAATACAGGGATAAGTTCAATTACAGATAAGCGCAAATTATTTATGACAATTTTATGTATTTTATGACAATTTTTCAACATCTCAATAAAGATGAAGTTGGAGTATTATAGGAGAACTGGGAAATTATTAATATTTCAAAAACATAATTTGCCATTGAATATTATTGCATCTCGACAGGGTGAAAGTATAATATGCAACTATATAAAAATATTTGATTTATCTTTTATGAACTTATTTCAAAATCATTCGTTTTAAAAAAAATGTGATAATACCAGATAATACCTAACTACGTAGTTCTAATTAAAACATCGTGATAATTCGGATGACATTGTTTGATCATTTGTTTCTGAGGTTTTTTATGACTAGTTGCATGTAAAACATGAGATCCAACTGTCGATGGCGATAGTATGCATAATTGAAGAATACCTACAAAACTATAAACACTTAAACACAAATTAATAAATATTTTGAGATATTTTGTTTTCAATATATAACATATAAGTATATATGTCAGGATAGGATAGTATGGAAGTCAATCTATTTTTCCTACCCATAATATGAAAAAAACATGATGTATGTTTGTAGATTAAGTAGCTGTATCAAACTATTGAGTGAGATATTGTGTAGTGTTTACTGCTTTACAAATTGTTTGAAACAATGTCGTCATTAAAAAAACCCATAGTATCCTAACATTTTTTATTGAGAATAATATATTTTTTATGTTTAATTCGTTGGTGCAACTGCCTATATTTCCATTTATTTTTAAATATCAATATACATCGAAACATCCCAACTAGATAATTTAATTTTCTCTAAAAAAATATGTAGGTACATTATAATAGTACTACTCAAACGTTTTTTTAACAATTTTTTTAAAGGACATCGTTTCATACAATTTGTATGGCAGTATACACTACACAATATCTACGGGGACTCTTTAATAGTTTGATACTTAATCTCCAAATATACATACATACCATCATGCTATTTTCATATAATGGGTAGGAAAAAAGAACTTACCTATACACTATCCCATCTTTACATACATACCTACATGTTATGTATAAAAAACAAAATATCTTAAAATATTCAATAATTTGGAATTATGGATTTATAGTTTGGTACGTATTCTTCAACTATACATAGGTACTATCGTTATCGACAGTTGGATGTCATGTGTTACATGCAATTAGTTTTTACATAATCCTGTGCGGTTAATTCTTATTTTATATATCCGTTAAAAACACAAAATAAATGGTAGATATTGAGAAGGTACCTATCTTTGTTATTAGGAAAACTAAAATATCAAACCACAATAATTTGTCATTATATTATTTTAGTTGTGTTTATCAAATTTAATATAACTAACATCCAAATATTTTATTGTACAGTAAATTTTGAATTATTTTCCGTTTTGTCTATCTATCAATTCACAATCAAAATTGCACAAAACTACACCTAATATTTTCAAATAAAACATTGTTCATCACGTCACACATCATCAGTATATATTATTACACACCTTTGTCAAGAACAAATAACGACCAAAACAGTTTTTAAACGCTGTACAAAAATAATAATCTTAACCCTCAACCCGATCTATTTAATCTGTCTCTACAAGCATTTAAGCATATTCTTAATGCGACTTCAAGCATAAGTTAGGGAAATTATCCTATTTCATCCTTTCAGTTTATTTCTCAGTTTCCTAACTATATCCTAGAGTACGTTCACAATGAACGCCGAGTGCACTTAGTGACGCTCAAAGTCGATCAGAATGACCGGAATCAGACGCTCTAAAGCAGCGGTCGGGGAACTTTTTTAACCATTACCCCAAAATATTTTTGCGTAAGTCCATATTACCCATTTCCCCCATTTTGAAAGACAATCAATGTATATTTAAATAAACATTATTTATTGAATTAATTTACACGGAAAATAAAAAAAAGTTACATGAAAATATTAAGTAGGTATGTAATAGCCAAAGAAAATAAAATTCTCAAATTGGTTCAACTGAAAATTCAGATTTTCAGGTTTCCCTTTCAGTTTTTGGAGAAATGAAGTTACTTCATGTTTGATGCAATTACTTCAAAATTGGGACTTTTTAATGTAAGTAGCATCTGAATTGATTAAGTTTGTAAAAATACTAACACGTTTATGAAATAGCAAACTAGAAAAATTTCCTTATTTCCCCAAAAAAAATATTTTTAAACCAATTGGGGTAATTTACCCCGGTTCCCCGATCGCTGCCTAAAGACTGTCGCGTTCAGATTGAACGTCAAGTGTACGCTCCAAACGCTCTGACAGTTATAATATTTGTTGACTTCTATTTTATCTGTGGTAAGATGATTTCTATTTGTTTTTGTGGTGTATATATATTATGTCAGTTGACATTATATCTGATGACAATATGCATTCACAAAGAGGTTAATTTAAGAAAAATAGCATTCGAAAGTTTCCAATAAAAGGTCAGAGAGCATTATTTATTCCACTGCCCAATTGTTGTTTTTAAATTAAAATATTATATAAAAAGACACATGTATGATAAACGCCATTTGAAATTTAAAACGACCGATGCTGCGTTCAGATTTAAATGCCGCTCGAAAGGGTTCAGTGATTCAAATATCTTGAACTTTTAGCCGAGAAGGGGGGCGATTTGCACGTAAACCAACGAAGCAAAGACACAAATTTGCGCTCTAAGCAATCGGAAGCTCGTTCAAGATGTTTGGCGAAAACTATCCATCCGACACTTGATGTCGAGTGTTCTAACTGAACGTAGCTCTAAATTTCATTCACCTGATTTAGAGAAACATTATAATTGGCTAATTTCTTTAGAATTTTCGTAACTTTATCACAATGTTCTTTGTAAAAAACTGTCATTTTTCCGAATAAAATTAAATAAATAAAACCCAATTCACCAAATGTATGATTTAAGGTTTGATTAATTGTTATCGTTTTCTACGACTTTTCCCGTTATTACACAGATTATATAGGTAATTGAAACGCAATATTATTATAATATTATTATCGAAGCGAAATTTTCGGATAATTTTTTTTCAGTGATATTTAGATGTTACTAAAAATAGTTACAAAATAGTTCTGCAAATCTGCAGATTTTATGGTCGAGACACACTAGACACTCAGTCAACTCATTATAGTATGTACCAATATATCGAGTTCCCAAGTGTATATACCATCGCGACACTAAGATGCAGATGTATTTTCGGTGTGACAGGATGAGAACGCTTTTCAAAACTTTCGGTAAGACAGGATGACAACGGTGTCCAAAACACTTGAGCTGGGAAACTTCGCTGTATACGCCATGGACATTTGTGTCGAGTGTCAGTGACGTTGTGTATGCCAAGCATTATACAATTTTCACCATCATCTTAATTTCCAGCCCAGAGAAGCAATACTTGCGTGAGAAATGAATTTAAATAAATTTCTCCTCTGCTGGGAATCGAACCCAGGACGCCCGCACAGAAACCGAACGGCTTATCAACTATGCCACGGCGGTCGGCAAATACTTCGACTTATGCAAGTTGTGTAACTTGTATAACTTTTTTTTTTGCTTAACTTATGTAACTATTTTTTTTACTTTTGTAACTTAATTTTCTCTCATTTATGTAACTCTTACTTATTTCACTTACTTGTGTGATTAAATATGAGCTCATGTACTTTTGCAATGAGTGCATCCATAATTGGACGCCCAGCACTCATAATAATAACCAATATTGTTTTCTTTTTATGAAAATTGTAATTGTAAGATGGATGTCTGCCGATGTACCTTTTTTATAAATAAATAAATATATAAATTTTCCATTATTTTTACATAATACAATAATAAAATGTAACTATATTTAAAAAAAAGACTTATAATAAACATACTATGTACAATGTTCCCATATATAAATTTACTACCTTACTAGAAGAGTCTGTTCCGAGGCAGTACTTTTTCAATTTTATTTATTTATACAATCTCGATATTTGTTACATTATACAATCCCAACCTCGCTAGCACTACGCCTGTTTCGAGGTTGGAAATTTACACAAAAATACAATATTTACTAATACGCAGTTGTGTACTTACGTCAAATCATTTTGTGACAATAATATTATTCCACAGCAAAAAAATAGTCACACCCAACTGGTACAATTGATACAAGATACATGGATACAAATGCCAGGGTGCCCACAAAATCAAAATATTTTTAACATATCAATTTGTTTTTCAATGTACCTACTTAGTTGTATTTTTTTTCTTTCAGTTGTTGGGAATAGTATGTGTCGGCATCGTGAGCTACTACATGAGTCGTTACTACAACAACTATTCATCACAAGTACCTGAACTTTTCTTTCTGCTGATGAGTGTGACCTTTCTCATAGGAACGTTTTGTCTTCTAACATCGTGTCTTATATCCTTAGCAACATCCTCCATAATTGCTAAGACCATATACGTAAGTTATTTCAAGATATCGAAAATTACATAACACTAGTAGATATTAAATATGGTAAAGGTTGATTCAAAAGGAATGTATGAGATGATGGACAAGACTGTGAATTAGAAAAATATTGTATTTTTTGGGTCTTTCCAATGAGAAAAAAAAAACAATGATAAAACAAGCAGAATCCAGAAAAATTTCACTATTCACAAAACTTTTGACCTTTAAAACAAGGACATCTACAGATAAATAGATACACTGTACTTTTAAAAGTTAAATCTTTCATGTACTTCTAAAAGTTAAGGATTTTAATCAAGTACCTACAAAAGATATTATTTCCCGCCTTTTTCATTATTTGATAATCCAACCCTGAATTTATATTCATTTTATGCGATTGTGTTTATTGCACAAATGAATGTTTATTATTTAATGTCCGTGTAGTGAGTTATTTCTGATAGTCCATGAATATGAAAATTAATAAATAAAATATAAAGGTTGCGATATATTGTATATACGAGTTATTTCAGTTATTTGCCCTTGTCCTACACGCATCATGTCACACGGTGTGTCAAGGGCTTCAAACTTCAAAAAATAATAATATATGTAAGTTGTTTATATTCAAACAATCGAAAAATGCTAAATTCTTTCAAATTTTATGAATTAATTAAGTAATGTTTTGATTAACTTTAATATTGGTTATGATTAATGACGTTGGTCGAAGGTCCAGTAATTAATTTATAATCATATTTTATCATCTAATATAGCAAACATTATGAAATGAATATTTGAATATTACCTAAGCATATTGTATATTATCGAATTTGGTATCTTTTTTAAATATACACACATTTCATATCCATTATTAATTATATATTTTGAAATTACTATTTGTAATCAATCATTAATCGATTTCCCGGTTCTCCTACAATAAATATTCCAACTTCGTCTCTATTGAGATAATTAAAAATCCGTTAAAAATATTTTAAGAGTTTAAGTTCGAAGAGACGATTTTCTTGTGTGTGAATTAGTTCAAATTAAACTATGATTTAATTATATATTTGTTTTTTTTTTATATATTTGATACACAAAAAATGTAAAAACAATGATTTGTAAATTGAGCAAGTCTGGTCAACCGTCGAAATAAAAATCATCACGATTACCCATATCATGGATAATATCTTAAGGTGTTATAGAACTCCATATGATAATTATATCCATGATATAAGTAATCACGAGGGATTTGATTTCGCAAATTAACCAGACTTGCCCCCCTGGATTATATTTTTAGAGATAGGTTAAGGAGTTAATTTTAAACGCGGATTATTTTACTATTTTTTTTATTCAGACAGATATAATATGTACCTAAGATATTTACGTATAAAATATGTATATAAGATATTCATAAAATATGTATATAAGATATAAAATAGATAAGATATAAAATATGTATATAAGATATAATAAATATGTATATAGATAAGATATAAAATATGTATATAAGATATAATATGTATATAAGATATTCACAATATTTGAATTGTATTTCAGGAAGTGGTATATCATTGCATTGCTTGCATACTCTACTTCTCGGCTGCTCTAACATTGCTTGTGGAAGTAAATCACAGAAAATATCAATATAACTACGAACCTTACTTAGCAGCATCTGTGAGTACAATTCGTTTTTAATTTGTATATTTTTATATATTACTAGTGAACACCCGGCAAACCTCGTATTGCCTGTATAATTAAAAATTGTCCTCCATAACCACCCGTCGCTTCAGACTCTTCAATACCTCCCATCCCTTCAGTACTTCCCGTCCCTTCAGTACCTCCCGTCCATTCAGTACCTCCCGTCCCTTCGGTCACTCCCGTCCCTTCGGTTACTCCCGTCCCTTCGGTTACTCCCGTCCCTCAGTTACTCCCTTCCCTTCAGTTACTCCCGTCCCTTCAGTTACTCCCGTCCCTTCAGTTACTCCCGTCCCTTCAGTTACTCCCGTCCCTTCAGTTACTCCCGTCCCTTCAGTTACTCCCGTCCCTTCAGTTACTCCCGTCCCTTCAGTTACTCCCGTCCCTTCAGTTACTCCCGTCCCTTCAGTTACTCCCGTCCCTTCAGTTACTCCCGTCCCTTCAGTTACTCCCGTCCCTTCAGTTACTCCCGTCCCTTCAGTTACTCCCGTCCCTTCAGTTACTCCCGTCCCTTCAGTTACTCCCGTCCCGTCATTACCTCCCGTCCCTTCAGTAGGTCCCGGTCATACGCTCGACAATTCATCAAAGTTTCATTGAAATTGAATGAACGGTTCCCAGGATAGTCCACCTTCATCGGTAAAATGACCTGATACCCGATGAAGAAGAAGAAGAAGAATTTTTTTTAATCCAGAAACCATCCCGGGCATACATTCGACAATTCATCAAAGTTTCATTGAAATTGAATGAACGGTTCCCAGGATAGTCCACCTTCATAGGTAAAATGACCTGATACCCGATGAAGAAGAAGAAGAAAATTTTTTTAATCCAGAAACTATCCCGGTCATACGCTCGACAATTCACCAAAGTTTCATTGCAATCGGATGAACGGTTCTCAGGATAGTCCATCTTCATAGGTAAAATGACCTTATACTCGATGAAGAAGAAGAAGAAGAAAAAAAATTTGATCCAGAAACCTATACTCTCGACAGTTCAACAAAGTTTCATCGCAATCGGATGAGCGGTTTAGGAGCGCATTCAACACATACATACATAGATACATAGATACAAACATTCAAATTTATAATATAGATTTATTTATACGGTTCTAAGCCCTTTACATAAATAATAAATCTAAAGTAATAAAGCAATCAAAATGTTAGTGTCTGTGTGTGTGTGTGTATGTGTGTGTGTGTGTGTGTGTTTGTCTCACGCCTTCTGAAAAACCAAGAGCATCTAAAAATCTAATTTATGTGCGAACGTGTACCTGTATACCTGATGCAGTGTCACGCTAAAAAGAATGCGATAAAAATGCTGAATTTTAAAAATATTTCAATAAATATTTTTTTCATACAAAATTTTCCAAGTCGTATCTGTCAAAAAAGTGTACATTTTGCACGCAAATATCTGTTAGTTTAAAAGTTAGAAGTACGTATTTACACGAAAAAAATTTACTTTCAAGTATAACTTAGCGTTTAAGTGAAAAACATGGTGAATATTTTGTATAATTATAATGTTTAACTTATTTTTAAAGTAAGCGTTTTGTACATAAATGCCGCCATTTTAATATCTTTTCATACAATATTTCATTTTCCTACCGAATGAATATGTTCTTGAAAATAATAAACCTTTGAAATAAATATAATTATGAAATAATAAAATGAAACACAAGACATTACAGCAAGTTTTAAGACGTATATTGTAAAAGTCTGTTAATTATTAGTAAAGATATAGGCATAATAAAATTGCATAATTTGTATATAATATTTGATATTTCGGACAATTTTCATTTTTATGGCATCGAACAAACCAATGTAGGTACCTACATATTCAAAAAATGTATCCGAACCATTCGATATTACTTACGTGTTCGAATCGTTTCCATGGCTACAGAAAGAATGTGATATTCAAATAAAATTTGTTAGGAATCGAATTTATTTAGAAGGTTGTTGTAGGTAGGTACCTACCTAATACTATTTACTTACAAATCAACAATAATATACCTATACTGATTTCCTATAGGAAAATTATTTTATTTATTTATTTATCAACCGTTTGTCCGATTATAATGAAACTTTGGTGAATTGTGGAGCGTATGCCCAGGATGGTTTTTGGATTTAAACTTTTTTCTTATTCTTCTTCTTCTTCGTGTATTTGGTCGTTTTACCTATGAAGGGGGAGTATCCTGGGAAAAGAAGGTCCGACTGTCCCTCCATCTCTTCACAGGTCTTCCAGGACGGGTTCTGCATATAAACTTTTTTCTTCTTTTTCTTCAACGTGTACTTGGTCATCTTACCTATGAAGATGAACTATCCTGGGAGATGAAGGTCCAATTTTCCTTCCATCTCTTCGCAGGTTTCTGGATTTAAACTTTTTTCTTCTTCTTCTTCATCGTCTATTTGGTCATTTTACCTTTGAAGGTGGACTAACCTGGGAGAAGAATGTCCAATTTTCCTTCCATCTCTTCGCAGGTATCTGGATTTAAACTTATTTCTTCTTCTTCTTCTTCATCGTGTATTTTTGGTCATTTTACCTATGAAGTTGGAGAATCCTGGGAGAAAAAGGTCCAACTGTCCTTCCATCTCTTCGCAGGTATCTGGGTTTAAACTTTTTTCTTCTTCTTCGTGTATTTAGTCATTTTACCTATTAAGTAGAGCATCCTGGGAAAAGAAGGTTCTTTCATCTCTTCGCGGTTCTTCCAGGATGGTTTCTGGATTTAAACTTTTCTTAACCGACTGATGGGACGGGATGTAATGAAGGGAAGGGAGGCACTAAAGGGCCTGAAGGGACGGGAGGTATAAAACTGCCTGAAGGGACGGAAGGTACTGAAGGGCCTGATGGGAAGGGACGTAATGAGGGATTAAAGGGACGGGAGGTACTGAAGGGCCTGAAGCGGCGGGTCCTGGAGTCTAATTCTTTTTCTTCTTAATTTTATGTAGACCTTTAGGGCAGTTTTTATACAAACTATTTCCTATTGTCTAATTCATCTTCTTCTTCTTTTATGTATATATTTGGGTCATTTTTTTATAAAAATTATTTCCTTTAGTCTAATTATTATTCTTCTTCATTTAAGTACGTAGACTTTTGGGAGAGTTTTAATACAAACTATTTCCAATAGTCTTATTCATTTTCTTTTATGTAGACCTTTTGGTCAGTATTTATACAAACTATTTCCAATAGTCTAAATATTCTTCTTCTTCTTTTTTGTAGACCTTTGGGTGAGCTTTTATACAATCTATTTCCAATAGTCTAATTCTTCTGTTAGGTATATGTATTTTTACTTATTTTATGTAGACCATTGGAATAGTTTTTTATACAAACTATTTCTTATAGTCTTATACTTATTTTTCTCTTTTTTATTTAGTCTTTTGGGTTAATTTTAAGTCTAATAGTCTATTGTGCAGAAATATTATTAACGATATGCACACTTGATGAAAATACATATGAAATGAATGGGATATGGGATGTGACGATATAACCTGCACTAGAATCTTTTCAATACTTTTGGTTAATTAAATTTAAACCATTTATATCATCTTATTTTGAATAATTTTCAACACCTAATATTTAAAGAATGGGGGTTGTGGCCATTACTGAACTCTTCACAACAATTATATTCAAATTAAAAACTATTTACTATAGTTCAAGTCTTATTCTTCTTCGTTAATGAAGACTTTCAGTCAAATTGAGCAAAAATATAATGCACACTTGATGAAAAAATATAAAAACGAATGGGATGTGACCAATACTAGATCTTTTCAGTACCTACGTTTGTTTAATCAAATTTTAACCACATCCCAACATCCAAAATTACTAAATTTTCAATAGGTACACATTACAATTTGTTTTCGATGATAATATTTAAAAATGGGGGTTGTGGCCAAACCAATCTCTTTACAACGTTGATAAACAGTCATATTTAAAACCATTACGCATAGTCCATGCGAGCAGAAATTGTATAAATATTATACTTCATTCACACTTTATAGCAATATATAAAAAAGAATGGGTTGTGGCCATCACTTGAACATTTTACAATACTTAAACTCAATCAAATTTCAAACCACTTTTCATAGTCTGATATTGCAAAATAATTGGGTGACAATATTATAAAAACGATTGCTTTTTCTTTCACAATTTTACATTCTTGGCCAACGGCGGGACATAAAAGCTAGTAAATAATAT
This sequence comes from Molanna angustata, assembly GCA_963576475.1. Lineage (NCBI taxonomy): Eukaryota > Metazoa > Arthropoda > Insecta > Trichoptera > Molannidae > Molanna > Molanna angustata. The sequence goes on from OY754970.1 coordinate 18,447,138, forward strand.
AGTGGTTAAACAGCATGATTTAAATTGTATGAAGGTAATTAAAAAACAGGGATATACAATAAAAAATAATACTATAAGTATCAATACACATCAGTAACAGTTAACAGGTGCTGGGAGAGATGAAAATATGCACGGCAAAACACTAAAAACGCTCTCCTGAACAATTTACATTTTGCAGATATGACTGATATCATAACTTTGTTGTTGAAAATAGGACAGACATAAATTTGTTTATTTAATAAATATATTAAATTCGACATCTGCATAATATCATTATTCTTTTTTCGGGTGAAAATATTTTCAATGAACCGCTTGAAATATGTCGAATTGAAAATCACACGAAGAATGTGACGAATGTGAAAAAAATCTCCAAGGGGGTGGATGTACGAGTTTAGTCGATTTAGTTTTTTAGATTTAGTTTTTAGTCGATATGTGTTTGTTTGTGACTTGTATTGTTTTTATGGTGGTGGTTGTTGGGCATTGTCTTGTGTGAAACTGACTTTAGATAATTCTTTTTATGTGATGTGATATTGTGTTTAATACATGTACGTAATATTGAGTTTAATACATGTATAATTAATTTTGTATATTCTGGTATAATCTTAATGTTTTTTTCTTCTTTTTTTACATTTTTGTTTAGTCATTCAATTTTGAATTTTCGAATTATTAGTCATTTAGTTATACACATCTTCCCTCTACACAAGCTAATAAGTTCTAAGAGGGAGGTGATATTGTAAATTATATAATGTATAAACTTTGTATGTTGGTATATTTTGTTATGATTTGAATAAAGAAAATAAATAAACAGTACGTATTATTTAGCAAAAATCTCGTGCTAAATCTAATCAATCGATAGTTATTTTAGGCCTTATAATTTTGTGGATAATTTCAATTGTTGTAGGTAACTACATATATGTGTTTATATTCAGTTTAATTATTGAATGTTGATGATACATAATATGTAATATTTACTTACCAGGAAGTTTGTCTCAATCGTTATCTCTTGTCTGAAGCATTTAAGAGTTTTTAATCTTGGATTAATCCTCACTGTATAACTGTCGCGGTCTTTTTACGTGAATTTTATTTTTTTTATTGTATCCTAAAAGGGTGGGATACATCATGTTGGTTTTTGATCGTTTTAAGCCTTTCTTGTCAGACTTTCGCGGCTGTTAGATCTATTAAACTTCAATTAAATTTCATTATGATCGAGATATTTTTAGTCTTCCGTTTTGTATCAAACATTCATCACTCAATGCTACGATATATCTATGTACCTACATATGTATGTAGGTAGGTAAATCTAATTGACGAGTTGATCCATTTCCTGTGCAGTTTTGTGACATACCTACCTACAAAGCTGTTAAGTAGGTATGTGATTTTTTTAGTATCGCGAGTACTGAATTCATTTTGACCTACTTAACAATAAGGACTGGCAACACTTTAACACAGACAGTTAAATTTGATTTATTTATAGAAAATGATATCATTATGAATTATCTTAAATCTTGAAAAAAATAAATTGTATTACATATGTACTAAACTACCTAAAATTGTTAGGGATAATAGTGTCAAAATAGTGAATGTAATGCAGGAAACTCAATCGTATTTCGTTTATCTTTTCCAGTAGTTCCCAACTTTTTTTTTACTAGGAACCATATTGAATTCTTTGTTGTTAATGGAAAAGAAATAAAATGTTCAAGGAAAATAAACTGTAATCGAAACAAAACATATTCCTGATCATAAGCCCTGTAGCTCCTTGCTTTCATACTTTATTTCTTCCTTCATCTCTATTGAGATGTTTAAAAAATATACCTATATTAGGTACATATTTCTATGTATTCATTGCTTTTTTATACCTATTGTTGGTTTAATGCAATAAAATAATTTTATTTAACTATTTATAAATTATTATTATATTATTGAAGATGGGTCGATGGCAGAGCGCTTAGCGCGCTGGGCTAGTAATCCAGTGGTCGCGAGTTCGAATCCTGCCTCGACCGATTTCGTTCACCTCTAGCACAAGCATTTATATGCTTATTTTAGGGAACGTAGGAAGATGTATATGTACTTGTTTAACATGGACATATTCATTTAAAAAATATATCTAATACATAAATTTATAGGCTGTTGTATTAGTTACCATTTCTAGAAATGTCTACATCATAATTCGTTCTCACAATATTTTTATTAGGGTTCTTAAATCAATATTTATTTGTAATAGACATAACAATCATATCTAGTACAATTTAATTCTGTATAAGTAAAAATAATATTTTTCTTTATATATGTACCTAATTAGCAATATAAATTGTAAAGACTATATGTGTTTTCTTTATTGTAAAGTATCACTTCTTTAAATAAATGTATCGATTTTATTAACTGTTATGTTATTTTTGTTCATAAACCCAATGTCAATAATTATATTTTATCATTTCAGATAATTGGACTAGTTGTTGCGGGACTTTATCTTCTGAGTACCATTCTGGCAACAAAATCCTACAGGGGAATATAAGATAATTATTATAAAAAAAACAATACCTTCTGATAAAATAAACAACGCATTTGTAAGAATACTTAGAGATTATTTTGAATAATAAGGCATTTGTAATCAAATAAAAATTCAAAATATTTTTACTGTACAAAGCAATATTATTTTACACTTGACGAAAATACAAAAACGTATACCTCTGTGCTATGTGTATATTTTAGAACAAACAATATTTTAATTATTTCCGTTTCATATAGTAAAAAAATTAGGAATTTATTATGCATCATAATTAATATCAATAATAAATTAATATGTTATAGTTACATAGTTGAAAAGTTTGTATGAACGAATACACAAAGGAAATACATATTTCCTCTTTTTCCTAAAAATTTATTTATCTTATTTTTATTTTTGAAAACAAGTAGGTAATCGTGATTGTTTACGTTACTTCCTCAATGATTTTTTTTAATCTGAATGATTGGTCTTGACTAAATAATACAAATAAAACACTAATCCACCAACTAAATTTTCGCATCGCAACCATACACCACGACTTAGTTATTTTGTCATAGTTTGCGTTGGAATCTTTTGTATCAAAAGAAATCGCTTTTAAAGAAACGCGAAAAATCTCATATCTCATCGATGTAAAGAAATATAGTTACTATAATTATTTTTGAATATTTTATTACTAAATAAAATAAAATACTAGTAAATACTCTGGGTTTTGTTCGAACATAAGTTTGCATATGTAGACAAACATGCCGGATTTAATTTATATTTCACTATAGGCATTTAGGGAATAAAAAATACTTACATTAAAAATGGTGCGAATAATAAAATAAATACCAGTAAATATTTAGATGATTATTCATAGATTTATCAGAAGGTTTATTGAAATACAAAATATACTTTCTCGAAGTAAAAGTTATATGTTGTTAAAAAAAAAATATGTTACAATGCATTTCATATTTATATTGTATTGTTAAATCATGTTAGTTTTTAAATCTATTTAACATAATTTATTTTTAATATTTTTCAACGTGTAATATTTTTTTTGTAAATATTGAAAGAATTAATTTGTATGTTTGGAAATACATAGTTTACACATTTTAATACAATGAAATGTTTTATGAAGTAGAAAGAGTAGAGTAGACCAAGAAATGACATGCATTAACACGGGAATCAAATTTATTATTTATTGAAAGAGTGTTGAATGTACATATTTAATAATGTGAATGTATGCCGCGATAGACCTTTGTGGTGTATGGTTTAGAGTGAATAAACTTATTTTCTATATCGATCTTATATTCTTTGAAGTTATATTAATTTTTTAGTCATAAGGAAATATTCATCATTTGATGTTTTATAACATTACAATAATATTTTTTAATGTACAAAGAATAATAACTTATACGAACCACATGTTGGATGGGAAATGCGTTATCTTAAAACCCCGATATGCCGTGTTTCTAAAACAGTTCTGAAATTATTGTCATATAATGTGAAAAAAATATTTTGATCTAAGAACTAGAACTCCGATATAAAATGTTAATTGCTAATTTTCTAAACAGAATTCTGGTTTTACAATCGGTATTAAACCATTTTTTTCTCGATGTACAATCAATATTCGCTATAGTGAACCTTATAGTTTATGGCATATTGAAATGAATACCTATTGTCAAATGTATGTAATTAGTAGGTAGTTATTATTTTTAATTTCTAAAAAAGTAATTATAGTATGTTAGTTAATATTTAAAAATTGTTACGGTAAGTACTGAATAAATCTTAAATTTGTTCTTATGTTATAAAAATTTACCTAATTGGATCTTTTTCGATGTTGTTTAAATGAAATTTTCTCATTGAGATTGAATAAAAAATTTGTTTAATAATAAAATATATAAATTACATTGAAAATATTACCTGAATGCAAAAGTATAATTATCAGGCATATTCTGTGTCAAAATTTCAATAAAATATTATTATACCTGAATGCAAGAGTATAATTATCAGGCATATTCTGTGTCAAAATCTATCATTGTTAAATAAAATATCATTGTTTGGATATTATTATAGGACACAAAAATAGTGTTTATTTATATAACTTTCTTATTTAAAGTACCTAGGCATAATTATAATCCTGTATAATTTTTTTACTCTCTTGTTTTTTACGAAAAAAATATTATTGTAAGTCTTTAGCTATATATTTTTTTTATGTGTATATTCGGTGAAAAATGAATACTTTGGATTGAATTTATAATAAATGCCTTGAAATTAATTGTCCTTAAAGTGTAGTTGTTATATTTAAGATGAAAAATACTCTTTAGAACCACGAAATCCTAATATATGAAATACCTATTACATATTTATGATTTTTTTCTATACCTATAGATACACTTTTTTTTAAATATTATGTCAATTTGATTTGGAAAATAATTGTCGCCATTACTAAAGATCTATTAGATATATTATTTGAAACAAAAAAAAATGTACTCAATATATTAAATGTGCTGATAATGCATGAATTTTTGTATAAACTATAAAAGAAAAATGAACTTTTTGTGAATGATTTATATGTAAATATTTGATATATAATATATGTAGGTATTCATTGTCCACAATATAAATTAAATTAAATCCAAGCGTGTCTTAAGTGTATTACTATAATATACTAACTTAGCATATTATTGTGACTATATAATTTAAAACAATCTAATTAATTATACTGCGTGTATTTTTTTAATAAGGCCATTTGTCTTTTGATATTGAATGTACTTATATAATGATCAATGTGTCAACTTTAAATATTTAAATCGAATACAGATAAAACTTTAGACCAAATCTTCTTGACATAACTGTTTGTTTTGATAAATTAAAATATTTGAATGATTTTTACAAAAATCTATTTTGAAATCATCCAATCTTTGTCCCTAATTTTTGTGATTACCAAAATTTAGGTAATAATAAAAAGAGAGATAAAAAATATAATGTTATGCAGTTGGCACCCACCGCGTTTAGAGTCTGTCAAGTTGTTTTGGTCTGTATTTTAATGATAACATTTTTACTGTCTTAAAATATTTTAACATTTTCTTGTGCAAGATTAAGATAAGTGAATTTTTATGAACCATTTTTTTCTATTAAATATATGTACACAGCATTTACAGACATAATAAACTTGTATGAACATTGTGATTTCTTATTTTTTTACCCCTGATAATAATTATCGTAAAATAATGTTCCTATAAAGTTTCCAGAAACAATATTTCTTTGCGAAATTACTGCTGGGAAATAAAGATTATCAAACAATGTCTGAACATCGGATTCGATTCAATATTGATTCAATAAACAATATGAAAATCTAATAAATGTCAGTCATCTTTTGAAAGAAGAAGAAGCTATTATCAGTGGAATAATATTTGTGGCATAATTAAATGTGTGATCAATTTTCATTATTAAACATATATTTTAGTAACTCATTTTCACGATAGATGGTGTCAGAAAGGCATTTTATGAAGATGGATTATAAATGATCATATTTAGCCATCTAGCGATATTTCGTCATAACATTATTAATTCATTTTCCTTCATACAATTTTTCTTTGTATTCCAATATGTATTGAATGTATTTATATTATGGTAAAAAGTTAAATCTAGATTTGCGCCAAAATAAAAAAATGTATACTGAGACCATAGAATAATAATAAAACTATAGAATACTCATTCCCATTCAATACGTCACTGAAAAATTGAAGCCGTTTTATTGGCCGGTTTGTGTCAATATAATATGTATGACTCTGGTAGACATTGTTCGTATGGTAGGTACTACTCGTTATGACTGCGTAAATAATTTTGCAAGCAGTTAAAAAATTCCCTGTTTGGAGAACGTATCACGCAGACGGCCAAATGATGAAATGATTACTGAATGCTCGTAGCAAAATGTTGACCAAATTAGTCAACATAAAGTAGTTGTGTTTACTGCAGGCTAATGAGTATTCTATACTATTATTATTCTATGACTGAGACACTAAAAAAATAAGATGCACTTTACTATGACTTCTCATAGATTTACATTATTTTTTTACAAAATGAAAACCGATTACTTATATGAGATTTCTTTGATTTCCAATTAATTTGAATGTGGGTAAGTATATGTATCTTGTAGGCGCATCTTCGAATCGTAACTCGTAAATACCTGTCTATCTATAAATGATTTGTTGTGGATTAACTTAAAAATTACAAGATACGTGACAATATATACACGTTTTTTTTATAAATTTATCACATTTTAAAAAAATAATAATTTATTTGAGTTTTATCTAATTCCGTCAAACAACTCAATTTTGAACAATTTAAGTGTTTTAAATATATTGCTACTTTAATATTTCTTGAAACACTTAGATATCACTTAGCTAACGAATGAAGTCGGTTAAAAACTAGTACATCGTAATAATAATGTGTTTGAAAGTAAATTCGAAAATATTAAATATTCGCCGAAAACAAACGAAATTTGTTGAAGGTATCATTTCGGCCTCGTATTGTCTAATTTAACACTGAACGTCTTATTTAAAACCATATGCAAAAAATATAATAAGACTAGGTACATTATGTAAATAAACTTCCTCCCATATTATGTAAATAAAAAAACATTAAGTTTGTGTATTAAAATAAAACGAAATTTGATGTAGTTACCATTTCCGCCTCGTATATTAGTGTCAATTTAATATTGTAAGTCAAATTCGAATTCGTTTGCAAAAATAAATATTAAGACTACATTTGTAAATAAAGCAAAAAGCACATGTTGGACATGAGCACGAGACAACAGGAAGGAGACCATGACATGCAAAATGCCGACAGCACGCGCAGGGCCCCCCTTGGATTGGATTTTCTATTTTTACCCTCGCGTGGTACAACGCACCCGCCACACCAGTTGGTACTCCCATTTATAGATAGATGCCATCATTCCAAACATTATAAAGATGGGATCATCAGTCTCGTGTAAACCATCAAAAAGCAAAATGTTAATTAGTACATCCTCTCAATTGTATTCTGTTACTCGGTATTTCGACAAACACCAACGGCCATTTTAAATGTGGAGTTATGTACTGAAATTAGTGACAATTTACTGAAATCGAACGAAGTTAATGTAAATAATCAAATGGTTCAATTGCTTTGTTCAATGTTGTGACAGTGATGTTTTTTGAAGTTAACAATAAATCTTAGCGATTCTTTGAAATCATTAACATTTATCAAGTGTGTGTATTAATGCAATTAACAAGGTTGGTGAATTTGAACATCATGATTTACGTTTTCAGATGGATTTGTCAATTATAGAATGTTAATAAGTTACTCAGTTAATTATCGTAACTCAAGATTCAGCGGATATTCTTATTCAAACCTCGTATTTAGGTATATTTTTTTTCATTAGGAAGGTACATAATAGGTATACATAAGTCAATGCTAACCGCACCATAAACGTTTTGGTTTGCTTTACCATGTATTTTATAAATGCGACCCATTGAGATTTTTTTAATCTTCGCGTAAGTAATAGTGAAAAGTTGTAATAAGGTACATACCAAAAGTTGTCAAAATGGACATACAAAAATTATAAGGTCAATTCGTTTCAATTTTAAAACAAATCTTTGAGCATTTGTATGTGCCTGAGATCTTTGTTTTATTATTTTGCTGTTTTTTTAATTTTGTTTCTATTAGAGTTATTAACATAAAAAAATATTTAAATGTAGGTATAACGTATTGTTGGTATACCCACTTTTTGGCATAGGTATGTTGGTATTTTTGTGAGCACAGTTCTCTTATTATGTTTATAATATATGTATTGTAAATAATTTTTTTCTTTGTTGTATTTTAAAATCTTGAAAGTCATCAACCAAAATTATAGGTATGTTTATATTGCAGAAATATAATGAATATATAAATTTATTATAATATATAAAATGTTAATTAAATACTCGAGTTCAACTTGAGTTTTTTGATTCAATGTCGATTCAAATAACAAATTAAGTCTGATTATCAGATGATTATCTACCTATATACATATATTATAGAATTTATATGCCCATATCTTATAGGTACCTAGTATTTATATGCTTTCGTGAAAATGTTATGACTCAATAGGTATTATTAATAAAGAAAATTTTACTCGGTTTTAATTCCGATTCCAAATCTAGCAACAAATTCCCATTTTAAAATGTTAAATAGGTACCTATCTCGTGAATAGCCAAAAAAAAGGTGAGTCCTGTAAATGTTGACGACTCAGTAACTCTATTAACTCAAATATCTAATTCAGCACCAACCCGAAAGATTATTTTTTGTAGCTGTAATGATAGAAAACTGACAAAGCATTTAATTTTGTATCCATCATTTATAGCATAAAAATCGTTCCTCTTCGCTCATTCTCTGGATGTGTCCGGTCCATCTGAGTCTTCCGGTTTATATTTCATTCAAGATGTTAGGATCCTTGTACAAATCGTACAGTTCCTGGTTGTATCTGATAGGCAATTATGATAGGTAATTTAACAAAATATATAAATCGCCCAGTATCTTAACACATATAAGACTATCGAGATTGAGATGGGCTGGACATGTTCAGGGAATGCCAGATATGCGAATTCCAAAGAGAATTATGACTGGTCATCCAGAAGGAAAATAGGAAGACCCAGGTTGCGATGGGAGGACGAAGTGAGGAGGGATGCAGCGCAACTCTTAAGTGTTACAAACTGGAGGACGGCAGCTGAGGACAGACGGGGTTGGAGGCAAAAGTAGAAGGAGGCCGGGGCTGGGCTTGGGCTGTAGCGCCATCGAAGAAGAAGAATTATACCTTTCAAGTAAAATTGAAATTTTAACAGTTACGTTATGCTATTTATGTTCTTGAACATAGAAAAGTGTAGCTATTGAAATGAAAATACTTCATTACCGGATTTGATTGTTATCAAAGTAATAAAGAGATAGAAAATTTAATTTATTTCAATTATTACAAAGTGAAAGTAGTATATATTTTTATTGGAGTGTTAGTTATTGTATTGGAAAATATTACGTCGTGAGAAACGTCTTGGTGAAGTATATAGAAATAGGTAAGCGTGCAATATAAATTGTGATCGAATCGATCAGTACCACCGAGCGTACGTCGTAATGTAATATGATTAAATAATTCGTGTAGATGATATTGCTCTATTATACAATTGTAGGAAACAAAATTAGGTAATAAACAATAGAACTTCTTTCGTAATAATAAATTTTATAGAAAAAATATTGCTTACATACATAACACACAAATATTCGTGAGAAAATAAGAATATATACAAATGATAACTTCATTTCAACCGCGTTAATTCTACTTTCATGCGTCTTCTGCCATGTCCATGTCTCACTAGCATACATTAGAGTCGGTACGACGATATCATTGTGTACGCGGTTGAAATGAGATCACTAAGACGAATATGTGGTAAATCGGTGTATGATAGAATAAGAAATGAGGATATTAGATGAGAATGTATGATTGAAAGAGATATCATAAGTAAGATGAAAATAAACGTCCCAAGGTGGTTTGGCCACATACAAAGAATGAGTGATGACCGTCTGACAAAAAAAGTATATAAGGCTGATAAAGAGAAACGAAAAATAAAAGTCGGCCAAGGAAAATTTGGTACGATCATATAAATGGAATTTTGAAAGATGGAGACGTTAGAAGTGAGTATAACAGAAGAGCTTGTATGAGAAGATGCATGGACGTGAAGGAAGCGAGAAATGTATGTTAAGAGAGAGGAGTATGGCGTTCGGTCCTCTCTGCCTACCCCAAATAGGGAAAGGGCGTGATGTTATGATATGGTATGGTTATAACTTGGTACTTTAAAAGGACCATGCTCAGCTATGAAACAGGAGGACAAACCACCAGCAGCTGATTTTCAGCAAGATCTTCATTTCAGCATTTAAAGAATTGACTTCACAGAAAGACTAAGTTCGACATTAATAAACGAATAAAATAAATATCACACCGTTTTCTTAGTTGGGATAGGCATACATAATCAAATGCCACAGTGGTCTACAACATTGCATGGATCTTATATACCTACTCTCTTGTTATTCTGATTTTGTACATTTCCACTTTTTCAAGATCCCATTTTTATATGGTCGTGTCGTAGCTTTTACTCGACCGATTCCAACGTCTCATTTCACAAGCATGATCCACTTATACCTTAATTTTTATTTACAGATAATCGTCTTTATTACTTCAATGGTAATGTTTAATTGTTTTAAAGCGCCGAAAATTATCAATTATATGTAAATACATACCATTACGCAATGTCCATCTCGGGGTAAGCTGAGAAAACCGAACATTCATCGCCTCGTCAATATTCATACATCATCTAAATCTAATACATGTTCGTCTGTTGTTCACGCTTCTTACATTTCCGTCTTTAAGAATATCATTCACATGGTCGTGCCATCCTTTTCTTGGGGGACCCCGACCTCTTATTCCGTTCCTGTCAGCTTTGTATATTTACTTCGTCAGGGGTTATTCATTCATTCCTACCAAGTTATCAAGTCAGTTCAATGTTTTAACTTTGATTTTATCAATTACATCTTTCTTTATCTTACATTCTTTTCTTGCGTCCCCATTTCGTACCTTGTCATTGTCATAGGTACATTGTTCTAATACATATTCTCATCAATCTCATTTCAACTGCATTCGTGCGATTCCGCAATGTCCAGGTTTTACTTTCGTACGTCAAGGTTGGCACTACGATTGCGTTATGAATGGCTATTTTGGCATCCTTTAATATGTTGAACTATATTATCAATTATAGTTCATCTATTTATACTGTTTCCTTATAATTAATTTGCTCTCTATGGCGCTTTTTGGTTTAATATCAGTAATATTTCTCAAACTGTTCTTGCGTTCTTTTGCACACAATAGGCATGATGACTAATTTTGAAAAACTATCTCACGATGTTTTTACGCATTCACTGTTTTCAAATATATATACATTTCTACATAAAATAAAGGTTTAGTAGCAAAAATCGCCATTTTAAAATCAAATTTGACATTTACGCCAAAAAACGCTTGTAGTATCATGGCGGCTGCCGACCCTGACGGTGACGTCACGATATTGTAAACTGCATATCACTACTATATGTAATATATGTATTCTAGGACGATTTGTGTATTTATAATCAATTCAAAAGTGCATAAGTGTTGTGCGGTCCCTAAATGTACAAACACGACGAAAAAAACACCTACTGAGGTATATGTTTTCGTCCCACGCGAAAAAAAAGAGAAATAAGTGATTAAATTTCGCACGGCGAGACATAAATGTATTTTATTAAGTACGCGTTTACAATGAAGTACAGTATTTGTTCCCCCACTTTTAGCTCTCAATAATATAATATTTACCATTATTTAGGCAATAAGCATATAAAGAACTTCATTAATGTCCAAACGTCAAAATAGGCCGTCATACGTTTCCCGCGTATGTTTTTAGCTTATGAACACATAATGTAGAGAGAAGAAGGAGCATATTTTATCGATTTTCGAGATGTAAGTTGTATTTAAATTACAGATAAATAAAGTACTTATATGTACTTATTATTAAGTTTTTACGTTTCGAAATTCTGATGAACAAAAGTCTTTGTTCGACGCAAAGAAATATCCGACCATCAAAAGTTCCATTCTAGTTAAGAGTAGTTAAGACAGGCAGAAAAATAACTACTATGGCTGCTATTGCTAAAAATAACGATAGCAGATAAATATAGCTTGTTATTAACACAATACAAATAACGAGCGCTATGTAATAATTCGTATGCTGCTAAAATTGTAACGATGTTTTAAAACGCATGCTTCGCGTAATCGCCGTCGTTTCGCGAATCGCTTCATTGCATGAAAAAAATATAGCTTGCTAGTTTAGCTTGGCAGTGACCAGCATCATAACATGTCGAACGTTCGTCAGCTCACCATCGCGTGACAAAATTGTAGAATACTAAAACTAAATTAGTTTACCATACGTTGCGAGCGTTCATTATTTATTTATTTATTCAATAAGAACTAAGTTACATACAAAATACAATAAACTTAGGCCCGATATTGCAGTCGGCCCTCAACTCATTGAGTTTGTTAAACTCAAGATTAATGTTAAGGGGAGATTGAATCCATTTCCGTATTACAGTGCAATATAACATGTCAGTTACTAAATCTTCAATTATAGACATATTTCACTTTTTCTGTGGTTATTATCTGTCAAATTTAAATAACCTCAAATAATACGAAATACAAAACGGGACGCTACGACTTTAAATACCATTGTTTTATTATCCAACATGGTAAATTTAATTTTTTTCACCAAAATAATGCTTTTAAATGCCCATGTTTGTTTTGTTGTGTGGCGCCACCGTCGATACAACTAACGCCTTTAGTGATACAATACTGAAACTACACCCGTTGCCTAACGCCTCTAGTGATAGAAACTGAAACTACACGAGTTGCCTAGCAAATGACAGTTGACTCACAGTTAAGTACTTAATCTGCCAGAAACGTTGAGTTAAATATTTGTCGTTTTAGTGACATATTTGAGGGAAGATTAGGTCTAAACGGACACTGTAATACGCTATATTTTTGTGAAACTTGAGTTTAGCTCTTAAACTGACACTGCAATACCGGCCCATAGTATCCCCCGATAGGTAGGCGAGTATCTAGGTAAATTGAAACTATTTGCTTTGATGAATCCTTGTTCCATTGCTATTTTATTAAGTACCTAATTAAAATATTAATATATCAAAAACACCAAAATAAACATTGTCCAGACCGACAATTAATGCGTATATTGTATTGAAGACTATCAGAAGAATTGACGCAACCATACTATGACGTCGTGCGCTCTGATTGTTTTTTCTCATAAAATGGCGGACTAACACATTTTGTATTTTTATATTTATAATATTATTATTCACTCCTTTAAAATGAAAATAAGTACATTTTTTAAATCTTTATAACCTATTTTATTTTTTAAAATCATAATTTCAATGATTTTTTCTTTATTTATTTATTTTTTTTTATTTATTTAATAATTTATTGGATACAACAGCTATAACAGTTACACAATTAAAGTAGATACATTTCAATATTTATGGCGCCAATAACTGCATCCATCATTTTAACAATTACATAGAGTACATTTCAGTTTTTTTTTTTTTTAAAAATACAAAACGCAGAAATAAAAGATAAAAAGAGGGAAAGGGAGTATACGGGAAGTATGGGGAAGGGAAGAATTTAGTCGTCAAATAAAGGTTTTAAGTGTGATAATGATTCGAAAAAGATATAAAAAATTTACGTAGATTTATTGTTTTATATATATATTTTTTTTTATATATGTAATCGTGAGTTAGTCAGTCAGTCAGTCCGCATGCTTATATTTGTAAGTGTGTGTGTACGTCATGTCTAGCCACAATAATAACACCAACACAGTGATACCGACAAAAAGCAATTTTTTTTTTTTAAATCTACCCGACTTTGTGTAATAATCTTGGCAACAGTGTATTGAAGATCGCTGTCCGTTACTTGAGTTTTAAAAGGTTGTAGCACCCAAATTCGATACCATAATCAGTTTTTTTTAAAAATGTTTAGACTTGTAGTGAACGGGTCTAGATCTCTACAGTTTCTATTGTAACTCCTACAAACTCTATTTATATACGAATTTTGATGATAGTTTGTTCTGGATGGATCGGAATAAAATAAGCGCGGGTCACGTTGTTCTCTGATCGGGCAATGGAATGGTAGGGCGCTTAATATGTCCGCACTATCTACGTTGTTATTCAAGATTTTGTGCAGGTAACACAGATCGATGATCAATCTTCGATTTTCCAGGGTATTAATTTTATAATATTGGAGAGCCTGGTTGTAATGATCAAAATGTAATCGATTCCGGTAATTCATTTGTTTTATAAACTTCTTTTGAATGCGTTCGATGGCACTAGTGTGAATTAAGTAATTAGGATTCCATATTATTGATCCGAACTCAAGGCCGCTCCGGATCAAGGAATTGAACAAAATCCTTAGAGAGTCTGGATTTTTAAAATGTTTCGTACTTCTGTTAATAAACCCAAGCAAACTGAAGGCTCGAGAAGTAATGTGTTCAATGTGTTTAGTGAAGCTAAGACTTTCATCTAGTATAACACCAAGGTCTCGTATTTCTGTTTTACTCTGAATCTCTACGCCATTAATCTTGTAATAATATGTGATTTTCTTGCGGTTACGTGTGTACGATATTTTATTACATTTATCAGGATTCAGAAATAATTGATTCCGCTCACAATATATATGTAAACCATTTAGATCCTGTTGCAGCTCCTCGCAGTCGCTCACTACATCTATTTCTTTATATATCTTTGCATCATCGGCGAAGAGTAGTATTTTTGAATATTTTATGCATTTATCGATGTCATTGATATATATTGAGAATAGTAAAGGTCCCAGGTGTGATCCCTGAGGTACACCAGAGTAAATTAGTTTAAAGTCAGACTCATATCCATGTAACACCACTGCCTGCATCCTATTTGTTATATATGATTTGAACCAAACTAACAATTTACCAGCAATTCCGATGTTTGCAATTTTTTTAAGTAAAATGTTGTGGTTTATTTTGTCAAATGCTTTGCTAAAATCAGTATAAACTGTATCAACTTGAGCTTTTTTATGCATTGATTGAGTTACAGCGTGAGTGAATTCTAGTAAGTTCGAGTCTACTGACTTTCTGCTCCGGAAACCATGTTGGTTATTTATAATATGAGGGTTTAATTTGGGGCTTATTTGATCGATAATTATTTTTTCTAGGATTTTACTCATTATTGGTAGTTTAGAGATAGGTCTATAATTCGTCACGTCATTGCGGTCTCCATTCTTGAAAATTGGTGAAATTTGCGTTTTTTTCCAATGGGATGGAAAACATCCCTCGGTAATAGATTTTTTATATATAATGGACAACGGCAACGAGATCTCCTTCGAGCACTGTTTTATGAAAATAGCAGGTATTGAATCAGAGCCTTGACCCTTTGTGACGTCTATTGAGTTAAGGTACCTTTCAACTAGCTCGTTATTTATCTCAATACCATTTACACGTGCGATACTCGAAAAACATGTCTCATCATCTTGGGAGTCACGACTACGAACATCGATGTCGCCCCGGATATGCACTGAAGTAAAAAAGTCATTAAAGGAATTACAGATCCCTTTCGCATCGGTATATTTATTACCTCCATATGTCATAGTCGTTGGGATTCCTTCGACGTGTCGTTTTGTTTTTACAAAAGAAAATAGGTACTTTGGATTTTTTTTTATGTTATTCTCTATGTTGTCAATATACTTATCGTAACAATCTTTCTGAATTGTCTTTTGTCTAGTACGTAGTAATGAGAAACTTCGATAATCTAGCGGATTATTCGATTTTTTCCATTTTTTATGGTATTTTTGTTTCTCTTTTATAATCCTTATAAGCGTTGAGGAGAACCAGTGTGGATATGTGTTTGCCGCTCTAATTTTTTTGATCGGAATATTATCGCCAATAATTTTAGATAAGGTATCGTAGAACTTTGATAGGCATTTCTCAGTATCAAGATTTGAAAATTGGTTATTCCAATCACAGGCTGAGAGATCATTTCGAATTTTTATGTAATTACCCTTATTGTATTGTATTATTTCTCGAGTATTGTTGCTGATGTACTTGTCTTTAGCAAGCCCACTGCTAGTAATAATTAACAGGGGTTTGTGGTGGGGGTCGAGTGCAACCAGCTGGTGAGGGGAAGGTCTGACGTCACAATCACCGTTTGAAATTACTAGATCTAACATTTTGTTTGATGAGTTATGTACGTGATTATATTGATGCAGACCGGTTAGTGATAAGAAGTTAACAAATTGCACATTTGCCTCTCCCCGAGTATAATCGCCCACGATCGGCAATGTGTCGGAATTTAATACCCAGTTTATATGAGGGAGGTTGTAATCACCTAACATAATAAAAGTATGGTCAGAATATTTGGTGTATATTTCATTTGCCATGTTCAGGTGAGACGTGAGGTTTGAAACGTGACCGCTTCCAGGTGCTATGTACGTGCAACATATATGCATATAGTCTCGCGAGCCTTTAGGGATAGAGACCCATATGTCCTCGGAGGAAGAGGACCACGATCTCCTATGTATAGGACTAAGGCTTGATCTTGCTGCAATCAGAACTCCTCCTCCGACGCTTTCCGTCGAGCCACACCTATCTCTTCTAAATACTACGTACCTTTGGTCGAACATTTCAGAAGAGTAAAAGCTGTCATTCAACCATGTCTCGGTCAAACAGATAACATCGTATTCATCTTCGAAACAATTCTGCAAAATCTCGTTAGTCTTTGTACGGAGACCTCTGACATTTTGATAATAAATATTAAGTCTATCTGCGCCCCCGAAATATTAGCCAAT
Source organism: Molanna angustata (assembly GCA_963576475.1). Lineage (NCBI taxonomy): Eukaryota > Metazoa > Arthropoda > Insecta > Trichoptera > Molannidae > Molanna > Molanna angustata. Next base: position 18,464,090 of record OY754970.1, read on the forward strand.
TGTTCAATACATTAATTATTGGGGAATATGACAAATTAAAAAGTGATATGAAATGTAGGGAGGTGAGCCCGATATACACTATCTTTTGAAGGGATACATATGTTACGATAGTTAAATTTATTCGTTCATTAGGCAGATAGAACCTTGTCAATTGTAGTTTATTTATGAATAAGATTGTATCGATAAGTTTGGCAGCGGTGTGATTATAGTACATATTGTGTGATTGTAATTGTACAAAGTATCTTAACATTAGGGAACGTAAACCGTTGGTTTATCTTATATACGTATTTAGTATTTATGCGGCGAAGGATGGAATGTGATTTTATCGACTGAATTGAAGTGATGAGAATAAGAGGGATGGACGTCTGGAAAAAGGAAGAGCGATGAGGAAGGAACATTCTTACAGTCATCACACCTATTACATAACATTCTATTTTTTTTTTTAATATATTAATCATAATATGTATATGAATCATAACAATTATCCCATATGTATATTAGATTCATCATAATACATTGTGTATTTCCATTTCAACCTCATGTAACACTGTACAACTCCCACAAACAATATAATAACATCATTTTATTTTATAATCAAGCAATGAAAGCCACCAAGTTATTTATTTCTGAAACGTTAAATATTCTCCACCACGTTACAATACTCGGTGCGTGTTATAACAGATGCGTCAACGATTCAATAGAGCGGATAGCGATATTATTTGGTTTATCGTCCCAAATAAATCAATAAATAAAAATAGCATGTTAAAAATAAGCAGCATATTCCATATAGCTTGTTATGAAAAAAATAGCCATTTCGAACAACACTACAGTTGACAGTAACAAACACAATTGACAGTAACAATATGGTGACGTCATGCGCTCTGATTGGTGTTTCACATAAAATGGCGGACAAACATATTTTGTATTTTTATTTTAATAATATTAATATTATTCGCTCTTTTAAAATGAAAATAAATATATTTTTTCAAATCTTTATAACATATTTTATTTTATAAAATCATAATTTCAATGATTTTTTCTTACTGTCATCACGCCTATTATGATAGTAAAATAATAAACACTTCTTTGCACCCCGCACAAGTGGCGAGTTTACTGCAATATGGCAATTTCTTATATTTGCGTGAGAAATTAATTTAAAGTAATTTCTCCTCTGCTGGGGATCGAACCCAGTACGTCCGCACAGAAGTCAAACGGCTTACCAACTGTGCCACGGCGATCGGCACAGTTGCATTGCTATTGTATTTTGAAAGAGTTTTAAAAATCAGGATATATTGATACGAGTTTTCAATTCCAAAGTAGTTTATGGTATATAAATATTTATCATTACATAGGTAGGTATATGAAATCCCAAGTACAAATTAATGATAACTAAGTCTGTTATCTACCGCATATATTTGTAGTAACAACTAAGTAATTGTTTCATATTATCACGACGAAATGCGATTTTATTTTTTATTGACCCAGATAGGTACTTAATAATATTTCTTTTTATATTTGTTTCAAAACTTTTTTTCTATGTATATGTTATGCGAATAAGTTATCTTTCAAAGAAGGTAATGAAATATATTTTGGGATTATATATTAATTTAATGATTATAATAATTACCTAAGACAAATTATTATTCAGTTTTATTTTTTCGATAAAAAAATATAAAAAAAACAATAATAGTATGTAAGTTGACATTTGCGTGAGAACCTAATAACAATACTTATAATAACAAAATACTCTATACACCTGGATGGGTGAATTTTTCCTAATTGATGCTTAAATCCATGCCTATGTTGCATTTACTTGTAGAAAAATTACCAATTTTTTCAAATATATTTATATTCAAGAATTTATAGGGTTGATACGTTGTTTTTATATGGAACCCTTCAGAACCTAATATTTTGATATAAAAAAATATGTTTTGATATGGATTGAATAATTATTCCCAATTGAATATTGAACACTGCGCTTATTGTATTTCAATATTGCTCTTTCAAATAAATACAATTTACTCATTGATATGTTAATTCTTTATTTTGTTGCCTGAGAAGTAATAAATTTTTAGAGATATTTTTTGATTCACATATTACATTCAAAAACAAACTTATATCTAACATCGTGACATTATAAGAATAAACAACTAGGTACTGATTAATTTAATTTTTCCCAACCACCCTCAGCAATATATTTTCTTTTTCTATACACATGCACACCCAATTTCACATACACACACACATCACATACACACTCACACTCTTTCTAGATATCTCTTTCACACACACATACATTTCTCTCATGCACGCACCACACTAATTCACAATTTTTTATTGTCTTCTTTTGATATTTGGTAAAGTTCGTAAGAGGTACATGTCATATTTGTATTTTTATTAATTTATTTTAAATAATTGTATGCATGTACTGTGTGCTGTCCTTTATAAAATAAAAAAAAACTTCCTTGCACTCTGCGCAAGTGGCGAGTTTATTGCAACTAATTTTAACAAATCATTTTTAGCAGCCTAGAGAAACAATATTAGCGGGGATCGAACCCAAGACGCCCGCACAGAAACTAAACTGCTCCCCGACTGTGCCAAGACGATCGAAAAAATGTTTTTTTACATTTAGCTATGAGAAGAGTTGACTTATCTCAGCGTCAAGTGAATTATTTTGTGGCAAAATCAAGTGAATTTGTTCTGGAAGATAAGCGAATAACAATATGGGAAGTAGAAGCAGAGGACAGCCAGTAGTCCGTATGGCATCTCCTCAGCCAGGAATCAAGTGCTGTTGCTGTACTTGCTGTTCGTGTATGGACCTTGGATATCTTAGATCGAGACATGGACTCACCAAGATATTGGAAGCGGTATGTTTAATTATTGTCTAAAATAATTCACATTTATTATAACTATTCGTGATGAAAACATAGAAAATATTTGGTAATTTTTTATCTTCAAAATGCTTTTTATTTAAATTATTTAACTTTTTGTACATGATATAAACAAATATAATGCACACTGGCAGGCTTAATGCCATTAGGCAATTTCTCCCAACCAAGTAGATTACAGAGTGACAGAATTTTATATGTAGGTACATCAACAACAAATGAAAGCAAAAAAAGAACAAAAAAAATATTCATAATACCAAGATAAATAATAAAAACAAAAGAAAAAAATAAGGATCGGGAAAATCTAAAAGAGGAAATCGATATCTTTAGTAGGTAAATATAACGTAGTAAAGAGAAGGAAGGAAAAGGAGAGGAATCAGGTATTTTCGGAGAGATTTCCCTGCTTTAGTCTTTTCTTGAAAATGGAAAGCGAGTTTATTGTATTTCGACGAAGAATATTTTTTTAGTTACCTAAGGCAATTTACCTACTAAAAACGGTATTGCAGCTTATAATTATTTCATGCGGCACCGGCTTAGATTAGTGCTTCCACTCATTTCTACTATCATCGTTTTCGGGAACCGAGTAATCGAAAATACAACAGGCAACAATAATATCTCACTTAGTTCAGCAATGAGGTTTACCACCCATTAGACGAGACTAGTGTATGTGGGCTTACACGCATGTGTCGTACTTATTTTTATTAGATTATGCACACCCGCACACCTGTCGCTGTATACCCCACACTGTGTGATATGCTGTTCACTTAAAATGTCTCACTTTATTTTATTAGGTTATGCACACCTGCACACCTGCCGCTGGTTATCCCACATTGTGCAATATGCCGTGATGATATGAATGAATGAAAAACCATAGATGTGTGATATGAAGATTACTTAAAATTTCTCACTTTCTTTTATTAGGTTATGCACACCCGCACACCTACCGCTGGTTATCCCACATATTGGAATTCTGGATTTTAAATTACTATCTTTTTCTTTGTGTGGTTAGATAGAAAAACTAACACGAGCAAAAATCAGCTGTCAAGTTATATCTCGCTCGTGTCGTCAATTTGAAAAGCAAGCTTCTTATACCTATAATATTTATTTGTATTTCAGTGTTTGGGTGCATTTTGTCAAAGTATGCTGGTAGAGTACGGACTACCTCAAGCCGCTTCAATAGGATCCGCCTTTCATGGCTTCCTCACCACCGTATCAGCATGTGTCCTCACCACTACCCTTCTGATCATCTGTTACATATTTTCTCCGAAAAGTCAAAATCTGGTCAGACAATCACTGTTTGTAAGTATCAAAAATAAAACCTGTTGTATTTTATGAATAAAAAAATCCTTTAAAATTGGGAAATTTGATATTTTTTTGTTTTTTAGTGATAACTCATATACTCATTATCAATCTGTGTTTGCCCACTACAGAACATTATAGACCTTCCCTCGCCCATTTAATAAATTATGTATTATTATAAATTACTTAATGTGTCCTAAAATAAATTATTTTATTTTAATTAAATAATTACATACGATATCATTTGCAGTAAATTTAACTTAATTAAGTTGATACTTGTAATAAATTTAACTTAATTAAGTTGATACTTGTAATAAATTTAACTTAATTAAGTTGATACTTGTAATAAATTTTACTCAATTAAGTTGATACTTGTAATAAATTTAACTTAATTAAGTTGATACTTGTAATAAATTTAACTTAATAAACTAGGAATAAATATCAGCAAATAATTTTAGAAATTTTGGAGAAGGACGGTTTGCATACATGTCATATCAAACAAGCAAAAATACAAAGTAGGCACCTATAATTTAAATATAATTAAATGGGTACTTGTAATAAATTTAACTTAATAAAGTTCATAATATGTAGGTTCATGCAATAAATTTAACGTATTTTTTTAAGAATGAATATTTACTTGTAACAATTACATATAAATCCTCATACATTCCCTAAACTAAGCATAAATGCTTGTGCTATAGGTGAACTAAATCGGTCGAGGCAGGATTCGAACTCGCGCCCCAGGATGACTAACCCAGAGCGCTTACCGCTCTACCACCACCCATCTAATTAAGTAGGTACTTGTTATACATTTAACTTGTATTTGAAAAAGTTTAGCTGGGCCGTGGCAGATATAGGGTTATCGCATAGTAATCCTGTGACGGCGAGTTCGAACCCCACCCTAGCTGCCTCGACTGATTTCGTTCACCTATAGCACAAGCATTTTTATGCTTGATTTAGAGAATGTAGGAAGATTTATATTATACATATTTATGTAACGGGGACATATTCTTTTTTATAAAAATAAAAATAAAAACTGTTTTAATTGCAGGAGTTTATATTCAACTCTTCGGCATGCTTCCTTTACTTGAGTGCATCATCGTGTCTTGCAGCAGCCGTTAACATCTACCTTTATCCAATGTACGCTACAGTAAAGATGTACTCGGCGTATCCTGCTATGACTGCAGTCTATGTAAGATACTATATTATAATGTTTTGTGCCTATACTGTATGTATATAATATATGTAGGTACTATCGTTTGTATCAGGTCTACATACCCACACCAGCACCTGTCTGTTAACTACTAACTTTTATCTTTTTATAGAAAGAAACGTTGTTTAACTGGTTGTTACCATAAATCTATATAATATATCTAGCTAGGGAAAATATTCCATCGATGGATTTGTACTGTACCTATAATATTAGTTTAGGTCTATATACATAAGTACATGTCTCTTAGGGGGGGACTGCTGCCAACGTACCCATTTTTCAATTTGATATATGTACCATCATTATTTCTAATCAAATCGTTTTGAAAAAAATAATTTAGATAGTTTGGGTATTAATAAAGAAAAATATACCTTAACTTTTTGATAATGTTCTGTATAAATTCTTGTAGAAAAATAATGGCATACCCCGATTTTCAACGTTTATCTTATATTTATCATATAGTTCAATATATTTTTTTTAATTAAAGAAGACAAAAATATCTAAAAAAATATGATGTTACGTTGCATTAATGCTTCAGGTTTAGTAAATAAACCTAAAAACATTTATTTTCGCTATTGCGGTATAAACGTTTTTTTGGTTTATTTACTTAACCTGATGCATTAATGCAACATCACATCATATTTTTCAGATATTTTGTTCTTCTTTAATTTATAAAAAATAAATATTGCACTATATCCTTTTATTTTTTAAGAAATTTAATATAAATGTCAAAAATCGTGGTACCTATGCTTTTAATTTTCCTACAAGGACAGAACATAATTAAATAGTTAAGGTATAAAAACTTTTAAAAATGTACCACAAGGTTAATTCAGAAATTATTAATAATATAGTTAAGGTATATTTTCCTTTATTAATATCCAAACTAACCTGGTTATTTTTTTTTCAAAATGATTCGTTTTGTAGTGATGATGCAATTTCAAATTGATAAAATAGGTACGTTGGCAGCAGTCACCCTCTTAATAGAAAATAGTTGATAGCATTTAAATTTGATAAAATAGGTACGTTGGCAGCAGTCACCCTCTTAATAGATAATAGTTGATAGCATTTAAATTTGATAAAATAGGTACGTTGGCAGCAGTCACCCTCTTAATAGATAATAGTTGATAGCATTTAAATTTGATAAAATAGGTACGTTGGCAGCAGTCACCCTCTTAATAGATAATAGTTGATAGCATTTAAATTTGATAAAATAGGTACGTTGGCAGCAGTCACCCTCTTAATAGATAATAGTTGATAGCATTTAAATTTGATAAAATAGGTACGTTGGCAGCAGTCACCCTCTTAATAGATAATAGTTGATAGCATTTAAATTTGATAAAATAGGTACGTTGGCAGCAGTCACCCTCTTAATAGATAATAGCATTTAAATTTGATAAAATAGGTACGTTGGCAGCAGTCACCCTCTTAATAGATAATAGTTGATAGCATTTAAATTTGATAAAATAGGTACGTTGGCAGCAGTCACCCTCTTAATAGATAATAGTTGATAGCATTTAAATTTGATAAAATAGGTACGTTGGCAGCAGTCACCCTCTTAATAGATAATAGCATTTAAATTTGATAAAATAGGTACGTTGGCAGCAGTCACCCTCTTAATAGATAATAGTTGATAGCATTTAAATTTGATAAAATAGGTACGTTGGCAGCAGTCACCCTCTTAATAGATAATAGTTGATAGCATTTAAATTTGATAAAATAGGTACGTTGGCAGCAGTCACCCTCTTAATAGATAATAGTTGATAGCATTTAAATTTGATAAAATAGGTACGTTGGCAGCAGTCACCCTCTTAATAGATAATAGTTGATAGCATTTAAATTTACTACCTATACTGCAATAGAATATCGTTGAAATATTATTAAATATTTTAATATCAATATGAACGAGGGAAAAATATTCACAATTTTTTAAAATTGTATTTATATGTCAATTATGAACATTTAATTTGTCAGTGTATTTTTTTTTATTTTAATATAACGAAATTATAATAAAAGATGGACACGATATGCACGCAGTAATCGCATGCGATGTTCGCATAAAAAACTGCACTTTGCACTGCAATGAGTTCATTGTATTATAATATATGTACATGAAAATAACACTATGCTCGGTACTAATATACCTACCTATAATTATGTAACCTGTAAGTAGACCGACGGATGCAAAAACAAATCTATTAAAATATTTTAATATCCGCGGCGCGTTTTAATAGTATGGATTTCGGTCAAAGACACAATCCATGACCATTTTATCTTTTAACATTCATGATGTACTGTCGTTAATAATTTATGCATTACAAGACTAATGCTATATTTATTTTATTTTATAATAAATACCTAATAAGGTGTCGCCATTGACAACGCAATTATTATTTTTCCGACTTTGACGTATGTTATAAGTATGCAAGAACAAAGGTAATGGTAAAAGAAATGTGAAAGCAGAAATGTAGTGTTTAGAGGAAACAATGACAACATCATACATTCGGTTTTAACTTTTTTGTACGTATTAAAATTTTATCTCAAAATAGGTCTTGGATCTTAGATTATATACATACATACATACCATCACGCCATGTCCCTTACGGGGTAAGCAGAGAGAATCGAGCGCCATACTTCTATATTTTTGCACACATTTCTGGCTTCCTTTACATCCATGCATCGTCTCATACAATGCTCGTCGATTGTTCAAAGTTTTTATGTTTCGTTCTTTCAAAATATCATTCACATGGTCATGCCATCCCTTTCTGGGGCGACCTCTGCTATTCACTCCATCTCTTGCACCCATGTATATTTTTTTGGTCAGTTGTTCATCGTTCATTCTTTCTATATGTCCAAACCACCTCAAAGCATTCACTTTCATTTTACATATAATATCCTTCTTTATCTTGCATTCTCTCTTTATGTCCTCATATTTATTCTATCATATATCGTTCTATTACATACTCTTCTTAGTGATCTCATTTCTACAGCATTTATTCTACTTTCATGTGTCTTTTGCCAGTGATTATATGCCCCCCTAGACAACATGCCATTAAAGCTAAGCGTTATATCGCTAAACGATAGAAATGTATGAAATTTGTGGCTGTCACGTGTTGTCATAGCGACCAATTTCATACATTTACTATCGCTTAGCGATATAACGCTTAGCTTAAATGACACGTTGTCTAGGCCCCATGTCTGGATATTAATTTTCGAATTAGCGAATACTGCTATCGATCAATTTGTTATGCGTTGTTTATGAGGCCAATTTCACCAAGGTACATCAAATTTTCCATCAACTATGTTTAAACTCATTCGGAATTTAAATTGCAGTCTAAAATATATTTTATTAATCTCATATATAATTTCGTGAGCACAGCGAGCATGCGCAGTCCGCCATTGTTTTAGTTGACAGTTGATTTATAGATTATTCATTTATATTTATAATTGAAATATTCATTTATAGTTAGGTACAATTCAAATAATATAACTTATATATTTTTTTTCAGTATATTGGTGGCATGCTTGGAGTCATCCACGGAGTTGACGCATACACTGCCTACAGATACTTCAAAGGATACAGATAAATTACACTTTATTGTGTCGTCTTAGCAACTTTAAAAAGAGATCTAACAAATCTTCTCCGAAATCTTCGTCACTGAGTTAAACCAAAAAGTTGTACTTAGATCTTACGAAAAGAACAGATGTTGGAAGAACAATTTCATATAAAATATCGCTAAAGAGTTCATAGTTTATAAATGTGTCCTTTCCACAATTACATGCTTACTTATGAGTAGTGTTCTCATATATTTTTTTGCTCGTCGTCAGTAAAAGCCCCTAAATTCAATGAAAACAGGGGGGTTACTCATGACAGTCATGACACGTTCTTTAATACGTTATTGCTTTGATCTTAAAAATGTATATATACATCAGTACTTGATTGTAATCCAGTCTTAATCTTTCTCTACGTTTAATCATGAAAAAAATGTTAATATCAACGTTAAGTATGAAATTGTCATTATTGTCGTATAAATTAATATTGTTGATTCAACTAATTTAACCTCAAAGATTGCCAAAGTCTGAAAATGAATGTAGAAAAATAACGCTTTTTTATTGATGATGATAATCGGAACATTCGATTCAGTAAAAATATTACCTTAATATGAAATTTCAAAAACAAAAATGACTGCATCAATAAAATCGAATCAAGTAAACACAAAATGAGGATACCCTTATCAAAGTTTTCTTCACATAAACGACAAATACTCCTGGTTTTGTTCAATAAGTATAGCAGTATTTTTTGTTTTGTATGAAATACAAAGTTTTTAAGATGATAATCGGGAATACACAAATTCTGAAAATTTTAGCTGTAACTTATCTGGAAGTATCTAAGGTTAAAATCGATTTTAAAATTCCTGTACGGACAGACATGTTAAGTTAATTGAAACGGTGTAAAAAAATGAGTGATTGTATTGTAACACAGCAGCATTATAACATACATACATACTTGTAAATATATATTACGATAATATTACTATAATACTTGTATAGAAAATATTTTATATATTTTTGTATTAAATATCTATATTTTATACCACCAATTCATATATTCAATTTATTTTTAACCCCAAACAGTGAAAATAATACGACAATAATTCCCAATTTATGGAAATTCATCTTAACCACTTAACGATGCTTAATAATAATAATAAATAGATAATTTATATAGCGCCATTTTTGTGATTTCACCTCAAGGGCGCTTAACAATTATACCTGGAGAAAAAAATAAAAAATAAAAATCAACCTAGGTAATAAATAATTACTTAATCACTATATGGGAGCTTATTCCACTGAACTGGACCCACTACAACAAATGCTCTTTCACCAAAGTTCGTCATTCGACGCGTATTATGTTCTTTTAGACCAGAGATTACCTACCAAACTTATTTCTTTACCGCCCCCTTTGAAAATCAATATTTTTTCAGCGCCTCCATTTTTTTTTTACATTCTTAAAACCACAGTTTAATTACTTTGATTAATGTAGTTATAGTGTGCTATATTAGTCGGTTCTGGTGTTTAAACTTACATTCTAAAAAAATTTACCAGTAAGAGCAATTAAAACGCAAATTATAATATTTTAATCAAATTAAAAGAAACAATATTTTTTTCTGGGCTCCGTAACGCCCCCCTCTAGGTCTCCAACGCCCACAAGGGGGCGTTATCGCCCACTTTGAGAAAGACTGTTTTAGACGATGCATGACCGTGTTACTTGCAGATCGAAGAGTAGATCTTTTTTGGTTCAGATCATCTGGTACACAAAGATCCATAAGGTATTTTGGAACATGTCCGTGAATAGCTTTGTGCACCATCCAGCATATCTTGTACTGAATCCTCTCTGATATCCGCAACCAATGAAGATCTTTTAGCAATGGTGATATGTGGGCAGACTTCGGTGAATTGTATATAAACCTAGCTGCTGCATTGAAGACTGACTGGAGTCTTTCAATGTGAATTTGTGGGAGTCCTGCATAAATTATGTTGCAATAATCTAACCGAGATACTAGATTAAGAGGCTATAGTAGACTATATAGTATATTTTGAAAATAATTTCCCCAGTACCCTCAAAAGATACCCCTTTGAAATAAAGAACAGTTTGTATTTACATCTATTGTGGCCCTGGCGAAAAAAAAATTGGTAATATTGGGTCTGGACGATACTGCCCGACTCGCTTAAGTGGACTGTATATTTTGAAGGAATTGGTCGGATTGGGATAGGACAAGAGAAATTTATCACCAGGAACTGAGATCGACTTACCCAGGTTCTCGGCGATGCACCGGATGTTGCCTTCAGCTTTTCTCGAACAGAGCTTCTTAAATTCTTGAAATGGTACACAACACTTAGTGGGAAATGTAAAAGTTTTTATCGAAAATATGAAAGGCGAAATAAAAACGTGGCTGACACTAGTAAAAAATTATAACCAACTAAAAACAAATGAATGTTCCTTTTTTGGAAATGTTCCGAATTATTTAAATTAATGAAATGAAAATTCCGAATTGTGGGTAAGTACTTTCTTCTCTGGGCGGCGGTGGGCGACGTCTCGTCTCAGCGTGGTGATAATAAGCCAAAGATGGAATATGGGTAGGCTGGATCTTAAACACCCGAACAACATCTTTATACTATTGCACGAGTTTTTTGAAATTTGAATTTGTTTAATACTTTTTTTGTAAAATTAATTCAAGTAAAACCATTTTTTAATTTTTTATTGTAAGTAACTAAAAAACTACAAGGCATAATGAAGTGTATTTTCATTTAAATCGAAAGAAAATATGAAAATCTACCGGCTGAGTTTTTTTATTATTATAATACCTATTTTAATTACTATTCTTGCTATTTAAAAAAACCTCTAAATTTTATCTTTCTTCTCGAAAAAATGTTGTACATCACATAATGACATACAATATTTTTTCGTGTTTCATACATTAGAAGGTACCTATTTCCTTCTTTCAAAATATCATTCACATGGTCTTGCGATCTTAATTAATAGGTAGGTAACTGTAATCATAAACTTTGAAGCAATTAGAATAGTGCTTCCACTATTTTCTATTATCAGCGTTTTGTATGAGGCGGGTAATCAAAAACACAAATAACATTTATTTATTTATTTATTTATTTATTTATTTATTTATTTATTTATTTATTTATTTATTTATTTATTTATTTATTTATTTATTTATTTATTTATTTATTTATTTATTTATTTATTTATTTATTTATTTATTTATTTATTTATTTATTTATTTATTTATTTATTTATTTATTTATTTATTTATTTATTTATTTATTTATTTATTTATTTATTTATTTATTTATTTATTTATTTATTTATTTATTTATTTATTTATTTATTTATTTATTTATTTATTTATTTATTTATTTATTTCAAGGACAACATACAGCATATAATAAATTATAAAACATAAAGATAATTTGATTAAGAATAAAGCCAATTACAGGTTGTCGCTGAAGTTATTGTATATTAAGATATATTAGGAATGGTTACATATTATGGTGAGATATTGTGTGAATGATGTGTGAAATTGCATATATAAATGTGTCAGTATAATTAAGTGTTAAATTTGATTATGACGATGAAATTTTAAGTTTGATATATTTTTTAAATGTGGGGGCGCTAAGTAAGAATATGTCAATCTCTTGGAAATGCCTATTATATGTAGGTATTACAGATTCTGTAGATTGTTGCATGTTGAGCATAGTTGGTGTGTTTAGTGGTAAGACGGAAAAGAGGAGTATGTCTAGTTCTACGGGTAGGGATGTTGAAAGATATATAGTTTAAGAGAGCAGGAGAATCAATTTTATTATTAATAATATTGTGGAGAAGTATCATATCAGATAGAGTACGTCTGTTTTCGAGTGAATCAATGCCATGGTAAATCCTTGCCTCACGATACGATGGGAAATCAAGAAATGCTTTTCGATTTAGGTGTTTAATAAATATATTTTGTATCCTTTCGATACGGTTTATGTGTGTTGCATAATGGGGAACATCTTACATATATAAGAAATGAGGCTCCCAACAGAATGTAGCTCCCAACCTTTTTAGGTGATACGAGATTGGTATGTTGGAATAAACGTTCGAGTCATGCTTACTTTTATAAGGTAATGCATACCCGTTCACCTGTCGCTGGTTATCCTTTGACGACATATCCCACTTTGTGGGATATGTCGTGGTAGTACGAATAAATAAATTTTAAACCATCAATCACAACGCAACACTTTATCAATTGACTTTTTTGACGCAATTTCCAACGAAAAGGCGGCGTTTTCATGGGCGTTACTGGTAACACCCGAGATGATGAGAAATAATGGGAGGTACAAAATGTATCAGATGATTCTAGAATCTATTTACCCGGAAATAAATGTTGTATACAACCGGGATATGTTATAGTTATTATTCGTATCGTTTATTTGGAATAATGTTTAGTTCTGTTATAGTTTCTATATCCATTAAACCTGAGCAGACTTAACCACATTTTTCCTCCGAAAACACATAATTTGAAATGGGTATTTATGACAGGGATTATGTGTTACAAAAATATAAAATAAAAAATCGTTAAAATAGCATGGATAATAATTTAAAAAATACTGTAGTTTCAGAAAAGAATACGAGTTAAAATTCATAAAATTAAACGGAGCACTCAGACATAATGCAATTGAAACATGAACGTGGCAAAAGACGCATGAAAGTTAAATAAATGCTGTAGAATAGTTTGTAATAGAACGCTATATGATAAAATAAAAATTAAATGGAGAGAATGAAAGATAAAGAAGGATTAAAGATAAAGAGTGTTTTGGACACATTGAAAGAATGAACGACAGACTAAAACAATATACACGGGTGTAAGAGATGGAGTAAATAGCAGGAGCCGCCCAAGAGAGGTATGACCAAGCTTGAACAACAACAATAAGCATAGATGCAAAGGATGCCAGGAATAGGTGCAAAAATAAAGGAGTATGGCGCTCGCTTCTCTCTGCTTACCCCGCAAGGGACATGGCGTGATGGAATGCGTACATATAATAATATAAGTACCTGTAATATAAATTTGAAATAATATACAAATCTGCAGTGATTTTTTTTAACAATGAATATGTCCTTGTATCAAATACATAACATCCTCATACATTCCCTTAACTCAGCATAAATTCTTGTGCTATAGGTGAATGAAATTGGTCGTAAAAGGATTCGAACTCGCGAGCATTGGATAACGAACCTGAATCTAATTCGACTTTCGACTACCATCGAAAAAGCGACAATCCAGGAAGCAAATAATTTATATTTATGTCAGCGCGTTATTAGGTAGGTACATTTAGATTGTTCTATGTGTTTATAATTTTAATCAGTTAATGGATATACGATATGACACCTTATCAGTTATTATAACTAATTAACATTGTTAAGATGTCCTAATACATAATGGATTATTATTACCTAGACTTATGCCATAATAATTATTGGATGTTTCATCTTGAAGCCTTCAGAGGTAAACATTACATAAAAATCATCATAGCGTGATGTGAATCTCTAATTACTAGCATATTTCTTGAGGTTCATTTATAGATATGATGTTTTATTACACATATAAGATCATTGTGGATCGAGGAATTTCGAAATGATTCAAAGGTAAACATGGATTAGAACTGTTTTGATACATTTTTATTTTTTTATTTTATTTTTAATATATTTTATAATACAAATCAATATATAAATTCACTAGTAATAATATTCTTACATATTTTTCCCTGCAGTACCTCATCAAAAAGATTACAATCTTGTGCTTGATGAGGGAACCACTTATAACAAAATAAAAAATATCAATACAAAGCAAAGTCAACATAAAAGTAAAAGTAATTAAATCAAATCATACATGAACAAAAAAAAAATCAAATAAACATCATAAAAAGGTTGAAAATAAATGTAAAAGAAGAATACTCAAATTAGAAAACATATCAGAATACATATTCAAACAAAAAAAAAAGAAAAACATGAAAATAATTGAAAAATGAGTAATATTGAATTATAAACGATTCAAATATATCAAAACACATATTCAAAAATAAAAAAAGAAAATACTGGAAATTGAAACAAATCAAAACAACAAAATCGAAAACTACTATTTTAGAAAGTTAAGTGCAATTTTAATTTATGTTTAAATTTTTTAAATTCTTTTATCTGCTTTAATTCATTTGGGAGGCAATTGAAAAATTTTATTCCCAAATAAATGTAGTTGTTTTGTAATTGTCCTGTATTACATTTGGGTATTTTAAAATCATTTTGGAATCGCAGAGACTTATTTTTTTCAATTTTTTGTATAACATTATCTTTGAAAATTTGCAAAATAGACACTTTTTTATAAATATTATCTACTTTGGGTACTTTGAACATGTCAAATAGTGTTGTAGTGGGGAAAGTGCGTGTTTTCTTAAGTATAACCTTTATGCACTTTTCAATCTTTCGATTGTGACGGCTTCTAATTTGTAGAATTCCATTATGACAATGATTAATGAACACATATATAATTCCACAATTTATTTTATTTTTCTCCCGACGACCGTTTCGGCTTATAAGGCCATAATCAACTGGTATGGCCTTAATAATTGCTGGTGTTGCAATTATTATGATGTATGGTTATTTTCAAATCCAGATCTGTTTTCAGTTTATTAATAGAGAATGGGATAAAGTGTGTTTTTTCGGTATTTAATGATAGAAGATTCGTATTAAACCAGTTTTTTAACATATTGATGTCGGCATTCGCTAGTTCACAAACAGTATTCCATGCACCCCCCTCAATTACTATAACTGTGTCATCAGCATAGGATATTATTTTTCCATTTAACTGCTGTTTAAATATATCATTGACATAGATAATAAATAATAGAGGGCCCAGCACTGTACCTTGTGGGATACCAAAACAGCTTGTTTCCACTCTACTGCAGACATCATTTATCTTCACTAGTTGTGGACGTTGGTGTAGATAGCTTGCAATCCACTCAAGTGCTTTATCATTTATACCAACACTTTTTAATCTAGATATCAGCTTCACATGTGAGATACTATCAAATGCCTTTTTTAAATCTATAAAAATCCCGATACATTTTGACTGTTTATCTAATGAACGTTGTATAATACTTGTTAATTTTGCAATTGCATCTTGTGTACTTCTATTTTCCATAAAGCCGAATTGATTTTCATGAATTATATTGTTGCATTTGATGAACTGAGTCATACGCTTTTTAACTATTTTTTCAAAAATTTTGGCAAGGTTTGAGATGATTGATATGGGTCGGTAATTTGATATTTCTTCAGGATCGCCCGATTTGAATATCGGAGTTATTAGTGATTTTTTATAATTTGTTGGAAATATTCCACTCTGAAAACTGATATTCAGGATATGAGCTATTGGTTTGGAAATTTGTTTATTTACATATTTTAGCGTCTCGACGGTCAATCCATCAAATCCTGGGGCAGAACCTCCCTTCAAGTTAGTGATAGTATTTTCGATTTCGTCTCTCGTGGTCGGTTGAAATTTATTAATTTTATTTTTATTCTCGGTTTTGGAGTTTAGTTCATGTTCCGTATTTTGTGAATGGATTAGACTAGCAAGATTTTTTCCTACATTAGCAAAATGATGGTTGAATACATTGGCTGCAAGAGAAGGATTATCTTTACAGCATATCTTTATGTTGTCATGGCTAATTGTGTTTATTGTGTTATTCTTGATATTTCTTTTATCGATTATCTCATTGATAATAGTCCATATTCTTTTGCTATTGTTTTCTACCATTTCCAATTTTTGCTTATAAAAGTTCTCTTTCGTATTTTTTATTAGGTAGGTATGCTAGTTTGTTTTTGTACGCCTTAAAATGTCTTTTTAAATTTTCATTATTTGGTTGTTGCGTTGTTAATCTATACAGTTCTTCTTTGTGTCGTACTGACACTATTAGGCCGTGAGTAATCCATGGTTTAATCGGTTTCAATTTGGAATGTTTTACTATCGATTTTACATAATACGATGAATCGTCAATAAACAAAGACATTTTGCTTTCGAAAATTCTACAACACTCATCTACTTCATTACATTGATATATATATCAGGCCAATGTTCGGCTTCTAATTTGTCTTTCAGTGTAGGTAGATGTAAATATTTTTTGTGAATATTGTTTTTCACTGGTTTAGACAAATCTGGTTTGTTAAACTTATAATTAAAAATACAAGAAAAATGATCTGTGATAGATGTATGAATAACTGCAGTTGTTATGTTTTGTAAGTCGGGAATATCTGTAAGTATATTATGGTCTATGCATGATGGACGTTGACCATGAATATTTCTGGTAAATGAATTTATACAGGACAGATAATTAAGTTCCGCGAGCATATTGAGGTATATTTCTGTATCATTGCAGGGGTGCTCATTCTTTCAAACATACTCAAGATATGAAATGCATCATAAACAAACTTATTAAAAGTTGAGATAGATAAAAAGGAGAAATTCATCACCATGACATAGATATGGTAGTTGTGAGAAGGAATTGTGTTATTACATATTGTATGAGGATGTTTAGGTATGTACTTTTTACAAGGACATAGTTCTCACCACCCTCCCCACCCTGTACCCATTACTTTGTAAATTGCAAAAACATTCGACAGTCGGGAGACCTTTTTCAACAACTTGTAAAAAAAGCAATACCTGAGATCAATAAAAATGGCAAACAAGAAAATTGTTGAGATTAATTTAAATAAAGACAATAATTCTAAGAGATACCTATGTTTCACGTGAAATTATCGTGGTTTGATATACTCAATAATAATGAATTTTAATTTGATATAATACATATTTGGCATGATTGATTAAGATTAATTAACTTATATTCATAGATTGTGTATTGTTTACAGCAGACATAGACAACTTTTATTTACTGTTTTAGTGGTTAAATAAAGATTTAAATGTCGAACTCATTATAGGTGATTTTTCACAGGCGAAATCTATGTACACAAGTTCGAGAGATTAAAACATTATAACTATGGATGTACCTGTACTGAAGGACCGGACCCAACGCCGCTTCTACAGCGAGCATGCTCACTATACGGTCGCATCTCGAAATTTCGATGCCGGCCGTTCGCCATACCATGTGACCGAGCTGGGCATGCCAGATAGCCAATCAGAACGCCGGGCCAGCCGGCCAATCAGAGGCCTAGGTCTGAGTATCCAATCGGGACTACTGAATCCGTGCTTATTAATATAATATAGATTATATACATACATATAATTTTTGCCAATCATCTTGAACGAGGTTCCGGTTGCGCAGAGCGCAAATTTGTGTCTTCGATGGTTTACGTGCTAATCGCCCCCCTTCTTGGCTGAAAGTTCTAGATGTTTGGCTACTACTATACCATCATACCATGTCACTATCGGGGTAAGCCGAGAGAATCTGTAGTTCAAGTTTCTTACATTTCCATCTTTCAGAATGTCGTTCACATGGTCGGGCCATCCTTTTCTTGGGCGGCTCCGACCTCTCATTCTATTCCTGTCAGCATTGTATGTTTTCTTCGCCAGGCGTTTCCCCATGTGACAAAATCATCTCAATCCTCTTTCATTCTATTGATAACATCTATCTAAATTTCACATTCTTTCCTAATTTACTCATTTCTTAACCAGCCGTTCATCGTCTTGTTACATATTCTTCTCAGCGATCTCATTTCAACTGCATTTATTGTGAATATCTGTTTTTAATTATATAATAAATAAAATGCGTAATTAGTGAGGTTACAATGATATATGATCAAATGTTAGATAGATTTATTTATTCATAAATAATAAAATTTCACATGAAATGCATTTGTTAGTTCATAAATAATCATCATGTGATAATATTCATAAATCTCCATATTTAAGCATCAACTTGTAATAGGATTAATGTTAAGTTGTGAAATGATATATATTTGTAAAGATAACAAAAATATCGCTTATAAATTATAAAGATAGCTCGTGAACCAGAGGTTTGCGATTTGGTATCTATATTTACAATTTTCTTCCATGTACGTAAATTATTTATTGGTCCTTGATTTAATCCAGTAATTATGTGATATTTGTAGATATTTTTGACACAAATAAGGCTGTAAAAATTAAATTCATTACAATAAAATGATTTACTGTGTACCTACTTGTAACAAATAAATTAGGTATAAATTTACTATTCCGTTTCTTGGACTGCTAGAAGAACCAATATTGTGTCTATATTAAATGTACTACAAAAAGGCCTGTCGTCGTCTACTTACAGTATTTTGGACATAATGCAAAAATGAGCCCTAATAACATCGTTTTAATGGGAAGCGTTGAGGAAAGAAGATCAATAGGTCGCTCATCAACCTTGTTAAGTCCGCTACAGGATCGTTGGATCTCTGAAACCCTTCGACCAACACCTTCCTCCATGAAGACAGACCATACGTTGAGGGATTGAGTGAAGCCGCCATCATCAGCCATGATGCCAAGGAGAAGTAAAAGTAAATAAATCAATTTACAAAACTTGTAGACAGTAATAGTTTTGCACATTTTACCATTTTAAATAGTAACACAAGCTTATCTCATTCATTTGTCTCGCAACGTAAAGACATTATATAACCTTGGTTGATCTTCCATTCTTGATATTTTCTAAAATATTATTTTTTTAGCAAAATCCTATCAGTGCGATTCATAAAACTCGTCGGAGTTGACGTAACATTTCACAATAGTCCGGAAATCCAAACAAAACCTTGAAAGAACCGATGAAGCGATTTAATTTCCGCAATCAAACCTACTGTACAGTACCTAAGTAAAATTCCCATATACTTACATTTTACAACAAATAAGAAATATAATATAAATAAAACAATATATATCTATGGTCCCATCATAAGCCTTGGTCTCCTCAAGAACTTTCCGCTATTCCACCAGGTCTATCCCGCACCAGGCCCGCACCTTCCAATTACATAGTTACACTGATTGCTTTCACGTCCCTTTCTACACCATCTATCATCTATCATACCTTAACTTGTAGTTTTACATTAGTTTAAATATCATCTTCAATATATATAGTAGCTTTCCTCAAAATAATATAGTATCGTGGTTAAATAATTGCTTTAAAACATTATTATACTCCGGGAAAATTCATTAAAGGTTAGCACGATATCAGAAATCAGATTAGGAGCAACTTCACTCCTTTCCGTTCACCTCACTTCAGCTTTCACCGTCATAATCAGCCATCAGCACCAACAATCAGAGAAACAGTCAATGCCATGGGCTCCTCCAGACAAGTCCGGTTCCCAACGATATTATTATACTTATCGTGAAGCAAAGTCGTTATTTCAATGCTGACCTGTCGTATGCATTACCTAGATTAACACAAATACATTGAACTCAATTTTGCAATACATGCAACGCATAACATAGGTACCTACCAATAAAGATAACGGAGGTAATTAAAGCCATCATTATGTGTACCCTTCTTCTACACGTCGAACGCATGGACAACAGTATAATTGTCAAAATGGTTAAGACAGAAATACTTAACAACAGAAGACTACCTGGAAGAGCTGTGAAGAGATGCTCTGAAAAAGATAACTTTTGAAACTGCAGTGATGTCCAGTAAGGTACAATAATTGGAATTATCGGGAATAATCCATGAAGAAGAAATTCGAGTCTTTACATTAGGAAGAAATAAAAATATCAGTCTGCCCACGGAAGAAGACGACCAGCGACGTTGCCAAGAGTCTATATAGAAGAGAATGCTATACTATTTATTAATCGATACCTAATGTAGGTATATTTTTAACACACTTTATTAAATAATCATGTTTTCAAAAATGGTTACGTATATTTTTGAATGAATAAGTTACTACTTATGAGTTAACAATTTTGTTATGATAATAATAATAATAAACACATCCTTGCGCCCTTCGCAAGTGGTAAATTTATTGCTATATGAAATTTTTTTCCAACTGTCTAGAGTTTCCAGCCCAGAGGAGCAATATTTGCGTGAAAACTTAATTTAAAGAAATTTCTCCTCTGCTGGGGATCGAACCCAGAACGCCCGCACAGAAACCAAACGGCTTACCAACTATGCCACGGCGATAATAATATTTCTCTAGTTGACAATAATGCTTGTTTTGGCAAAAAATACTTGATTCGATATACTGGTTTCCAATTTCATCATCGAATTATTTTTATATATTTTTAAGTTCTGGAATTTCAAACGTCATAAATACACCTTAGGTACCTACTGCTATTAAAATTTTATCATGAAACATTTTATTGGGATTCACTGTATATTTTTATTTTAATATAAATAGACTAGCAACTTTAACAATTACGTCAATCATTATCAATAATAATAACCTATTTGATTGTTTATCAACTTGCTTGGAATTTATTGTGGTTATGCGAATGACGAACACCCCGATGGGATAAGCTCAATTGTTTCCGAAAAATAAATACATGTTTCCAATACTGATTTAAAAATTACATAGATACATTTACACGATCAACTTTTTATTATAAATAATTTATTACACACAACATCAACTGAAACTCTTTGTTTTCATTCACAGCTGTGTAATATTAAACACAGTGTATATAAAACACAAGTACAGTATATAAATATACCTACATTTTCTTTATGATTTGATTCACTTACATTTCGATAACAATATACGACATACAATGAATTTAAAAAAGTTGTATGAATACACGTAGGTACATTGTTCATCATATATCGGAAGGTAAATTACCCAAATACATATAATTATTTTGATATCATTAGGAAATAGATACGGCAATGAAAATACAATATAATATGTATTAAATAAAATGTATTAAAACGGAAGGCTATGCTATGGATTGATATGTTTACAAAGCTTGTACTTACCTACTTTGGTAAGTATAAACTAGGAATTTTTAAAGAAGAGAAACGTGTTATTCGATTCTACTTAGTAGTTATTGATAATGAATAACTCGCCTTCAAGCTATTTTTAAACAAAGTGTTAAGCAAATAAAACTAAGTATAAACAATACGTTGTAAATATTTTCCCGATAAATGCTTATTTTTACAACATGAGGATAAATATGGATAAAACAAAATGCATGGTTGCTGGAAGAGAGGAATGCACCGCAAATGTTGTTCTGGGGGGCATCGAAATTAAACAGGTGAAAGAGTTTGTATATCTGGGAAGCAGAATATCTCAAGACGGACGTTCAACAGCAGACATCAAAAACAGAATCCACCAAGCAAGAGTCGCCTTCAACAAAAGATCAACAATTTTTGAATCCCCTAATATTTCCATCAAAATTAGGAAAAAATTGACTAAGGCTCTTGTATGGAGTGTACCTACTGCTATATGGCTGTGAAACATGGACCATCAGCCAACGCGAAACGGGACGTCTGTCTGCGTTTGATATGTGGTGCTACAGACGCATGGCTAAATTTCACTGGTCAGAACACATCAGCAACGACAAGGTTCTAAGCAGGGTTGGAGAGACAAGGCAACTTATGAAAAGAATTGCCCAACAGAAAACAACTTGGATAGGCCACAAAATCCGGCACCCAGGCCTGGTTTTTACCATCGTCGAAGGAATGATTGATGGGGGCAACTGTAGAGGCCGCCCCAGAAACAACTATAATATAGACCAGATAATCGGTGACGAGCGCTGTAGTAGTTACAAAGACATGAAGAGACTAGCGGACTATAGAGATAAGTGGAAAGATCGAGAGGTTAGTGCAGACCAATCCTAGTATTGAGTTGTTCTGCAGATAAACGAGAAAAATCCTAGGATTTAACTGTTCTGCAGACCAATCCTAGGATTGAGCTGTTCTGCAGATAAACGAGAAAAATCCTAGGATTGAACTGTTCTGCAGACCAATCCTAGGATTGAGCTGTTCTGCAGATAAACGAGAAAAATCCTAGGATTGAACTGTTCTGCAGACCAATCCTAGGATTGAGCTGTTCTGCAGATAAACGAGAAAAATCTTAGGATTTAACTGTTCTGCAGATAAACGAGAAAAAAATAACCAAGTTAGAGTAATTAGGAAAAATAGATAACTGAGCAAATGTACAAATCATTTATGGAAAATTATATCAAATTAATATTAATAGTTTTAGTTAGGGTAATAGTTTTACTTCTATGTACTATAGATATGTCGATGACAAAAGTGACACGAAAAAGACGACATGACAGGCAAATAAATTATAAAGCTAAATGTTGCTAATAGAATATGTATAATAGGCATGATGACTAATTTTGAAAAACTATCTCACGATGTTTTTACGCATTCACTGTTTTCAAATATATATACATTTCTACATAAAATAAAGGTTTAGTAGCAAAAATCGCCATTTTAAAATCAAATTTGACATTTACGCCAAAAAACGCTTGTAGTATCATGGCGGCTGCCGACCCTGACGGTGACGTCACGATATTGTAAACTGCATATCACTACTATATGTAATATATGTATTCTAGGACGATTTGTGTATTTATAATCAATTCAAAAGTGCATAAGTGTTGTGCGGTCCCTAAATGTACAAACACGACGAAAAAAACACCTACTGAGGTATATGTTTTCGTCCCACGCGAAAAAAAAGAGAAATAAGTGATTAAATTTCGCACGGCGAGACATAAGTGTATTTTATTAAGTACGCGTTTACAATGAAGTACAGTATTTGTTCCCCACTTTTAGCTCTCAATAATATAATATTTACCATTATTTAGGCAATAAGCATATAAAGAACTTCATTAATGTCCAAACGTCAAAATAGGCCATCATACGTTTCCCGCGTATGTTTTTAGCTTATGAACACATAATGTAGAGAGAAGAAGGAGCATATTTTATCGATTTTCGAGATGTAAGTTGTATTGAAATTGCAGATAAATAAAGAACTTATATGTACTTATTATTAAGTTTTTACGTTTCGAAATTCTGATGAACAAAAGTCTTTGTTCGACGCAAAGAAATATCCGACCATCAAAAGTTCCATTCTAGTTAAGAGTAGTTAAGACAGGCAGAAAAATAACTACTATGGCTGCTATTGCTAAAAATAACGATAGCAGATAAATATAGCTTGTTATTAACACAATACAAATAACGAGCGCTATGTAATAATTCGTATGCTGCTAAAATTGTAACGATGTTTTAAAACGCATGCTTCGCGTAATCGCCGTCGTTTCGCGAATCGCTTCATTGCATGAAAAAAATATAGCTTGCTAGTTTAGTTTGGCAGTGACCAGCATCATAACATGTCGAACGTTCGTCAGCTCACCATCGCGTGACAAAATTGTAGAATACTAAAACTAAATTAGTTTACCATACGTTGCGAGCGTTCATTATTTATTTATTTATTCAATAAGAACAGTTACATACAAAATACAATAAACTTAGGCCCGATATTACAGTCGGCCCTCAACTCATTGAGTTTGTTAAACTCAAGATTAATGTTAAGGGGAGATTGAATCCATTTCCGTATTACAGTGCAATATAATATGTCAGTTACTAAATCTTCAATTATAGACATATTTCACTTTTTCTGTGGTTATTATCTGTCAAATTTAAATAACCTCAAATAATACGAAATACAAAACGGGACGCTACGACTTTAAATACCATTGTTTTATTATCCAACATGGTAAATTTAATTTTTTTCACCAAAATAATGCTTTTAAATGCCCATGTTCAATACGGCTGTCAGTTTGTTTTGTTGTGTGGCGCCACCGTCGATACAACTAACGCCTTTAGTGATACAACACTGAAACTACACACGTTGCCTAACGCCTCTAGTGATAGAAACTGAAACTACACGAGTTGCCTAGCAAATGACAGTTGACTCACAGTTAAGTACTTAATCTGCCAGAAACGTTGAGTTAAATATTTGTCGTTTTAGTGACATATTTGAGGGAAGATTAGGCCTAAACGGACACTGTAATACGCTATATTTTTGTGAAACTTGAGTTTAGCTCTTAAACTGACACTGTAATACCGGCCCATAGTATCCCCCGATATGTAGGCGAGTATCTAGGTAAATTGAAACTATTTGCTTTGATGAATCCTTGTTCCATTGCTATTTTATTGTTTTGTTTTAGTTTTGAGTACCTAATTAAAATATTAATATATCAAAAACACCAAAATAAACATTGTCCAGACCGACAATTAATGCGTATATTGTATTGAAGACTATCAGAAGAATTGACGCGACCATACTATGACGTCGTGCGCTCTGATTGTTTTTTCTCATAAAATGGCGGACTAACACATTTTATATTTTTATATTTATAATATTATTATTCACTCCTTTAAAATGAAAATAAGTACATTTTTTAAATCTTTATAACCTATTTTATTTTTTAAAATCATAATTTCAATGATTTTTTCTTACAGTCATCACACCTATTACATAACATTCTATTTTTTTTTTAATATATTAATCATAATATGTATATGAATCATAACAATTATCCCATATGTATATTAGATTCATCATAATACATTGTGTATTTCCATTTCAACCTCATGTAACACTGTACAACTCCCACAAACAATATAATAACATCATTTTATTTTATAATCAAGCAATGAAAGCCACCAAGTTATTTATTTCTGAAACGTTAAATATTCTCCACCACGTTACAATACTCTGTGCGTGTTATAACAGATGCGTCAACGATTCAATAGAGCGGATAGCGATATTATTTGGTTTATTGTCCCAAATAAACCAAATAAATCAATAAATAAAAATAGCATGTTAAAAATAAGCAGCATATTCCATATAGCTTGTTATGAAAAAAATAGCCATTTCGAACAACACTACAGTTGACAGTAACAAACACAATTGACAGTAACAATATGGTGACGTCATGCGCTCTGATTGGTGTTTCACATAAAATGGCGGACAAACATATTTTGTATTTTTATTTTAATAATATTAATATTATTCGCTCTTTTAAAATGAAAATAAATATATTTTTTCAAATCTTTATAACATATTTTATTTTATAAAATCATAATTTCAATGATTTTTTCTTACTGTCATCACGCCTATTGCCACAAAGACTGCAATACACCAGCCAGTAGATAAATTGTCTAAAAACGATTATATCCATTAGTTGGCGCCAAAGATGGAAATTGCAACACTTCCTAAGAAAGTCGTGTAGACGAGATGCAACAAAGCAGAACATAAATATTCAGACAAACAGTTGTTGGGTATAAACCATGATATTATGTAATTAGTAGAAACCTTATTTTCTGTGTGGGTCTATTGTATCACGTTTTTTCCGGAACTGAATCTATAGACAAAGACAAAAGACACATCAAAGGGATCCTTATTAGGTACAAGGAAGGGCAATCAATCTTGAAGTATTTGTACTGATTATTGAATCATTTTTTCTCTCCGCGATGTTCTTTAACGACCCATATACCCCGTTTTTCTACTATGTTATAATAATTAGTAGCTAAATATATAAAGAGCTATATGCTTATGCAATTTTTATGCATATAATATCAATTTCTGAGTGCACATTGCATTATGAGTTTTGTCGTGATGTCTATAATGTATGATAATACATGGCTTAAGACCCTTGTTAACGCCAATAACCTTGGGCAAACGGGATGTACACAAATGTGCACAATTATTACCTT
Source organism: Molanna angustata (assembly GCA_963576475.1). Taxonomy (NCBI): domain Eukaryota; kingdom Metazoa; phylum Arthropoda; class Insecta; order Trichoptera; family Molannidae; genus Molanna; species Molanna angustata. Next base: position 18,490,718 of record OY754970.1, read on the forward strand.
CTAATGTATGAAACACGAAAAAATATTGTATAAACCAAATCTGTGACATAAAATATTTTTTCGTGAAGAAAATGTAAAATTTAGAGGTTTTTGTTAATAACAAAAATAATAAATAAAAAAGTAAAAAACTCAGTCGGTAGATTTCATATAATAATAATAATTAAGTGGCGAGTTTATTGCCATATGACAATTTTTTCCAACTTACCACATTTGCGTGAGAAATGACTTTAAATAAATTTCTCCTCTGCTGGGGATCGAACCAAGACGTCCACGCAAAAGCCAAACGGCTTACCAACTGTGCCACTGTGGTCGGTATTATCATTATATTGAAGTAAAAATCTACTTCAATCTAATATAAAGTCATATATGGCTTTGTAGTTCTTCTAGTTATTTACATTAAAAAAGTGTTTTGACCATAGTTTTGAAAAAACTTATTTTACAAGAAAAGTATTTAACTAATTCAAATTTCAAAAACTCACGCAATAGAATAAATATGTAAAATAAACTGGGGGGGCATGTCTGGTCCAACCGGCGAAATCAAAACCCTCACGATTACCCAGAGCATGTATATAATTATTATATGTAGTTCTATAATATCTTTATAGATGTCATAGAACTCCATATGATAATTATATCCATAATATGGGTAATCACGGGGGTTTTGATTTCGCCGGTTGAACCAGACTTGCCTTCCTGTTCTTTATTTCAAAGTCGTATTTTTTGGGGGTTCTAGGCATTAGATTTTCAAATTTTTCTTAGCCTACTAAGTACTACTCTTTTAAGTAAATGTTGTGTCCTCTGTACACTGTACAATCAAAATTAGACTTTTAATTGACTTGATAATTGATGATAGGTACATTATTATGTAAAGTACATTATCGTACAACTGATTCGATCTCTATAAACAATAGTCAATGACTTCGTGTGTAAGATTTTCAGGTTCTGGAAAGTTGTACTAACTACTAGGTACTAACTTGTGTGGTGTCCATACTTACTCCGGCTTACTTACGTTTACCTACTAGGTACCAATTTGTGTAATGAAGTATTTAGTTTTGACAACAATCCTTAGGTTTTAAATAATTGTAATACAAAAAAAAAATCATGGCGTCTTTTAATGATTCAGGTTCATTACAGCTTAAGTCTGAGAACAATATTTTTTCGCGTCCTTGGAATGTGCTCTTGCTTTGAGCAACTGCGGACATCTAAAGGTATTTTTTCCCATTGTAAAGGACCACTCATCGCATCGACCAGCTTTTTTGTGACTTTGTCCATCTCCTTTGGAATTGTACAGAAGGTAATTATCAAACACAATTCCTCGAATTCTTTTCGTTCATGTTTACCTACGCGAGTGGAAAAATAGCACTGGGCTTTCCAAAAGGTAAACAATAGAAACGATAATGTCTTACATATTCAAGCAAATGACAAAACATTAAAGAGTATTTTATTTATTTCGATTATCTTTTGTTTCTTTGTTGTTTAGAAAACCACGTACAAATAAATACCTATGACGTTTTGTGAAAGCTATTTGTGAGTAGCATTTGAACCAACATACTCGCACTTCTACTTCTCATTCGATAAAGCAAGTGCCCCACTGCGCGTGTCATTTGTTAGGTAATGTAGGTAAACGATATACTCGATTTACAACAGTTAGATATGCGCTTATCACAGTCCAATAGTTGATAACAATGCATAGTGAGCTGACAATACATGACGTACAACAGAAATGTGTGTAATTTTCAATGATTTACAAAACCCATTGTGAATCATCACATCGGGACTATGGTGCTGCACTGAAAACTCTGAAGAGACAACATAACAACATCAATCGGTTACGAAGTTCAACAGTTGATATTCTGGCATCGGTCTGGCTGAACGGTTTCGCTTGCAGAGTGCCGCTGTATGCAATGTGACTAGAACAGCACACAACGATCTAACAATTTCAGTCATACATGGACGATTCTTACTCTCGCTTAATCCGTTATAAAATTCTAACAATACCTTTATATTTTTTTATTGTGTAATCGATCCTCTTTGGAGTTATTCGAATGAATATTGTCGTTTCGTGTATATTGTGTTAATTTATTATAAAAATAATTATATATATATTTACTTGAATGAACTGATATCTTACATATATTGATAACAGCGATTGTGTTTTATTGTTTTGTTTTTATAGTACTGATGTGATTGTGAGTAATACAAGTGATAGTGACAAACTAAAATTTATCAATCAAGGTGGAAGTGTAGGTATTTAAAATGAACGCAAAAGTGGTCAAAAAAATGCTATCCAATGGGAATTATTCTGCATTGGAGAGTACAACAGCTGGTGGTTAGTATCATATATTTATTTATTTAATTTTAAACACAATTAATCACAAAACAACGTATTTAAAATGCCTGTCTTACGAAATATTATTTTCGAAACTGGTTTCTTTTATAAATATTCAATAAAAATTAAAAATGAATAGTTACATGTAAATAGAAATATTTTTCTAGTGAAATAATAAACTATTTTTTGAAAGCAAATTAAATCAATCGAGGCAGTGATGAGCAAATGTAAGACCAAACCAGGGTAGTCTTGGTCTTGCATTTACAGGTGCGCTCTTGGTCTTGTATACTCAATCGAGTCTTAGTATTGCAAAACTCTTGGTCTTCGAATATTTATATATCAAAAATTGGATTAATAGGGAACTCAATTAGAAGGTATAATTGCTGAACGTTACGCAAGCGCATAAAGTGGTTACGTAAACCAGCAGATGACAGGTCGTAAGCCCTGTAGATGCATTGAGTTCCTGGTTCTTAATCCAACTTCGTCTCTATTGAGATGTTAACATTTTGTCATAAAACTCTTGTTCTTGTAAAGTCCGGTCTTGCAAAGTCTCGCAAGACCTAAACCAAGACTTTTGAACATCTCTATAGGTTTAAATTGGTTCCCAAGAAAGCTGAAGAGGAATTCAATCTATTCTAACAAAAAGTTAAGTAAGAATAAGTTGGTTATGCGTGTATGAAGGCATTTTTGTGACTCGCGTGAGCGAGTCGCATTATATATAAAAATAGGTAGCTACATACAATCCTAACCAACCTATTAATAACAAACTTAAGAGCAAAACTAATTACAGCATTTTAATAAACTAATTAATTGAAAATATGTGCTAGGAATAGAATTGTGAGTAGGTACCTACTTCATAACAATGAATCAGGGATTTGTGAACTTTTGAAGAAAAAAAATATTTACACTAACTTACCTATCTGGGCAGTGGATAGGTGTTGGCCACAACCCACTCTATACTATGTGGGTCAAAGATGTCACGTGGTCAAAAATGAATATTTGGTGAGTCAAAAGACGTCACGACTTCGTAGTAAAGAAACATGGACGTTAGGTACATTTGTTATTGTTGAAGAATTCTGAATTTTTAATAATGATTCAACCGTTTCTGTACTTCCAGTTATTCTGAATTCCTAGAAATACTTTCTTCGTTCAAACATTTTGTTTGTGGATTGAAAAATCCATTATGTTACATATACATATAACTACTATACTTTAATGGTTGAAATTAATTTTGATTCACTAGTTTTAATTTAGTCTGTTGTACCTGCACGGATTTAGTGCACTAGAATAGCAATCCAATGAACCTGGGTTACAATCCAACATTGTTTATTATTTTTACTTATTTTAAGGAATGTGTGAGGGATGTATTTATTCGTTTAATTTTCGCCAAACATCTTTGAGTTTCCAGTTATGCAGAGCGCAAATTTGTGTCTTTTTGCTTCGTTGGTTTACATGCAAATCACCTTCCTTCTCGGCTAAAAGTTCAAGATATTTGGCTACAACTGAAAAGAAATATTACATAAGCTGTGTTTACGTTAAGTATTTGTCCACCACCCGCTCCACTGTTGACAAAATACTTTATTTAGTAGGTATTGCTTCTCAGGCAACTAACTCGCAAAATTCAATACGCACCCAATAACAAGTTGCCACATTCAGAAGACTTGCAATATTTATCGTCTCGTAGATCCAGTTTGAAAACACAATTAAAAACTGTGTCTCCACCGGGAATAGAACACGGGATCTTTAGCTTAGCGGTTAGATATCTAACCAACTAAACCAAGAAGGCCGATTTTGTGTTTTGATCTTAATGAGTACCTATTGTATATTTTTGAATTAGTTTTTTATAAAAAAATTATTTGTAATTAAGATATATTATATTTTAAGTAGGTACCCATGAAACATAAAAATCAATAGAATAAAGGTTCATTCTATATAGTAGGTACCCTACTGTATTAATTACAAGAAAACAAAATCATATTTTTTTAAACAATGTTTTTAATTCCTGCACCAGAATTAGTGTAAGTTTTTAAATCGTAAATAATAATACAATACCGTTTCTATCAAATAAATAGCTGAGTTTAGTTTTCGGCAAATAACTTGAAAAATCACGTGTGCTGTGCAGAGCAAATTTTTTTTGTTTGGTTGGTATACCTACATATGTGCAAACCGCCTTCCTCCACGATGAAAATTCTCAAGTTATTTTCCGGAAACTATAGGTAGGTACATTTCAATTTAATTGCCGAATTTCGCGTCGTTGTTAATTTGATGCCGCGAGATGTTCGCCATTAGGTACTATGTTATTATTATTATCAATAAGTTGAATCATACATTTATATTATATTATATTATAATGGAATGTATGATTCAACTTAATAAATCCAATTCAAGTCTTGTTAATATTTCGATCGTGACTAAATTTGTTCGACGACAACATAACAATTTATTTTTCCTTTATCGGTCCGCAGAAAAAAAAATTGATTTGTATATACCAGAATTCCGTTTAAATTAATCAAGCATGAAAAGAACAAAGAAAATATACATAACACCAAGATAAATAAAAATAATCACGGCAAAAAAAGGATTGGGAAGGAACAAGATGAGGAAATCAAGATCAGGTTCTTTAGTTTATATTACGTAGCAAAGGGAAGGAAAGAAAAGGAGAGGTATCAAGTATTTTCGGAGAGATATCCCTGCTTAAGTCTTTTCTTGAAAATGGAAAGCGAGTTTGACGAAGTTATATCAGGACTCAAATTGCTACAACAAAGAGCTGAAAAATTCAGTGTTAAGGTAGTACGTTCAGCAGATCGAAGCGATAGGCCGTGCTTAGATAAATAGGTGAACTTGGTTTTAAGGTAATTTGTAGGAATAGAGGGCTGGTTTCCAGCGTAGAACAACCCAGTATTGGATCTGGTAACTGTCAATTTGTCTTCCCGTCTGTGAGACATGTTAATTTTTAAAGATGAAGAAGAATCTGTGATTGGGGTGACCGAATTTCGGGGCGTTATTTATTTATTTAATTTAATGGAAAACATACAAATTGCAATTGCAAAGTACAAAAGATAAAAAAACATATTATGTAAATGGAATAATGGAAAAGAAATTGAAGTAAAGTACAAAAAAAAAAGACCAAACAAGATAAGTAATTCAAAATTAAAAACTAGTTGTACTAGTAGGTGAAGATACTGTTTTGGCTAAAGCGTCTGCTATTTCGTTGCCTTCGATTCCTAGATGTCCAGAAATCTAGGCCATGATTATCATTTCTATAAGTTTAAAGTTTAAAGGTACTACTAGGTGGTTTATTAGGTGGTGGATGTAAACTGCACAGGACAGGATGACGTGGAGTCAAATGGAGGAGGCCTTCGTTCAGGAATGGACGGAAATAGGCTGAAGAAGAGAAGAAGAGAGAAGAGACTAGGTGGTTTAATAAACTCCCTTTGATTCTTAGACCCGAAAATAATTGCAATATATTTAAGAATAAAATCAAAAAATTGTACTGATTTATTTTTTGTTTATTTTATTCTTGTTTTTGTATAGCTTCCTATTTGTTTTGAAAATTTTGTTTGACCTTTTTACACAATCCTTGCATGTAAATTATTGATTAGTCTTTATATAAATGTAAATCTTAGTGAAGTTTTGTGTAATATTAAGTAGATGTGCAATGTTTTGTTGAATGTAACAATATAAAATAGACAATCCCCTCTTTTAACACGAGATTTTATCTCAATTGAAAAGGGTTATTATGAAACATATCATGGAACTTGTAATCCTTTTTAATTGTAATTTGTATGTAAATTTGTATTGATTTGATTAAAAATAAAAAAAATATAGGTATTGAAATTCTCAGATTTTAGCAAGTGAAGTTTGTATTTAATCGAGCACATAAATTGGTCTTGCGAGGAACATAGTATATTACATGAAATTTTCTCGTGGAAACCAAGTGAATCTGATAATATTAAGGCATCGTAAATGTTATTTAATTGGATTTGGTCCAAATTATGTATATATTGACACAGTGCTCGGTAAGGATTGAGTTTTTAATATTATTAAAATCTGGTATGAAAACAGAGGATCCACAGGAGAAGTCCGGAATTTCGGATCCAACGCTGGATATGATGGAAAAATTTGGAAATTTCAAAATAGCATTTCAATTGAGAATTGAGCACGTCATGCAGGATCTGCAAGAGGATTACAACAGTGCTATGAAGTGCAACAGTGCATGATAATGGCCTAACAAAGACACAACTAATACACATACATATCATCTCCCCATATTAAGAATATAAGCAGTGGAAATTTAGTATCCCACAATTATAAATGCCTAGATAACCGTCAAAAAGACTGTAATTGTAGTATTATGTATTCTACCAACTAAAAGCGTCAAATATTTGGGAATTATGATTGATGATAAATTCAATTGGCTACCACACATTCAAAATATATGTAATAAACTTAGATCAATACTAGCAAAAATGTACATTATTAAAAATTATGTTCCTTTTAAAACCCTAAAAACAATGTACATGGCTATGGCTGAACCTATTATATCGTACAGCATTCTTGTGTGGGGACATACATTTAAAACATATCTTATGCAAATAGAAAAATTACAAATACGTTTAATTAGATGTATGTTACCCAAAAATAGAGCTATTTGTTTGAAAAGGGAGGGAAAGAGCATTTTCGCAGAAACCAAAATAATGACAGCTACACAAATTTATAAATACAGGTTTATTCTACAAAATTACTTTAAAAATGAACACAAAACACCTGTAACAAATAAGTATAAGACCAGACAAGTAACTTCCGGTAAATAAAATATACCTAGAGTAAATAACTATTACGGTGAAAGAACACTGCAGTATTCAATACCAACAATTTTTAACAGCTTGCCCTCAGACTTAATTGGATTAAATTCATTTTATAAAATCAAAAGATCCTGTAAAAAAATCATTTTTAACGAATAATGGTCTCTTCCTTCCTTTTATTTTTATTATTTTATTACTTTTCCTTTTGATTTTGTTCTTACTCTATTGTATTTTTTGGGTTTTCTTCTATATGTTTTTTTTGTTGTTGTTTTTATTCTAGTGTTGTTTTGGATCTATCAAAACATTTTTATATTGTCAAACCCATTTCATTTCTTTTTGCCATTGTTGGTTAGTTTAAGTTAGCACATATATTGTATGATATAGAAACCCACTGATAACCATATATGGTTAGTGGGATCTTTTATAAATGAAATTATGCTGAAAAGTAAATAAAATAAAAAAAAAAAAAAAATTGAAATACTTAGTAACATTTATTTTGAATATCATTGCATTATTCTTCGTTGTCATATTTTAAACGATCAATTTGTCTTAGGCTGAAATATTTGTACAATAATCTAAACAAGCTGCTTTACTTTTAACCAAATATCTTGAACCAGGCTACCATCGGTTTAGGTACGTGTAAATCGACATCCTTCTCGGTGAAATGGTTAAAGATATTTTGCTACAACTAGGTATACTTTGAGTTAGTAAAATTGTTCTAATTTATGATGTTTAACGAAACTACAGTCATCAAAAGAATGTATTATACAATTATTTTATGAAATTAAAGTATTTGAACAATATCAACTTTATTGGAACAATACAGTCATGGCATTATATTTTCAGAAAATCATCCCAATAATATATGATTCATACCTATATGGGAATCAAAAAAGATTTATATTCAGATTTATAAAAAACTTGTTTATTGTTTAATAGACTTTAAATTCTATTCATGGTGTTAAGTTATTGTGAAAAAAGTCCCAAAAAAAAAGGAAATGAAGAGAAATATGTCTGTGTGACAAAAGTTATGCTTCCGGAGGTAATGAGATCCAACTATAACTCTGTGGATCCAACTGTTCCTCCATCTCATCGCCGGTCTATCTGGATCAGGGGAGCAAGTCTGGTCCAACCGGCGAAATCAAATCCCTCGTGATTACCCGTATCATGGATATAATTATCATATGGACTATGGAGTTCTATGACATCTAAAGATACTATAGAACTCCATTTAATAATTATATCCATACTTACTTACTTTCCGTGTCCAGACCCTAAATGCGCCCTCTCCAATATCTTGCAGCTGTCACAGCCTTGTCGTTTGCAGCCAGGAGGTCCTCCTCATTGCAAGGCTCCCCCATCAGTGGGCACATCAGCAGGTGCGCCGTTATATCCATGATATGGGTAATCGCGGGGGTTTTGATTTCGCCGGTTGGACCAGACTTGCTCCCCAGAGGGGACTTCATAAGTCATAAGTCTATTTCATAAACTAGTTGGTTTAGAAGAAATTGCCTAATGACATGATAAATCAATAGTCTGTCACTGTTCATTCTGGCTACATGGTCTCTCTTATATCTTCTTCTTAGTAATAACCAAGTCAGGGGTGGTCTTGCACCTCCGGTCTTGGTATTACATTTTCAGATGTGGTCTTGGTCTTGCTTACTCGATCGAGTCTTGATCTTGCATACCCAGTCTTGGTTTCGCAAGTCTTGCGGATCTCGCAACTTTAATACTTTTTTTATTTTTCTTTAAAAATTCAATAATTACAATGAAAAATAAAATGAATTATGTTAATAGTATTATGTCGATATCAAGTCGCTTACAATCGCTTACGTTTTAACTAAAGATAATTAAGTTTAAAAATTTTGCAAGACCAAGACTGCATGTCTTGCAAGACTTTTGCTCTCATCACTACTTCTTGTGGGTCTACTTCCACCAGACGATGTTCTTTACTTCGCAGGTTCTTTTAATTATATTCGCTTTTCGAACTCGATCTCGGGAGAGCTAAATAGCATTAATGGATTTTCATTTTCTTGCTGTTAATAATAACATTAAACTTTTAGGTAGTATAATATTCTACAAACAACAAAATCATCGGATTTGTGTTTACTCTGAGTATTTCAAAATTGTGATATTTGTTTGACGTTTGCGAAAATGTTTACTAAAATAGGTGAAAAATACACAAGTGTAATCTACCTGACATTACTAATTTTAACAAACAGGAAAGTGTCGTAATCGAAACTCGTTAAATTAACAGCATTGTCAACTTCTTACGAAACAATAAAACCGTCTTTCGAAAGAAATACGGTTTTAAATTTGCAAAATCCGGAACCATACTGTATATATAGTACAGTGATGGGCAAACTTTTTAAGGGGAGGGCCAAATAAAATAAAATGATAAACTTTATTTTTGATTTTTACATCACACAAAACTTATATTATATATGTATGTAGATTATACTCATATTATTACAAAAATGGATTATTTCTTTAGAAGAATATGGCTTATGTGACGGATGAAACTGACTGAGCTTCTAAAAAATGTTCATAATCTGATAGAAACTAGGATGAGCTGATATTGAGCCACCTTACTTTAGCATAGTAAAGTACATCAGAATATTCAGACTGCAATGAGTCTAGAACGAATTTTATGAACAAGCTTAATAACAACATCAAGTAAATGATTCATGTCTAGAGCAGATTTACACGGAACTTCTTGATGAATGACTATACTATAGTATGACATTATGACGTTCAGAAAACAACAGAGCATATAAAAAAACTATAGCTAATCATTAAAACATATAATTTTGTAATTAATAGTGTTGTCAATATAAGAAGGGACTACGTATTTATATTACATATTATGATTAGATAAAATTAAATAAATGCATAGTAAATATGTATAAAACCATAGATTCTCATATAATGTCGCAGTTAGCAAATTTTGTATGAATCAAAGTGAGGATTTTTTCCGTGGGACTTTTGACAACAAGGTGGGCAGACCACATCGTTTTTTTATAGAGAATTACGACTAATGTGAATTGTTTTCGGATTTATTTGTCGAAAAAACCCTTTGTTCATTAAGATTTAGAGAACAGTTATCTAGGAAGTGTTGAAATGTATGTAAAACTGCAATATGTTGCCAGCCAAGCCATCAAACGTGCGATATACCATGATTCACTACTCAGTACTCATTACACGGAGTACTCCATCTAGTATATTATAATATGAAAGTCTATGTACATTGTACATATAAAACTTTGGTAATGGGCATTTGTAAAGAACAATCAATGTAGGTATTTCTTATTATTTTATTTTATATCGTGCATAAATGCAACATCGTGCATTAGATATAGGTAATATTAAGTACCTACATATATTATTTTGCCAGATATATCCATTTATGTGCATACTGTGTGTCCTGAAATAATCCAACACTTTTGCATCTTTGATAACAAGACTTTGACCCATAGTGTAGCGCGGTTCATAAAAAAATATTGCATTTTTAACAAACCATGCATCTGGCAGTATTTTTTTCCTTTTTTCTGAATTTTGGCATTCATATTGAAATTAGTCTTCTTTCGATACAAAAGATTTCAACGCGTGTCTAGACAAAGTAGGTATTATGTTTAATTCTATTGAGTGTATGAGTCGAGTCTTTCTCACTTTTTTCGAAGAATTCATATTTTATGGTAATATCAGCCTTCTAAGTACTGACCATAAAAGAGATGCCACCTATAACTTTAATTTGAACAGTCCATCATAAATGTGCTATGCCTCATGATTGCCTATCTTCAAATGTTCCAGTGCTTACCAGCTTTTCCCAGTCACTCTTTATTATCGTATTTATCGTATCTAATAATTTATTTATTTGTGCACGCTGTTGAAATTTCTAGTTTTTGGATGATTGAGACTTTTGTATCTAGGATTGTCAGTTACCGAGATTTGAAATGTGCGTCTTCAATCCACCATTAGGTAGGTACATCTCAGACATCGAGAATGCTTGTAAATTTTTATAATATCTTGTGTCATTTATGTATATGGCACTCATTCAATAATATATGAAAATATTTTTAATAGCTGCATGTATAGTTTGAGAAGCAATGAGATGATAATATATGGTACTTATCACGAACTGTGATAGGTAATATACTGTGTAGGATAGTTGAGGTACCAGTTGGAGATATACCTATTGTTGTTTTGATTTTATGTCACAGTTCCGTGAATGACAGTGATTCATAAACTATGGAGCGATAAACATAATTTATTTATTTAATATTTCCTTACATCATGTTAATCGGTGAATTTATTCTTCCAACAAGCAAGATTTGCGTGAGAAATCAATTTAAATAAACTCCTCCTCTGCTGGGAACGGAACCCAGGAAGCCGGCATCGAAGCCGAACGGCTAACCACTATGCCATGGCGATCGACTACAAATAATAATATTTGTTTATCTATTTTTACATATTTTCCAATTCACCTATAAAAATATTAAACTAGGTACTGTTTTATCTGCTGGTATTTTTATGAAAGAATTAGCAACAATTATGTTTTGCTCAATTTTATCATCTATGGGTATTTTATCCACAGTTATAAGAGAACCAGGAACTCAAGGCACCTTAAGTGATCACATAAACCAGCCGATGACAGGTCGTAAGTCCTGTAGGTGCCTTGAATTCCTGCTTCTCTTATAATATTACAACTTCGTCTCTATTGAGATGTTAATAATTTGTCAATTTTTTTTATGAAAACAAAATATAAAGGTGAGCAAAAGAAAAATAGAGATGAGCAAATCCAAGACCGTGACCAGCATACTCTTGCACCCCCGGTCTTGGATAAATGGTCTTAGTCAATAATTTAAATATTCCCTTGTATCATGCCAGTTAGTGATAATTCAACTGTCGATTCGTTCAAGACAATGAAATTCTATTGAAAGAAGAGGCAGTTTAAATCCAAGATGCGTGTACGAAGGAACACGTTGTATGGAGTAGTGGACTTTTTGAAGGCTAAAAACACTAAATTAGAGGCTCGCAGCATATATGTTCACATACATGGATTTACTCAGAATTCGGAGTAGAACATTTTATGTGAGTTTTGCGTGTGTGTGTGTCTGTGTCCCCCCCCCCTTATAACTTTTGATCCGCTCAATTTACAAAGCCCAAAATTTCAGAATATAAAAAACAGTTATATGCCTACAAAACTTTTATACTCAGAATTGTGAATTTTTGTTACAGTCAGGGGTTATCAACTTTTGAAATTTTGGTTTATTTATACATATATCTCAGAAACCATAAAAGCTAGAACCCTGAAAATTGGTATAAACATAGAAAAATACAAAATCTCAAATAAGTTTTTTCAAAAAAATTCCAATGTTTCTCAAACATTTTTTATTAAGAAAAATATTTTTTTTATGATAAATTGATGAGTTTAACTGCCTATATTTCCAAATTTTTTAAAAATATCGAAAAAAGCCAAAACACCCCAACTAGATAATTTAAATTTATATAAAAAATATAAGCATTGTATTAGCACATCTCAATTTTTTTTTAACAATTTTTATAAAAATTGAATTTAGTGACGACATTGCTTCATACAATTTGTATGGCAGTCGCCTACACACAATATCTAAGAAGAATTAATAGTTTGATACTAATCTCCAAACATACATATGTACATACCATCATGCTGTTTTCATATTCTGGGTAGGATCAAAGGACTGACCTCCATACTATCCTATCTTGACATACATACCTAGGTACATGCGTTGTATAGAAAACCAAATATCTTAAAATATTAAATAATTTGTATTTATGGGTATATAGTTTGGTACTTATTCTTCAACTATACATACTATCGCTATCAACAGTTGGATCTCATTATAATCAAATGCACCTAGTACCTAGTATTATAATCAAATTTTAATAAATACTCTACTTATGTTCCTGTTAGCTCAATTGTGTACGCTACGATCGCAACCCACCATTCTTTCCCCTCTCTAACACCGTTCTGCCTTGCACTGCTGTAGAGGATTAGTTTTTTTTATTCCTCCTAAGGAAGAAGTAGTCGCTTCGAATGAACGGAAAACAATTCACTCGTGGTGTAAAATTTAATAAAAAGTCACTTCCACTGATTTGTATCCTGGGCCAGAACTAGTTTTCTACGCCTGGCATACTAAAATCAAAAGGCGACCCCTTTCCTTGTGAATCATCTTCTTTTCCTTATATTTATTTATTCTTGGTGCAGCTATGCATGTTAGATCCAGCCCTATTTGTAACATAAACATTGATTTTCAGTAGATTATTAAATCTGACATAATTATTTTTTATTTAAATTACAGAATATCTGAGTAATGACTCTACCGATACCACAATGCAGTCCAGCATGTCCCCAGTAGACTTGGCAGAAGCTGTCAGTGCTGGAGTTGGCTCTTCCTCAACGGTTTTAACCATCACTATGGTTGTTTTGGCCATCACTGCTATCATAGTTGGACTGTTTGCATTAGCCATCTTCATTGATTTTAGACAAGAGTAAGTATTAATACAACAGTAAGTTATAATTATGTTTAAATGCAAGATCAAGCGATTCTATTGCAGTTTAAAGAGCAAATTTTTATTTTAAATTCAATGCATTTCTAAACATGTAATCTTGTTGAAAAATTAGACAACGAGATGCATATTGAGTAGGTACTGTTATTATAAATTACTGTCATATAAAATACATCATGGGTGACCATAATTTTTATCGATACGGATGACCTGTTTTTGAAATTATTGTCGCCGGTCTACAAACACAAAAAATAGTTATTTAGAGCCAAAAATGAGTATGATTTGACAATAAACATAAATAATACCAATTTAATATCAAGTTATTTTAATAACAGCAATAAATGATACAAATAGATGAAAATACATAGTAAAAATGTTCTTTTACTTTTTTTTAAATAAAAAATGAATATGTCCTTGTTAAACAAGTACATATATATCTTCCTACGTTCCCTAAAATAAGCATAAATGCTATTATTTTTAAGAAGCAGACAAGCGGGTGACTATGAATGGCTCCGCAGTTGACGATTAAGACCCCCTGATATACATGAGTATTATCTTAAAGCAACAGACAAGCGGGTGACTATGAATGGCTCCGCAGTTGATGATTAAGACCCCCTTATATACATGAATATTATCTTAAAGCAACAGACAAGCGGGTGACTATGAATGGCTCCGCATTTGACGATTTAGACACCCCTGATATACATGAATATTATCTTAAAGCAACAGACAAGCGGGTGACTATGAGTGGCTCCGCAGTTGACGATTTAGACCCCCTGATATACATGAATATTATCTTAAAGCAACAGACAAGCAGGTGACTATGAATGGCTCCGCAGTTGACGATTTAGACACCCCTGATATACATGAATATTGTTTTAAGGCAACAGACAAGCGGGTAACTATGAATGGCTCCGCAGTTGACGATTTAGACCCCCTGAAATACATGAATATTATTTTAAAGCAACAGACAAGCAGGTGACTATTAATGGCTCTGGGTTGACGTTTCGGCCACCCTTGATATACATGAATATGATTAATTCTTTATAATAAATTTCAAATCATTTATATGAAGAATTTAGAATCAAAACATGTTTTTTTTAAAGAATAAAAATGTCCTTGTAGTAACAAGTACATATACATCCTCATACGTTTCCTAAATTAAGCATAAATGCTTGTGCTATTAAGTAGATATAATTTGAAATCTTAACTTAAAACACAAATACGATAGTAAAAATATAATTTACTTATTCTAAATTGTTCCTTACAGAAAAGCAGCTGAACAGAAAAAATTGACTGCGATAAAAAGAAGAAAATATCCGAGATTGAATCTTCCCCGCTGCAGAAAAGCGCGAGACACCGATTCTTCCAGTATAATTAACAATCTGGAAAGTCCAGGATGCAGCAGACCTCCGTTGGAAACTATAGTGGAAGTTGTTTGACAGACATATAAGTTTTGAAGTTGTGCTGTGATTTTTGAGCAACACAGATAATAAAAGCAAAACCTGGGGTATTTTAGATTGATTGTAAAAAAGACATTTATACCTATAATCTTTCTGTATGCCAAAGCAGGAATGTGGAGCCCTAGATTCTCTCTGACTACTCCACGAGGGTCACGGTGTAATGGTATTTATGTATCTTTCTGCAGTCCATAAGAATGTCAACGAAAAAGTACCTACACACTATCGATATTAGTTTTATTATGTGCTGTGTAAAAAAAACATTTAGATATTTTTACTCAAATATCTAAAATCTAAAGAAGGAATTTAAAATATTCTGTTTTGGATATTTAATACAATTGTAAAAAAAGATATTAAAATGTGATATAAATAATATTTATCTATTACTTTAGTCAATCTCGCACATTATCATAGAATACATTAAAAAAAAATGTACTCTTTTATATTAGGTAATTAAATCATTACATGTATACAATTGAAACAGTATTTGTTTTATTACCAAACATTTTTGTTGAAACATTTAATCATTCAAAGTTTCCTGTTGAACTAAGAAATGCTAAGAAGTCTTAGTGAAAATGTTAGGTCATGAAACCAAAACATACTACTGATTGTTGTATTTTGTTAATTATACGATCTAATATTACATATCATTAACCTGTTTATAAATAAGCAAAGTTAATCTAAATGAATTTTTGGTTTATTTTTGTAAACAATTACGTATGAGTATTCATTAGAAAATAAAAACTAAAGTACAAAATGTACATATTATATGGAATGTTGTATTAGATCCATAATATTTTTCTTTACAATTACAGATTAAGAATATTATCTAAAGATATTATAAAATTATTATCATATTACAAAATGTATTGTTTTAATTTATCAGTCACACCTAGTATGCATGATAATAGTAATCTCTGCCTAAATTATAATACCTTAGCCATGACTCATGCTATTTCTAATAATTACAATAAAATACATTATTATAATTTTTAGGCTTTGAGTTCTATGTATTGAATATTGAAATTTAATGCAACTCTATCATAATTTTTTTAACAAGTAAAAATATTTGTCCTTTTCATGATAGGTACTTATTTTATTCACATTGTCACCTACATATTATTTATATTGCCACATACATATAAAATAAGTCATAAAAATTTCTATTTACGGTTTTTCAAAAGCTATCAAGTAGTGACATTTTTAAAAATTCTGTCATCTATAATAAAATCACACTTATCTACATTTTTTGTTATCAAAATTGACTATTTATAAGTGTCATTCCAATTTATATACCTGCACCACTAGTGTATATTAAAATGAAACAAAGTCACTGAATCGAATATCTTGTAATCGTAGAAGTTAGTTTTTCTACACGCTCCTATATTATCCGTCTAATTGTGATGAAACTTTAGTGATTTGTTCAGCGCACACTTGGGAAAGTTTCTGAGTATTTATTTATTTGGCATCTTAAAGGAATTTATCCAAAATGATTTACTTGGAATTACTTTAGTAAAAGGTCATAAATCTTGAAACAATTAATCCTTTTCCAATTGTTTTCTTATTGGAAATAATTGTTTTTTTTACACAGTTTTAAAAATCAAATAAAGGTAATAAACTGAGATTCCATTGTATAAATTTCCACCGAAGACATATCCACAAATTAATGAATTTAAATTATACCTAAGTATATGAAATATTGTTTGATCAAATGTGACAAGTGATTTATGTCACACACACGAATTTGGTTTTCTATGCTTTACACTTGCTGTATTGCAATAACAGGTGGTCTTGGTCTATTGTCGATGAAAACATTGCTATTTTACATGATATTAGTAAATTTGTCAAATACAGTAGCAATCCCAATGCAATCATTTGACTGAGATCTTGATTGATGGAGAGAAATCAGCTTGTAACAAGAATTTGTGATAGTATTATCACAATTGTAAAGTCTTATGTCCAGACAAAACGTAATGAATACTATTGTCACTAAGATAAAAGTAAATTCACAATTAAATTGTCATATGATAATATTTTTTCATTTGATTTTAGAAATGATTATACAAGTATAAAAATAAATAAATTGTGATTAAATGCTGCACCATGATTAGATTGATTGCTATGATGATCAGTCAGTATATTTTCAATTATCATCAAATGTAATTTAACACACATTCAAGAACAGTAAGTGGCTAAGTACATTCTCATAACTAAAGTAAAGATTTTGTATACTTAAATGAATATTGTGTAAATGGACCAATGATAAAGCAGTCAGTGGATTAAATTAAAGATTATGTCAACATATTTAATTCAAGCATTTTCGCTAAATTTAGGAAAAACTAGAGTTATTTAATAGTGCTTTTATGGCTAGTGTCCACACAGGTGCAGTGGACTGTTGGATTTTTGTCTCCTAGCAACATAGATAGCAAAAATGCGCACGCTCTGTACGATGCCAATCGATCAGTGAACGCACTTGTATGAATCACTATACAAAGAATACAAAAATCTGTCTGATGCCTTCCGTATGATACGTCCGATGCTAGCCTTTAACGGTAAATCATAGTGGCAGATTGTTGCAATATGTAATATATTTCAATCAAAGTAAAAATTTCTAGGTATTTAAAAATCTAACAATTTGATTATCAACTGGTGATAAGGGCCTAGTCAGCCAAGATGGTCGCCCTGTCAAGAGGATAAGGGCCTAGTCAGCCAAGATGGTCGCCCTCTGTCAAGAGGATAACATACATATATGTAGTTCCATTTTGTTTGATTTAAGAATACCTTGTATAATGGAATTCTACCACTTTAATATCATCAGTATTGACAATTTAAGAATAAAAATGTCATTACTTGAATATGATCTGGCAGATCAAATTGAAATGGAAACAAAAAAAAAATAACCTTCAAAGTAGATAATATCATTGGAATGTATTATAAAAATAAGAATATAAAATACAAATTTAAAATGATTTATAAAAAGTTGGGATATGTCAATAATAATATTAATAGAATGAGTGATGTCCGAGCACCATGGCCAGTAAAGCCATCCTCACGTACATGCCATACTCTGCTTGACGGAAATACGCCGCTCGAGGGTCCGTGTCAAAATCTTTACTTATCTCATCGACACGAGGCAACGGATGCATCACAACCATCCTCTTCTTTGCACGGGTCATCAGCTGTGGAGTTACCACGTACAAGCCGCAAGCCTGGAAAAGAAGATGGTATGTTATTAAATGATTTGACACTTCAAAAAGTCTAGGTTCTCGTTTTTAAAAAGAGATTCATGAGTAATTAAGGTATGCTACTGCCAAAATGGCCTTCACACAATAAGATTGTATAATAAATACTTTCTTATGCAAATGGCAAGTTAATAAGTATTGATATACATGGCTCTAAAGAAGTCTTTTTTTGTCGTCCTTCGTAGCTCAGTTGATTGGGTATCGAACTGCTGATCCAATGGTTCCGGGTTCGATTCCCGGTAAAGACACAGTTTTACATTGTGTTTTCAGTTTGGATCTGTGAGACAATTAATATCTTAAGTCTCCGGAATGAGGCAACTTGTTATTGGGTGCGTGTTAAATTAATATTTGACATAGTACCTGTTAGTTGCCCGAGAAGCAATAGTAAATAAAGAAATTTTGAATTAAAACACTTAACACCCTAAACCAAAATGCCTATAATAAATCGATTTTCGTGACTCGGCTATGAAACAAAGAACCTGGTTACTATTTTCAGTGGGGACACAGTTTTTCATAGTATTTTCTCTCTGGATTTATGAAATAATAAACATCATTAATTTACTAATTGTTGTGATAATGTTTAATACAATATTATTTTTTTTATCACACCACATCTTATAATAATACAAACAAGTAGATTACTGCTGCCCAACTAGGAAACCCTGTTCAAGGGCTATCAATTTACAATTTTACAGTGATAACATACTTATGAACAGGGTGATGACAATTTCTGCACTATATTAGGGAGGCACACAATCAAAATAATTTGTACTAATAACATAATAACCAGCACTTCAATAAACATCAGACAAAACAGACACATAGCTCACATGAATCAGATCAATCAGGTCAAAATGCCTGTCATAGCTTCTGTCAACAAATCAAAACCCTTCACAACAATGCGACATTCAAATACCATAGAAATGAGGTTATGTAGAGATGAGGCAATGTCGTCAAGTGTGTTGTTGTATTTAATATGACTCACACGCGTCTCAGATTAAATCAAAACATATCAAATCAAAAAATATCAAATAATATATTTTGTATTACCTACTCAAAAAGCATCGCAAATAGTTAGATTTTATTAATAATTTTAAATAAAAATGATTTTATTGGTTATTAGTTGCTTTATTACCTTATCATACTCTTCCTGTGTTGCAAATCTTTCCCTTTGTATCCTAGTCATATAGAGGACATGGGTGTCGGCCAATACATCATTCAAACTATTGTAAATCCTTTGTGACACGCCCTTAGAGCTAACATAGTCCACAATGTGCTTTGGCATACCGAGATTCGGTGGACTCACATAGCGTAACTGAACATCGTACAATGTTAGGAGCCTTGCCAAGGAATGTACTGTGCGACCATTTTTCAAATCACCGACCATGGTTATAGTAAGTCCATTGACTGTTCCTATTTCTTCACGAATGGTAAATATATCCAAAAGGGCTTGTGTAGGATGCTCTCCGATACCATCACCGGCGTTAATGATTGGCTTGCGACAATGTAAAGCTGACCTCTGAAAATATAACAAGATTTAATATTTTTTCAGAATCAATATCAAATTTGGTGGCCTTTGTGGCTCAGTAAGATATCTGACTCCTGAGCCAAGTGTCCCAATCTGATTCTTGGTGGATTCACAGTTTTTAATCAAGTTTTCAGTTTGGATCTATGAGATAAACATCACAAGTCTCTAGAATATGTCAACTTGTTGTTGAGTACGTGTTAAATATTAAAATAAACTAAAATACTAAAAAAATCATTGTTAACTCTTATCTGGATCACAAAACGACTATCAAATTGGTTTATGATCCACATTAAAATATCAAGATAAGATAGAAAGGCATTTGATAGGCAAAAATAACTTACAGCAACTGCACCAGGCTCTGGATGTCTTAAAACTACAACATCAGCATAGCTGGCCATTATGGTTACACTGTCCTCTAATGTTTCACCTTTTTTAGCTGAAGAACTGGTAGCATCAGTGTGAATAACCGTTCCTCCTAGCCTCTGCATGGCTGCAGCAAAACTGCAACTGGTTCGAGTGCTAACCTCATAAAATATGGAAGCCATTACTTTTCCTTTCAAAATGTCATCTAAACATCTTCCTTTAGTAACCAAATTCCGCATTATCTGTGCAATATTAAAAATGTCATTCAAATGCTCTTTGTAAAACATATCGACAGACAGAATATGTTTTCCAGCTATGTCCATTCCAGGTATCTTCTGACGTCCCTGCAAAGTTTCTTTTGGATTTTGATAGTTAGAAGAACTATCGCATCTTTGACGAATTGCGGATATAAAAGGTATTGGAGATAAACTTCGTAACCCATTTTCTGAAGCAAAGTGAACTCCCAGTTTGTTCTGACCTTCGTTATAAGCTCTAGGGTAAAGATCACTATCCATATCATGGTCAGTCGACCTACTCACATCAATAGATTTTGTTCCCTCAATTAAAATCTCTTGAGCTGAATTAGGTCGACTAATTTCTTGTTTTTCAGATACAAATGGAACATGAACACTTTTTTTGCTAGCTGGCCAGTCCTTGACATTTTGGCCAAATCCTGGGGGAACTAATACTTGTCCTTCTACATAAGCCACCTCACCTCTTAGTACAACTCTATGAACAGCACCTCTGACTTTCATTCCTGCAAATGGAGTCCATTTTGATTTAGTGAAAGCCATTGAATCGGGAATGATCCATTCATCATCAGTATCAACTTCAATATAGGTATTAGGTTGCTCTGGTAAGTTAAATATACGTCTAGGATTTTTGTGAAACTTGTTGACAAGGTCTTCCATAGTTAACCGTCCTTCATGAACTGCATTCAAAAGAAGAGGCAAAATAGTTTCCAGTCCTGGGAATCCGGGAGGTGCGTTTTTTGCAGATTTTTCCTCCACCGTGTGTGGAGCATGATCAGTAGCAAATACATCAATTATATCCATATTATTCCATAGTTCGGCTTGATCTTCGGGAGAAGCTAAAGAAGGTCGTACTTCCCCTTTCTTTACACCAATTTTTTTTAAGTCATTAGTACTGAGAAAGAGATGATGAGGGCACACTTCACAAGTAACTTTCATACCCCTTTCTTTAGCTGCTTTAATTACTAAAATTTCTTGCTTTCTTGCTACGTGGCAAACATGAATAGGACGGTCTGTAAGTGATGCTAAGAGGATAATAGCTGCTGTTGTTTCATTTTCTGCATGCACACAAATGGGAGATTTTTTAGGCCAGTTTTGAAGATGTTTTTGCCAAAGAGTCATGTCATTTAATTTGAGATTAGAGAAAGTTTGATTGAGATACATTTTAAGAGCAACTGCTTTTGGCGCCAATTCACACACATTTGGATAATTTGTGGCAGATGCACCAGCAAAAAGAGCATAATCACAACGTGCACCAACTTTAGCTAATTCTTGTACATACTGCATTGATTCTTCATCTAAAACAGCAGGAGTTGTATTAGGCATGGCACAAATGAGCGTAATACCACCAGCGAGAGCTGCAGCTGTGGCAGTACTGAAATCTTCTTTGTGAATTGCACCTGGTTCTCTGACATGAACGTGAACATCAATAAAGCCTGGAAGTTTGACTATATTTCTGGATGTCATGCAATCTGTGTGAGTTTTCATTGGGGGCAGACATCCAATTCTACGTATTGCCTGAAAATTTACACACAAAATATATAAATTCAAAACATATTTTTTAAAACAAACTTGAAATACAAAAAATCTTATAAATCATATAAAATAAATAATTTCTAAACATATAGAGATGAGTGGTGGCAGAGTGGTTAGCGCGCTGGGTTTGTAATCCAGTGGTTGCGAGCTTGAATACTGTCACGACCGATTACGTTGAACATACATACACCTATAATTATAGTTAATTTTCAACCAAATATTCAAATTTATTAATGCCATAGTTAATTAGAAAATGATGAAGATTACTAATAGCATAATATAAAGCAATCAATTTTAGACAACTTACTTCTACAAGTAACTTTGCACATTTAACGTCTGTTATGAGTGGAACAGAATAGTCAACAGCAAGTCTGCGTGTCCTATATCCATGTGTGGTGAAGGACGAGACACGTCGAGCACCTCCATTTCTCATTGGAAGATTGATCACCAATTCCAGTTGTTTTTTTGCCAGGAATTCTGCAAGATGCATGAGATCACCCTGATCTTTGTCGATGCTATCAAAAGTCCATTGCACACTCTCTACCTACAAAGAGAACAAAAAAAAACATTTCAAACATAATATACACAATGATAACTATTTATTATTAAAGGAGCTATCAGACAGGCAGCTACGCTGATATGCAGCTATGGAAACACTGGTCAGTTGGAAGGAATTGCCGAATGGCAAAAATCTCACCACTTGCGCAGGGTGCAAGGAAGTATATATAATTATTATGCTGATATGTCTGATCTGACATCAGTATTTACTTTTTTTTTTTAATTTAAAAAAAATGAATATGTACTTGTTAAACGAGTACATATATATCTTCCTACGTTCCCTAAAGTAAGCATAAATGCTTGTTCAGTCTGTCAAATCTATTTTTGAACACATTTATACTCTGTGCAATAACAAATGTCAATGGCAGCACATTCCAAGCATCCACAAATCTATTGAAATGCTTCCAGGGATTCTGCTTTTGTTTTTTTTTTTTAGTTTAGTTTAAGGCAATTCACCCTGTAAAGAGTGCTATGTGCCAATTATTTCATGTCAGAGGAGAAAAGTTAATTTTATTATAAATTTATGTCATTCAATGAAAGGAATTTTGAAATAACGGACAGTACACGTGAATTATTAAGAGACAAAAGATGTTGGATATTAAGTGGAGATTGGTGAGTGATTTTAATTAATTGTTTGTATATATTTTTGAAGGCGGAATTATTTTTACAGTTAAAAAATACATGATCAATTATCTCATCCTCATCACCACACTGGCAAAGTGGGCTATTTAGAACTCTAATTCTATACAGATGGAGGCAATTGAACAATGGCCAATTCTCATTCTAGAAATACACGATATTAATCGTTTAGATATGTTTCTATTATAAAACTATGGTTTAGAGGAAATTTTTTGTTGGATACCTGCATGATAAGCACCCTTATAAATGAATCGAATATTTTTATTAAATGCATATGCGCAAACATTGGATTTTTTTCCCTGTCGGGAGTCAAAGATATTTTTTAACAGATTTTTAATTATCTCAATAGAGACAAAGTTGGAATATTTATTGTAGGAGAACCGGGAAATCAAGGCACCTACAGGGCTTACGACCTGTCATCGGCTGGTTTTACGTGATCACTTTATGCGCTTGCGCAACGTTCACCAATTATGCCTTTTTAATGAGATCCCTATCAATTCAATTTTGAAAGTTCTATATCTAAAGTAATAAAGCAATCAATATGTTAGTGTATGTGTGTGTGTATGTGTGTGTTTGTCTCACGCCTTTTGAAAAACCAAGAGCATCTAAAAATCTAATTTATGTGCGAACATGTACCAGTATACCTGATGCAGTGTCACGCTAAAAATAATGCGATTAAAATGCTGAATTTTAAAGATATTTCAATAATTATTTTTTTCATACAAAATTTTCCAAGTCATATCTGTCAAAAAAGTGTACATTTTGCACGCAAATATCTGTTTGTTTAAAAGTTAGAAGTACGTATTTACACGAAAAAAATATATTTTCAAGTATAACTTAGCTTTTAAGTGAAAAACATGGTGAATATTTTGTCTAATTATAATGTTTAACTTATTTTTAAAGTAAGCGTTTTGTACAAATGTACATATAACCCCGCCATTTTAATATCTTTTCATACGATATTTAATTTTCCCACCGAATGAATATGTTCTTTAAAATAATATACCTTTGAAATAAATGTGATTATGAAATAATAAAATGAAACACAAGACTTTATAGCAAGTTTTAAGACATATATTGTTAAAGTCTGTTAATTATTAGTAAAGATATAGGCATAATAAAATTGCATAATTTGTATATAATATTTGATATTTCGGACAATTTTCGTTTTTGTGGCTTCGAACAAACCAATGTAGGTACCTACCTACATATCCAAAAAATGTATCGAGCCCATTTGATATTAATATTGGAATGGTTACTATGGTAACGGAAAGATTCTGATATTCAAATAAAATTTGTTATGAATTGAATTTATTTAGAACATTGTTGTAGGTAGGTACCTACCTATTACTATTTACTTACAAATCACACAACAATATACTGATTTCCTATCAGAAAATTGTATGCGATGTGCTCCTAAACCGTTTGTCCGATTATTATGAAACTTTGGTGAATTGTCGAGCGTTTGCCCGGAATGGTTTCTGGATTTAAACTTTTTTCTTATTCTTCTTCTTCTTCGTGTATTTGGTCATTTCACCTATGAAGGGGGAGTATTCTGGGAAAAGAAGGTCCGACTGTCCCTCCATCTCTTCGCAGGTCTTCCAGGACGGTTTGTGGATTTAAACTTTTTTCTTCTTCTTCTTGATCGTGTATTTGGTCATTTTACCTTAGAAGGGGGACTAACCTGGGAGAAGAAGCTACAATTGTCTTTCCATCTCTTCGCAGGTTTCTGGATTTGAACTTTTTTCTTCTTCTTCTTCTTCTTCGTGTATTTTTGGTCATTTTACCTATGAAGTTGGAGAATCCTGGGAGAAGAAGGTCCAACTGTCCTTCCAACTCTTCACAAGTCTTCCAAGACGGTTTTTGGATATAGACTTTTTTCTTCTTCTTCTTTTTCTTCTTCATCCAATTTTCCTTCCATATCTTCGCAGGTATCTGGATTTAAACTTTTTTCTTCTTCTTCTTCGTATATTTAGTCATTTTACCTTTGAAGGTGGAGTATCCTGGGAAAAGAAGGTCCTTTCATCTCTTCGCGGTTCTTCCAGGATGGTTTTTAGATTTAACTTTTCTTAACCGACTGAAGGGACGGGATGTAATGAAGGGAAGGGATGCACTAAAGGGCCTGAAGGGACGGGAGGTATAAAAGGTCCTGAAGGGACGGGAGGTACTGAAGGGCCTGATTGGTAGGGACGTAATGATGGATTGAAGGGACGGGAGGTACTGAAGGGCCTGAAGGGACGGGAGGTTCTGAAGGGTCTGAAGCGACGGTTCATGGAGTCTAATTCTTTTTCTTCTTAATTTTATGTAGACCTTACAGTTTTTACACAAACTATTTCCTTTGGTCTTTTGCTTCGTTTTCTTATTTTATGTAGAACTTTGGTGAATTTTATACAAACTATTTCCTATAGATTAATCTTCTTCTTCTTTTGTGAAGACCTTTTAGTCTGTTTTTATACAATCTATTTCAAATAATTCTTCTATTTTATGTATTTTTTCTTATTTTATGTAGACCATTGGGATAGTTTTTTATACAAACTATTTCTTATAGTCTTATACTTATTCTTCTCTTTTTTATTTAGACTTTTGGGTTAGTTTTAAGTCTACTGGTCTTTTGTGCAGAAATATTATTAACAATATGCACACTTGATGAAAATACATATGTAAAAACGAATGGGATGTGACGGTGTAATCTGCACTAGAATCTTTTCAATACTTTTGTTTAATCAAATTTTAACCATTTATATCATCCTATTTTGAATAATTTTCAACGCTTTCATATTTTATTTCGTTGACGATATTTAAAGAATGGGGGTTTTGGCCATTACTGAACTCTTCACAACGTTTATATTTAAATTATAAACTAATTACTATTTATTTATTTATTTATTTCTTTTATTTATTTATTTATTTATTATAAACAATACAATACAATACAATGTTGATTACATACTAGAGTTAGAAGTTACATATGTTTGTGTGTGTGTGTGTGTGAGGGTGTGTGTGTGTGTGTGTGTGTGTGTGTGTGTGTGTGTGTGTGTGTGTGTGTGTGTGTGTGTGTGGGTGAGGGTGTGTTTGTATGTGTGTTTGTGTGTGTGAGGGTGTGTGTGTGTGTGTGTATGTGTGTGTGTGAGGGTGTGTGCGTGCGTGTGTTTGAGTGTGTGTGTGTGTGTGTGTGTGTGTACTATAGTTTAAGTCTTCTTCGTTAATGTAGACTTTTGTGTCAATTTTAAGTCTATCAGTCTAATTGTGCAAAAATATAATGCACACTTGATGAAAAAATATAAAAACGAATGGGATGTGACCAACACTAGATCTTTTCAGTACGCATTATTTAATCAAATTTTAACCACATTCCAACATCCAAAATTACTAATTTTTTTTTATATGTACATATTACAATTTGTTTTCGATGATAATATATAAAAATGGGGGTTGTGGCCAAACCAATCTCTTTACAACGTTGATAAACAGTCATATTTAAAACCATTACGCATAGTCCATGCCAGCAGAAATTATATATTATACTTCATTCACACTTTATAGCAATATATAAAAAAGCATGGGTTGTGGCCATCACGAACATTTTACAATGCTTAAACTCAATCAAATTTCAAACCACTTTTCATGGTCCGATTTTGCAAAATAATTGGGTGACAATATTATAAAAACGATTGCTTATTCCTTCACAATTTTACATTCTTGGCCAACGGCGGGACATAAAAGCTAGTATTGTAATACTGAAATTCTTTTCGCTTGAAAATAAGGAATTTTTACTTCAGCCATCTATGGGTGAAATTATGAACAACAATCTTATTATTTTTTATTTATTTTGTTGTAACGCCATCTATTGAGAGAATTGGTTTTTTGTAAATAATGAAAGCTACAATTCTTATATCTGAGGTGACAATGCATTTTTCGCATAGAAGTCACCCCTGAATTGCGCCAGACTTATAAGGTCATTTTTGTCTTATTTACCTACTTGTACCAATGTGTAAGTAATCGAATATTTTTATTATTGCATATGCGCAAACATTGGATTTTTTTCCCTGTCGGGAGTCAAAGATATTTTTTAACAGATTTTTAATTATCTCAATAGAGACGAAGTTGGAATATTTATTGTAGGAGAACCGGGAAATCAAGGCACCTACAGGGCTTACGACCTGTCATCGGCTGGTTTTACGTGATCACTTTATGCGCTTGCGCAACGTTCACCAATTATGCCCTTTTTAATGAGATCCCTATCAATTCAATTTTGAAAGTTATATAATAAAAAATATTCAAAGTACTTATTTTATTATTAATACTGCATAAATGATAAATTGTTCCTCCACAGTTTGCATCCATACTTTTTATGATTTTCTATTAATTATTATTATAAAATTCAGCTTACCTAGAGATGAACATACAGCTTCGGGTTCGACTAAAATTGACCTATGGTCGGACACAAGTTTATTTATGTACCATTGTTTTGTATGTGATTTTTTCCCATTTTGATTATATTATATTCAAACTTATAAACCATATAATATTATATTTAAAAATGAATTAAAATTTATAAAGCAAATTACAGATCCATTAGTGTGAGGGGTAAGATAATATTTAAAACATCTTAAATTTGGCATATCTGTAATTCCTATCATAGCAATGATGTGAAAATCTTCAACATAATTAATTACCTTGATAAATAAAGTAATACATCAATATTATATACTAAAGTGTCATAAGTTATTCATATCTATACTACATATTAAGTAGGTATGTATACTATGCCCCCAAGTCAAATTGAAAACGCTGTTCGTTTTCGCCAAGCGCTAATTTTTTTTGTATGGGATTTGACGTTTGTTGTTTGTTATTGTAGAAAAAATTTCTACAACAAACGTCAAATCACATACAAAAAAAAAATAGCGCTTGGCGATAACGAACAGCGTTTTCAATTTGACTCAGGGCCCATGTATGTACTTAATAACACAGAAAAACTTAATAATAAAAAACCTTTAGACTTGCAAATATAATAATCATTTTATTATTTTATTTGAATTTTTATTCTGTAATTTAAATTCAAAACAACACTAATCAGCTTCACAGAACCAACCCTCGCAGTAGACCGCCTAAAGTATGGAGGGATAGCTGAGTCCAATTCGCAAGGAGACCTCTTTAAACAGACCCAAATGTCTACATAAAAGAAAAAGATCATGAAAATCAATTGATGACAGGGCGTAAGATTGAGGAAAATTGTTTTCATTTTCTTCCTGCTTTTTTATTGATAGGTAATAAAAAGGGTATATAAATCTATACAACCCAATTTGATTAAAATTTCTCAAATATGTTAAATAATGTGTTTAAAAAAATACCCTAAGTATTTGTCAATATTTCTCTAGTGAATGTTTGTCACACAATTTGAAAATTGATCATAAATGCCCCTAAAAAAGTTATTAGAAATATCCTGTTTTACAGAATTTTTTAAAATTACACCATGACTATGTATCATAAAGAAATATATCTTTTATGTGTTTAAAGTGTGGATAAAATCAAAGTGAATGTTCGTGATATTTTTTTTATTTTAAATCAGGTTTGCTCTTAAAATGAAAAAAATCAACAAATTTTGTGTTTCCGATAATTGAAATCACATATAAACACATTTTAACATACATGATAGTTGCCTTTACTAACACGTAACTTCATAGTGTATTAGCCAGTTTTAATAAGTCATGTTTTTGGTCACTAGATTTAGCGTTATATGCCATCTTTCATCAATATATGATTTACTTCAAAAGAAAATGAATTATTAAATTGTTTTTTTTTTCATATTGATAGAAGAAAATACATCATATTGAATGATATCTTTATACATATCTAATGTTTAAGGACAAAAATAATCCAAAGATTATTCATAAATACTTGAAGATTATGGAGAATAGTATTATCAAAGTTGAAAGAATATATAGTATCTAAGAGTACCTACTTATGATTCATAAAAATGTTATGGTAAAAAATAATTAAAATTATCTCGTAACATGAGTGGAATGCTTTTAAATAAATGTTAAAATTATTATTACATTTAAAAATAAATTATCTGAAGATTATAATTGATTCTGTTATAAAATGCGTTTTAGAATGGGTTCATCAATTAATTTATTTATTATTAACACTATTTGTACATACATATAATATTACATTGTACAAATGGTGGACTTATTGCCTGGAGGCAATTTCTTCCAGTCAACCATCTAAAAAATTACATGATAATTATGTTTCAGCATAATATACGATATAACAGTTTAGATAATATAAATACTCTTATTCAAATATAACTGCAAAAAACAACGATATGAATAGAGGGGAAGAGTGAGTGTTTAAAGTTAGATTTTAAAATGGTTTCTAAAAATACTGTTGTTTAAAATAAAAAATATTGTATTCGTAATGCTAGCCTTACATGTTATAAGATACCTGCCAGGTTTACCTGTTTACGTCACCTGTACATGTACATGTGTATGTTATAAAACTGTGCAGTTATACATATAGCAGGTTAACCTGTTAGGTATACCATTGCGCGTATGGCCAGCATTAGAACAAAATAAAAATAAAACAACATAACAGTGTCTTTAGGGCTATATTATAGTAGGTACAAATATAAACGTCATGGTTGCGATTTATATTAAAATTTTCAAATTTTGGATGTGTCATTTAGGATAGATAAATTTTCCAGAATTTAGATTGATAAGGTAGGCATTTTCAGTTTATTTTCAAGTGATGTAAATGTGTCATTTAGCATAGATAAATTTTTCAGAATTTGGATTTATAAGGTAGGCATTTTCAGTTTATTTTCAAGTGGTGTAAATTTGCAATTTAGCATAGATAAATTTTCCAAAATTTGGATTCATAAGATAGTTATTTTCAGTTTATTTTCAAGTGGTGTAAAAATGTGTCATTTAGCATAGACAAATTTTCCAGAATTTGGATTAATAAGGTAGGCATTTTCAGTTTATTTTCAAGTGGTGTAAAAATGTGTCATTTAGCATAGATAAATTTTCCAAAATTTGGATTGACAAGGTAGGTATTTTCAGTTTATTTTCAAGTGGTGTACATGTGTCATTTAGCATAGATAAATTTTCCAAAATTTGGATTGAGAAGGTAGGTATTTTCAGTTTATTTTCAAGTGGTGTAAATGTGTCATTTAGCCATAGAATTATAATATACTAGAATGATCATTTGCCTGAAGTAAACGAAGCCGCTTTTTGTTTTCCAATTTGGGTTACATTTGCCGTGAGGATATTCAGTAATCATTTGACCGCCCGCGTGAAACGTTCTCCGTATTTATTAAATAAAACGTGGTCAAAATGCCCAACTGTGCAGTGTCGAGTTGTAAAAACTATCCCAGAAATAATGGAAACATTATGGAAATCTCATTTCACTCGTAAATATCGTGTTTTTCTATTAATATAGTAAAAAAAGACAAATACGTTATATTCAAATGAATCGAAATTAAGAACACGACATTTCATCGAAAGTTGTTACCTCTCAAACATTTTTTCCCCATTTTTGTGATTAGTACATAATAATCTGTATTATGAAAACGGCTGTTTTAAAAATTATTTACATTTTTTTTCATGGTAGTGTTTACGAGTGTGCTATAATATTAATTTATTAACTTATGATGATACAATAATACTATTAAAAGTTATTTATTTATTTTATTATTTTTATTTATTTATTTTATTTGGGTGGTAGCAAAGCGGTTAGCGCGCTGATTAGCGCAGTGGTCAATCCGGGTCACCACATAAATTTAACTCGGTTGATAGTTGAAAAATATATAAGACTTAGATGTTTTTACATTTATAAAGCAAAAAACCATAAACTGTTAGCATCATCCAAACGCCAAATATATAAAAAAAAACAATTACAATTTCAAGGTCTTTAGGTAATTCGATTGTTTTTTTTTCATAGAGTAATAATAATTACAATTTCAAGTTCTTTAAGTAATTTTATTGTTTTTTACATAGAGTAGGTAAACTCAGTTTAAGTTTATAAGCGATTCGTTTCGTTTTTTCTTTATTTTTTTCAAGAGAACGAATATGTTCTTGTAACAAGTATATACATATACATTCCTTAAACCAAGCATAAATAGGAACTTGTGCTACATCATATAAGTGAACGAAATCGGTCGTAGCAGGATTAGAACTCGCGACCATTGGATTACTAACCCAGCGCGTTAACCGCTCTGCTGCCGTCCGTCTATTAGGAAGACCACATAAGAGATGGAAGGCCAGTTGGACTTCATCATCTCAGGAAGCAGAGATGACCTTTCTACAAATTTACACCTTGTTCTTGTTACT
Organism: Molanna angustata; assembly: GCA_963576475.1. NCBI lineage: Eukaryota > Metazoa > Arthropoda > Insecta > Trichoptera > Molannidae > Molanna > Molanna angustata. The sequence goes on from OY754970.1 coordinate 18,522,311, forward strand.
TTGTTCAGTATTATGTACTCGTAGATAATTTGTTCGTTTTGACTATTAAATAAAATAGACCATCGAATCCATTACACGATATTTTATATTCCTACGAATTCCCTCTAATCCTAGTTATTTTCGTTAGTATAAAATAATTTATTATTTTTTAATATCTCAATTAATTACCGATTGGAGGTTTTGTATTGTAAATCCAATGTTTTATTTCATATTTGATCATATTAAAGATTTGTGCATATTTATTTTTCTCTCAAATCCCAATTATTAATATATTTACAAAAACCTGCGATAAAACAAGTTCTCTCAAGTTTGTATGATGTTGGCTTGTGACACAAGAATAATGAAATATTGAGGCAAGTACATAGGTATGGAAAACATCTAAAAACATCCAACGTCAAAGCGGAACTATTGACTTAATTTGACTTTGTACGTGGTAAATACAGTAACTAAAAAATAAAAAATTAACCATCACAATGTAACGCAAATAATAACATTAAAAATTTTAATAATTAAAAGGTAAGGTAAGGAATAGAAGAGGTCATGGGTGTCCAAGATAAGGATGGTACGACCATGTGAACAACAGACGAACATGTATAAGACAATGTATGAATGTTTACTAGGCGATGAATGTGTCTTAAGATTCGACTTTTCAAGCTTTTTATATTTCTTTCTTTCACAATATCATTCACATGGTCATGCCAACCCTTTCTGGGGTGGTCAGTCGTTCATCATTCATTCTTTAAATATGCATGGATGTAAAGGAAGCTAGGAATGTGTGCAAAAATAGAGGAGTATGGCGCTTGGTTCTCTCTGCTTACTCTGTAAGGGATATGGCGTGATGGTATGTATGTAAAAAATATATATTTATTACTAACTCAAATAATGACATTAAAATTATTAACACCATTTATATAGGGAATTTTTTAACTGTTTGCAACATTATTTACACACACAGTCATACCGAGTGGTAATATACGTACAACGCTTACCGACAGTATTACACATACATAGACAAGAGCCGGCTTCTCTTATACAGCGAGAGTTTGTATGGGAATGAGAATTCTTGTATATTATAATTCTATGCATTTAGCATAGATAAATTTTCCAAAATTTGGATTGACAAGGTAGGTATTTTCAGTTTATTTTCAAGTGGTGTAAATGTGTCATTTAGCATAAATTTTCCAAAATTTGGATTGACAAGGTAGGTATTTTCAGTTTATTTTCAAGTGGTGTAAATGTGTCATTTAGCATAAATTTTCCAAAATTTGGATTGACAAGGTAGGTATTTTCAGTTTATTTTCAAGTGGTGTAAATGTGTCATTTAGCATAGATAAAGTTAAATTTAGATTGATAACGTAGGTATTTAAGCCATTAAAAGGCACAAATGGAGAATATTGTACAATCGATCACGTAAAACAGCCGATGACCGGTCGTAAGCCCTGTAGGTTCCTGCTTTTCCGGTTCTCACATAAATATATAACAATCACTTCCTTACACCCTCCGCGAGTAGCGAGTTTACTGCCAAATAACAATTTCTTCCAAATAACCAGTGTTTTCAGCCCAGATAAGCAATATTTGCATGAGAAATTAAAAAAACTTAAATATTTTTTCCTCTGCTGGGGATCGAACCTAGGACGCCGGCGCAGATGCCAAACGACTTACCAACTGTGCCAGGGCGCACGGCTTATAATGTAATATATATTTCCTCTTCGTCTCTATTGAGATATTATTTGTCATAAAATAATAAAGAATAGAAAAACGAAACATTTTGATAATTGAAAAAAAAGAAGATTGTTAGACTATAAAAAATCTTTTTATCCATTCAAAATGTAAAAAGTTTTAATTAAAAGAAAATTAAGGTTTGTTTTCCATATTATTTTCCAAAAACGTAATATTCGAATGCAAATAGCATAATTATTATTATAATTTATACAATTATTGTAAAACTCAAACTGTATAGCGATCTCAATAATAATATGTCGGCGTTGAGGGAAAGACAATTATATTTACATACATGTGTGGTATAATGTGTTTCCGAAGAAAATTAATATTGTAAGTATAACACGCTTACGTGTCTTAAATTGCACGTTTTGAATATTCACGGCTCATTCGGGAATCGAGTTACTAAACTGAGAAGAAATTAATCGAGTTACTAAACTGAGAAGAAATTAATCGAGTTACTAAACTGAGAAGAAATTAATCGAGTTACTAAACTGAGAAGAAATTAATCGAGTTACTAAACTGAGAAGAAATTAATCGAGTTACTAAACTGAGAAGAAATTAATCGAGTTACTAAACTGAGAAGAAATTAATCGCGTTACTAAACTGAGAAGAAATTAATCGAGTTACTAAACTGAGAAGAAATTAATCGAGTTACTAAACTGAGAAGAAATTAATCGCGTTACTAAACGGCTGAATTGAGAAGAATTAATCGCGTTACTAAACGGCTGAATTGAGAAGAAATTAATCGCGTTACTAAACGGCTGAATTGAGAAGAAATTAATCGCGTTACTAAACGGCTGAATTGAGAAGAATTAATCGCGTTACTAAACGGCTGAATTGAGAAGAATTAATCGCGTTACTAAACGGCTGATTTGAGAAGAATTTAATCGCGTTACTAAACGGCTGAATTGAGAAGAATTAATCGCGTTACTAAGCGGCTGAATTGACAATAATTAATCGCGTTACTAAACGGCTGAATTGAGAAGAAATTAATTGCGTTACTAAACGACTGAATTGGGAAGAATTAATCACGTTAATAAGCGTCTGAATTGAGAATCGCGTTATTAAACGGCTGAATTGGGAAGAATCAATCACGATACTAAACGGCTGAACAGTTTCCATCATGATACCCGACGGATTAATAGAATTAATCGAGTTATAAATAGACTGAACGAGTAGAATTAATCGCGTTAACAAACGGCTGAATAGTATTGATCGCGTTACCAAACGGCTGAATAGAATTAATCGCTTTAATAAACGGCAGAATTTATTTATTTATTTATTTACGGCAAATTGCCTTTTACACACATGAACAATAATGAAGTACACAGCATTGAATTACAAAAGAAAAAAATAAAAATATCATAAACACATTTAAAAAGAAAAAAAAGGTACTTTTACAAAAATAGTAAATATAAAAAATAATATTAAGTGAGTGGAAAAAAATACAATTTAAAATAAAAGATATAGGTACTCAGGTATACATATTGAGATATAAAAATCATTAAAATATACAAAAACAATATACGCACTTCGAAAAAAAGAAAAAATAATAATTATCATAAAAAAAATTAAAAACTATATAATAAAACAACAAAAATTTGATAAAAAAAAATAATAATGTAAATAAAAATAAAAGAACTATAAAAACAATAATACTTACAAAACTAAATAATAAAACAAAACAAATGACAAAAAAAAAATTAATCAATATATATGTCACCTTGCCACCTCGGTACAGGCTCAGCCTAGTGAGGTGGTATATACCAAATAATCCTATAAAAAAAATGTTTCATATAACTTATTTAAATTGTACTTTTTTGTAATATTGTTTGTAACTATATTGTTATATTTTGTTTGGTTTCAATAATAAAAAAAAAAAAAATATGTATATAGAATTCGTATAAACGGGGCGTTCCATACCTACGTATTTTGAATCCCGAATATTGATATAAACGAAAAAATACTATATTTTAGTAGCAAAATACCTACCAATCATTGACCAAGAATCTATGATTACTCTGTGTTTTATTGCGTTTCACTCAGTCAAATAAACTGATAATGCTGCCATGCGGCCAAATAAAATTCCTCTAATGTCAACACTTGCTTTTTTAATGATTTATACAAATTTATCAGAAGTAATTTTTACATAAATTACAAAAAGAAGAAAAAATCCCTAATTTCAGGGAATATCTTATTTTTTGAAGCATAACAACACCAACTGAAATTATACCTACATAAGTATGAAGTGCACTCTACCTATACTTATTTTTACAATCACATAATATTTTGTTTTTACACTACCACCGAGAAATAAATAATAATATTTAAAATCTAGAATTCTGTAAAAAAAGATATTTTTAAAAGGCGCTTTTTCGGATATGTGGAAATCGGATACAAAGAGATAAAATTGTAGGTAAGAAATCGATATGAATCAAAGTTGTACTATTGTTTGTTTTCCCAGTTATACTAAGTGACAAATGGGCTCAAAAACTGTTTAGATCTTGACTATAATCAGACGCATATTATAGAGTACTTTTTAAAAATCCGTAAGGTATCATATTTGGGCCACATTCTGCGAGGAGAAAAATATCAATTGTTGCAGCTGATAATACAGGGCAAGATTGAAGGTCGTCGAGGAGTTGGGAGAAGGCAGATGTCTTGGATGCGCAATATCCGACAGTGGACTGGAATAACGCAGGTAGGAGAGCTGGTCCGAATGGCGCAGGACAGAGAGACATTCTCCAGAGTGATCGCCAACGTCGGGGGGACCTGATACGGCACACAGAGAAGAAGATAGTACTTCCACTATAATAACTCCTTCTGTATTTTTGTGTTGTCAGATACAAGAAACTAAACCTTTCCAGATGCGACAAAATATAGATAGCGCTAAAAGAAAAATTGTTAAAATAAAATAAATTTTGGATAGGGTGGTAGAAGCAGCATTATCCGCGTCCAATTGGATTTGGTTGCGCAGGGGAGTAGAATATCAGTCGGAGGTTGGTGGGTGAGTGGTGAGCGTGACTCGAATCATAAATAGGCCCCTTAAGCCCGCATACACGGTCGCAAGACCATGTGGCTCGAGTATTCTGGCTGGTACTCTGGTCGCCTGTGCTCGTGGGACTGGATTCGAGTACCCGGCGAAACCACGATTGCCTTTCCCTTTAATATCTTTGGATAAATTAATTCTGTAGTATTCGTCAAAAATTAAGAATTATAAAGATTGGTAATTGACACACCCCCCAAAAGAAATAAAAGAGTTTAAAAATAATTTATAAAAGCAAAGTCTTCCACACAGAGTAGCGAATTAATTCAAATGTTAGCAACTCCGCAGAACCAAATTAGCCAGATTGTCAACTATGCAAGCATACCACCAAAAGAAAGATGTGAATTCGTAACAGTTATATTTAAATTAATATATTAAGGGACTATTCGTCCTGTTTTGTTTTTACGAATGCATTTTAAAACAGTCTTCGTGAATGGAGCTATCCCAAGCAGTTTCTGTGATATATTCGATTGACTGTGATAAAAACTGTGTCTCCACCGGAATTCAAACCCTAGAACTTACGCTCGAGTTAGATATTTTATCAATTGAGCTACGAAAGCCGACAATAATCATAATTTTCTTTGTCCAGTTGTACCCCTTAGTCTATCCAAATCTGCCTCTTGGGCGTCCAGATGCACTCCCCTGTGGGACACATTTGGACGAAGGGAATGCTTTCACTATTTCAATGACATATTTGGTTAATAAACTATGTTAGAGTAATAATGTCACCTTCAATATCCACTTAAAGGTTTTGGAAAATTAAAAAAATAGACAAAATGTATTTTTGTCCAAACGTGTCTCCCTCTCCCCTACAGTTATCTGCAAATAACTCTGCTGTGCAGAACGCAAATTTGGGTGTTTTGCCTAGTACCTACGTATTATGTGCAAACCGCCCTCCTCCACGGCGAAAATTCAAAAGTTATTTGCCGGAAATTACAACAATTAAGTCTCCAAATTAATTTGTTTTTTTTTTTCTGAATTTTCTTTCATATAAACCTAACTGTAAAACAACAAATAAATAAGTACTTATGTATACCTATGTATAAAAGTAGAACAAGTATTATTTTGTTATTAGGCAGCATGCAGATATTTCGCGTATCATTGTGCTCTCTTAACTTGAGCCATTGTAGTATGATCGACTATATTTATTTTTGTCTAGCATAATCATCATCATCATCACTGGCGCTACAGTCCGCTACGGACCCTGGCTTCCTCCAGAAATAGTCTCCATCCCTCCCTATCGACCACCAGTCTTCTCCAATTAATCAGGTCTATTTCCCTGATATCGCACAGCACGTCATCCAGCCATTTCAATCTAGGTCTGCCTCTACTCCATCTCCTTTCGGGACAGGTTTTATTTTTTTAGAGTACGGTCATCCATCCGGCAAACATGTCAACGTAGACGCTTAATAAATTGGACTACATTTGTTTCATTGTAGGTATAGCTCATGATTATACCGTATTCCTAGTGTAGATTCAAAACATATTAAAAATGATCCATGTGATGATCAATACGTAGAATGTGTGTAGGCAGCAATGGCAGAAGACAGTATTGTCGGTAAATTTGTCTTGCAAGTATCCAATAAAAGTAGAGTGAAAGTCGTTCAAATTTATATATACCTACATACGAAAGAAAAATATAATTCATATGTAATATTATACACACATTGTTGTTAATATGAATTATTAAATAAATTAAATCGCAAACGCAGACGCGAAATTTTTTCGGCAGTACGTAAAGTATATGAATAATTTTATAGGTGTTCCCAAAAATACTTGATATTATAATATAGGTAATACCAAAGTCATATACCGTGAAACTTATACACAGCGGGTACAATTCAATTTTACATAAAATGCAGAAATTGTCAATCTATCGGAAGTTTTATAATCTTTGGAGACAAACAGAAATAAAGTTAATAATTCTCAAATATTTGTATACCTTCAGAAAAGTATTATGAAGAGCCTGGAAAATATAGAATTTGACGAATATATTATTGTATCTCACAGGAAATGAATAAAATTTAAGAAATCCGTTTCCAGCCCTAAAATATTAATGAAAAACAAAACTTGCATTACATATTACAAGTATTGAGTACAGTTCGTGATCCATTATATAGGATCACGTTCATGAGATATGAAAAAGGTAATTATTCTTTGATAATGTATTTTAAAACCAATTATTTTCATCGAATTCTGTTTTGGAAACTAGTACAATTTTTTATATCAAACTTTGCTATGAATCAACTACAAAGTTGTTTAAAAATTAAGAAATAAAATTTAAATTACGTCTGTCCATTTTGAGTGTAATGATGCTGGTACATTATTTACACAAATCGACTTATTATTACCAAACTTCCGAAAGACGTCAATTATCTTAAGAAGAGAGTCTTTGACGCATGCGTTCTCCCGGTTCTGACGTATGGTTATGAAACTCTTGTGTCTACTAACAGAATGCTACTTAATATACCAGAAGCACAAAGTGCCATGGAAAGGAGAATGCTGGGTATTTCGTTAAGAGAAAGAAAAACCTTGTTGATAAGAGAGAAAACCATGGTATCCGTCGCTGTCCAAAAGGTTGCCAACCAGAAATGGTGCTGGGCAAGGCATGCCACCCCAGACGGACTAAGAAAGTGTTGGTATGGCGACCTACAATGGGCAAAAGTGTTGGAAGGAACAAGGTGTTCTGAAGAGTGGCTGGAGGAGGTCTGTCCAAGATAGAAGACTGCAGAGGTCTCAGGTGCAGGCCTAATATGTCCATTACTGGACGAAAGAGGGCTGACGATGAAGTGATGACACAAATCGTTAAAAATCGAAGATATAAATATTAAGTACACACAATGGAACACAGAAAAATAAACATGAATATGCTTTTTATGAAATATCTATATGTTGAGAGCAGAAATGCATGTTTAGGTATTTGTGCTTTATGAAATTCTGCTGAATATAATACGATAAATATATCAGTCGACTGAAAATGAAATATTGGAGCCCCGCGTTGTGGATTGTGGATACCTGCTTTAGAACGTTGAACAAAAAATATATATTTTTCTATCAGTTCGATTTGAGCAATACAATAGCTTCCGTTCAAGTTACCGCCATCGCGAAAATATTATCTCGGGATTCTTTTAATAAGGAAATCTGATGATCGATAATCTATACACATTATACATACGTAGATTACTGAAACAATAGATAGATCACAATTATAATTATTCAAATCTCGATCATGTCGTAAGTGTGTGATCAAATGTGCAAAGTGCATAAGTATGATGGTGTGTCGTTCTAGTGAAAATATTATGTACTTACTATAAAAATAACTAATTTTTACATATCAATCAACATAGTGTTTTTAAAGTTTGAACATAAACGAGTATTTAAACTATATACAAAATAAGTTTGATTAATTATAATCAAATTAAATCCTTTTTGAAAAATTAAAAAAAAATTAAATTAAACAGTATGGGTGAAATGGTCAATTTATAACTTAATAAAACTGTATAGGTATTTAATAGCAATAAAATACGCGTCGTTCTACTACGAATATTTTTTGAAAATAAATTATGCAAAATAATCGTTCGGTAATTAACAGGACTAATATATAAGTGGTGTGTGGATTTCTAATGAGCCTAATAATTTAATATGTTCAATGCCTAGGAATTTTGATGGACTCCAAACTAATTTTCCAAGGTCATATTGAATATTTAATCAATTATTTAAATTAAACACAAAACTTTACTTTGTTTATTTCCACTTGTTTATTTATTTGTTCACAACATGTTTCGGGAACGTCCGTTCCCTTCTTCTTAAACTTAGTTTACACTCACCTGAAGAAGGGAACGGACGTTCCCGAAACATGTTGTGAACAAATAAATAAAAAAGTGGAAATAAACAAAGTAAAGTTTTGTGTTTAATTTAAATAATTGATTAAATATGAATTTCCACAAAGTCGAAGCCTCCACGTTTGATTATTTATCATATTGAATACGTCATTAACGGTAAAGCCCCAACTTTTTAGGTTTCTTAATTATGATAAGCAAGCCATTTCATTCAATTAATACACTCAAGAAAGTATATTTGTCATATGTTAGCTACCTGGGTCTTCATATTTTCTTTCTCTCTCCTGGATGACCAGTCATAATTCTCTTAGGAATTCGCATATTCGGCATACCCCGAACATGTCCAGCCCATCTCAATCTCGATATGTGTTGATCTTATATATGTGTTGAGAGTTGAGATACTGGGTGATTCATATATTCTGTACAGTTCTTCGTTTCGCCTTATACGCCACTCTTCCCCATCTTTCACTGGACCGCATATGCGGCGGAGATCTTTCCTCTCAAATATGTCCAAAGCTTCAGCGGATTTTATTGTAAGTGTCAACGTCTCGCACCCGTATGTAACTATATTCCCATTCATGTTCTGAGGCGTTCCCTGACCCTGTGGAGTGGGGTAGGAGACTGTGAAATTCTGCAATGCTGTCCTAAACATCCTAACATGTGTGCATCTATTTATTTGCTCAATTAATATTGTTTTTTTTAATCCTTTTCCTTTTCATTGTTTAATTTTTTTGTAAGATTGTACCATAGTATTTGTTGTTACAGTCTTGGTTTTGTAGTTGTTCATTATTTTGAGTTTTTGTTTATTTAAAAAAACCGTACATAATCTAGAACAAATAAAAAAAGAACCTACCTCGTTTTGGACATGTTTGTCAAAAAAATAATTTACACTGTAAACATTGAATGAACTATTATTTTGGGGAAAAAAAATATTGATTAAAACCTTTTGATTAGGTATTGCAAGCGACGTAAGTGAAAAATATTATAAAATATATTTAAACCTTACCTTTGAACCAATTAGGTAATATAAACAAGAATTAAAGATAACGAATTAACCTGTTTTTTTTTTGTTTTTTAATGCAGATTCCACGAAAGTATAAATATTTTTTTTATTACGATACTGCTACAAAACGAGTGATTATAAAATATAAAAATATAATTGCAAAACGACCTTTGTCAACAACTTGTGATAAATAAAAATATAGATATAGATCGATATTACGACGGATATAAAATAAGACAACATACCTACACATGAGTAACAATTGAAATAATTAAAAATAATTATCGTCGGAAATAAAATGCAAGTGGGTATGCTTGAATACTATAGGTAAAGCTAACGTTATCTCTGCTTACTTATCTATTGAGGGATATAATTAGGAAGTGTGGGATTAGTGTAAAGCCTCTATGAAGATATTATTACATTATCAATCTAGTTTGCTAAAATAAGTTATTCCTTGAGAACGGTTAAGAGAAATTTAAAAAAACATACAATTAAATGAATTGCTCAACAGATAACTTTTTAAGACCAAAGGAATGGCCACTTACAGTAGCCTAATTGCGTATTTAAACGTGAGGAAAGGATATGTGAGAAATGTATAGGACTTACGAATTCCGGCGAAATCAAAACCCTTGTGATTACCCATATCATGGATATAATTATCATATAGAATTCTAGGACATCTAAAGATATTATAGAACACCATGTAATAATTATATCGATAATATGGGTAATCGTGAGGGTTTTGATTTCGCCGGTTGGACCAGACTTCCCCCCCTGAAGACAGTTTTTGTTTACAAAAAAAAAATATCTACTAAAGTAAGCGTATTAAATTATAGCCACTAATTTAATGATTTCATTTGCTAAAATTGATATTAAACAGAATAAATTTTAAACTATTTCCTTAAAATTTTAGGAAAAAAATATTTATCATTTAAGAAAGCATATAATGAGATATTAAATCAGCCAAATTCACTATGAAATTCACAAAATTTGTTGATTTTTAGCATTTTAAGAACAAACCCTGGGGGGCAAGTCTGGTCCGACCGGCGAAATCAAAACCCTAGTGATTACCCATATCATGGATATAATTATTATATGGAGTTCTACAATATCTTTAGATGTCATATTTTCATTATTTTAAGCACATAAAAGATTTATTTCTCTATGACATAAAGTTATGGAGTAATGAAAAAAAAAACACGCTGTAAAACAGCATGTTTTAAATATTTTTTTAGGGAAATTTGTACAATTTTTTTTTTGATTTATCGGTTGAAAATTCTTGTATTTTTTTAAAAACACAGTTTATATATTTGAGAAATTTGATTTCATATTGGGGTGTTTAGATTTATATGTCCTCTTAAGGGAATTCGGTATTCGGTATAAGACCAGGAAAAAAATATCTTTTTGAGTGCATTCAAATAAACACAGTTGTTGATATTTTTTTATTCCGAAATTCAAACGAAAAAGATTTTTGGCACAAAGGACTGTCACATAAAAAGCCAATCGAATCAAAAATCTTTTCTTTTAGTATTCAAAAAATGAAACGAAAATAAAATATTTCACAATCCTTAGGTTACTCGGTAAAAAGTGTTTTTGAACTATTTTAATTAATTAGCTCTCAAATATATTATCCGCCTTTAGACATAAAAATGAAAGTGAATTAATAATTTCGTGTTTAATAAATGAAAAGGGCATTAATCTTGGCTTCGTAATTCGAAGCATACAAATTTCATAAGAATATTTAATCTAAAACTGAAACTTTCGTTTACTCGTGGTTGATAATAATTATAAACAGCCACACATACATACATTGAAGGTAGTGGAGTAACTGTAATACCTAATTAGTTGTAAGCAATTAAAGCATTTACGAGAAAATATTAATTTGCAATTCAATCAGTAGGTATGTCAACATTGTAAAAACTAAAACAGACACCTAAAAAGTAAACAAAAGGGAAACAAAAAGCTGAACGAAACAAGAATTAATAGGTATTGCAAATGCATACAGAATATATCTAATCATTTTAATATTTTGGACGAAAATATATTTAAGTGGGGTTTATACTAGAAGGTACTGATCCATATCCTTTTCATTTCGCGAATATAATATATATTTTAATGTATGAAATGGACTTTCAATTTAATCCAACTGTCGATTTGTTCAAGAGAATTTTATTCTCTTAACATATCGACAAAGTATCAAGCCATAATACGCGAGTTTTGTATGCAGGGTCTATATTTTTCACGGTTTTTCCAACTTTGAAGTAAAAAAACACCAACTTGGAGGCTTCGTAGCATATATGTTCTATGTATGGATTTACTCAGAATTCGGAGTAGAAAATTTAGTGTGTCTGCCCCCCCCCCTTCCCCCCTTCAATCCAAAATTGTATACAACCACAAATTTTAACTTCCCTATACCCTCGATTTATTTTGTAGGAATAAAGGGTCATAATTCATTTTTTAAGTTGTGTAATCTTTCAATGGATTGGGTTGTAAACTTCGTATTCATAATTTTCAGAAATAAAGGCGAAAACAACAGGCATAGCCCTTATTAGTTTTCACACGAACACACAATAATTTTATATTATAAAAATCATTCACTTAACGTTCAAATTAAAAATAATTGGTAACACTATAAAATTTGATCACATTATATCTGTGAACAATTCAACATTACGGTGCTGCTATCGAAACTATATACAAGGTGCCTCAAAAGAAAGTTTATATTTATATTCAGAGCGTTATGTGGAGATGTTAGACAACTTCTTGGTGCCTGAACTGCAAAACTTTCCTGGCTACAACCAAAGAACATGGTTCCAGCAGGACGGAGCAACGTCACACACGTCCAATACATCTCTTCCACGAGTTCGTGAAATTTTCCCAGGCAAATTGATCTCCAGGAGAGGTGACATAAATTGGCCTCCACGCAGTCCTGATTTAACCCCTATGGACTTTTTCCTATGGGGTTATCTTAAATCTAAAGTTAACGCCAATAAACCGACTTCCCTGGCGCATTTGAAAGAAAATATCAGTCACGAAATGGTAGCCATCACTGATTTGAATGTTCGATTAAATGAGTGCTGCGAACGCGAGGGTCTATGTACATTTGCACGATATTATTTTTAAGAAATAAATTCTCAAATTGTGTACTTTAATAATTAATAAACATTTTTTCGATACACGGCTTACTTTTTTTAATCGACCCACTAAATATAAACTTTGTGTGGAGACACCCTGTGTATAATAACATAATTTAGAGGAGAGTACTGATCCACATTCGAGTTACTTATTTTGAAGTTAAATAGTTCCCTATTTCAGTTACTTTATTTATGCTTTACATTAAAATTTAGATTGTTCATTATTGTTGGAAAGAAATTCAAGATTTGCAATTTTGTGTATCACGAATAGATCAGTAAACTCTCTCTTGTATATAACATTGTTGGAACATTAAGTTCACCATTTGAAATTTTGTGTATCACGAATAGATCTGTCAACTATCTCATCCTGTATAGGTTCTTCATTCCAAAGAAACTGAGTTTCTCGTTGGATGATACTAATTCGTTATGGTATCCTATGCGAAGCTCAGAGTTTTTTCTTTCTATTCTGATTTTGTGTATGTCGTAGTGTGGTGACCAGATAATCGAGCAGTACTCAACGATGCTGAGAACCAATGTTTTGTATAGTGCGATGGTTATTGGGGTATGGCATAGTTAGTCTGCAAATAAAGCCTTGTACTCTGGATGTGAATATTGAACTATGTAGGTTATGGTTTCATAGTAGTGTGACAAATCTCAATAAGATACAACGAAGGATTAATACAGAACGGTGTCCGGTAAGAGATAGACAATGGATACACTACAAAAAATACGACTTAATGATTAGATACTTAAATGTAAAGACATAAGCAAAATGTTGGTTGGAATTTTATCGATATCTTATCAATCGATAGATATAGTACCAATTGATTTAAAGTTCAAATTAGCGAAGGTTTCTTCAGTATCTTATCGGAAGTCTGATAGAGCGAATGACGTCCAATTTCGTGCAGTGACTTATAACTTCAATCGAAAATCGGCTGTGATGAAAGTGGTGACATAGGGGTGTATTTTTTACGAGTGTGGCAATTACAAATGGACATGGGAAACTTGGTATCAAAACAGATGGGGAACTCAAAGACGAAACCGGTGAGTCAAAAGGCGAAGAAGAAGCAGGAGCCGACGTCGTTCTTCGAGCGTCAGAAGCAACTGGAGCACGAGAGGGAGCAAGAGTTGCAGAACAAGAAGGAGGTGACTAGGAACAGCGGGGGAAGAAGGCAGATACTGACGGACAACAAAAACGAAGGTCAAGGAACTCAAACACATCTGGGACCAGCTAGGGCTGCGATGCCCGACTCCGCCCCGGTTATGATCTCATACGACCAGGAAGCTATAGACAGGATGAAGAAGCAACTGAGAGTCGACACCAACGCTTTCCTGCTCAACAACATAATGCTTTCTGTTCAATTTGTGGAGAATTACGAAAAGTGAGTGAATGTATTTTTATTTATTTTTTTTATAAATTTTGTTTCTTACATCACATTTATTCGTACGAAATAGGTATCTAACCTATTTTACCCTGATATACCTATTATGTCGGGTCTGTTGTGTTGAATCAATCTAGGTACCTACTTATTAATTTAGAATTATAAAAATATTTTTTTCAATAATATTAGGTCGTTTTCGAATGGTGCGTATAGCACGTCAATCTTAAATATATAATGGAATAATTTTATTTCGCGAGTGATGATATGCTCAATAAATATGCTCGATTGTTTCCGTAAAAAATCAAACATTTACTAAAACTATTTTTGTTTGTTTAGAATACTGATATTATTAAAATGTCTATAACATGGCAGACTGGTAATATAGAAATTTATAAACAGGAATCAATGATTAAATTACAAGAATCTAATATCATACAAAATTAAAAAAAAATGTGTAATATGGAACAGGGACATTTTAGGGTATGAAATGGACTTCCAGTTTAATCCAACTGTCGATTTGTTCAAAAGAATTTACTTGAACAAATCGACAAAGTATCAAGCCAAGATACGCGAAATTTGTATGCAGGGTCTATATTTTTCACGGTTTTTCCAACTCTGAAGTAAAAAAAACACCAACTTAGAGGCTTCGCAGCATAAATGTTCTGTATATATGGATTTACTCAGAACTCAGAGTAGAAAATTTAGTGTCTGTCCATCCCCCCTTATAACTTTTGATCCGCTCAATTTTCAGAGCCCCAAAAATTTAGGCCCACAAAACTTTTATACTCAGAATTTTGAATTTTTGTTTCAGTCAGGGGTTATCAACTATTGAATTTTAACTTTATTTTACCATAAATCTCAAAAACCATAAAAGCTAGAACCCTGAAAATTGGCACAAATATAGACAAATACAAAATCTCAAATTTATTTTTTCAAAAAAATTTCAGAGTTTTTCAAACATTTTTTATAAAATTTATGTGTTTAATTGCCTATATTTCCAACACCCCAACAAGAAAATTTAATTTTCTATAAAAAAATATGAACATTGTAGTAGTACGTGTTAAACTGTTTAACAATTTAAAAAAAAATTGAATTTATTGACATCGTTTCATACAATTTGTAAGGCAGTAAACACTACAGAATATCTCACTCAATAGTTTGATACCTACTTAACCTACAAACATACATCATGCTGTTATCATATTCTGGGTAGTAAAACCAGACTGACCTCCATACTGTCCTATCCTGACATATATTATTATATACCTACATGTTTCATATAGAAAACAAAATATCTTAAAATATTTATTAATTTGTGTTTATAGTTTGGTACGTATTCTTCAATAATGCATACTTTTATAAAGTCTCCATAAATTTACAGAGTAACGAAATATTTAAAGTATTAGCAAATTCCAAAGAACTAAAATCGTTAGATAAAACTATGCAAGCTATCAATACAATACCATCACGCCCTTTCCCTATTTGGGGTAGGCAGAGAGAATCGAACGCCAGACTCATCTCTCTTGGCATACATTTCTCGCTTCATTCACGTCCATGCATCTTCTCATACACGCACTTCTGTTATTCTTACTAACGTCTCCAACTTTCAAAATTCCATTTATGTGATCGTGCTAATTTTCCTTGGCCGACCTCTTCTTTTCGTTTCTCTTTTATCAGCCTTATATACTTTTATCAGCCTTATATACTTTTATCAGCATTATATACTTTTATCAGCCTTATATACTTTTTTTTTCTCAGACGGCCATCACTCATTCTTTCTGTGTGGTTCAACCACCTTAGGGCATTTATTTTCATCTTACTTACAATATCCTTTTAATCATACATTCTCGTCTAATATCCTCATTTCTTATTCTATCACACACCGTATTACCATATATTCGTCTTAGTGACCTCATTTCAACCGCGTTAATTCTACTTTCATACGTCTTCTGCCATGTCCATGTCTCAATAGTGACGATACCATTGTGTACCGCGAGCTTTGCTTGCCTCGAAATAATTGGGTCAGCCATTACAGATCTTAATGCACCATTCACTCTATTACCTGTCGTTACTCTCCTTTCAATAACTTTTTCCAATCTTCCATCACACTTAAACATTCTTCCTAAGTATAAATATTCATCCACTTGTTCTAATTGTACATTCTCCACTCGTATCTCGCATTTTGTTCGTCTTTCGCTCTTCTCAAATACCAACATGTTAGATTTAGTTGCATTCATTCTCAGTCTATTTTGCATGCATCCATCGAATCAATACTATTTTAACCAAACATTCCAAGTCTTCCACACTTTCTGCCATTAACACCTTCTAGTTTGAAACCAATGTTCTCATTCTTGCTTCACTCCCTTATTTACCAATACAAATACTCCGAGAACTAATGCAGGATTCAGGATACCGCTTTATAGAATATGTAAAAACTTTAATGACCATATTGAAATTTTAATTGCATCTGAATCTATTATTCAAAAGGGAAATTTAAAAAAAAAATCACTGATACAACCTATTAGGACCTGGGTATGGCTGGAATGCACTGTTGAGGAAGTGATGTTATATTATGAGTGATGTCATTCTTGTGTATTCCAAACTATACTTCATAATATGTTTTTTCAATAAGTATTGATTTTTTATTTTTTATATTTTATTATTTTTGTCTCTGCCTTATTCTCTAAGCACGTCTATGTTTACATTGTATGTAACTTCTCTATAGGAAATATTGTGATTGCACATATATATCAACTTTATTATTAATAAAACAAAAATGTGTACCTATGTGTGATGTGTAGGTAATTGTTTTTTCTCTTAATGAATAAATAAATACAAAATATTATACAAAACAAAAACACCAATACAAAAACATGAAATGAGTTATTATGTACTATATTATGTAGGTACATGATGTGATGGAATGTTCATATTTAATGTATTATGTAGGTACATGATGTGATGGAATGTTCATATTTAATGTATTATGTAGGTACATGATGTGATGGAATGTTCATATTTAATGTATTAAAAATATGAGATATCTAAAGATTAATTTTTAAGCATTGAGAGATAAGTTTTATTATTTTGTGTAACTCTGATGAAATAAGTGAACATCCAATCAATATTTAGAATAAATATTTCAAATGTCATTCATATTTCTTTCTGAGAATTCTGAAAATGAGCAAAAAAAAATATATATATTTTACACATTTAAAGACAGAAGACAATATTGTAGATTAGGTATCTGTATAATATCCATGACACATAATGAACTGCACATAACAAAAGATAAACGAGTGTGTTGTGGCCAACACTAAACTCTCCACTACATAGTGAGTAATTAGGTATCTGTATAATATCCATGACACATAATGAACTGCACATAACAAAAGATAAACGAGTGTGTTGTGGCCAACACTAAACTCTCTCTACTACATAGTGAGTAATTTTACTCTTCTTGAAAGGTTGACAATTCCTAAATGCATTTTTATAAAGTAAGTATATTTCTATTAGATTTTTTTTAACACACATTAAAAAAACAGAATATAAGAGCATATTGAAAGTTATGAGAAATGAAATATACCGAAGAAATGGACGCATATCTATGGAAAATTAATGAGCTCAAAGTTAATAAACTTTATGTATGTGAAGTGAAGTCAATAACTTTTCATAATACACACAAAAACATTGTCTCGAATCTCATAGTATGCATTGCACTCACTATATGATACCTGTGGAGAAATTGATGTAAAAAATTTGCTTTAACAAGTATGTATAAGACAATTCATGAATGTTTGATGAGGTGATGGATACGTGTCAATATAGAATAATGTGGTGTTCGGTTCTCTCTGCCTTCCCTGTGAGAGACATGATGTAATGGTATGTAGATGTATACATAGTAATAGTGGAGATTATAAATAATAATATAAACAATATCAATATGAAGTTGATAACTAGACAACCTTGTTACAATTACATATAGGTACATCCTCATACATTCTGTAAATTAAAATAAATGGTTGCGCTATAGGTGAACGAAATCAGTTGTGGCAGGATTTGAACTCGCGCCCACTGGATTACTAACAAAGCACGGTTAACCACTCTGCCACCACCCATCTCCAAATAGATACCATTTTATTTCTTTTATACGCATATTTCATACAAATATGCAATTACACACTCAATATAATAGTCCATACATACATTTTTAAAGGTTGACAATCCCTAAATGCATTTTTAAAGAGTATATTTCTTTTGTATCAAAATTTCAAACAAAATATAAAAATCTTGATTTGAAAGTTTTGACAGATGAAATCATGCTGTAGCAATCAACTGATATCTATCGAAAACTAATCGAGGGGAAAATGGTGGAATGAAAACCCTCTATTTAGATATTCGATTTTTTAAATTTTCAATATTGAATACTCTTGCTACATAATGTGGGGTTACCATAATATTGCTTACCATAGAACGAGACTTATGAAGTCTATCAGATTTTGAGTTAGGGCTGTAGGAAGGTCACAAAGAACACGACGTACGAAATACGACGTACACAATACATACAAAAACATCACAACAAATTAGAAAATTAGAAAGTCTTTTAGTCACATGTCACGTACTTTACTTACCAAAATGTTCAAAACATATATAAGACCTCTTATCGAGTATGGATTCCAGATTTGGAGCCCATATTTTGAGAAGGATGTTCAATTGGTTGAGAGGGTGCAAAGAAGGTTGACAAAGACGGCTACTGGACTGTGACACAAATCATATGAGGAGATACTGGAGGTTCTTGGGTTAACTACTTTAGCTGAGAGGAGGAAAAGAGGGGACTTAATCGAGACATATAAAGTACTTAATGACTATTACAATTGCCCAGAACTCTCCAACATATTCACCTTGAACCAAAACACGCACTTAAGAGGTCACAGTCTCAAGCTAAATAAGGATCCATTCAGGAAGAACACCAAGAAACACTTCCTCAGCAATAGAGTTGTGGTCGAATGGAATGAGCTCCCTCAATGTATGGTTACTGCCACAAGTGTGAACTCATTTAAAAATGGGCTTGATAGTAACAGAAGCAGTGACTAAATGTGGTGTCAGAGCACTGTGAAATAATGTGCCTTACCAGTGTTTTATTTATGAAGGCTAATCGATAGACTATAATTTATTATGTTGTTTGTGAACTGATGTTGCTTGTTATATTGTATTGTAATTTATATGTGACATTGATAGAGACTGGGCGCACCAGCTTTAAGCTGCCTGCCTGGTATCAAATAATAATAATAAATTAAAAGTGTGCACTCTCTACATGATACCCGCTGAGAAATTGATACACTTAATTGTGACTCTTCACTATTTCATAGTACCTAGTGGAGAGTAAAAATAATCCATGCACATATTATATTTGTCAAATTATCTTACCTAAGGTATATATTTATAGGTACCTATATATTTATAGGTACCTATTCAAATAATCATTCTTTTTGTACAAATACATGTCACAAAATGATTTAAATTGAAATATTTAGTAGTGTATTTCCTTGTCTAAGGTATAGCCTTGTTTTTTTAAGTTTAGCTGATTAAAAAATTTAATCATACATTTAATTTTTTCCCCAAAACAGCAGTAGATTCAAATTTATTTATTTTTTATTTATTTAAATCCATACATATACATACAAAATACAGAATAACAATGATGGAATAATGCAGTTCAATAGTACAAATTGGACAGTTTAAAATAAGCTGGTACTAGCAAAATGCTCCAGGTGGATATATAGTTAAAATATGAACATAAAATTCTGTGATTGTAGAGTTTTTGTGTTTACAGAGTGGAAATCCATTTTAAATGAATAAATAAATAACTTTGTATTTTTCCACAATATATTTTTTTTTATACTAACGACCGAACGTTTTCGCCAAGGTGACTTGGCATTATTAAGGTCTAAACGAAACTAAAACAAAAATTAGCTAATTTCTACTTCACTCAGCATTTACAACGTTGTCACATGTGTGGGTGGAGCTACATTAACTTACTGTAACTCCACCCACATATTTGGCAACGCTGTAGAGTTAATGTAGCTCCACCCACACATGTGACAACGTTGTAAATGCTGAGTGAAATAGAAATTAGCTAATTTTTGTTTTAGTTTCGTTTGGACCTTGATAATGCCAAGTCACCTTGGCGAAAACGTTCGGTCGTTAGTATTAAAAAAAAATATTGTGGAAAAATACAAAGTTATTTATTTATTCATATAAAATTCTGTATTATTTTTATATGGCTTATTGGACGTCCAACTAGGTTTACCTGTTTTAGGACGTCCAATATGTAGATACAATTTGTAGGTATCAATAACTTACATACATACATACTATCACACCATATCCCTCACGGGGTAGGCAGAGAGAACGGAACGCCACCTACTTCTATCTTGACATACATTCATCGCCTCGTTAACATTCATACATATTCTTATACATGTTCGTCTGTTGTTCATGCTTCTAACATTTCCGTCTTTCAAAATACCGTTCACATGGACGTGCCATCCCTTCCTTGGGCGGCCCCGACCTCTCATTCCATTCCTGTCCGCTATGTATATTTTCTTTGCCAGGCGTTCCTCATTCATTCTCCCCATGTGGCCAAACCATCTCAATGTGTTCACTTTCATTCTTTTAATAACATTTTTCTTTCCTTATGTTCTCATTTCTGACCCATAACTTAACCAATTTAAGATGCTTGAATAGCGAGCAAACTAGAATAAGCTTAATTTTAAGACAAAGTTTGAGCATATTTTTATGATTGATGTGCACATGTTGTATAGTTTTATATAAGGGATGTAACAATTTTTATTTTCATATTATATATATCAGATGAAAAATCCAGTTAATAGTAGTCCAATTGTGGACAAAGTATAAAGAGAAAGCGTTTTCACAATTTATTAACCACTAACCAAACTACTAAACTAACTTCTCTACCAAGCGACGCACAATTTCAGACCTTATATTCCTTCATAGCATACTAAATGGAAACATAGAATGCCATGAAATTCTTACCAATATTAAATTTAATACATCTACTCGCCGGACAGGACATACGTCACTTTTCTTCTACAAAATTGTAAAACAAATGCTTCCAAAATATGCTACGATTAACAGAATGATATACTTATTCAACTCTTATGAAAAAAATGCCGACTTACACATACACACCCACTCACCCACACACTGACACTCTTTATGTATTTCTCTTTCACACTCACATACATACATATTGTTACTCTCTCTCTCTCTCTCTCTCATGCGCGCAACCACACTAATTCACACTTTTGTATTGTCTTCTTTTGATATTAGGTATAGTACGTAAGAGGTACATGTCTTATTTGAATTTTTACTTATTTCCTTTTAATAATTGTATGCATGTACATACTGAAGAAAAAAGTAATCACTTCATGTTTGTATAGAAATTGATAATTTATAGTTTGGTATGTATGTTATATCTCATGTGTTTCATGCAAATAGTTTGTATGCTGTCCTTTGTAAAATAAAATAAAATAGAATACTCCCTTCCTAGGATATAAATGATAATTTGTTTACTTGAACATTATACAAAAACAATGACCACTGTAAAAAATCAACTAAAAACGAGTGGGTTGTAGCCAACACTAAACTCTCCACACCATAGTAAGTGTTCATTTTTTCTTCTTGAAAGGTTGACAATCTCTAAATGCATTTTTAAAAAGAACATTTATATTAGATTCTTAAACAAATATAAGATTCCCAGAGGACAAAAGTATTCACAATACACCATACACACAAAAACATTGTCACGAAACTCATAGTATGCACTTTCTACATGATACCTGTTGAGAAATTTTAAGTAAAATTGCATTACTAGCAAGATGAGCACGTATGAGACAGTGTATCAATGTTGATGAGGCGATGTATGTGTCAAGATAGAAGAATGCGGTGTTCAATTCTCCCTGCCTACCCCTTGAAGAAGATAGAAGTGGAGAGTAAATAACTCACTTGTCTATAGAGACACATACAATATCAATATGAAGTTAATCACTCAATTTTCCCACACAGAAGCTATTTTATTTCTGTGATATTCATTTTTTATAAAAATATGATATTTATTTCACATTGATATGGCAGACCATAGATTTTTTTCTTTAAATTTTGAAAATCCTTGAATGCATTTTTGATGAGTGTATTTTTATTGTATCAAAATTTTAAACAGTATAAAAATACCTCGATTTTCCAGACTGTGAGAGCATTTTGAAAATTTTGACAGATGAAATCATAGAGAAGAAATTAACGGATATCTATGGAAAACTAATCAGCTCAAGTTTATGGACTTTTCATTTATGATATCAATATGAATTCAATCGGACTTATAGTTTGGGCTGTTTAACAACGTAAATGATGAAATCATAGAGAAGAAATTAAAATTTGTCTATGGAAACTAATTAGCCCTAGGTCTATGCACTTTACACATATGATGTAAATATGAAGTCGATCGGACTTATAGTTTGGGCTGTAGAGAGGACACAAAAAGGATAATCCGTACGCCAAACTCCATACATACAAACACATTACGACGAAACTCAGTGTGCACTCTCTACATGATACCTGTTGAGAAATTGATGTAAAAAAAATATGCTTAAAAATTGTAAAATTATGACTCTCCACTATTCCATAGTGCGGAGAGTAAAAAAATAGTGGTAATTGGCAAATTATTTAAGTCAAAAATGACAAGATATCTGCCAAATCTTTGAATAATATTAAAAGGTTTTTTGTTTAGGTATTATAATATTAAAAATGGTTTTTAAAACTCTATTAAAATTTTATTTCAGAATAATATTTGACTTGAAGAACAATTCTGTAACAGAATCAGACGTGATGCTGAATGACAAGATGGCTCAACATCATAAACATGTGTTCATGCCGGACAAGTTGCAAGAAGCCATTCATTCATATGTTCGTGTTCAAACACCAGCTTCAGCCGCTAATATCTCATCCCGTACATCAGTAGAGTCTTTGCAGCCACAGAGAATGTTCGTAGTACATGATAATGTTGAAGTTAACGAGCCCGGGGAGATTTCTGATTATTCAACAGTATTGAATGCACCATACTACAGAATGCTAATGGAAGAGGATGATGAAGCAGGTATGATCATTTTTACTGCATCAAAAATCATTTTGCGACGACTGATATGTGATACCAGTAAAGTCGTTCACTATATACTGGCTTTCTTTTTCATTTATACTGTCTTTTTCATTCTGTAGCTTTTACTATCCTGTTGCTTTTTTTGTACTCTTCTTTTGCTCTTTCCTCTTTGTGGGTCCCTTTTACTGATATCCTCTTTGTGGGTCCATTTTACTGATATCCAAAACATCCATGCCTCCTTATTCGCTTCAACTGCCTTTTTTAGCATTTCATTCCACCAAGCATTACCTTTCTGTCTTCCTCTTTTACTTTCACCGCGAGCATTTTTGGCAGCCTTGCACACAACATTTTTACTTAGGTACACACAAGTCTTTCCATATTTCATTCACACTTCTTTCACTAAGTGTTTGAAAGATTAGTACTAAGAAAAGTATGTAATAGAACGATATGTGATTGAATAAAAACTGCGGACAAAAAGAGAGATAAGTAAAATGAAAGTGAATGCCCTGAGATGTTTTGAGCATATTGAAAGAACGAACGATGAACAACTGACCAAAAAATATTCATGCATGTTAGAGAATAGCAGAGATCGCCCCAAAAAGGGATGGCATCACCATTTGAATATTTTGAAAGAAGGAAACATAAGAAGCTTGAACATCCAACGAGCATGTATAAACATAATATGTAAATGGGAGTATGGCACTCAGTTCTGTCAACTTAACCCGTAAGGGACATGGCATGATGGTATGTATGATATATTACAATATAGTGGTATCAATATGAAATGAATTGACAACTAGGGTAATAAAATTTATCCATGTTTAGGTGACATACATTCCTAACAAGTAGTTTAAAATGATATTTGAATTTTTTCAGGATATGTGAAATTAAAAAAATTAGAAATATTAGAAAGTCAAGCAAAGCGAGAGGAAGCAATGAATAATATAATGAAAAATGAACCCATTTCCAGTGGAAATGAAAGTGATACAGAGGAAGATGAGGACACAAAGGAAAATGAATGTACAACAGAGGGACGAAACTTTATGAACAAACTAGAACAACAAATAAATAATCCTGTACGACCGATATACAAAAGACCAGAAAACATTAACTTAAATAGTGAAAAATTATCCAAAGGCAAAAATGATTCCGTAATACCGAGTAAAACAGACACAAATGACATAATAACTGAGCGAAGACCGAGTGGCATATTGAAACAAACAAACAGAGCAGTACTACAAGGAAAATTAACAAAACAAAAGAGGCTCAGACATCGGCAAACTGACAAAAAAGTAAGTCCTAATGGAAGTGAAAGTTCCGGATACAAAACAAGCTATAGTCCACAAACAGAATCAAGCGGAAATGATTCTGATTATGGATATGCTAAGATTACAGCTGAAACTACACCTAAAAAATTAAAAATTAGCCAAACGGCAAAGTTTTCTGATAGTACCAGTGTTATTCCCGCTAGCTGCATAACCGTTATTGAAGTAAAAAAAAACCAAAAAGATAATAGTGATGATGAAGATGATATTGAAGAAGCATACAAAGCTAGATATGGTTCAGAATTTCAACGAGAATTATATAAAAAAAAGTTTTACCTGAATTCAGTCATGTTTATGGGAAATTTCACAGATATTTTCTTAATGAAATTATCAGTACCTTTAGGATTTACAGGAGATTCATTGAATGAAGCTCTCACACAGGGCGCCAGTATATATTGTAAAGTCAATAAAGGCATGAACAAATCAACATCTTTTGAAGTTCTTCCTGCTCTCAGTACAACTTGGCCGAATGCAGCAGAATCATGGATGTTTCGACATAGAAATGAAATAAGGAATCCGAGAACTAATTATGTATATCGATGGCCAACACAACACATGATTGAGAAAGCAAGAGGTCTCGGATGTCTTATAATTCCGTTAGGTTTCAGAGCCACAAAGGGGGTCAATAAGAATCAAATATTTCAATGGAAACTAACTTTTCCGGCAGTAGAAAGATATTTGGAGACGTGCCTGGCTCACTCGCATGTAAGATGTTATATATTTGCTACACTTTTATTCAAAATATTCATAAAAAATGGAAATTCAAAAGTCGGACTTGATTACAGTCATTTACGAAATCATTTGTTTTGGCAATGCGAAGACAACTTTGCAAGATGGCCAGAAGATAGACTCGGAGAAACATTAAGAATATTTTTAAATACATTTTATAATGATTTAATGAAATCAAAAATGCCAGACTATTTTATACCGCAATGCAATCTTCTTAAAGGAATACCATCAACAACATTATTAAAGCAACAAAGAATGCTAGCTGACATATTAGGATCTCCAGTTATGCATTTACTTTCTTCATTAAGGAATCTCAAATACGTAAAAACTAACTTTTATCCAGTACTTAATTACAAAAAATTATATAAAATCTTAACATGTGATGATATTTATCATATGATTAATCCGAACCTTCCCAAGTTTGAAAATACAGAAGACGAAGATTCAGACTGTGAAAATCGTGAAGATAGAGGATTTTGGAATGAAATAAAACAGAAAACAGACAAAGGACCAGGATACAAGTGGAGAAAGGAACAATTTAGACAACAAGAGGCTAAGAAAGCTGCAGAATCACTTGTCAATAACAGTAACAAATTAAAAGAACCATTTGATCGAAAGGTTTGTAAATATTATAATTTTCTGAATTTTTTAAAGTTAAAATACAGCATTGTGTAAGCAGAGAAGAGCCACACACTTTTATCTTGTCATACATTAATATTTATATAAAATCTCTACTCTCTCTTTATTTTTGATTTCATATGTCTCAATTATCGGAATTTATTATACTCATACTATCATACCAATCATACTTCGGGAATATTCTACTCATACAATCATACTTCGGGAATATTCTACTCATACAATCATACTTCGGGAATATTCTACTCATACAATCATACTTCGGGAATATTCTACTCATACAATCATACCTTCACTACAAAGTGATACCCCTTAGAAAACCTTAAATTATATTTAATAATTCATTCTATGAACTCAAAGATAATCAGAAATTTCTAAAACTTCTTTTACTTTTGAATATACATCTGATTCTTCAGTGGATAAATCAAAAATACACATGGATTCAAAATGAGCTTAAAAGCACTTAAAAGGGTCTTTCCTGCAGTTTTTATACAGATTATTAAATAAAAAACAATTGTATACTTAATTGTAAAAAAATTAAAGATGACCATTTTTGAATTGTATGTTTTGCTATTTACAACTTTTTTGTGTCACTTCCAATCATGTTTCGGAAGAGCTGTACTTCCGTTGACCGACGAGTCTTGAAACGCCGGTCGATGGAAGGATAGCTCTCCCGAAACATGTCACGAAGTGACACACAAAAATGGTTTATATTAACTACCACAAAATATCCTCCGACTCTTTGAATGATATTTATTTAAGATAATATATATCAGAAATGGTATACATATTTATTCAATTGAAAAATACACTATAGTTTTTCACTAAATATACTATATTTTTTTCAGTTAATTATACCATCCTATTTGGATTCAAATAGGAGACGGCTTATATTACAATTATTCATACCTCATTTCATAGCCATGGCTGAATGCAGCGAAAGGTTTGAAGCAACTCGGCAAGGAATTATTTACTTGGAACATGCTAACAGACTCGCTGCAGTACTAAAAGACGAACCTGGAGGAGAAGGTGACGGAAGAGAATTCATTGCCGTAATAAGAGAAAAAATTGATATATTAAAAAGCAAAGCAGCCAGCACCGGTGCACCGATGGTCCCAAAAAGGAACGAAAGTTTCAACTCGACTCTAATCAAGCCGGGACCCAGTGGCATTAAAAAAAATAAACCCGAGCAATATGTGAACCTTCAAAATGTCAATTCGATTGAAATCCAAGCCAAGTCAGGAGAGCCGGTTAGCCCTGTCGTCAAATTAGAAAAAAATCTTGTATTGGCAGATGTGCACGTTGAAAGTGAAAGACCGAGATCTATTAAAGCCGTTTCTTTCCAAACATTGAATGAAGAGTCTGAAGATGACGATGATGATGATTTGTCAGAATCAAGATTATAACATGCTGTGTTGAATAGGAAAAATACCCATAGGTTAGAATGTCCAGAATAATTATTTGTATAAACAAACATGTTCATGATAAGATATTGAAAAGAAGCATTTGTTTATTATTGTTAAATTAATAAAAGTAATGTATATTTCATATCACTTTATGAACAATTAGTAAATAGTACCAAATATTCTTCTGTAAATATAAATTTGACTATTAAACAGTATTATAAACATACATAAATGTATGTAGAATGTATTTAATTGTTACTTACTTCAACACCATGTTCATTGTAAAAATCTCCAGTACCCATGCTGGCATATAGTTTGTATCCCATCTTGTATAAAGCTCGAATGCTCGGCAACAGCTCCATTTTATGCTAAAAATAAAACCAATGTATTTATATTTAAGTAAAACATTACATTTATTTATCACCTCTTGCAAAATCTCTTATGAAATAAAAATAATAAATTATGTACGTTTAAATGTAGTTTTCAATAAACATTGTTCCTATTTTTTGAACAAAAAAAAACAATCATTCTAGAACAATGTACCAAAATATACATGTAAAATAAAAAATAATGAATCTGGCTTACTTTAAAACTGCCCACAGAGAGTAATATAGCTTTTCTCGGTATTTGAAATCCTGTACTCATTAAAGCCTTCAAATATGCTTCATAACGGTTGTCTCCGAAGCATGCAACTTCACCCGTAGAAGCCATTTCCACTCCCAGAGTCACATCCGCTCCAGACAATCTTGAAAATGAGAATTGCGGGACTTTCACACCCACTTTTCCACAGCCCATCAATACATCCACAGGTTCAACTTTTTCACCAATGATAACACGGGTTGCCATAGCAACAAAGTCATGATCCAAAGTTTTTGACACAAATGGGAAAGATCTTGAAACACGAACATTACATTCTATAACTTTAAGATCATTATCCTTGGCTATTAATTGCATATTGAATGGACCAGTTACATCCAAGAGTTCGGCGATGATTCTCGCTATTTCCTTTATTTTCTGTAATGTTTCTTCGTTAATATCTTGAGGTGGTGTTACAAGTGTAGCATCACCGGAATGTACACCCGCATTTTCAACATGTTCTGAAACTGCCATACAAAGAATTTCTCCATCAGCAGCAACTGCATCTACATCAAGTTCCTTAGCATCTAGTAAAAATTTTGATATAACCACGGGATGATCTTTACTGACGTAACTAGCAGATTTCAAATAAGCTTCAAGATCACTATTGGATTGAGCAACGTTCATCGCTGCACCACTAAGAACATATGAAGGTCTTACCAAACATGGATAACCTACTTCATCACAGAATTCTATTGCAGATTTTAAATTTGTTAGTTCTTTCCAACGTGGTTGCATTATACCCTTTCTATCGAGTAAACGAGAAAATTTAAATCTATTTTCAGCTCCATCCACACTTTCTGGAGATGTTCCAAGTATTTTAGCCTGTTGTCTATGTAGATCCATTGCAATATTATTAGGAAGCTGTCCACCCATAGACAAAATGACACCTTCTGGATTTTCCATATTATAAATGTCCATGACAACTTCAAATGATATCTCTTCAAAGTAAAGTCGATCACACATATCATAATCTGTACTCACTGTTTCAGGATTGCAATTCACCATGATGGTTTTTTTCCCTAAATTACGTAACTCTCGTAAGCAACCGACAGCACACCAATCAAATTCAACAGAACTACCGATGCGGTAAACACCGGATCCTAAAACCATAATATAATCACCATAGAAAGCAATGTCATGACAAGATGCATTATATGTGATGTATAGGTAATTAGTGCTAGCGGGCCACTCCGCTGCTACTGTATCTATTTGCTTCACAAATGGTGTGATTCCGCATTCTTCACGTTGTTTACGTACGGCAAGTTCTGTGCTTTTAACAGCACCTGCTATTTGTTTATCAGAAAATCCTAACTGTTTTGCAAACAATAAGACATCATAAGATAAATCATGCTGATCCAATTTTTCCAAAATTATTTGATAATCAATTATATTTTTGAACTTTTGTAAAAACCATTTGTCAATTCTTGTAAGTTCATATAATTTATCCAATGAATAGCCTGCTTTCAATGCTGCAGCGAGAACAAACATCCTTTTATCTGTTGGTTCTTTGAGTTCTTCATCATTCACTTCTTTTAAGTTTGGATCCAAACCTGTAACATTTTCGTCTACCATTCTCAAGGCCTTTTGAAATGCTTCTTCAAATTTCCTTCCAACGGACATTACTTCTCCGACACTTTTCATAGAGCTTCCAATCTTTGTACTTACTCTACTGAATTTTGATAAATCCCACCTAGGAATTTTGACCACACAGTAGTCGAGACTGGGTTCAAAACAAGCGGTTGTAACTCCAGTAACAGAATTTTTAATATCTGGTAAGCATCTTCCCAGAGCAAGTTTGGCAGCAACATATGCCAGTGGATAACCAGTCGCTTTACTTGCTAAAGCCGAACTTCTGGATAATCTAGCATTAACCTCAATAATGAAGAATTCTTCTGATAAAGGATTTAAAGCATATTGGATATTACATTCACCAACTACACCAAAGTTGCGTATGACTTTAATAGCTGTATTCCTAAGCATATTATACTCTCGGTTGGACAATGTTTGACTCGGTGCCACTACTATGGACTCTCCAGTGTGGATACCTAGAGGATCAACATTTTCCATGTTGCATACTGTAATACAGTTATCATAAGCATCTCTAACAACCTCATATTCTACTTCCTTCCATCCTTTTAAAGATTTATCAATAATCAACTGCCCAGAATGTGATAATGCTTGATGAGCAAGCAATTTTAATTCATCTTTGTTGTTGGCAAATCCAGAACCCAAGCCTCCAAGAGAAAATGCAGCCCGTGCCATCACAGGATATCCTATATTATCAGCAGCTTCCAGTGCTTCTTCAACTGAACATACTGCAGCACTCGGTGCAACTTTCTCTCCAATAGAATGAATACGTTCTGCAAATATTTTTCTATCTTCTGTGTCAATAATGGATTGAACAGGTGTACCCAAAACAGAAACACCATATTTCTCAAACACTTTACTTTTCTGTAATTCAACTCCACAATTCAATGCAGTTTGTCCTCCGAAAGTTAATAAAATTCCATTGGGTCTTTCAGATCGTATAACTTGTTCTACATAATCAGGTGTCAATGGCAAGAAATATACTTTATCCGCCATACCTTTGGAGGTCTGAACTGTAGCGATATTAGGATTTATTAATACTGTTTGAATTTTTTCTTCTTGTAGAGCTTTGATAGCTTGTGATCCTGAATAGTCAAATTCACCCGCCTGTCCTATTGATAATCCTCCAGAACCTAATATAAGAACTTTTTTGGGCTTTTCGGTTGAAACTGAAGAGATATAAGTTAATTTTTGGAGTAACAACTCTTTGATGGATTTGGTTTCTAAATGTCCCTTGATATAGTCCTTGACAGAATCTATGAATATATCAAACAATAACTCTAAATCTTCTGGTCCAGCAGTGTGTTCAGGATGAAACTGAACACTGAAGTATGGCAATGTTGAATGAATGATTCCTTCATTTGTGTTATCATTTTTATTGGTAAACAAAGGTTCCCAATCAGTGGGTAATGTTGTGGCATCAACTGCATATCCATGATTTTGTGACGTCATGAAACATCTGTCTGTTCCATGGTGACTACATGGTAAATTGTGACCTCTGTTACCATACCTATGATTCACAAAACAAAAAATTAAGAATTAATACGCAAATATAAGTATTGTATGAATACTTCACATGCCACTGTTAATTTTTATCAAACAAATTCAATCTTCTTTTTTGCCATGTCAGGTCCCCCCTACATCGACTACCACTCTGGCATAGGCATATCTGTCTTGAGCTGACCAGCCCCCTTAGACAACGTGTCATTTAGCTCAAGAAAAGATAACTCAATGTATGGAAGTGACAGTTGTCACGTGACTGGCAATGTTTTATACAATTACAACTTAGTATTTCATGTTAACAATCAAGACTTGAGAAGTCTGAGAATACTGAAATAGCATTTATTTGCCACAGCTATTCTTCTTTTAATCTTATCACTAACATCATTGTTACTAGTTATTACCTAAATACTGGAACGACCCCACAGTTTCAATTGTATGATTACCAGCACTAATAATGTTCCTGATATAACTGTTATATTGTAAATAGAGCTCCATGTAAGAAGTTTTTTTTTTAATAAATATTATAAGTAGAGTATAAAGAAAATGTTAAGCATATTAATTTGTTCATTTCTTTTTTTTTTAACTTCACTACGGATTTTGGGATACTTCTTCCCGTGATAGAATTAAAACAAAAAATATAATGTTCTTACTTCATTTTATATGTTTTGCATCCAACAGTTGATGATAACATTTGATGTCCAAAACATATTCCAAATATAGGCTTAACAACGCCAGATGTTAACAGTGTTTTCAGGTGATGGACAGGTTCTTTGCAGGTAGATGGATCTCCTGGACCGTTACTGATAAAGAGACCATCATACTCTTTAGGATCCAATGGATGATTCCAAGGAACTACAACTACTTTGGCATTCCTTTTTAACAAACAGCGTAACTGGTTGTATTTTAATCCACAGTCAAGAACACATATTGTTGGACTACCGTTAGGATTATATGTAACTGGAGTCTGAAATTAATCAAAATTTACAATACAAACGACAATGAAAAATGTGCTACAATGAACAAAAAATATGCATACAAAAAGGTAATAATGGTGACTTGTTATTCAATATACCCTTATAAATAATTCTTATATAATTAAAATAGTTATATCCAAAAATAATTCTGAGAAATAATATTTAATAATATACCTATGTACGGTACACAAACTGGTTCGAGGATTGTCATTGCAATGCATCTTAATATAAGACAAATAAACTTTAAAACATCTCTCTTATTTATTTAATTTCAGAAGAGAAAACTTGTTTATATATTTCATTTGATTTGTGACTCAAGTCAAATAATATTGTTATGTATACTGAGTATGTACGATGTTCCAGACAATAGAACAAATTTTAATGTTAAACTGCTACATAACAAATTAACAACAACGGGTGTGCATATAATGATAAAAATCATAATACTAGAATAATGACAAGTCAAAATTGACTTTTTCAGAAGATGTGTCATAGTTGAGCTACCACTATATTATATAAAGAATTATTTAGAAATAAATACGAAATGAACATACCTTAACAGATACTTCCTCAACCAGATTTCTGTCATTAGGGTTATGGAAAGGAATAGCGATTCCAGGTTTAGGTATACCTTGAACTATTCTACCTAGAATACTTCCAGATTCTCGTAATTTCTTGGTCAACGCTCTCGTATCAATGCCACAGATACCAGGTATCCCTTGTTCATCCAACCATTGGGACAAAGAACGAGTCTGTCTCCAATGACTGGGTGATTTGCACCATTCACCAACAATCAAACCTTTGGCCCAAATACGGGAGGATTCAAACCAGCTATAAACAAATACAAAACAAATTTAATAACATTATTAATTTCTTGTAAATGAATCATATCAATACCTAAATTTTAAAAGGCAAAAGTACGAAAATCAATTTGAGTTAGCTTTATCACGGAAATCGGAAAAAATAATACTGTATGATTAACAAAAGAAAACATCCCTAGAATATGGTGAGAAGTAGGTTTTATTCTTTTAATTCTAATGGATAAAACAAGTTTCTTAATTATAAAAAGAAAACAACATAGTTATTATTAGGAAAAAGAAAATGCCATTTTGACTTGTTGCTCTTTAAAAGTCTGGTATCGATTTATAACAGTATTATAGGAAAAAAAAAACAATTTCTATACAATTGATAACAAAGTATTCAAAATTATAATTAGATTATGGATAATTTATTTGCAAAACATAATATTATTTATTTTATAATATTTTCTCAATATCAATTGCTAATTTTATATCTTCATACATTGCTATAACTTTGTGGCACATTTTCAAAATTATTACGAAAATGACTTGTTGCACAAATCAATTTTGTTTTCACCACTTTGAACACTTGTGTCGAGCCAGATTTCGGAGTTGACCGCTACCTCCTTAAGATAGACTTGTACTAAATATTTTTTATCATGGAATGAACGTGTGCATTATTATGGAATGATAGGTGGGAACACGGAGGACGAATGGTGGGGGTGAGGTTGAGGTTACTATTATGGCAAGAATGGAAATATATAAAATGATAAATGAATGAATGAATATGGACGGAAGGGAATGAAGAGATTGTAGGGATGGAAGGGAATAAAAAGACGGAATGATGATTAGTGAATCTAGAAAGGAATGTTAAATAATAAAAAAGAAACATACAGATCAACCATTTTTATATATTTGGAGGTAAATAATTAAACAGACAGGACAACGTCTGCCGGGTTTTACTAGTATATTATAGAACTCGACGTAAATGACCTAAACAAAAACTTTGTTACACCTCCAATACTTCTTGACCCTACAGTAAAAGCTTCGACACAGCAAGAAATTGCCTCCAACTATTGTTGGAGGCAATTTCTACCTGAATTTTCTTTATACCGATAAACAATCTCGAAGTCAAACAAATCATCTCTAAAATTAAAACTAAATGCGTGGGCTGTAAAAAACTGGGTATCAATATGATAAAACATATTCTTGATGTCATTCTTCCAACTATTGTTCAACTGATTATTTTTTCTTTGACCAGTAACACATTTCCTACTATAATATGGAAAATGGCCACAACAATACCTTTTTCCAAAGTTTCATCTCCTTGCCTAAAAGATTATGGCCAATTTCTATCTTACCGATTTTCTCCAAAGTTATTGAACGCATCGTCTACAATCAACTCAAAATTTTTTGGTGAATAACAATCTACTGGATTCTCTTCAGTCAGGTTTTCGTCCTGGTCAAAGTACCACTACAGCTCTAGTCAAAATCACCGATGATATTAGGTGCGCTATGAATGAAAGAAACCTCACTAAACTAACACTACTTGACTTCAGTACACATTTAACTCGGTTGTTTTTCCATCTTTCCGTGGACTAACTGCCTTGAAAACGACCTTCCTCAAAATATCAAAATTACTCTTACACAACAACTGATGTTACCTCTACTCGGCTACGCAGACGCAGCTTACCTAGACGCTACTGAGGATCAACTTGACAAACTTGAGAGACTGCAAAATGTCTGCATACAATATGTGTTTGGACTCAAAAAGTTTGATTACGTGTCTGAAAGCAGGAAACAGTTGAAGTGGCTCAAAATCCGAGAACGATGATATTCCCATGTTCTTTCCTTACTTTATCAGACACTTAAGAACCCTCTCATACATAAGTACCTCAAGGAGAAATTCGCCCATCTTTCACTCATTTATATTGTTATCATTTTCGGGTGTCTCCGGAGAGAGAACCGGGTAATGGAAAATACAACAGGCAACAATAACACTTCACATAGTTCAGCAATGATGTTTACAACACATTCTGAATGTAGGTGAAAAGAGACTGATTTGTGGGTTACATGCTTGTATTGTGCTTCCTTTTATAAAGTAATGCACACCCGTATACCTGTCGCTGGTTACCCCACATTGAATAATATAGCAAAACAACCAGATTTAACTGTTTAAACAATGAAATTTAGCCCGCTTCAATTGTTTTTAGTGGCTGATGAAAAACTTCGACTGGCCTAAATTTGAAAATTTTTAACCGATGCCGAAGGTGCTATTTTCAGCCGAAGGTGACCAAAATCAAAGCCTAATAAAATATTCAAACAATGTATGAATGAAACAAACTAAATGAATTTAATGTTTCAATAAAACAGTTATTTTAGGGCAGATATTTATTTATAGCTACTTCAATATTATCAAAATTAAATATAAATCCAGAAAATGAATAATTGTAAATCATATAATCATTTCTTAAAATAAATACCGATTGCTAAATTGTATTGGTTTTATTATCTAAGTAAATTTGGCCTTATAAAATCATAACCTTTGTTCTATAGACACTGTTTCTATAGCAGTAAAATAACTATGTTGATAAATGAAATGAACATTTGACAAATACAAAAAATGTATTAAAGACTATTATAGATAGATGTATGTATGTAGTAGGTAACTAATACAAGGTTGTTAAATAATAATAACCAAACACATTACTTTATGACAAAAAAACATATGAATTTTACAAATTTGTTTTAAGGAACAATATTGAAAACATGTGAATTAATGGCCTTTGTGCTTTTACTGTATACCCAAGTAATTAAATAAAGCACACATAAATGTCATATTAAGGTAGGCGCGCATGGTAGCTAATTTCAATGCTCACCGATAATTTAATCGTCCGAGCGCAGTAGATC
Source organism: Molanna angustata (assembly GCA_963576475.1). NCBI lineage: Eukaryota > Metazoa > Arthropoda > Insecta > Trichoptera > Molannidae > Molanna > Molanna angustata. The sequence continues at coordinate 18,558,121 of OY754970.1, forward strand.
GTGAAGTACGTTGTCAGTGTTGTCAAACGAAATGTCAGAAAACATGGATGAAATAAATATTGATTCCGAACAATTAATTATATATGTTGAAGCACGTCCTTCATTGTATGATTAAAAATTAAGCGAAATATTAATAACTGGTTGAGAACAGCTAAATCATAATAAAAGAACTGAATTGGGTAAGTTATTACTTAATTGATTAATAGTTACATAGGAAATTTAATAAATATTCTACTTAATGAATAAAAAAATCCATGTTTCTAATCATATGTATATTAAAATTTATGAATATACATATTGTATTTTAAATATATGAATGTTGACCGCCGTGTTATTTCCAATCGTACGATTCTATAAGCTTCCATGCGCGCTAGTACCGATCGGCCGATTATTATCGGCCGATAAATTAATCGGCCGATGAATTTTAGCTTCCATGCGCGCCTTACCTAAGTTCTCTGTTGGTGGAAGCAGAAGAAACCTTTACAATCAGGCATTATAAAATAATATTAATGGCGCAATTCAAGGGTGACATCCGTGCGAGAGCATTGTCAATTCATGTATAAGGACTGTTGCTTACATTATTTACAAAAATAAAACAATTTCTCAATAGATGGCGTTACAAAAATGTTTTGTTACTTCATAAATGGCAATATTGTTTATCCCCTTATTATCAAAAGATCAGATTCTCATATTTACTTTCAAAATTGCATTTATAAGAGAACTCAATTTAAATGCATAATTGGTGAACGTTGCGCAAGCACATAAAGTGATGACCTAAACCAGCCAATGACAGGTCGTAAGCTCTGAAGGTACTCGAGTTCCTGGTCGAGTACCAAAATATTCCAACTTTGTCTCTATTGAGATGTTAAAATTTTTTAAAAAAATACCATTGACTCCCGACGGGAAAAAAATCTAATGTTTTGATATATGTAACCTTTAAAAAATATTTGATATTTAATGTGTATTGGTTTGTAATTATTTATCAAATTAGAGGTTGTGTTTTGAATATATACCTATGGACATGGTGCTCATAAAAAATCTATATATTTCTCCAGGAGTCTGGTCAACCGGCGGAATCAAAACCATCCATATTTACTAGCGTGATGTTTTGACTAGTCGGTAAAGCAGACTATCCGGCCATTTTCATAGTCGGAGACTATTCAGCAAAGAGTGTTAACTATCCGGTTTCTTATTCTATATGTAATTCTTAATAAAATGTATATAGGAGGAATTACATTAGATAAAAACCTTGATTGTCAATCAATATTTTTATTTTAGAATCAGTCTTACACATTTTGAAATGTAAAGCAACCTTTTCTTTGGTAATCAACTAATCAGTCTCTAAAATGACTATGACATTTATTAAACAAAATTAGTATCTCAATTAACAAAAAAAAACAATATCTTCTATTTATTATTAAAATTTAATCATGTCAAAAAGAAAGTCTCTTGTATGGATTTTTTGATGAATTGGACAATGATTCCCATAATTTCAAGTGTAAACAGTGCTAAATGATAATTTCTCATGGTGGTCAGGGAAAAACAGCAAATACTAAGAACATGAACAACCATATCAAATATCAACATCCAACCCTGTTACCTCAGTTAGGTTGTCGTTCTGTGATCAAATGTTCGACCATAGACAATTCCTCCCAGTCGCAAATCCAAGTAGAAGAACTACCTACAATATGTTCTGACACACTCACAGGCAGCGGCCGCGTATTTCCCACGAGTCGGCCTCGTTACAACTGACTAATCGACTGGTCGACCAGTCATAGTCGGCATATCTCTAATATTTACCCATATCATGGATTTTTAATTATCTCAATAGAGACGAAGTTGGAATATTTATTGTAGGAGAACCGGGAAATCAAGGCACCTACAGGGCTTACGACCTGTCATCGGCTGGTTTACGTGATCACTTTATGCGCTTGCGCAACGTTCACCAATTATGCCTTTTAATGAGATCCCTATCAATTCAATTTTGAAAGTTCTATATATTGTAATACTGAAATTCTTTTCGCTTGAAAATAAGGAATTTTTACTACAGCCATCTATGGGTGAAATTATGAACAACAATCTTATTATTTTTATTTATTTTGTTGGAACGCCATCTATTGAGAGAATTGGTTTTTTGTAAATAATGAAAGAATAAGAATTGATATAAGAATTGTAGCTTTCATTATTTACAAAAAACCAATTCTCTCGATAGATGGCGTACCAACAAAATAAATAAAAATAATAAGATTGTTGTTCATAATTTCACCCATAGATGGCTGTAGTAAAAATTCCTTATTTTCAAGCGAAAAGAATTTCAGTATTACAATATATAGAACTTTCAAAATTGAATTGATAGGGATCTCATTAAAAGGCATAATTGGTGAACGTTGCGCAAGCGCATAAAGTGATCACGTAAACCAGCCGATGACAGGTCGTAAGCCCTGTAGGTGCCTTGATTTCCCGGTTCTCCTACAATAAATATTCCAACTTCGTCTCTATTGAGATAATTAAAAATCTGTTAAAAAATATCTTTGACTCCCGACAGGGAAAAAAATCCAATGTTTGCGCATATGCAATAATAAAAATATTCGATTACTTACACATTGGTACAAGTAGGTAAATAAGACAAAAATGACCTTATAAGTCTGGCGCAATTCAGGGGTGACTTCTATGCGAAAAATGCATTGTCACCTCAGATATAAGAATTGTAGCTTTCATTATTTACAAAAAACCAATTCTCTCAATAGATGGCGTTCCAACAAAATAAATAAAAATAATAAAATTGTTGTTCATAATTTCACCCATAGATGGCTGTAGTAAAAATTCCTTATTTTCAAGCGAAAAGAATTTCAGTATTACAATATATAGAACTTTCAAAATTGAATTGATAGGGATCTCATTAAAAGGCATAATTGGTGAACGTTGCGCAAGCGCATAAAGTGATCACGTAAACCAGCCGATGACAGGTCGTAAGCCCTGTAGGTGCCTTGATTTCCCGGTTCTCCTACAATAAATATTCCAACTTCGTCTCTATTGAGATAATTAAAAATCTGTTAAAAAATATCTTTGACTCCCGACAGGGAAAAAAATCCAATGTTTGCGCATATGCAATAATAAAAATATTCCATATCATGGATATAATTATCTCATAGAGTTCTCTCTTGTCCTATAATATCTTAAGATATTATAGAACATAGCATAATTATATCCATGATATGGGTAATCACGGATGGTTTTGATTCCGCCGGTTGACCAGAATTTCCCCCCAGTTTTCAAGTTCATTGAAAAACAACAATCATTTAACCATTTATTTGAATAGACCAGATAGTATGAAAAGAAATATAATTGATAAATACGTAAAAACTAACCGTGGTATCCCAAATTCATCATGATCATCTCCAGGTACTCCATAATTACCAACTAAAGGGTAAGTAAGAACAAGAAGCTGACAATGATAAGAGGGATCTGTCAATGACTCTGGATATCCAACCATGCCCGTTTGGAATACTAGATAAAAAAAAAAATGAACAAAAATTATTCTAAATTATTTAGCTATCAGAACCAACAAGTTGTTACGCGATAACACCATGCAAAGGGTGTTTTTTTAGACTTCAGGTGGGTAAGTCTGGTCCAACCGGCGAAATCAAATCCCTCATGATTACTCATATCATGGATATAATATTATCATTATGGAGTTCTATGACATATAAAGATATTATAGAACTCAATATAATAATTATATCCATGATATGGGTAGTCGTGAGGGTTTTGATTACGCCGGTTGGACCAGACTTGCCTCCCAGATTACATTTTATTTGTGCCAGCAGTGGAGTAAAAAACATTTACTTTAAACACATCTTCTTCTGGTATCTATTATCAGAAACTAAATAAAATATTTTTCCTACATTCCCTAAATTGAAGATAAATGTTTGTGCTATAGGTGAACGAAATTGGTCGAGGCAGGATTCAAATTCACGACAACTGGATTAATAGCCAAGCGCGCTAACCACTCTACCATCGACCCATCTAAACAAACAATTGATTTTTTCACTTATGTAAAATTACTTAAATTTATAACTTTTTTCCACAAATTTAAAAATATTGACCACTGACACGTTTCGCTCAAAGAGCATCTACTGAATGTCCAATCAGTAGATGCTTTTTGAGTTGATTGATTGTTTTTTTGTTATTAATTTATGGAAATAATTTTGTGTATCCAATATGAGGCCAATGAGTAAAAATAAAAGAGATTTAATTAAATAAATATGATAAAAACAATATTAAAGAGACATCCAAATCCTCAACTTTATTGGCAAAGCAAAAATCAAAGCAAGACAAGCTTTTGAGCGAAAATTTACTGCAATGGCATGTCTCAATTATGGCTGTATTTTCTTCTGGAAACGTCAAAAACCTTGCAATAAATGCTTTGTGTCTCATCATGCTTCAGTGTCAGTAAATGTTCAGAGTTTAAAATAAAAATATTCTTACCAACTTCACCGTCTGCATCAATAGGCTTTCCAAAACTTTCTCCACGAAGAACAGTCCCATCTTCGAGGACCAAACAGCAAACTGCACCCTTTTGTGTCTGTTCTATGAGTTTCATATTCTGTAAAGTCAAAAGAACAAAAATCATAATAAAATGACAAAAACCTACTTTCACTCAATTTAATCACCTTAATTTGTTTTGGTAAATTCATTGTTTTACTTTTAATTGAATCTTTGAGGTATAAATTTTAAGTAAAAATATTGTGAATATGCAAGCAAATACATTTACAATTAAATCTATTGTTTCAATAAATAATAAGTGCCTACGATTAATAATTAGGTACTTATAAATCTGTAAATACATTTTGTAGCTAGGTTTAATTACAAAAAACCAAATCATTATCTTAAGTAGTAAATAGTAACTCACCAGCAAAATGTTTGTAACTTTCTAATATAATATTGTATAAAAAATACGAACAGGTTGAATAGTAACACCTCTATACAGGTGTTAATACACAATAAAAAGGATATACTTTTATGTTTACAAAAATTGTGACATACTTACGATTTCTTTATGTCAGATGTCAATATTTCAAAACCAAATAGTTTTAATTATTGAGGGGAATATCAAAAACAATGAATGAGATTGTTTGCAAGACGTCAAAAACGCAATAGAATGAGCCACGTGGTTTTGATCCTTCGTAACAAACAACATAAACAGTTTTCGCGGCTAAATCAGCCGGCGAACTGATGATTGGATGGAGACTCCTTTTGAAAGATAACAAGTATAGTGCGCATGCACTATGAAAAGTAACGCAGACACACAGAGAATAACACATTATTGTTTTGTAAAAAAACAAGTCTGTAAAAACATCGATACAGCTGCTTCCAGTAGGTATGTAGCAATATATTGTATCGTATTCATGTGACACATTGATGTGTATTAATTTATTGACGAATCAGTAGATAATATACAAATTCGTCAAAAAAATCTTCGTTTGTTTTACAGTCCACTACAGATATTTGGGTTATTGAGAGAAATTAATTGATACTTAGAAAGAAATAAATATTTCGACCGATTTCGTTTACCTAAGCACAAGTATATACTATGCTTCATTTAGGGAACGTTTGAGGATGTATATATAGTTGTTACAAGAACATACTTAATCTTTTTTTCTTTTTCTTTGCCTTATCCCACTTTAGGTAGGGTCGGCTCTCCTAATCCTTTGGCGCCACGATGATCTGTCCTGTATTGTCGGGGTTGGGATGTGGGCTTTATCCATGAGCTTCCTCATATTGCCTCACCACGTGGATATTGGACGTCCCTTTCCTTTTCTGCTTTCTGGGAGTGCTAGATCAGTTTGCACCACATGATCGTTTTGCCTCCTCATTACATGTCCATACCATCTGAGTCGGCTTTCTGTAAGTTTTTCTGGTATGGGGGCTACTCCAAAGCTTCCTCTTATTAATTCATTACGAATTTTATCTAGCTTCGTCACCCCGCCTGCCCACCTCAGCATTTTCATTTCATTGACATGTAGTTTTTGTTCATGTGTGCCTTTAACTGTCCAGCACTCCGCACCATATGTCATTGCAGGTCTCACCACTATCTTACTCAATCTTTTTTTAAATAAAGTAAATATAATTTTCAGGTTAGTAAAATTATTTATTAATACTGATTTAGTTTCCGTATATGTTTTACCAATCTACTTCCAATTTATGAAAAAAATGTGTAGGTTTAGTTTTTGCCAAATTTCTTGAGCCATTTCGCCGAGGAGGGGAGCGGTTTGCACATACACCAAACAAAAATACACAAATTTGCGCTTTGCGCAAACGGAAGGCTTGCTCAAGTTATTCTATGATAGTTATACATATGTATGTTTAACGACACGCTATGTAAGTTTATTTCATGAACTGAAAAAAGGTTATGTTATGCCATTTTTTTTATATTTTGAAGCCTTGATGATTTTCTACATTTTTGGAAAATCACATCTAATGGTTTATTGCCCTAGGTTAGAAATAAACCCGCCAGTGTGCATTGTATTTGTTTATATTATGCACAAAAAAGAAAAATCAATAATATAAAACAAATTAAGTAATTTTAATTTTATAAAATCACTTTTGAATTCTCAACTTCAAAATGGTAGAAGAGTGGGCTACTATTTTTGTTGTTCATCTATGTTTTTTTTACAAGGGACCTCTAGCGGTCGTATTTATTAGTTCAATATCAGGTTCTCAGTTTTCAGGTATGTTCTATGTTGCATTTTATACCTACCTAAATAATTTATAGAATGTTGATCATTGTACGAGTTAGAAATTGAAATAAAATTCAACATGAAAGTTTTAATATAAATTTAATAAAAACTATTGTAGGTATGGGTCATGTATAAAGTACTGTCTAATGTGAATAGTATTGACTATATTATTCTTGGAGGAGTATATTATTAAATGAATATATTTTTTATTAGGTATTCATCTATTTTTGACACCCTCGATTTAACCCTCGGCGCATCTGCGCCTACCATACCAATGGTGGACCCGATCCTTTTTGCAATAATATATTTTGGCTAAATATCTTCTTGTATTAAAATTTTCATACAATTTTTGATTTCTAAAAGTTTAATTCATCTTTATTTTATTATGTTACAATCAATAGTTAGGTAGGTCATAACAGTTATGTTAGATTTTTTTTTTTTTAAGATGTTTATTTTTTAATAAAAAGTAATACATATTTATTTTCCCGCCAAACTGCAAAGCAGTTTTTTGGCAGAGAAGATTCTCTCTTTCACATAATATTATTAATTTCACATAAAATTATTTCATTATAAACTTATCTCAAAATATTAAAGAAACGGAAACTAAACACAAATTTGAAAGAAAAAAAAATTGAAATAAACCTTACACATAATATACATTAGATATAGGTACCTATAATTAATCAACAATAATAATTCAAAGTCTAACGACCGCTTGAATTCAGATACAGATGTTTCAGTGTATTTTTTATTGTTACTATTTTCGTTTCGTCAGACTTTAAAATATTTCTTATCCTAATCGGCAACGCGTTAAATGCGGTACAAGATGTTTCCTGATACGATCTCTATACACGTTGTTTGTCTTAGGTACCTGCAGGGCGCGCTCCATCGCCAGCCTTGTCCCATATATGTGACTTATTTCTGTTTTAAAAGATTCATTTGTATATTCTTCCAAAATGATGCACTGTTTTACTTTATTTTGTATTGGGAGTATTTTACATATTTCAAATAATTTTTCATATTGGCTATTACATGATTTTTTTGTATTATTGTCCACCAACATTTTCAAGAAATTAATTTGAATTTGTTTAATTTTATTGGTGTGTGTTGGGTAGGTTAAGCCGTAACATGTTAATGCGTAGCTGACAATCGAGTCGACCATAGCATAGTACATAGAATACAGTATGGCCCGAGAAACACTACCCTTTAACATATTAAAATTACACAGTATTGAATTTAATTTTGTACAAATGAGTTCTACGTGTTTACTCCAATTAAATGTATTATCAATCTGTAATCCTAGGTATGTATATTGGTCAACTTTTTCAATTTCTGTACATGCACAATCAATATAATTTTTATGCATGCATTCATAGGTATGTCCAACAATTTTGAATGCTACATTTTTTTGTTTTGAATGAGCTGACCGTATGTGTACATATTTAGTTTTCTTCACATTTACAATAATTCCGTTATCATGGGCCCATTTAAATATGTTATTTAGGTCATGTTGGATGTTTTTTTCGATGATAGTCGTATCATAATCTGCATACACAATTCCTAAATCATCTGCAAACATGTATTTACTACAGTATTTAATGACATTCCCGAGTGTATTGACATGCATAATGTAGCATAATGGTCCAGTGATTGATCCAGTTGCCACTCCGTATTTGGCTGTCCTTTTCTCGCTTATTCTGTCCTTAATTTTGACTACAAATTGCCTCTCACTGAGATAACTCTCGAACCACTTCTTCATTGGTCCTCTGATACCACATTCTTCCATAGCTACCATAAGCGTTTCGTGGTCAAGAGTATCGAATGCTTTTTTGAAGTCTATAAACAGTGCAACTACATGTTTTTTCTTATCTAAATGTTCAAATAAAACAATCAAATTAATAATTATTAAGATATTCTTTATTTATAACAATGATGTAGGTAAATGAAGAATGTAAATACATACATACATACCATGTCCCTTACGGGGTAAGAAGAGAGAACCAAGCGCCAAACTCCTCTATTTTTGCACACATTCCTGGCTTCCTTTACATCCATGCATCGTCTCATACATGCTCGTCGATTATTCAAGCTCCATATTATGTTCCCTTCTTTCAAAATATCATAAATGAAACGAATACAATCAATCTCAGAAAATTACATAAAATCTACAGGCTCAATTATTTCGACCAGTTTTAAATTAATTTCAAATAATCAATAATACTCGTTTAAAATAGACACATGACTTACACGAGATTGTGTTCGCAATGTTGAAATAAGAAAAAAACATGTGGAATAGAGGACATCGTTCGGTGGAGTAGATCCAGAAGAAGACATTGGAGGATGCACAGTGATAGACTTGCGTATATAGCGGCGAATGAAATCCCCTCTGGTCACCGTGTACCCGGAAGACAACCCAAGAGATGGAAGGATAGTTGGACTTTTTCATCTCAAGAGGCATAGTTTTTGAATAACAGACCGACGAGTCTACTAAACAAAGAAGACACGACTTACGACATATTAAATGATAGTTGACAAAATAATCCATAGTTTTACATTAAACTTAATCGTATGCAATTTCATACTACATAAAATATTCTAATAGGTAGGTACATAATAATTAATAATAAATGTACTCAGTACTCTTCATATAGATAAGTAATCAATTCCAGATAGGTTCATGCACAAATTGTATCGATAGATTGCCGCGGGCTTTTTCTAGTTCCAAGAAAGTAATTGTGTTCCATTCAGGGTATTTACGCAGGTAAACTCCGGGAGTATAGAGAGTAACTTGTGGTCTTTCATTTGGCCAATAGCGTCCCAAGTGTATGCCGTTTATCCAAGCAAAACCCTGAAAAAGAGACATAATTCCATTATATTTCGCTGAATTATTTACTAATCCAATGTTTAGATACAAGTCTCAAAGGGACTTTGGATTTTCGGATAAAACCGGTTGTCTTTATGATCTCCTTTTAGAGGACATAATTTCACTATTCTCATTAGGTACATGGTTCTTTTATGTTAACTTCAATAGAAAAAGTATCCCATACCTAGTCCAAAGATCTTTTTCTTAACATTCTTGTAAATTCATAACATTTGATAGGTAATGATAGGTATAGGTATTAAGTATGTTGTTTAGGAAACAGAAAGTTTATTACGGAGAGTAATATGTACAATAATCAAAAATAGTTTAATAGAACCTAGGATAATGGAATATCGTACCTAGAATAATTATAATAGATAATAGCCATCACAGGTGATGAGCAAATTCAAGTTCACAAACAGCATAGTCTTGCATTCACATGCATGTTTGTTCTTGATTTTGATAACTTTGCCTTGGACTTTCTTGCAGTTTTGATCTAACATTTAATGCAAGAACAAGACTAATTTTGCTCACCAAACACCACTAATGCTTCTTTGTTTCACAGACCTACGATATTATTAAAAAATAGGTTCATTAAAATTGGTAATTGAAACGTGATTGTAAAATAACTTTGAGACCTTGAAGAGGCCCCTAGACGAGAGCGCATAAACAACAAATATAATATTTGACGTTTGCATTAATACTGAGTGATGACTAATATGCATAATAATGTCAAAACACAGGTATCTAAAATAAATGTATCAACTTGAAGATTCCAATGTAATCCACAAACGCAAGCGTCATACCAGAAATACTTATTCTACGGACTTGGGAAACTTCGTGGTGGTGCATTTTTTGATGGGGATTGTAAAGTGCGGGTGGGACGAAGCCCCACTTTGCCATGAGGTTACCCCACAATGTGGGGTAAGCCAATATGGTATGAATGAATTAATGAAAGATAATTCATTATTAGTTTTAATAAGTTAGGCCAACCTTTGTCCAACCAGTGGTGTCTAAGAATGTATCTAAAGCTTCTTCTCCATTCTTCAATTGGAACCTGGTTGAATATACCATTGGCCCATATACCACTTTATTAATTGCTGAGATTTCTTCATTTTTGTCTGGAATATCAAACGTTTCTAATGGAAAACTTGTCACTGTCCAAGACGTCAAAACCTTGTCAGCAAGAGTTACATTTCCGAGAATTCCCTAAAAAATGAGGAAATTAGAAAACAATATAATGTCGGTAATATGGCTCGATTGGTTGGATAACCTACTCATGAGCCAATGGATGTTTTCAGCCTGGATCTGTGAAACGATTAATAGGTCTCCAGAATGTGACAACTTGTTACTGGGTGCATGTTAAATAATTATTAGATATACTCAGTAATACTGTTAGTTGCCCGAGAAGCAATAAAATAAAATATAATATCAACTTTACATATTGCCTACTAGAATGTTCTATTTCAAGAGACACAATTTATGCCAAGGAACTAATTATACTTTACTTCCTTTTCATTAGTTTTATGTACTTATATAATTTATCATTAATCAATAACTTGATAAAAACAAATAAATAAAACACACTAGGTTCTTTTTCTTCCGTTTAATTGTTATCTTCTTCACATGGTTCCCGAAACATATGTTGTGATAAAAAAACAGTATAAATATTGGAATTAAACAAAGTACCTAGTGTGTGATTTTTTTTAAATTAAGAAATAACACAGTATGTTTTAGATTCTACGTATATTGTTTATTGGTCGATAGCTATTTCGCCTTGTTAGGGCATCTTCAAGACTATGCCCTAACAAGAATCTAAAACATACTGTTTTGTTTTTTAATTTAAATTCAAATGGAATTCTACAAAGTAAATTATTCACAATTCATCTTCAAGATGCCTTAACAAGGCGAAATAGCAATCGACCAATAAACAATATACGTAGAATTTAAAACATTATACTGTTTTATTTTTTAATTTAAATTAAAGTGGAATTCTACAAAGTAAATTATTAACAATTACATACCTAGTGTGTTTTATTTAATATTTTAAATAACGAATTACCACAAAGTAAAAGCCTCCACATTAGATTATTTATAATAAGTATTGATCTTTCAACATTTTGGTTGTTTAGGTTGAAAACAATGTTTAGAAAATAGGTATATTAAAATAAAATGGTGTACGAATTTAATTCAACTTAATAAACTTTGAAAAATATATAAGAAAAATTTCACCTTTACCTTAAAATCATTAACCAATGCCCCATAATTCACACGTCCCTGATTTTCTACGAGAATTTTTAAAGAGTCACCTTTGTTAGTGTCAATAGGAAGGGAATATGAGTCTCTGCTTCTACTCAAAACACCCACGAATTCCTGAAAATATTCAAATATCGATTTAAATAAAGCATCAATACAAAGTACACCACGACGACAGCATCTCATTGAAAATACTACGATTAACATCAATGGAGAAGCATTTACTCCATCAAATACCTTTAAATTTCTAGGCGTCTGTTTGAACAACAAACTATCGCTGGACTTGCAAATCTCAAAAGCTGTCAAAAACTTTTGTTTCTCTCATCTGAGACAGTTGAAAAGTATCCGACGGAGCTTTCCCAATAACGAAGCTAAAACGCTTATAAATGCATTTGTCGTGTCAAGGCTTGGATTACTGTAATGCTATTTATGCTTGTTTGCTCAAGTATCAGCTCGATTGATTGCAAATAGTATCCAACGCAGCTGCGAGGTTAATATATGGGAGCTGACAACATTTATGTCATACATATAACACTTCTTCTTAACGAATATAAGGTAGGTACCTATGCCCGATGGTGTTTAAGGCGAATTGGCTCCACACTAAATTTAAGAACTGTGTCAAAATAATGTTTCATCAGGAAGACAGCTTACATGGAGAACGTCTGGATCACAGAGTACCAACTCTAAAGAATTGGACAGAGTAAAGAAGGTTACTTTCCCTTTGACATACGTGGAGCTCAGAGCATTGAAACCCTCGGTAGATTACTTAAGACTGCCTTGTTTCGTAAAGCTATATAACAAATGAGCTACAGCGCCCTGTGATGTTGTATCACTAAACGGCGCTTATATTATTATTTTTGCAATTGCAATTGCAATTTGTCGACATTTAACGAAAATAAATAATAATAATTGATGTTTGGTTACGTAGACTATAATTTAGGAAATAATGCTTTCGTAGGTATATTTTTGTCTAAAATACAATAAATGAATGTTGACGAGAGTTTATTATAATGAGTGATGTTCCTACCCGTGTATGCAAACGATTAAAGTTACGAATATATTACAGTATACAGCATGGGTAAGTACATAAAAAATATCATACTTCGTTTACATAAACCAATGCCCGATCTCTAAGGTCATTGACTGTCAGCGTGGACTGATCTGGAAACTTTTGTGACAGCGTCAACTCATACAACGTTAACCCAGATCTCTGTTTGAGTTTTTCCATGGAAGGGGGAAAATTCCACTCTGTGGGATCCCGCCCTAGCAGCCGGCGACCTTCGGTGCTCAAGAGGGACAGGCGAGGCTCCAACACAATCGGATCTGTGGAACCTTTCGGTTTTACCTTTGGAACTTCAACATCTGGCACGGGCACGTACTGAAAATAATAACGTCTTCAATTGATTTACATAAGTGATGAAAATATTACAAAACGACAATTCGAATATATAAAAATAGCTTTGAAAACGTGAGAAATATTTTGTAGTCTCTCCTTCGGTAAAAATCGAAACGATCGAGATGGGTGTGGTGGTTAGCACACTGGGTTAGAAATCCAGTGATCGCGAGTTCGTTCACCTATAGCACAAGCATTTATGCTTATTTTAGGGGATGTATGAGGATGTATATATGAACAAGGTACCATGGGCGCCCGCAGAAAATTTTCTAGGGGGGCGCAAAATATTTTTAGTATTTTTTTAATACAGACGGCAGGACAAGAATGATCGGTCCGAGCAATGAGATATTTGACTATTTTCAATAAATCCAGGGGGGCAAGGTTTTTTCGATATTTTCAAAAAAATTGAAAATATAGGCAATTAAACTCATAAATTTATCATAAAAAAAATATTTTTATAATAAAAAATGTTTGAGAAACCCTGGAATTTTTTTGAAAAAAGCTATTTGAGATTTTGTCGATCGACAAACTAAACTTAGTATTTGAGATTTTGTATTTGTCTATGTTTATACCAATGTTCAGCGTTATAGCTTTTATGGTTTCTGAGATATATGGAAAAATAAACCAAAAATTCAAAAGTTGATAACCCTTGACTGAAACAAAAATTCACAAATCATAAAAGTTTTGTAGGCCTATAACCATTTATATTTTCTGAAATTTTAGGCTTTGTGAATAGAGCGGATCAAAAGTTATAAGGGACGGACGGACAGAAACACACACACACACACACACACACACACACACACACACACACAGACACACAAAACTCACATAAAATTTTCTACTCCGAATTCTGAGTAAATTCATGCATGGGAACATATATGCTGCGAAGCCTCTAAGTTGGTGTTTTTAGCATGCAAAAAGTCCACTGCGCCATACAAAATGTTCCTTCATACATGCGTCTTGAATTTAAACTGCCTCTTCCTTCAAGAGAATTTCATTCTATTGAACGAATCGACAGGATTAACAAAACGAGTGGATTGTGGCCAACACTAAACTCTCCACTACACAGTAAGTGTAGGTACATTTTATTCTTCATGAAAGGTTGACAATCCCTAAATGCATTAGATTCTTCAACAAATATAAGATTTCCAGATGACAAAAGTTAAAGTATGCACTCTTTACATGGTATCTATATAGTACCACATATCATAGATAGTACCACAAATAATATTACCTCCTTATACGGGGTCCCACAAGGATCTGTACTTGGACCAATTCTCTTTAATTTATATACCAATCAGTTGGAAAATCTTGTTCAAAATCTTGGTTTCAACACACATGCCTATGCAGATGACCGCATACTGTTCAAGTCCTGTTCACCTGAATTTAAATATCATTTAACACACGAGGTATCCACATGCATAAATCAGGTATCCACCTGGATGTGTAAGAACAAGCTAAAACTGAACCCAACAAAAACTGAGTTCCTTTGGTTTGCCTCGCCTCGCAGGCAACAATACATAAATAATGAATGAAATATTTGTAATCAAAATGAATTTAATTATATATATAATAGGGTGGATAATTGACATAATAAGTTTACCTTGAGTATAATATTTCGCATAATTGAGTATTTTGGTGTAGGATCACCAGCTTCTGTGAGAGGTGCATCATAATCGTAGGATGTTATTTGAGGTTGATAATTATCACCTAAATTGGCTCCTAAAATATAAATTAAAACATCAGTAATATAACTTTGTGATTGTAATGATGTTCTGATAAAATTATTTATCAGAACATCATTACAATTCATCAATTTATTTTTCTTATTTATCTTCCAATTAGCCCGGAGGTAGAATTTATTCTCCAATTAATAAATACCTAGGTGAGTTTATGTTATCAAAGTCGTAGTATATACGGAAACTATATGTACATAATTTTGTTGCCCGGAAATCGGTACCTATTTGACTGTTTTATTGAATTTTATTGTTAGCTTAACTATCGAGTTCAATTTCTTCAGGTTGTTTGCAACATATCGTAATTTTGATTATTCCTTTATTCAATAGGTAAATATGTATACGGAAACATTGTATGCTAATAAATAATGTATTCACTTTATGATTTCTATGATTTTTCGTATATTTTTTTTAATAATTATCCTTTTTTGGGTCACAATCCTAAGATAAGTCTGCACCGAAAGCTCAATCTATCCACTTATATCATACGCTAGCCTCCTCACTGCCATAACGTAACCGGTCCATAGTTATAATTGTCTCTAGGGAGACCTCTATGGTTTTTGCTTTCTCTCATTCTCGTTTCAAAACTATTTGTCAAATTTTAAATTACCCGCTGTGTAGTCAAAATTAGTGCCTCCATGGAAGACGTATATGTTGACATTGCCTCCCATCGCCAACATTTTATCCAAGGTTGAAGCAACAATTACAGGTGAGACATTTGCCATATCCTCGCCCCAATGTGTCAGCCACCCAGGGTAATATTCTGAATTCACTAGAGGACCGTTACCAGAATATATGCTTTGCAGGTTCCAGGCTCCTTCGACGTCTGACCCTGTACGAAAAAAAAATACAAGTTCATTTCAACACGTAGTAATTACAAATTCGAGGCTAGAATTGAGGCTGTATCTTAAGGATATATAAATTAACCGATCTTAATGAAATTAAGTCATAAAAATGTTGTATTTTTTATTATTTTTAAAATATAATCAAATATTTTAAATCAATTTACAAACATATATTAAATAACAAAATAAACTCTGCGGCAGGTATTTGGGATGACCATGTTGTTTTTTCACAAATTAAACAAAAAATCGTCTGATTATATTATATGCGTAGAAGAATTGTTTCTTTGAAATGTGGATCTAAATAAAAAGATACATTATCTTAATTTGATACTCAAATTCCATAGTCTTCTTAACATCACAACATCAAGCACATCGTAACATATGTACTGTATAAGTTGAAAATCTACCTGAGGAGGGAATAGTTAGTTCCTAAACCGGTTGCGATTTCGATTTCAATAACGTGGTTTAAACAAAGTTATATTTATATTTTTAAAGAATAATATAAATATTTATTTCCAGCTTTCCAACTTTATGAGTTTCTGGGATATGTATCTTCAATAATAACTACCCCCACCCCTTGATGCCTTGGTGTGTTTTTTTTGTCACAGAATTACATATTTTGATCCTTTCTTAGAAAATATTTTTTTAATGAAAATTTGGAATAAAGGCTAAGCACTCTCCTACTAATTTTAATAGAATGTCGATATGTTATGTCTAAAGTTAAAATCACATTTATTTTTAGAGATATTCGAATATTCTAAAAATCTTTTCTTAGGGGCATAATTTCCAAAAATCCTTCCCTAGATAACATACATATATTAAAGGTATACATTATACAATTATTTAAAGAAACTGCACAATGTGGATTCGTGAGATATACCTGGTCCAAAGTCAACCGTAGGATAGACATTAGGGGTGGTACCACACTCCAACATCCGTACGTCGGGTCCATCAGTAGTGAACAGAACGGCTGATTCATTGACCCAACTCCGAGTAAGATCTGCCAACCAAGATCTGTAAGGTATATCGCATGCTGGAAAACTTCCATACTCGTTTTCAATCTACAAAAATAATTAATCAATAAACGACGATTTTTTTGAATAAAGATTAGGCAAGTTTTTAACTGATACATTCAATTTACAAATACATATTTTATTTTTTTGTTCTTCAATAAAAAAAATCTCAGCTGTTTTCAATGTGTCGATCGAGACGGCTTCTAATTTGTAGAATTCCATAATAATTATAAAAAAGTTGATTTATGGTCTCATAAGCCGAATCGGTCGTCGGAAGACAACAACATATAGGTATTCATATTTTTTCTAAAATTATTTCTTAATTCCTAATTTCAAATTTTTTACACCTAACAATGTTGTATTATAAAGTAAATATTAAATTTATTTATAAAAATAAGGCACCGTTTTAATCCACAATGAGTACAATTTAATAAGTCTAAGCGCTTTCGCTAGGTACAACTAGCATCTTCAGAGGCACAATTTCGCTTTGACTTATTAATGGATTCAAACGGTATTTTATTTTTATAAATAAATTTAATATTTTCTTTATAATTATGAACTTCGACTGTTTTAATGAAATAACATTGAAATTATTATTGTTGTATTAAACAGGAATTGTGGCTTTGATCTTGATAGCCAAATTCAATCCCGATTTCGAATTATCATGAAAAATGCATCTGTATAACGGAGCATTCTTACCGATGTTCGTGTTACATTTATTTAGAGTATCTAGGCGAGTCTAGTCTAGTCTAGTCGTCTAATCGGTACGTTAAATTATATTTCGTTTAGCAGTTCATGGCAGTCAATATTGTTATTTAATAGATCATACAAAACATTAAATCACTGTTTCTACGTCTTATATAAAGTTGTTGTAAAAACATATTATTGTTGATTCCAAATTTATAACGTAGGTATTTGATAAATAACTTCTGTATTCGCTCAATACCATCAATGTAAATGTGATACTGCGAGTTCCACACAACAGACGAAAATTCCAGTTGACTTCTGACTATTGCATAATAAAGCATATATTGTTTTTATTTGTTTAAATGGTTTACAAGTTCTCATTAAGAAACCTAACATTCGATAAGCTATATATATTTTCAATGTGGAGACTGAATGACATTTTACTCTCCAAATTAACTCCAAGATCTTTGCATTCTGTTTTATTAGTTATAATTTCCCCGTTGATTTTATAATTATATAAAATAATATTATTATTTCTTGTGAAAGAAATAGAATTGCACTTTTAATATTTAATGCCAATATATTCCTCCTGCAGTACGCTGCGAGACAATTTAGATCCTCCTGTAAAAATTCGCAATCATTAACTTACAGATGTAATTCTTTTATAGTTCTTCGTATCATCTGCATACATAATATATTCACTATTTTTAAAGCATTCACCAATGTCTAAAATAAAAATATTAAACAGAAGTGGCCCCAAGTGAGAACCTTGAGGATCCCCTGAGGATACACACTGAATTCGAAAGTTGTCCATTGTGAACTACTATTTGACTTCGGTTCAACAGGTATGACTCGAACTACATGAGAAGATCATCATAATATCCCAACGTCTCCAAGCGTATCAATCAGAAAAAACATGGTCAACTTTGTCAAATGCCTTAGAGTAGTCAGTATAAATGGCGTCGGTTTGTCCTCTCGAGTCCATATTATTACACACAGAATTAACAAAAACACACAAGTTTGATGTAGTGGACCTGTTTCTAATAAAACCATGCTGTTTTGAATTTATTTGAGGCTTTAGATTCAAATATCAGGTATATCGTAAACATTTTTTTCCAACACCTTATTCAAAATTGATAACTTTGAGACCGGAGGATAGTTACATACATCCTTTCACCTACTTTCAAAATGGGGGTCGCTAGAAATTCTTTCCATATCTCTGGAAATACGCCGTTGAATAAAGTCATTTTAAAAATATGAGTCAATGGAACCGCCAATGACTCGTGAAAATTTTTAATAAAAATTCCAGGAACATTATCTTTATCGTGGCCAAGATATTTTGAGACAGTCACAACATCAATTGCAACGTTTGTTCCAGAGAGATTCCAGAAAAAGTACCATTGACGGTACTAGTTTGAGACCTTTCAGGAGGTAGTAGATTTTGTGAGAACACAGACAAATATTCAGAGAGTAAATTCGCGGATTCTTTTGGATTATTAGCTGTTACATCGCCAAAATTGAGACATTGAGGTGAATAATTGGATGATCTTTTAGACTTAACGTATGTCCAATTTTTTTGGGATCTCTTTGAATAGAATTTTCTGTTGATCTTATGTAACGCGACGTCTTACGCGTAACAGAGAAAACATTTGGTAATACCTGGGATTCCCGTTACGCTTCCATAGCTTAAAGTATTTCATTTTCTCTTTATCAATATTAATAAGAGGTAAATTGGTAGGTACATATATTATTTTTTGTTTCTTATATTTATTTTGTATCGTTATTTTATGATTGATTTATTTAATTATTTTTTTTCTATTTCTCTATTTGTATTCTTCTTTCCCTGTTACTGACTGTATTTACCATGGTGGTTGACTGGTAGAGATTGCCTGCGGGCAATAAGTTCGCCACGTTGTATAAATCAATAAAAGTCTTTTATTATTATTATTAAATTGTACCAACTAGGATATTTATACCGTGCATTTTTTTGGATGGTTTATGGTCCTCGATTTTGTTATAGATTATTTCATAATGGCAACCATTTGGCAAGCCTCAACTTTTCGTTGATTTCTAAGTAATTTCCTTTGAAAAATTGTTTAGTATTTCTAATAATTGCCCTAGGTTACGATAGAAGTGCAGCGGAGTATTTCACTATGAGATATTTATGATGGGGGTCCTCAGGTACAAGCGAATAATCAGACATGTTTACTGTAAGAGGAGAATTAGATAGAACCAAATTCAAAATCTTGTCATACTAATTTGAAATTTTTTGATTTCGTTGATGTAAGTCAGCCAAAACGAGGCCGTTTAATAACTCTTTAGAACAACTATCACCATTGAAGGTGGAAGGATTTACGGTCCAGTCAACATTTGGAATATTACCCATTACTATAAATTTATCATCCGGATGACTCATAGTTTTATTGGAAATGGTCTCCAAGTCTTTAAGAATGTACGAAGGAGACACTCCCGGGAGATACATGCAGCAGATGTGAATTGCACATCTACCAGTTGTTGGTGGTTCGATTGTGATCCATAATTCTTCCATATTCGTCTTACAAATGGTAGTTTTTTTTAGATTTAGTTGTTTTTTTACTGCGATTAGAACTCCGCCCCCGTTGATTTCCCAGTTATCTCGGTCACACCTGAATACCCTGTAACTATTATCAAATAACTCCTCATTTTTAATACTTGACAACATCAAAATCGTTCCATGACAACATCAAAATTGTTCAGCAATATATTATTATAAAATTTATTCGTCTTCGTACGCAGTCCACGTACGTTCTGGTAAAAAATAATCAACTGGCCTGCCATGAAACATTAATTATAACAAGATTAATTTAGATTAAATTTAATATAATCAATAAGTAACCACTCAGTAGTCCACTGTAATTAATCCGTCTAGTGCGGAATACCCGTGTGTGTGATAGTATAGTCATAACATAACTACTAGCGTGGTGTACAAATAAAGCACGTAGACACAGTGGTAGACTACACAGTGTTTTTCTGTATGTGTGCGTTGTTCGCAATGAGTAAGTATTGTTGAACTTATAATAATACTAGTGAACCCCCGGCAAACTTCGTATTGCCAGTATAATTAAAAATCGTCCTCCATAACCACCCGTCGCTTCAGACTCTTCAGTACTTCCCGTTCCTTCAGTTACTCCCGTCCCTCCAGTTACTCACGTCCATCCAGTTACTCCCGTCCCTTCAGTTACTCCCGTCCCTTCAGACACTCCCGTCCCTTCAGTTACTCCCGTCCCTTCAGTTACTCCCGTCCCTTCAGTTACTCCCGTCCCTTCAGTTACTCCCGTCCCTTCAGTTACTCCCGTCCCTTCAGTTACTCCCGTCCCTTCAGTTACTCCCGTCCCTTCAGTTACTCCCGTCCCTTCAGTTACTCCCGTCCCTTCAGTTACTCCCGTCCCTTCAGTTACTCCCGTCCCTTCAGTTACTCCCGTCCCTTCAGTTACTCCCGTCCCTTCAGTTACTCCCGTCCCTTCAGTTACTCCCGTCCCTTCAGTTACTCCCGTCCCTTCAGTTACTCCCGTCCCTTCACTACCTCCCGTCCTTTCATTACCTCCCGTCCCTTCATTACCTCCCGTCCCTTCAGTTACTCCCGTCCCTTCAGTTACTCCCGTCCCTTCAGTTACTCCCGTCCCTTCAGTTACTCCCGTCCCTTCAGTTACTCCCGTCCCTTCAGTTACTCCCGTCCCTACAGTTACTCCCGTCCCTTCAGTTACTTCCGTCCCTTCAGTTACTCCCGTCCCTTCAGTTACTCCCGTCCCTTCAGTTACTCCCGTCCCTTCAGTTACTCCCGTCCCTTCAGTTACTCCCGTCCCTTCAGTTACTCCCGTCCCTTCAGTTACTCCCGTCCCTTCAGTTACCTCCGTCCCTTCAGTTACTCCCGTCCCTTCATTACCTCACGTCCCTTCAGTTACTCCCGTCCCTTCAGTTACTCCCGTCCCTTCAGTTACTCCCGTCCCTTCAGTTACTCCCGTCCCTTCAGTTACTCCCGTCCCTTCAGTTACTCCCGTCCCTTCAGTTACTCCCGTCCCTTCAGTTACTCCCGTCCCTTCATTACCTCACGTCCCTTCACTACCTCCCGTCCCTTCATTACCTCCCGTCCCTTCATTACCTCCCGTCCCTTCAGTTACTCCCGTCCCTTCAGTTACTCCCGTCCCTTCAGTTACTCCCGTCCCTTCAGTTACTCCCGTCCCTTCAGTTACTCCCGTCCCTTCAGTTACTCCCGTCCCTTCAGTTACTCCCGTCCCTTCAGTTACTCCCGTCCCTTCAGTTACTCCCGTCCCTTCAGTTACTCCCGTCCCTTCAGTTACTCCCGTCCCTTCAGTTACTCCCGTCCCTTCAGTTACTCCCGTCCCTTCAGTTACTCCCGTCCCTTCAGTTACTCCCGTCCCTTCAGTTACTCCCGTCCCTTCAGTTACTCCCGTCCCTTCAATTACTCCCGTCCCTTCTATACCTCCCGTCCCTTCATTACCTCCCGTCCCTTCATTACCTCCCGTACCTTCATTACCTCCCGTACCTTCATTACCTCCCGTCCCTTCAGTAGGTCTCGGTCATACGCTCGACAATTCATCAAAGTTTCATTGAAATTGAATGAACGGTTCCCAGGATAGTTCACCTTCTTTGGTAAAATGACCTGATACCCGATGAAGAAGAAGAAGAAGAATTTTTTTTAATCCAGCAACCATCCCGGGCATACACTCGTCAATTCTTCAAAGTTTCATTGAAATTGAATGAACGGTTCCCAGGATAGTCCACCTTCATAGGTAAAATGACTTGATACCCGATGAAGAAGAAGAAGAAGAAAAAAATTTTAATCCAGAAACTATCCCGGTCATACGCTCGACAATTCACCAAAGTTTCATTGCAATCGGATGAACGGTTCTCAGGATAGTCCACCTTCATATGTAAAATGACCTGATACCCGATGAAGAAGAAGAAGAAGAAAATATTTTAAATTCAGAAATCATCCCGGGCATACGATCGACAATTCACCAAAGTTTAATTGCAATCGGATGAACGGTTCCCAGGATAGTCCACCTTCATAGGTAAAATGACCTAAAACTCGATGAAGAAGAAGAAGAAGTTAAAATTTTTTGATCCAGAAACCATCCCTGGTATACTCTCGACAGTTCACCAAAGTTTCATCGCAATCGGATGAGCGGTTTAGGAGCGCATTCAACACATACATACATAGATACATACAAACATTCAAATTTATAATATAGATAGTATTGAAAAGTACTATCGGTTGTGTTACAGGAAAAAGGGAGGGAAAGGGAATATTGTAATAAAAGAATATCATTAATTACTAGTTGCATGTAACACATGAGATCCAACTGTCGATAGCGATAGTATGTATAGTTGAAGAATAAGAATCAAACTATAAACCCATTAATCCAAATTATTGAAAATTTTAACACATGTTGGTATGTATGTCAAGATAGGACAGTATGGTGGTCAATCCTCTTTTCCTACCCGGAATATGAAAACAGCATGATCATTCTGTATGTATGTTTGGAGATTAAGTATCAAACTATTAAGTTTTCTTACATATTGTGTATAGGCGACTGCCATACAAATTGTATGAAGCAATGTCGTCACTAAATTCAATTTCTATAAAAATTTTAAGTAAAAAAAATTGAGATGTACTTCTACAATATTTATATTTTTAATAGAAAATTAAATTATCTAGTTGGTGTGTTTCGGCTTTTTCAATATTTTTAAAAGATTTGGAAATATAGGCAGTTAAACTCATAAATTTATTATAAAAAAAATATTTTTCTTAATAAAAAACGTTTGAAAAACCCTGGAATTTTTTTGAAAAATTAAATTTTGATTTGATATTTGTCTATATTTATACCAATTTTCAGCGTTCTAGCTTTTTTGGTTTCTGAGATATATGGAATAATAAACCAAAAATTCAAAAGTTGACTAAAAACCCCTGACTGAAACAAAAATTCACCATTTTGAGTATAAAAGTTTTGTAGGCCTAAAACTATTTATATATTCTGAAATTTTGGGCTCTGTAAATTGAGCGGATCAAAAGTTATAAGGGGGGACGGACAGACACACAGACACACACACACACACACACACACACACACACACACACACACACTCACACACACACACACACACACGCGCGCGCACACACACACACACACACACACACACACACACACACACACACACACACACACACACACACACACACACACACACACACACACACACACACATGCACGCACGCACGCACGCACGCACGCACGCTAATAACCTATGAGATTAAGCTTATGTAGCCACGGTTTCCAGGGACTTCTATGGAATTACGATAAACGTCCAGGGACTTCAATTTGGCAAAATTTGAAACGTATACCGGACCCGAGAATTGTTCTTATGAAAATCTTTCCATCGCGTACCCATAAAAACTCGTAATTAGCTAGTCCACTGATCAAATGATCAAATCCAATCCTGAATTATGAAATTTATATTATTTTGTACAATCATTTCTCCGTCAGTTTAAGAAACATTATGAGTAGGTATGTATTATTACAACTTCTTGAAATAGTATTACAATTAATAATTTATAAATTGAAGAATATAGAAGTACTTACTTGCACCATTATAATTGGTCCCCCATTACCATACAACAATGGCTTCATTTTCGACATCAGCTCAGAATACCATTTTGTTACTTCTGATTTGTAATCTAAAATTTTACACACACCAATTAGATACCTATCTAATTTAATTTATTCTTAATTGGAATATATTTATATTTAAATAATAATGTATACAATTGTAATTTATATTCTGTGAATTTGTCAACAAGAATAAAATAAAATAAAAATATAATTAAAATTAATATTATTTGAATTAACAATCAATTGGAATCAGTAATTTATTAACATTCTAAAATCTAGTGTCAATACTGCCCTGTTCACAGAATTTAATTTTTCTTTTGCAACTCCCAGTATGACACGGGACTTATCTAGGACACAAATTCATAATGTGTAAATAATATACTTTGCTGTATACGTGTTATATGTGTATTTAAATAACATTAGGTATAGGCAAGCCTTTATTAATGTTGTAACACATATTTGAAAAATAAAATCAATGAATAATCTCTACACCCTATCCTGACACTGACCTATCCTTCTCCAATCTATCAATTACCGATAGACGTCGAGATTATTTCATATTATATTTATTCATTATCAACATTATGAACGCGTTGTCTTAATATACGGATCCAGGGAAGTGTAAGCTATGGCTTAGAAAAGTTGTTAATAATAGTTTGTTTGTTTTAGGTACAGTTACCCCCAAACACATAATTTGCATTTAACTTCTGCGTACTGAAGTTTACAGCTCTTGAACACGTACATCATCATCTTCTCGTATTTGTCCACTGTAGGGCTGTGTTCAGATACAACACTCGACTTCAGGTGTCGAATGTACCTAAAGTTCCAGATTATGGCGTTTTTCAGACCAATCTCACTGAACGTTTTCAAGCGGCGTTTCGTTCTGAACGCAGCATCGAGCGTTTTAAATGTCATTTATAATACATGTGTCATTTTAGCTTTTATATACATCGAAAGACATCAATTATGCAGTGGAGTAAATAATGCTTTCTGACCTTTTATTGGAAAATTTTGAACGATATTTTTATAAATTAACCTCTTTGTGAAAGCATATTGTCATCATAAATAATGTCAACGGATAAATAGATATCACAGAAACAAATAGAAGTCATCATACCACAGATAAAATAGAAGTCAACAGATACTTTAACTGTCAGAGCGTTTTGCCGTTTTTCACCCGACAATTTTACAGAGCGTTTGGTGCGTACACTCGACGTTCAATCTGAACACCACGAATATCTTTCGAGCGTCTGTTTCCGGTCATTATGAACGGCTTAGAGTTGCTTAGAGTGTCATTAAGTGAACTCGGCATTCATTGTGAACGCAGCCCAGAACATCCTCCTCTCTCCTACTCCGCTCATCCCGTTCCTTTGCAATTCCCTTCTACTGGGGTCCAACGAATCTTTTTTATGTCGTGCATCCATCTGTTAGGTGGCTGCCCTAGTAGTCTCTGTCTTATCGCCTCACTCCGCCAGTATTTTCGTCAGTTAAATTGTCTTTCATTCTTGCTTTGTGACTTGCTCATCTCCACTTTTGCATTGCAATTCTCCCAACCATTTTTGATAATTTTGTCTGACTGCATATAGTCATTCCTCTTACTGTCTTCTACTTAAATACCCAAGATTGCCCTTTCCATTTTTATTTGTGTTATTCTCAGTTTGTTGGCAGACAGTTTGGTTAAGGTCATAGTTTCCATGACATAGTGAATACTGGCAAAACACACAGCTCAAAAACCCTTGACTTCCGGGAATTTCTATGGGGCTACGAATAGTAGGTTTCCCAATGGCCGCCCATGCGGCGGCGTATTCCTCTCTTTAGATGTACATACACTCTTGTAAACTTGTAAAATACTTCAGTTAATACAAAAAAAAACATTATTGCGGTTGATATATTATGTCTATGGACTTTTATTTATTTTATATTAAAAAGTTGCAATTATACTGCTTACGGTGCTTGTTTAGTGAATTTATAAATATATTTGCTAAAATGAGAATGCCTTTTTAGAATATATTTAGAGATAGAATATCATAAAGACATTTTTACCTTCGTCATTGGTTCTTAGTTGTATTGATGGAAAATAATGTAATAACCAGTAAGGAAAACCACCCTAAAACAGATAATAAATATGTATAGGTAGGTACTTATTTTTTCCATTTGAAATAATTTACTTTTATGGGTTGTTTTTTTATTAATTACATTGTTAAAAATAAATATAAAATACTAACCATATCTCTTTCTGCACAAATATATGGTCCTGGTCTTAGAATCACATACAAATTTTCCTCTTGAGCCAATTCAATAAATTTCACCAAGTTTCTGTCTCCAGTCCATTTGTATTGTCCTCGTTCTGGTTCATGGAAACTCCATTCTACATATCTGTCGAAATCAATTTTCTTACAAATACATATTCAAATTCAAATTTTGCGCCTACTTACTTATTTTCTGGCGTGTGATTCAAATTGACAACAAATATAATAAATCTTAAAGTACAATCTATTGCAATAATTTATTTGAATAATTAATGCAATAATGATCTGATAAAAGATCAATAAGTAAATCATTTTATCTTATCTGATAACCAGATTATATATAAACTTTGACATCACTTTCAGTGTTATTTATAAAAATAAATTTGGTTCAATTGAACCCGGTTCAAAGTCTTATTCTGAAATTCAAATATTTTCATACAAGAATTATTTATTCTTGTATGAGAATATTTGAATTTCAGAATAAAACTTTGAACCGGGTTCAATTGAACCAAATTTATTTTTATAAATAACACTTAAGAGTTTACACAAGAGTGCCCTGGTAAAGAGCAATATGTTATTTTACTATGTATCATATGATTTTACTTTTTATGTGTTGTATTATTTAAATAAAATAAATAAACATTAAACAATTGCAATTATTAACAAACCATAATTTTTGATTAATAATAATAAAACACATGTGTTAAAAAAATTCATTTATTTATTAGATACAACTAGTGATCGCCAAAATTAGACCGTAATTTATTAAAAAGAATAATTGAATTTAATTTAGAATTTTATTGAGGTTCTTTTATCATTGCCATTGCGTATATATTTTTTTTAATTTCGTTCTATTACTGCACCTGCGAGCGTGTGCTTACAAATATTTCATTAGTGCGTGTTATTTGTTTTTTTCCTCCAACACATATGAAATTTATAATTTAATATAGGTAACAATATTGAAAAATAAACACAATTACTTACTTTGTTTTATTATTTATTTTTAAAATGTTAATTTTCCTTTTCATTGCGGAGGTGAGCATAAATATGGAGAATGTAATGCAAAAAACCAACAACCTAAATGCGTTAATTGTGTCGAAAATGGGAAATATAAAAACATTTCATATGATCATAATGCATTCGATAAAGATAAATGTTCCATGTATAAAAGAGCACATAAATTTTCCTCACAAAACATTGAATATTAATAAAATAGTGTGTTATGTTTTTTTATTAAAATTAACAGAAAAATAATTCTAATTACAAGGTATTGTATGCGGAGCGTAGATAAAAGTGTTATTTTTTATGTGTATATTAAGAGCTATCTACTGATTCTGAAGACTCTATACGTTAAAGAAAATTGTGAACTATTTTTTGTTTTAATGTTGTTATATAAAATTACTATGGAAAAACGAAATTTAAAAGTAGTGTTAAACATAAAGCTAAAGTCACATAAGTATAAACCAATAAATGTTTTATTTAGTGATATATTCGTAATATTATGCTGTTATAGTACGAAGTGTGACATTCTACTAACAAGTAGCGTCTCTAAGACATATTGTATGAATTATGTTATTATGGTTTATTGTGTACTAAATGCAAATTATATTATAAATGCATATATTATTACACGACTAATATGTATAACTGACTAATTTTATAGTCAGTAATATTAGTCGTGTTAGTCGTGACTTATTTGTAATTGTCTTGGACTATATAGCAAAATACATATCGTCTTACAGAGCTATTGTGGATCGGTCATTTGTGGAAAAATATATTTTAAAGGTCTCAATCTAATAAATAAAATCTATTTTCGATAACATTTATGAAGCACTAGAGGATACTTTTAATGTTGATGAAAAAGATTGTAAAACTTTTGAAGAATGTAATACAATTTTGAATTCAGCTGAGAATGACCTGATTATTCTTCAGCTGAATACCTATCAGAAGTATTCAAAAAAAAATTGACGAATTTACAGTTTATTTAAATTGCTTAAAAAATAAACCTGACTGTATAATTTTAACTGAGGCTTTTATCAATGATGCTAGTCCAGATTATTTTATACCTAATCATAAATACTATGTGACGTCATCAATAAAACACGTGGCCTACGACATACAGGACTGCGCGCGCTCTTTACCGACATCGAACTTAGTGCTGTCGTTTCACCTAGGTAGATTAAATGTTTAATTTACTAAATAGGTACCTATAAAGTATTTTTTTATTATATTTTGAAACATTTAAGTAGGTATTTAGTAAGTGGTAAAATGAAGCATGTAGATAAATTTAATAGTGTTTTATATTTCATTCTGCTACTTTAAAAATATTAATATACATAATGCTTATTTCTGTTATTATGTATGTTGATGCTATTGAAATTAATTAGGTTTATACACAAATATTTTTAAAAATGTAGTAGATAAAGAAAACAATATAAAATGTACCTATGTTTGCATTCGCAATTTAAAATACTAAGAGATTAATAAATACATACAACAATTGATTATTAAACAAATCAGCAAAGGACTACAACTAAAAATATTTAAGTGTGGGTACCAAACTTTCAAATTGCAAAACATAGATATTATACATATTAGTATATTGACAATTATTATTGAATGAAAGAATAAAAGATAGGTATGTGTACAAAATCTACTTTTTTAAGTCATCGTTCTGAAACAATATTCTGTAAGAATATATTAAAATCAATTAAAATCATGTTACATTATTCGATTACATTCATGTCGTATAATTATAGTATTCTACATTATAATATAAATATCTGAGAGTATAATATAATATATTGAAATGTAAACTAGCTGTCAAATATATATTTCTATTATTCAAATAATTAATTTAGAAATTGACAAATATTTTCTATAGGCAAATTTTAATTAAAAATGTAAAATAAATTGGAATAAAATTCACGAAAACAGTTCCTATAGGTATATCAATATAATATGTACTTTCAATTATACATATTTTAAATGAGACAAATAGTAAGAAAATAACGGCCGCCATTGATGAAATGTTAGCACGTTCTTAAAATGTAACTTGTACTCTTTGAACGATTTGTGTACTTATATTAACTAGTTAATTGTTGAATAAATAACTTACCAACGTATACCACTGCTTATATTTTACACTTTCATCTATTATACTAAAGTTTTAACACAAATAATGCTTATAAACACAGTTCAAAATAAAGTTATCTTCGCGGAGAAACGTCACCCGGTTAATAACTTCAATACTAACTTGGTAATGTGAGTATGG
Source organism: Molanna angustata (assembly GCA_963576475.1). Classification (NCBI taxonomy): domain Eukaryota; kingdom Metazoa; phylum Arthropoda; class Insecta; order Trichoptera; family Molannidae; genus Molanna; species Molanna angustata. The sequence continues at coordinate 18,587,848 of OY754970.1, forward strand.
ACGGCACTAAGTTCGTATTTTGTCAACGGAGATAGACCAGCGCGCTCAAGCCTGTATGTCGTAGGCCACGTAAAAACAGCGATGTTGTTATATTCCTAAACGAGCGACTAGATAATGCCTGCATCACTGAAATAAGAATACCATTAATAAACTGTTTACAGATCAAATTTAAGATTAAATGTAACGATTTGTGTGTATTCGCAGTATACAGAACGCATGAATCTAATATGGAAATAATGCTAACACATTTGGAATCTGCTATTACACCGTTAAAACATAGGAAAATTATATTGGCGGGAGATATCAATATAAATGTAGCAAAAAACTATAGTGGTGCTGATAAATTTAATTATAGGTATTAATTTTATGATGGAAATAAACTTTAAATTGTGTACTACACGTTACACTCGTGAGCTACATGGATAAACTCCTTCTTGTCTAGATCATTTTTGGAGTAATGTGGCATTAAAAGAAATTGAAAATGTTAAATCAACTTATTGGAAAAACGGCATTACGGACCATCATACCGTTATATTTGTTTTTCGAATTCACGGAAGACACTCTGATGATGATGGTATCACAGAGAAACAAAAAAAATCAAGAGTTGATATGGATTCTATTTGTAAGCTGCTGGCATCTGAAAGATGGCGACCAGTATTATGAAGCTGTCGGTGCTGATGAGAGTGCGCTTGCGTTTCATGCAATACTAGAAAGACATATAAAGACATCGACCATTGTGACAAATTATGAAAATACTAATATTATTAAATCTAAATATAGGAAAATTAAGCCTTGGATGACACATTGAATACTTAACTCGATAAAAGAAAGAGAAAAATTATACAAAATTTCCCTTCGTTATCCATATGACCATGCTGCTAGGGAAATATATAAAAGACATCGTAATGTATTAACAAACACAATAAAAATGGCACAAACTGAATATTATTCTAGTAGGATCAATGAAGCTGGACAGAATGTAAAACGAGTATGGAGTACAATCAATGAAATAATTTACAAGAGATCTAAAACTAGTAATATATCTCAAATTCTCAAATATCCAACAACGAAATTATTCTGGATGTAAAAGAGGAACCAAAAAAGTGCGCTGATATATTCAATGAATATTTTAGTCTGGTCGGGGTAAACCTTGCAAGAAGCATAAGAAGCGATTATGATAACAATGAAGACAATCAGAACCAAAGGAGTCCACGTGCCTTCTATGAATATGAAGTGACTATCCCACAAGAAATAGAAACTATAATTAAGCATATGAAGGGTAGATCCGCACCAGGATTTGATGGTGTTAGTGTGGAAATCTTAAAGGCTTTAATTATTGGCTAAGCCAATATCATTATCATAAATATTAGTGTGAGAGATGGAATATTTCCTTCTATATATAAAACTACTCAAATTACCCCTGTTTTTAAATCAGGCGATCCTTTGGATATTTCAAATTACAGACCAATTGCTATCACGTCAAACGTGGCAAAGATCTATGAAAAGGTCGTAAAGAGACAGATTTTAAACTATACAAAGAAGATCAAGCTTTTTAGTCCAAATCAATTTGGGTTTAGAGAGAACATGGGCTCTAGCGAAGCTATGGCGAAGCTAACTTCAGTTGTGACAAAAGGAATGTCGGGCTGTACGGTTGAGTGGGTGAGTAGTTATTTAGATGGCCGTAGACAACACGTAAAATTGAAAAATCTAATAAGTGAACCAGTTTCGTCACGTTTTGGAGTCCCGCAGGGAACGGTATTAGGCCCAATTTTGTTTTTAATATACGTTAATGGATTACTAGAACTGGATTTGAAATCCAAAATAATATCATTTGCTGATGACACTGTCATGATTACTGCGGCTGATTCATGGGGTGAAGTTACACAAATAGCTAGTTGTGAAATAAAAATTCTCAAGTCATGGTTCGACAGGTGTCTGTTGTCTCTCAATGCAACAAAGACTAGTGTTGTTCCATTTGCAATAAATGGAAAACTCATTCCTGAGGAAATATTAATTAAAATACATTCAAGAAACTGTACCGGATCTGATAAATGTAATGACAATAAATGTATTGATCTGCCTAATAAAAAAGCAAAAAATGTTTAGGAATCAACGTTGATAGAGAAAATAAGTGGAAAGAGCAAATAAGCAATACGATAATTGTAAAAATGAGGAAACTATTTTGTATATTCTATAGATTGAGGACTCTCTTGGACATCGCTACGTTGAAAAATACATATTTTGCGCTTGCTCAATCGTTCATGCAGTACGGGATCATAGCGTGGGGTATAATTGTCAAAATACTCATCCAGAGGAGTATTTGGAAAATTATGTTAAATAAACCCAGAGACTACCCTACGTCTAGCCTCTTTAGTGAGGCAAATGTCCCTTCACTGCATGCTATTTATAAGAGAAATGCATTGAAGCAGGTCTACAGGGAGTTTTTCGTCGATGGAGTATATCCTTCTGAATGCATTAGAGCTACTCGTCGATTCAATATAATGCTCAATATCCCAAAAAAAATGACAACTTACGCACAAAACCACTATACGTATCTTGGTGTAAAGTGGTTCAACTATCTATTGCCTGAGCAGAGACATGCAGATATTGTTGATTTAAAGAAATTTTATAAAGATATAAAGAGGGTTTGTGTATAAAATTTTTTTTACTGTTCATTGTTGTATATTATATGCTTGTTTAGATATTCATAATTGTATTTTTTATATATTAGTACATTGTTACATATTATGTCTATTTTTGTTAAATAAGTTTATTTTTAGTTTTTCTTTTGCTATCTATGATTATTTTATTTTGGTTTATTGTTATTTTGTTTTTTTTTGTATTATGTTTGTGAAGTTACAACTCCCTTCAAAACACGAGTTCATCTCTTTTTGAAGGAAGTTATATTGTAAAGTGTTTTAATTTCTTTTTGTTAATGTAATTTTCTTGTGTAATATGTTTTTTTGGTAATAAAAAAAAATAGAAACAGGATGGATTATTTTAGAAAGTGGGATGAAAAAACATCGCAAAAATAAAGTTTTAAAATGCCTGCCTGACGTTTCAATATGGCTTACAGTCTGTTTCGTTCGTTGTCAAGCAATACATTATCATTTATGTAAGAAAATAAATAATAAATACATGAACCACTTTTATATTAAGTCTTTAATTACCAACAAAAATTAATCACGATTATAATTATTATTATGCATAGTTATTTGTAGTAAAAATGAAATAAAACGTTAATGAGTACGGCGTCCTTTGATATGTTGCAATGAGATCTTTAAGAAGGATTTGTAATAGAACGATGTATGACCGGGTAAGAAATGAAGACATAAGGAAAGAATGTAAGATGAAGAAAGATGTCATTACTAGAATGAAAGTGAACACATTGAGATGGTTTGGTCACATGGGGAGAATGAATGAGGAGCGCCTGACGAAGAAAATATACAGAGCGGAAAGGAATGGAATGAGAGGTCGGGGACGCCCAAGAAAGGGATGGCACGACCATGTGAACGAAATTTTGAAAGACGGAAATGTTAGAAGTGTGAGCAATAGACGAGCATGTATGAGACGATGCATGAATGTGGACGAAGCGAGGGATGCGTGCCAGGATAGGAAAATGTGGCGTTCGGTTCTCTCTGCCTACCCCTCAAGGGACATGGCGTGATGGTATGTATGTATGTATGAGTACGGCGATTAGCAAAGAGAATATAACCTACGGATAGCGATTAGTGCGCCGCCTGGCGATAAAATACTAGAAACAATACTTAACTCAAGATTATCGCGATCCGTCAGAAACGTTGAGTTAAATATTTGTCATATTTGAATTATAAATTAGCTATAAACCACTTGTTTTTAGAGTCACTTCGCGACATGTTTCGGAAGCAACATGTCGCGAAGTGACTCAAAAAACAAGTGGTTTATAGCTAATTTATAATTCAAATATGGTTAATATTAACTACCACAAAATATCCACCGAATCATTAAATGTTATTAAATATTTGTCGTTTCGTGACGTCTTTAAGGGAAGATTAGGTTTGGTTAAAATTCAGTGAAACTCTCAAGGGCCGACTCAAATACTGGGCCATAGGTACTTAGATTATATATGATATAGATACCTATATAGTCAGCGCAATGAAAGTATACAGGAATTTCACTCGCCCGGCCGTCAGTACAATTTGTTGGTTATTCGGTATTCGGCCGAATAGTGGATACTATTTTATCGAATACCGTGAAACTTACGTGGTAACTGCATTAAGTCCTGCTGCCTTCAAAGCCCTTAGTCTATCCCTCCAATATTGATGAGGACTACGAAAGTAATGAACTGATCCAGCCACATATCTGAATGGTTTACCATCCATCATAAATGTTCGATTTTCATAATTTATTGTAAAAGAACGATTTTCTGTCAGACTCTATAAATAAGAATATTCATTGTTTAATTTTTAAAATATAAGAAAGAGAAGTCCAAAAAAAAGAAGGTATAGCAAAAAGTATTTTTGTTTTATGACATTTTTTTAACATCTCAATAGAGACAAAATTGGAATATTATAGGAGAACCAGGAACTCAAGGCACCTATAGTGCTTTAGTGCTTACAACCTGCCATCGGCTGGTTTACGCTTGATGCGCTTGTGCAACGTTCACCAATCATTGCTTCTTTTTGAGTTCCCTATCTACCCTGTTTTTGAAAGTTCTGCATATATTATTGAAAATAAGCTGAAACTTTTTTGTAACGCCATATTTTGAGAAATTGGTTTGTATACAAAGAAAGCAACAGCCTTTTAAAAAAAATGTTATAAAAAAATCATTGTTCCCGACGGGGAAAATGTCCAATAAAAATTCGATAAAGAGTTCAAATCGATGAAAAAAAATATATTTTCCCTCTAGTAAAACTATTATGGGCAAGTGATTTCTTTGAATCTGTTGTTTACTACTTACAAATAAACTCGTCAAACTTTGTTTTACATAAGTAAATTCAGCGCTACATAAGTAATACACAAAAATATTAATAATTCCTTAAGTTATCTCCAAGTAAAAATATAAATCATCTATCTATATGGAAATATATAATTGTGCTTATAATTTTAATTGTGTCTCTTTAATTTAATTTTAATATTATTTAACTACGTATTATTCATACATTGAGACACTTGAGGTATGAGTTTCTAGTAGTCGATGCTTCCCCCACTCCCCTCCCTACCTCTCTCCTTTCCCGTTGTATATTTGTATAAATTTTTCTTATTTGCTGTTGTACCTATTCTATATAAAAATACCAAATCAAATAAGAGAGATATAAATAATATTAATCTATGGTATTTATCATTTATAATAAGAAAAACTTTCATTGTTTTTTGAATCCCATAATTAATCTCTTTTTCAACATATATTATTGACTTACGTTTTGTAGTATGATCCTGGTTTTAATTTCCGATGTCAATCCACCAACCGTCAGCGCTAAAAGCCCAAGTAATCTCAAAAACATCCTATTCTATCCTGGATTTTTTCCTAGAAACAATAATGTATTTTAAGGTGTAGGTATAGTAAATATATTTTTGAAATTTATATCACCTTACAAATTATCGTTACCAATGACTTATTTATATGGCCATTACTCCCTGTTCAGTAACTATTGTCTCTAAAATAGGAACGTTCTAAAATTGTAGATTTTAGATTTACGGTCTTATTGTTATAAATAGGACTAAATGGAATAGGAACGTACCCATACTGGCCGGAACGTTCTTAAAAAGTTTCTGAATTAGACGTATTATGAATAATTATGAAAATTATGAAATTTTCATCATTTTCATTCATTCAAATTTCATTCAAAATACGTCTAATTCAGTAACTTTTTAAGAACGTTTCGGCCAAAATAGGTACGTTCTTATTCCATTTAGTCCAAGATGATAGTTTATAACGCTGAAATAAGACCGTAAATCTAAAATCTACAATTTTAGTATGTTTCTTATTTTAGTTACAATAGTTAGTGAGTATGGGGTAGTGCTTCAAGTTAGTGCTGGAAAACTGAAAAATATTTATATATATTTTATACATATAAATATTTATTATTGAATAAAATATATAAGTGGATTTTTGCGAATATTTCCTCTCTATAAAAAATATATTTATTGGGTATATCGATTTTAATAACCCAAACACTGCAATGCGAAAAAATTCACTTCATCTAGTATGATTTTTTAGATACTATATTATTATTTTTGTAAGTTAAAAAGTATTTACTATTTACCTAATCAACTAATTGTTTAATGAAGTCTTATTGTAAACAAAACGGAACGTCAACTAACTGCCTTTTTAATTTACTTCTTGATAATAAGGTTTTTTTATCGTGTGTTAATGATGCATATGTAATCTATTGATAAAACAATACAATGTTTGTACTTAATATTTATCAAACTTACCTAAGATATATAAAGAGTTATATAAGTATTTTCAAATACTTATGAACATTATGTTGTATAAAGGTAGATATAACTACTCTTCATTATTTACTAGTTGCATGTAACACATGAGATCCAACTGTCGATGGCGATAGTATGTATAATTGAAGAATACGTACCAAACTATAAACGCAAACACAAATTAATAAATATTTTAAGATATCTTTTCTATACCTAACATGTAGGTATATATGTCAGGATAGGATAGTATGGAGGTCAGTCTGTTTTTCCTACCCATAATATGAAAACAGCATGATGTATGACACATACAATATCAATATGAAGTTAATCACTCAATTTTCCCATACAGTAGCTATTTTATTTCTGTTATATACATTTTCATAGAAATATGAAATTTATTTCACATTGATATGGCGACCATAGATTTTTTTCTTTAAATCTTGACAATCCTTGAATGCATTTTTGATGATTATGAGCGAAAGTAAGGTTTTAGACCAAACAGAAACACGTTTATTTTATGACTGTCCTTTTACGGGACCCTTTAATTGGTGATGAAAAAATATTTCACTTACAACTATAACAACAGGAATAGGGTTATAGTTATAAATACATATAATCCATAGACAAGATTGCTCGTTGACAATTCAACAATGAGTGTATTTTTATTGTATCAATATTTTAAACAGTATAAAAATACCTCGTTTTTCCAGACCGTGAGAGCATTTTGAAAATTTGGACAGATGAAATCAGAGAAGATATTTACGGATATCTATGGAAACTAATCAGCTCTAAGTATATGATATCAATATGAAACAAATAGAAATATGAAATTCTTTCGATCTAACAAAAATATGGGCAAATCAAGCATAGTTAAGATTAAGACTGAGGATATGATTAAGAGATATGATTACAAATACTATCCAAAAATTTTATACCAAACTGTATGAGTCAACAATGCATCGCGTGGAAGTTAATAGTATCTGAGGAAATAACAGATATAAATGAAGATGAAATAAAAAAGGCCCTAAAACACATGAAAAACAATAAGAGTCCCGGAGAAGATCAAGTGACTAGTGATATGATAAAATTGGGAGGCAGAAAAACCATGGAGGCAGTGAAAATACTCCTCAACAAGTGCCTAGAACAGGGGAATATTCCGGAAGAATGGCAAAATGCCGAAGTGGTATTGTTGTATAAGAAAGGAGATCCCGAAAATTTGGAAAATTATCGCCCAATTAGCCTGTTATCCCATTTCTATAAATTATTCACAAAAATCATCACTGGACTTTTACTAACCGATAGAACAGGCCGGCTTCAGAAGGAGGTTCGCAACTACAGACCACATACACACCCTTCGCTTACTTATTGAGAAATCTGCAGAATATAACATAGAAATGCATTTAGCTTTTATTGACTGTAAAAAAGCATTTGATTCTGTGGAGAAGTTTGCAATATTAGAGGCACTTAATAACGCCAGAATTGATTCCAGGTACACAAGACTCCATCAATTTCATCTATAACCACGCCACGATGAACATAAAAATTAATGAAGATATCAAAACAGGAAAAATCAAAATAAAAAAGGGTGTTAGACAAGGTGATACAATATCACCGAAATTATTTACCCTAGCCTTGGAAAACATATTCAAAAAACTAAATTGGGAATATAAAGGATTAAAAATTGACGGTGTATATCTGAACCACCTTCGATTCGCAGATGACATTGTGCTTATCACCGACGACCTAGAAGAATTGAAAGGTATGATAAAAGAACTCCATAATGCTTCCTTGGAGGTAGTCCTGGAGATGATTATTTCGAAAACTAAAATCCTGAGCCCATCGAACATCAATTTGAAAATTAATAACAACACAGTTGAAGCCGTTGAAGATTATATATACCTGGGGCACAAAATAAAACTGGGAAAGGAAAATCAATTAGCAGAGATACCCAGACGAATTGGACTAGGTTGGGCGGCCTTCGGTAAACTCGGTCACATCCTGAAAAACAATGAATGATGAATTTGAAAAGAAAGGTCTTTGAAACATGTGTCCTCCCAGTGCTAACATATGGATTGGAAACAATGACACTAACTGCCAACACAATATACAAACTGAAATGTACGCAACGAGCTATGGAACGGCAAATGTTAGGAGTGAGCCTCCGGGATAAAATAAGAAATGAAGAAATAAGACGCCAAACAAAAGTCGTTGACATAGCAGACCGTGTTGCAAAGATGAAATGACAGTGGGCAGGGCATGTTGCAAGACAGGGTACCGAGAGGTGATGGACACCCAGAATACTAAAATGGAGACCGTGGGAAAATAAAAGACCGGTAGGGCGACCACAAAAAAGATGGGTGGACGATATCATTCCGGTTGCGGGAAGGGGTTGGCTGGGGGAAGCACAGGACCGAAAAAGATGGAGTTCATTGGAGGAGGCCTACATCCAGCAGTGGAGAGATGGTTGACAAAGAAGAAGAAGAAGATGAAGTCAATCGGACTTATAGTTTGGGCTGTAGAGAGGACAAAAAAAACAACGTAAATGATGAAATCATAGAGAAGAAATTTAAAGTGGTCTATGGAAAACTAATCAGCCCTAGGTCTATGCACTTTACATATAATAAGTCGATCGGACTTATATTTTGGGCTGTAGAGAGGACACAAAACGGATAATCCGTATAGCGTACGCCATAAGTACAAGCACATCACGAGGAAACTCATAGTGTGCACTCTCTACATGATACCCGTTAAGAAATTGATGTAAAGAAAATACGCTTAAAAATTGTGAAATCATGAATCTCACAGAAAAAACATTGTTACATATTGTTTTCTTAAATATTATACCTATTATAAAATAAAAAATTGAGCTTTTGTTACTTGATCATGTTTCCGCAGTATATTATGCCCTTGTATTTAATCCATGTTTCTATTGTTTTATTGAGTTTCTAATTTTAGATAAATCTACTGTAAGTACTTTATTTCTATTTTTCTTCTTCTTCGTTTCTTCAATGCTGAGGGTCGTGATCTATGGGGCCGCCAAGGGACAAAACGAGTCGCCTCCAGTCCTATCTGCCCTCTGAGATTTCTATTTTTATCGTATTAAAAATTTATGAAGCTAAATAGTAGTAATGTCTCTGTCTGAATGTCTATTCGATTCACTGTTTAGAGGAAAATCGTATAAATATATTCTTCTTTTTACAAATAAAATGCAAAGAAACAGGCATATAATTATAATGTAATCTAAGGAAACAGGTTTACAAAAGGTAATAGAAACAAAGGTAGGTATGATTTAATTATTTGTTGTATCATATTTTAATATTGCAGAATCTTATGAATATCTCTTGACGGTGAAATTAAATCCAGATAGGTTTTGGCACAAACTGTACATTCGAGACAGTCGGTGTCTTCTCGTATTCCAATAGGACAATAGTATTCCACTCAGGATACCGCTTTAGGTAGACTCCAGGAGTGTACAACGTCACTTGGGGTTTTCCTTCTGGCCAGTATCGCCCTAAATGCACGCCGTTTATCCAAGCAAGACCCTGGAAATAAAACGAGAAAAATATTATTGAAAAATAGAGATGTTCTGCTACATGTTTTTTTTATAGAAAATCAAATTATCTAGTTCGGGGTTTCGACATTTTTCGATTTTTAAAAAATACCTACTTAATTTGGAAATAAAGGCAGTTAAATACATGAATATGTCATAAAAAATGATTTATTAAATAAAAAAGTTTGAGAAATCCTGGAACTTGTTCAAGAAAACCAGTTTGAAATATTGTATTTGTCTATATTTATACCAAGTTTTCATGGTTTTTGAGATATGTGGAAATATTAAATAAAAATTCAAATGTTGATAACCCCTGACTGGATAAAAAATTCAAAATTCTGAAAATTTAATTTTATTAGGCCTATAATTTTCTATATATTCTGAAATTTTAGAAAAGTGCATCAAGCGGATCGAAAGTTATAAGGACACACACACAAACACACACACTAATGGCCAGTTTCATAAAAATTAAAGGAGACTTAATGTCGACTTTAAAATAAATTGCGTTTCATAACAACAAAATGTCACTTAAAGTTCACTTTAATTTAAAGTACACTTTAATTTAAAGTACAGTGTCTTCGTACTTTAGTCACTAAAGTCTTCTTTAAGAGCAGTTCATTTTTTTTGCCACCAGAGTGTGCTGCACATGAAGTTATAATACACGTGCTGCAATATGACATAATGTTCAAGTCAGTTCTTGTTGATGTCAATATTGTCAATTGAATGTTGACGATCATGTGCATATTACTTACTAATATTCAATAGTTTTGTTATTATTTAAACATTTTTTTATAAATAATATAACAAAATGATGTTTTCAAAATGAGATAATTAGAAGATGCGTACAGTGGTGAAAAGTATATAGGAAAAGAATCAACCACATGGAAAAGTAGAATTAAGGAGAATTTTTTGATAGGTTTTGTTCCATAAACATGTCCTATACATCAAGGATCAATTCAATGACAGAAATAACATATTATATGGTTGTAAACAGAAAGATTTACCAATGCTATGAGCTATGTTTCCATAGATTTTGATAGCAATATTGCCAACTTTCAGGTATTTTGGTGATATTTCTGCATTTTGCTAAAGTACGCGGCATTATTATTTATGAAACGCAACGACTTAAAGGCGACTTTAATTTTTTAAAGAACCTTTAACTAAATGGTCCTTTTGCTGCTTTTTATGAAACTGGCTGTAAATGTTTTAGTTCGATTTCTGAATTCATCCATATACCTAACATTTTATGCTGTTAAGTCTCTAAGTTGGTGTTTTTTAACTTTAATGTTAGAAAAACCATGAAAAATTAGATCTAGCCATACAAAATATTGCGGATCTTGGGTAGAAACTATATGTCTATATGTTAGGAGAAATAAATTCTCTTGAATAAATCGACAGTTGTATTATGGATTTTATTAAGGATATAGGTGTAAACACAAAAAAGTGGCGATTTGATTGAGCATAAATATTGCTCTTACAAAAGGGATAACAATATTTGAAAAATGGTACTTCATAGCGGGAACTAAAACAATAATTGTTTCAGTCTCGAAAAATTATAAAGAACATCCAGAGAAAATGTTTTTTTATAAGTAGCATTTTTAATATTTTAGGTACTTATTATACTAATAAATTGAATTACCTTTCCCCAACCAGTGACATCAAGGAATGTATCCAAAACTTCTCCATCCGCGAGTTGGAACTTTGCCGAATATACCACCGGTCCTTGTGTCAATACTCTATTTTTGGATAAATTGACCAGTGATGATTTTTTATTATTGACAGTTTCATCAGTAAAATCGACTGTCTCCAATGGAAAACTGGTCACTTTCCACGACATCAAAACTTTATCATCAAGAGTTACGTTTCCAAGAATTCCCTAAAATTTTGATAGAAATATTCATTCTATTTAGCGTAATACGCAGTTTAAAGTAGTTTTTTTTAGTAGGTACTGGTCAATTTTAGCCTCCTAGTCAAAATCCAAAAACCAACGATTTTGTCAAGAGACGCGTTAGTATTTGCAACTGCAACTTGGCTATAGATGCCCTTGGTCACCTCTGTTACTCTAGGTACGTCTTTGTCCTGTTAACTTTTTTTATTTAATAAAAATAATTGATATGCATTAAAAATAATAAAAAATAACATTTCATTATATGCATTCTTAAATTATGGTAATATAGAGAATATTCATCCCTCAGATGAGATCGGATCTCGTGTTCGAGGGAGGAGCCTCTTTCTGGGTGAAGTCGAAGTAAACAGGCGCATGATTTCGCAACAGAAAGCCAACGCTCATCAGTGAAGCACACGTTTGCATGCCTACAAACCGACGAACGCCGGTCGTCCCTCGCAAAACTACACTCCGTCACACTGCCACCTCTCCCATGATTCAAAAACCGCTATATCAAATTAAATCACATTATAATATATTCACCAACACACATTAAAAAAAAAACTCTTATCACGTATATTAATCTATCATTGGATTTGGTTATAATTGTTTATATGTTTTATTACTGACTTCTTAATTTAACTGTTCAGTAATTAACAATTCTCACTTAAATATTGAAAATATTTCCACTTCCTACACTCACTGTAACACAAAAGAATTCAAATGAATGTGCTTCATTAACAAAAAAACAATATTTAGATATAAGAACTGCTTAGAATATAAACCTTAGATAAGACCTTACAGTTTGAACAATTAAAATTTTTGAGTTTAATTAAGTTTAATTTCAATCTTACTTTAAAATCAATATTTGCTGGTCCATAATTGATACGACCTTGATTCTCCACAAGTATTTGCAGATTATTTCCTTGTTCAACATTAATAGGAAGAGTATATGATGCCCTGTTTCTGCTTAAAAGACCAACAAACTCCTAAAATAAGAAAACACACCGGTTTTAGTAACATGGGATGATAAGAATTATTTACACTTATTCATTGGTTTCAATATACTAGACAGCAAAACGCTTTTTTAGTAAAAAAGGAATCGTCTTCTTTTCATTACTTTATTCAGCTCTACGCATATATCTAAAAAACGAGTGGGTTGTGGCCAACACTAAACTCTCCACACCATAGTAAGCGTTCATTTTTTCTCCTTGAAATTTTGACAATCTCAATATGGTAAAGAATGTTTATGTTGTATGAAATATTTTAATAAAATCAGATAAATTTCGTTTTAAAGAACGTGAGGGCATTTTGAAAATTTTGACACGTGATATAATATGAAGAAATTGTGTGTTATTTATGGAAAGCTAATCAGTTCTAAGTTCAAGCTCTTAACACTATAACATGAAATCAAATTACTGAACTTTTCCATACATAAGAAATTTATCAAATTATATATATATTTTCATTCATTCTAAATTATACTACCAGAAATATAAATTTTCTAACAATAGAATATTTTTATATTAAGATAGACAAACTATTAATGCAGTATGGTGAAGAATGCTTATGTTGTATGAAATATTTTAATAAAAGCAGATAAATTTTGTTTTAAAGAGCGTTAGAGCATTTTGACACGTGATATCATATGAAGAAATTTTTTGTTATTTATGTAAAGCTAATCAGTTCTATGTTCAAGATCTTTACGTTATAACATGAAATCAAATTACTCAACTTTTCCATACATAAGAAATTGATATAATTATATACATTCATTCATTCCAAATTTTTCTACCAGGAATATAAAGTTTCTAACGATAGTATATTTTTATATTAAGATAGACAAATTATTAATGCAGTATAGTGAAGAATGCTTATGTTGTATGAAATATTTTAATAAAAGCAGATAAATTTTGTTTTAAAGAGCGTTGGAGCATTTTGAAAATTTTGACACGTGATCTCATATTATGAAGGAATTTTATGATATCTATGGAGAGCTAATCAGTTCTAAGTTCAAGCTATTAATATTCTTATATCAATATGAAATCAAAGAACTGAATATTGCCAAACATAAAAAAATTATTTTGTTACATATAAGTTTCATACAAAAATCCATTAAATAAAATATAATTTTTGAAACCGTTGAATATTTTTCTTTTAACATTGACCAACTTTGAATACAATTTTATGAAGATTCTTGGTGTTGTATAAATAGTTGAAACCAAATTAAAATATCTCTAATTTCCAGGTCGTGAGAGCATTTTTTCAGTTTTAATAGATGAAATCATAAAAAAACATTGAGAAAAAATGAACCGTTGTCTATGGAAAACTATTCAGCTCTAAGTTTATGGACTTAACACATATGATATCAATATGAAGTCAATCGAACTTATAGTTTGGGCTGCAGAGAGGACACAAAAAAAAACAACGTAAATGATGAATTCATAGAGAAGAAATCAAAAGTTGTCTATGGAAAACTAATCAGCTCTAGGTCTATGCACTTTACACATATAATGTTAATATGAAGTCAATCGGACTTATAGTTTGGGCTGTAGAGAGGACACAAAAAGGAATTTCCGTACGCTGTACGCCATACATACAAACACATCATGACGAAACTCACAGTGTGCACTCTCTACATGATACCCGTTGAAAATTGATGTAAAAAAATACGCTTAAAACTTGTGAAATCATGACTCTCCCCTATTCCATAGTGTGGAGAGTAAAAATGTGTTGGTATGTTGCACGTTAACATTGATGATCGGTATGTATTCTTTGATTTTCGATTTGAAAAATAATTGTGTAGGTAAAGTGATTTTAAAATTGATTTAAGATAACAATTTGTAAATTTAAAACGTAACATTCGATTGCAATACTTGCCGTGTTGACAAAAACATATCCTCGGTCTCTGATCCCCTTGATGGTTAGTTTCGCTTGAGCTGGGAAATTCTCTGAGAGTGTAGTTTCGTAAAGTATAAGTCCCGAGCGTTGCAGTAGAGCTTCCATTGTTGGTGGCAGCTCCCATTCGGTAGCCGGACGACCCAACAGCTCCCGTCCTTCCGAACTAAAGAGGTCCAAGCGAGCCTCGAGAGTGATGGGGTCAGTACTGCCCTTAGCTTTGACTTCAGGAACTTGAATATCTGAAGTTGGCATGTACTATAGGATAAAAATAAACAACCATTTTAAACTAATTGTAACTAATTGTCGGCCAATATTTGATATATGTCGGCCATATTTACTGTCGGCCAATATTTGATATATATATGTCGGCCTTCGTGGCTCAGTTGGTTAGGTGTCTGCCTGCTGATCCAAAGGTCCCGGGTTCGATACCCGGTGGAGATACAGTTTTTAATGGTGTTTTCACTCTCCAGAATATGGCAACTTGTTTGTTATTGGGTGCGTTAAAATTTGACATAGTACCTGTTAGTTGCCCGAGAAGTAATGTAAAATAAAATAAAAATAAAATGTATATGGATTATATAGTCAAAAACAATTAAATAGACACCATTTTCAAAGTGTTCTTCGCGTTGAAATGAAGAACAAGTGAAGTTAAAGAAAACTTAAATCGATCTTCAAACGATATAAATAACGCCTAAATATTATGTAACATGTCACAATTCATGTTCAGAAATACAAAATTGTTCAATTTTATTAAATGAATTGTGGTGACACACATTATTAGGTACCTACTCATATCGCGTCATCACATCTTTCGCCGAGATTCCCGCTGGAATCCCCGCATCTCAAGCAACCAGTCCCAAACACATTAAAAACACGGGACCCAACATGCAACATTCCTGTCATAGAAAAGAGAACCTCAGTCACAGGCAGTCGCACGCACCCGCCGCGCACATCGCGGACACGCACCTTCATCATCAGCATCAACCAATTCGCGAACTACCATCGTCCTTCACACCTCATATCTCCACAGAATCATGCAGAAAAAAATCAGAAACTGGAACTTTCTTACAGGTCGGGAAAAAGTTAACAATCGATCACAAAATTCCAGAACACAAAGACCAGTTAAGTTGATAAAAAGGGTGTAAAAATACAGTAAAATAATAAAAACCAGGTAGATTTACAATATCCTATGTCATTGAGATAATAATAATCACGTTTTATTTGTTGGAAACAGAATACCTACCTATAACCCAATGTAGAATTTCAAAACCTACTATTCTTCCTCAGCACTTAAATGCCAATATTACAGCAAACCTAATGCAATAGATTGCGACTCTGTAAATAGCACCAACATGATAAGAAGGAACAGAAGATAAAAAATTATATTTCTTAAAACTTCTAGCAACTTACCTTTAAAATAACGTCTCGAATACTTGTATACTTTGGTGTTGGATCACCAGCTTCAGATAGTGGTGCATCATAGTCGTAAGATGTTATCTGAGGCAAATAATTTAGAACCATGTTTGCCCCTGAAAAAACAAACAATACAAAAATGAAGGTTTTCAATTTGTTATAAAGATTATAGGTATACATTATATAAATTATATATTTTATGAAAAAGAAAGTTTATAACTAACACAATATTAAAGAAAGTTTATAACTAACATAACGACGTTTCATGAGAAGTTGCCTCTTCCTATCGCGTTGAAGATTGTGTTTAAAATGATATTTTTGAATAATGTACATTTTTAAGAATACGCCTTAATTGTTGCAATATGTACATCAACAAAATTTAACTAATATTGTGGCTGAACTCTCCTCAAGTTCATGGTTTAATATTTAAATCGATTATAAAAAATCTGACTATTATTTAATTCTTTATTTTTATTGACTTAATCTTTGTTAACTAATTTTTCTGATTAATAACGGCTGCAACATCCTTTTATGGGTGAAAAACCTTAAGAGAAAAAAAAAGATACAACAACACATGTCATGTATTATTATATCTTTATGCATTTCCCTAAAATTAGTAAAAAATCTTTCGCGATATTAGAATGGAATAGGTTGAAGATGTATTTGATGTACTAAATTGTTAGTTTTTATATTCAATACAATTGATTGGTTTGACGGAATAACGTATGAAGAGATTAATTGAATTGAACTGGAATTAGACAACTTACTAACCTGAAGTATATTCAAAATTGGTTCCTCCGTGAAACATGTAGAAGTTAACATTAGCACCATCTGACAGCATCTTGTCTAAAGTTGAAGCCACGATTTCTGCCGACACGTTGGCCATCCTCTCTCCCCAGTGTGTCAACCATCCAGGGTAATATTCTGAGTTGACCAAAGGACCATTGCCTGAATATGTATTCTGGAGTTCCCAGGCAGCATCGACGTTTGCTCCTAATCAAATTGTTTCAAGAATAGAATGCATAAGAAGGTTCAAGGAAAGAGTAAAGAACTTAGAAAAGGATTTATGTATCACAGACATAATTCTATTGACAAATTTTTAACATCTCAATAGAGACGAAAATGGAATATTATAAGACAACCAGGAACTCAGGGCACCTACAGGGCAACTGACCTGTCATCGGCTGGTTTACGTGATCACTATATGCGCTTGCGCAACGTTTATGCCTTATTATTGAGTTCCGTCATCAATGCAATTTTGAAAGTTGTATATATTTTAATAATGAGACACTGATCAATTTGAAAATAAGCTGAAAACACCATCGCCACCTATGAAGTAACGAAGAAACCTTTTTGTAACGCCATCTATTGAGAAATTGGTTTTTGTAAATAATGAAAGCAACAGTCCTCGTACATGAGATGACAATGACATAATTCTACACAATCTATTGGAACGACTAATATGAAAGATAATCTTTGAACATAATATTTTAAGTGGTCACGGAAAAAAACGGTTTTTCTATCCCTGACACAATTTTTGCTAATTCTTCTGTATGATAACTTTCCTTATTTAACCCCGTTTTTCCCCATCACTAATATATTTTAACGCCCTTTTTTAAGAGATTCTTCTGCTGAAGCCATAATCCAAGAAGTTAAGACCCAAAAAATATGGGTGATGGGCAAAAACAGAGGTTAGAATCAGCGGGAATTGTGTCAGATCCGATTTTCAAGCAGACCAGTGTATTTAGTAAAAAAAACGATTTTCGTTTACCTGATCCGAAATCAACAGTTGGATAAACGCCAGATGTAATTCCACACTCTAATATTTTACGATATGGGTTATCTGTGGTGAAGAGAATGGCTGCATCTCCTACCCAACTCTCAGTAAGGCGAGCTAACCATGACATATATGGACCGTCACATGCTGGGAATGCACCATACTCATTTTCCACCTAAAATTAATATAATGGGTAATTTCCAGGAAATTCAAAGTATGATATTGAAATATAATAAAATAAAACATTATTTTATTTTATTTTTATTTTTATTTTTTACACAATACACGGCATAAGCCATTTACATGTAACATATAATTATATTTTCTTTTAATTAGCAAAATTATATATTAAAAAGAAAAATAAAAACAGAATTAACAATACATTTCATTTAAAAATTAGACAGTACTGGTCGAATATATAAAAAATAGAGAAACAACAATAAATTAACAAAACAAAATTTAAAAAAAAAATGTTTTTACACATATAAATATGCACATACACCAATAATTTATTAATTATTATAATAACATATTGTGAAATATTTATAGGGTAATTACAAAAAAAAAAAACAAAGAATAAGGAAAAGAAAGAAAACTGCAAAGTTAGCTATTCAATTTGAATTCTGGAAAGACCTATAAATATTTTTTTTGAATACCGGCAGGCTATCCCCGAAAATATCTGCATCAACACACAGCTCATTTCCTAGCCTATGTAATCTCGGAATTGGAGAGTTAAATATATAGTTAGTGGAAGCGGCTCCCTCATGGAAAAGCACAGCTTGTCTAGTCCGTCAATTCGGAACATGAAAGTTGATTGCACTTACAAGCTCAATGCAGTCCGTTGCTCCGTTCACTAACTTGTGCAAAAATGAGACGTCCAATAACCTACGTCGATCGGCCAACGAATGTAAATGAAAGCCACGCATCAAGTCGGGATAATCAATATTTTCTATGGAACGACCTAATTTATAATTTAAAAAGCGCAAGAACTTACGCTGCACTCGTTCAATCGCTATGAAGTGAATAGCATAATAAGGTGACCATATCACTGTGTTGTACTCAAGTTGAGGTCTAACCAGTGATACATTAAGCGATCTGAACGACTGCAAACTTCGAAGGTCTATTCCCAGACGCAATAAAAAGCCTAGGGTCCTCATCGCCTTTCCCACTATCTCTTCAATATGCATGTTGAAAGAAAGACTACTACTAAAACCTATCCCCAGGTCCCTGATGTGATCGACAGTTCCAAGGTCCCTACCATCTATTCTGTAAATGAAAGAAATAATATTCTTCTTTTTCCTGTTAAAATTGATGACCTGGCATTTGTCTATGCTTAAGTGCAGAGAGTTACGATAACACCATTACGTTAATTTATCTAAACTATTTTGTAAAATGTGACAGTCTGCAAGACATTCCACTACTTTGTATATCTTCAGATCGTCGGCGAAAAGCAATACATTTACACCGAAAAATATTTTTACTATGTCATTTATGAAGATGTTGAAAAGAGTTGGTCCTAAGTGGGAACCCTGTGGGACACCACTTGTGGCACTTATAGGGAACGAGATGCAGTCTGAGATTTTAACATACAAAGTTCGGTTTCTTAAATAGCTTGATATCCACGTTAGAAGGCTGCCTCTGACTCCATAACCTCGAAGTTTTTCAATAGGAATACTATGGGGTACTTTGTCAAAGGCCTTTGAGAAATCAGTATATATAGCATGTACCTGACGCCCCTCTGAAACCCCCTGTAACCCCCTGTAATATGTAATCAAGATACTCGAGCAATTTGGTCTGTGTTGACCTCGCCGGCATAAAACCGTGCTGTCTAGATGTTATGACAGCATTGATCGAAAGTGAGATCCGAGAAAGTACAATTGACTCGTACATTTTAGGTATTGATGACAAAAGACATATGGGTCTGTAGTTGGTAATTAAAGAACAGTCACCCTTCTTAAATATGGGTGTGATAAAACCTGTTCTCCAAACTACCGGAAACCGACCATCATTCAAAGACCTTTTAAACAGTGCTAATAAAGGATCAACTAATGCATCCATACACCCCCTCAGGAACACATTAGGCAACTTATCAGGTCCAGGCGACTTTGAGCAATCCAAACTGCAGATGGCCCTTACAACATCGTCTCTATCCAAACGTAGATTAGGCAGATCGACAAAAACCTCGGGTGAAAAGCTCTCCACAGGTCCGCTCCCTGAATGCTCATATACACTACCAAAGAAATCAGCAAACAAGCCGACAGTGGTCTGTAACGTGTTCGAGCATTTTTTGTTATAGAACATTTGACTAGGTATTCTTATTCTTATTCTTCCGTTATTTTATTATTCCTCCATAAATCTATAGAAACTACGATATTTTTCTTCGTGCTATATCAGGTCCCCCTGACGTTGGCGATTACTGCTGGGATGGCATCTTTATCCGTCGCCATCCGGAACAATTCGCCGAAGTCTCTGATGCCGATCCACTCACGAATGTTAAGGAGCCATGGCATCTGACGTCTTCCTATTCTGAAGGCGTCCCTCTATTTTGCCCTTCATAATTGAAGCATGGCCTATACCTACATATATGATAATGTTTCGTTGCTTAACTGTGTCAACTAGTCATTTGCTCTCCTGACTACGATCGGTTTCGTGCAATACACGAAGATATAGTATACGTAATAAAATAAAGACAACTTGAAAATGTACATTGCATGAAACCAGTCTCATTCGATAAAGTAGGTATATATATACAACAAATTTCCCTACAGATTGAGGATACTTTACCTGCACCATAATAATTGGTCCACCATTTCCATACAGCAATGGCTTCATTTTGGGCATAAGTTCTGCATACCATTTTGTAACTTCCGTTTTATAATCTAAAAAAACAATTTATTTAATAGATCGATCAAAATCAATAATAACAGAAAATATAATTTGTTTCTTCTTTCTTTAACTTTGTGTAGATTAGTATATCTGTTTAGGGATAAATATTCCTTTTTTAGTTTTTTCTTGAAATACAATGTGAGTTAGATGACGCAATATCTGGACATAGGCTATTCCATAGTCTTGCTGATTGTACTTCGAACGAAGAACTGAGAAATTCTGTGTTATGGATAGGGATGGATAGTGTTGTACGTTCAGCAGAACGGAGTTGAAGTCCATGATTGGATAAATAAGTAAATTTGTTTTAATGGTACTTTGGCAGGTTTGGATTAGAGAGAATATTGTAGAATAGTGACAGAATGTATTATATTGCGCCGCTGGCGTATTTTGGGCCAATAAAGAAGATTGCGCTAAGATGATATATATGATCATTTTTTTCTCAACCCAAAGATGAATCTGATACATATATTCTGAAGACGTTTAATTCAAAATGTACGTTGAAAATTACAAATAATGTTCTTATAATTTATTAAATTAGGTAAGACCTAGGATAAAAAAATATATGACAGAACCTTCTGTTCTATACACTCAAACCAAAATAATTACTCATATATTCAATTTACCTTCATCGTTGGTTCTAATTTTCATCTCTGGGTAGTAATGCAATAACCAGTATGGGAAACCACCCTTAAATAATAATTTATTATAATTATATTACAATCAAACAAACAATATAAATAATAATTGTATCAAAGTGTAGGGCACAGTTAGCGGAAATTAACTTAAACTATACTTTGCCGTAATGCCGTGAACTATTCTATACTTTTTTCGTTCTTTTAGATTTAGGAATGTACTCCCTCTCTTAGATTTATACTAGCGGCAATGCATGATGGCGATTTTGACAGATTTAAGATGAAGTTTTAATTATTTACAGCTAAGTGTAGGGGGACAAATGCGATACTACAGCATTTGTTGCCACAATATATATGGCAATAATTTACAGAACTTCATGAAATGTCCAATCGTCAAAATAACCATCATGCGTTGACACGAGTTTAGTAAAGTATTTTAATTGTAGAAAACCGTATAATACGTGTCAGTGATTTTAGCAGAGATATTTCTTTTCAGTCAAAGCTTAGTTTTTTTTTATTTTGAATTTGTTATCTGGAAAAAATAATATTTTTTAATTATGAATTGTGTATTACTTTTGAGGCTATATATTTAAAGGCGTTCTGGTAAATATACCTCTTATTATTCAATTTTAGAGTACAAGGAGTGTCTACAAGAAAGAATAGCACAATCAGTTTTACCATATCCCGTTCTGCACAAATATATGGTCCTGGTCTTAGAATCACATACAAATTTTCCTCTTGAGCCAATTCAATAAATTTCACCAAGTCTCTGTCTCCAGTCCATTGGTATTGTCCTCGTTCTGGTTCATGGAAACTCCATTCTACATATCTACACAGTCAAAGTGAGCATATTTCAGATTTATTGTTTTTATTTAATTTACGCCTTGTTGCTTAGGTTGTTTATGTTAATGTAAAATAATGAGATTGATTGTTTTTAATCTTCTATATACCGCACAAAAAAACGTGTTTGGTTGGTTTGATCTACTATAGACCGCACAAAACACAACAAAACAAGGTGTTTGGTTGAATCTACTATACTTAGGCTGCGCAAAACACAACAAAACAAGGTGTTTGGTTGAATCTACTATACATAGACTGCATAACCAAAGTGTTTGATTGGTTTAATCTACTAAAGTATACACCGCACTAAACAAACGCGTTTGATTTGTTTGATCTAGGTACTACAGACTGCACAAAACAACGTGTTTGATTGGTTCGATCCACTATAGACCGCACCAAACAACGTGTTTAATTGGTTTGATCTACTAAAGACCGCACAAAACAAGGTGTTTGATTGGTTTGATCCACTACATAGACCGCACAAAACAAGGTGTTTGATGTATGTAGGTAGTGATACTAGAATTTTTTAGTGAAATATAATTTTGCGCTGAATGCTTCAAATCTGATTTTTTGTGTTAAGGAACCTTGAAATTCAGAGCTAAGTACAACGCTCAACAAAAAAATGAGGTACTTCACTGTTTAACCAAATATATTATCTATCAGAGATTATTACGTGGTTACTGCATTAAATCCCGCTGCCTTCAAAGCTCTAAGTCGGTCTCTCCAGTACTGATGAGGACTACGGAAGTAATGGATGGATCCTGCAACGTATCTAAACGGTTCGTTGTCCATCATGAAGGTTGAATTGTCATAATTTATTGTAAATGAACGAGCTACATTCTGAAATGAAAACAATTTTTTTTTAGATGAAATTATATAAATTATTATTTTGAGTTAAAAATATTCGTGCCTGCCCCCCTAAACAACGTGTCATTTAGCTCAATAAAAGAAACAAGAAAAGATAACTCAATATATGGAAGTGACAGTTGCCAGTCACGTGACTACTGTCACTTCCATACATTTAGTTATCTTTTCTTGAGCTGAATGGCACGTTGTCTAGGGGGGCTGGACTGGTATCCAGACTGGCGGCGGCGTCGGAGAACTGCTTCATACTGCCCGAGATAAGAGACATTTGCCATTGGCATCTGGCGACAGATGAATCGATGGAAAATTAAACGGGATGCAATAAAATACGACAGCGAAATAATAGTAAGATGTTTACGTAAATCCCATTCCCCTTATTTTTTTAGTTAGGTTCAGTCAGGCCTCAATAATAATAGCGAATCGCGTGAGCGAGTTGCTTTATAAATAGAATAGAAAATTGTCGCAGGAAAATTTTTATCAACACCTTCGCCACTTGAGGTTAGGAATAAGTTCATTATGTATTCGCATTTGATCATATTTTTCAAATAAATTATATATCTCAACATATTATTTACGTAGTTGTAATATACCAACTATTTTTAATACTATTTATTATCAGCAGTTTACAATTTGTAGATTGATGCGGCTTCCAAACTGTAGGATTCCATAATAATTATGAAAAATAGGAACACATTTATTGTGACGTTATTTTATTCAAATGACGTCATATCCTTCACTGGTTGGTTTGGTAGTGTGTGGAGCAAACTTTTGCGAGGCTGACCGATCGAGCGTGGAACGTCTCCTATGTGTCATAGACAAATTTGACGTTTATCGTTTCCGCTTTATTTTTAATATGGAGACGCGTGGCATTACCATGTTTTGCGAGCGGAGGGGTCTTTTTAAATACAAAAGAAAAATATAAAATTAGGCATAGGAGGCGATCCGCACCTTGGGAAGATCCGCTGAAGTGAGTTTCACACACTGCTATACATTGTTGGTATATTTTTTTGTAAAATCTGGCATGAGTAGTATCTAACTGACGACGAATTGTTACAGGAGGACACAGAACCTTCCTCTCCGAATAAATCGCCTCCCATCCCGCCCTATCCTCATCTACATGTCTTTATGTTTAATGTAATGTTGCCTATAAGGCGAAATTTATGATTTCCGTACTGTTATAACCCACGTCACGTTCGTGACTTGGATATCTTGGCTTAAATAATCATTGGATGCTGGACCATGCTATATAATAACCGTTCCATGATGTTGGACGATGTCACAATCCAAATGTGACATTCTTTAATCAATTCTATACCAATTTTATGCTGACGATGGATGTTATTGATATAATTTATTCTACACCTGCTAATTTGGAATGTCTCCGACTACTCTACGATGCATAACCTTCATACTGAAAAGACCTTAAATGATCTGTTTAAAATAGTGCATAACTTATGATATTATGTAACCTCAAATATTTATAGTAATCTAATAGTTTTCATGTAGGTACTTTGCCCAGCATACAATGATAAATTATATTTCTTGTTTTTGAAATTGTCTTTGTCTCATGATAATCCTACTCACAACACAGGCAGCATTATTCTTCTCTAAAACTTTAACTTAAATGTTTCTTGATCAATATGCATTTCATTTTTGCCTTTTTGTCGGCCTTCGTGGCTCAGTCGGTTAGATATCTGACTGCTGAGCCAAAGGTCCCGGGTTTGATTCCCGGTGGAGACACAGTTTTTAATTGTGTTTTCAGTCTGGATCTGTGAGACGATTAATATCGTAAGTCTCCAGAATGTGGCAACTTGTTATTGGGTGCGTGTTAAATTAATATTTGACATAGTACCTGTTAGTTGCCCGAGAAACAATATTAAAATAAAATAAAATAGATGTAATAAAAATTATGACTTCACGCCCTGAGATAAAATTGTATGTTGAAAACTGGGAGTCTCATGACTGCCGTTGGGAAGTCGGTGGAAGGTTAGGTTGTATTTTCAATTTTTCTTATGAGCTTCACTCAAACTCTTACGCTTTACCTTCGCAATATTCTACAAAGAATTTATTCAACTTCCGACGACCGTTTCGGCTTATAAGGCCATAATCTACTGGTTTCGGCTTATAAGGTCAGAAGCCGAAACGGTCGTCGGAAATTAAATAAATTCTTTGTAGAATATATGTATTCATAATTATACTATTTATTGTGCACGCGTATTTCCGACATCCGTCCCTTGATCCATCTGTCGCTAATCCTACGTTTGATTATGAATATTTTGATACAGAATATAGGCCAGGCATATTAGGATTTTCAGACGCAAATTTTGCTATAGTTTTTATTTTCTCACCCTTTATGTTTTTTGGGTCGCTGAACACGAATTTGAAGTTTGCGGGCAAAAATTTTGCCCGGAACATTGTTTTTTGGGCACTTTTTCACGAAATTTTGGCACTTTTTTCGGTTTTCGGCCTATATCGCAAAAATAAAGCGATTTTTTCGACAAATTGTACAAGACAGAATTAAAGTAGACAAAATTTACTATATTTATTGTTAAAAAGTTTTTTTTTGTAAGACTAACCGTTTCGTCGCTAGAGTCCACCCAAAAGGGGCCATATTTCCATATCTAGTGAAATTCACAAGTTGTAACAATTTATTACATTATATCATTTGTATAACAGCACATTTCTCATAAATAACGTTTTTCTTTGGAAGACTAACCTATTGATTTTCAACCACCGTGCCGCGGCATTTTTTTGTGCCGCGAAATTCTTAAGGTGTGACGCCAAATTTTAGAAATGTATATAATTAGTAAAAATTATAATAAAATCAATCTCAAATTTATTACAAAAAATATACCTATTATTACTAACTTGTTATTTATCCCTCATAAACAAACTGTTGTTTTTATAGTACATATTATTTTATTTTACATTCTTTCCGCGCCATTAGCACCATTCAGCACCTTTCCGCTGAACTTTTTTAACGTGGGTACAATGTTGTTGCCTACTTTGATCACAAATCTTTGATCATTATGGCAAAAGGTTGGACTCGGTCACTCCTTTAGAATTTGACATTTTTAACACATCTTTCGATGCCCCTCATGGCCTTCATGCCCTTCTCCCACGCCTCATGACAATTTACCCTCTCATCACCTAGAATGCCTGTACCCAGAGAAAATAATTTAGGGCTTTCTGGGAATGGAAAGTGTTCCTGCAACCACGCATACATCTTAGCAAAATCCTTATCATCCCGAATAGAGCTTGCACTTGATAGGCCATGATGTTAATGGAAAGTCTCAAATGAAATACCACAGTAGTTTTCTATTTACTCACAAACATGTAAATGACATGGTCCATCTGGTTTGAATACTTTCTTGTAGGTACCCCACGTCCATGAGTCAGGCCTCCTTGCACCTTCAGGCTCCTCATTAGAAACTGCTCAATGACCATATCAGTCCACATCCCTGACCAAAATTTGTTAGCGATCCGTCATACCGTAAAAAACCTTCAGATGTAAACTTGTAATATACATCGGGAAACATTGTTACTTTCGAGTTTATCATATACTGGAGATACAAGTGAGCGCATTTTGAGTAACGGGAGTGTCATGAGGCATGAAAATACGGCAGCATTCTCCAGACTGCTTCCAGGTGCAACTCCCAATTTCCTGTCCTCTCAGCCAGAATGAATAGTTTAACAAGGTTGACCATTTCGATATACTGGACCCAGAGCTTGGCGGTAGGACCACGTGTTTTTAGCTGTTCCAATTGATTAAAGACCTTCTTTCTTATTTCTCTACATCGCTCTAGATCAGGGATATATCAAAATCATATAACACTTTAGCTAAATTTGATTCTTAGTCTGGGGAGAGAGTTATCGTTTTCATTACAATTTTCATCAGTGCAGTGTGAGCTAAAATATAGACTCTGACTGCTCTGTAATGGGAGTGCCCTGTCATCATTTTTTCCTTTGAATTCATCGAATAGCAGGTGTTAACCAAATCCATCCATCCACTACCATCCATTGAGTAACAGACTGACCCTAAGTAACACATAAGTAGGTGAAATCCGCCTAATCGAGGCACCACATATTTCAGCCTGGGGTCGTTGCTGTTAGCTGCAATAAACCTTGCCTTTAAGTACAGGGGTCGGTCGAATGTTATGAAGCATCACGTCTGACCTTTTTCACGACACTTCTCAACAGATTCCAGCATCGCGGTGTAGATTGTATCATAATCAGAGGGAGGAGAGTTGATGAAAGGAAGGCAAAGCAGTATACGTTTTTTCGAAGAGGAGGTCCTTTGTCGCTTGCTCCATAAATCCACTGCATCCAGGAATAATGCCGAATTCCACGTGTTTGCTGTACAGCCACAGAACTTCAACTGCTGAGGGATAGGTGCTCGGTGATGTTTGAAATTCGCTTGACAGGTCTTTCATCTTGATTTCCTTCAGTCCAGCACAACCCTGTTTCGTCTCAAAATGTTTCAAAGTCAAATGACCAAATCTTCTAAAGACCTCTGCAGCTCGTATCTTTGTTTCTGGAAATGATGGCATCTGTAGGAACTACAGAAGCTGGGCCAATAGTATACATCCCTCCCATGACATGGAATGTGTTGTATCCATCTATCCTGTGAGTGTTGTAATCTGCGTTAAATGAACTGCATAAAACCTTCGGCACATACTTATGATTGTTGATTACTATCTAACAGATTATTATCTGTTGTTAGGGTGGAAGAAAAACCTAGCGAACTCAATACATCCAATAATTTTCGGGATCCAAACTTTTTATAGGAATGCTGCTAACCCAAGATATAAATTAGACAAAAAGGATCTAGGTCTTACAGCACTGATGATACAATGCTCCTATTCTTCCACTTCTCCTTGTCCCTGCCCTTTTTCACAGACATGGAAATATAGCGCCATTTACTCATTATATACATTTCTAAAATTTGGCGTCACACCTTAAGAATTTCGCGGCACACAAAAATGCCACGACACGGTGGTTGAAAATCAATAGGGTAGTCTTCCAAAGAAAAAACGTTATTTATAAAAATGTACTTTTGTAGCATATAAATTGTATAATTTAATAAATTGTTACAGCGATTTAGGTATCACAGCAAGGGCGATTTCTGCGTAATCGGTTAATTTCACCATATGAAAATATGGTCCCATTCGGGCGCGCTCTAGCGGCGAAACGGTTAGTCCTTCAAAAAAATGTAATGAATAAGAAATATAGGAAATTTTGTCTTCTTTAATTTTGTTCTGAATGATTTGCCGAAAAAACGCTTAATTTTTGCGATATAGGCAGAAAACTGAAAAAAGTGCCAAAATTTCGTCAAAAAATGCCCAAAAAACAAAGTTCCGGGCAAAATTTTTGCCCGCAAACTTCAAATTCGTGTTCAGCGACCCAAAATACATAAAGGGTGAGAAAATAAAAACTATAGCAAAATTTGCATCTGAGACCCTATTTTTTTGCTAATATGCCTGGCCTAATAGTATAATTTAAAATACCCATCAAGGTAATAATTTGATATGCGTTTTATGTGATCCAAAAGTTAACAAATGAATTTTTTTATAAAATTGAATTTATTTTAGTTGTTATGTGTAAAGCGTGATTAAGGGCACTGTTTATAAATATGTACATTTATTTATAATTCACTTAAGTATTCAAAAAACGTAGGTAATAGAATAATAATCGATTTAACAAAAAGTTCACTTGCCTCTTTTTTTGTTGTCTCCCAAGACACCACATTTTTTGATGTTATTCCCGATATCAGTATGAAAACTGATACAACATAAAACAAAATCATTATGTCCTATTATTATTTAATTTAATATTCTTGAAGGAATATACTTAAACAATTTTTATAGAATTGAAAAATCATTTACAAGCTACCGACTACTTAAAGATCTACAATAATGTAATGGTATTTTATAATTTTATCGTATTTTACGGAAATTAATTCAATTAAATCTTATCGTAAGATTACAAAAAAAAACATATTAGAATTATGTAATAAACTCAATTATATTGTGTTACAGATGGTAAGATTTTTTGTTGATAATCTTATTTTAATCTCCTGATAATTCGTTCCTAACACAATTATGAATTGTTCATTAAGCACCTTTTTGATTTAATTTTTAACAATAAACATTTTTGTAATCTTGAAGTTAAATTTATCAATATTATATATTATTTACAAATTGGACAGTATTAATTATCTCTTTAGAACATAAACAGATAAGTTTGATAAATAAATTGACAGAATACGTACAATACGATATACACAGGAGAGGGGAGTATCGGTCGGAGATTGGTGAATGAGTGGTGAGCGTAACTTAAGTCATAAAGGAGCCCCTTAATCCCGCATACATGGTCGTCAGCCCATGTGGCTCGCCTGTTCTGGCTGGTACTCTGGTCGCCTGTGCTCGTGGGCCTGGATTCAAGAATTCAGTGAAACCACGATTACCTTTCTCTTTTGTATCTTACTGTAAACATTAAGTTATTGTGTATGGGTCTTCCGCCGCTCTCCTCCAGTTTGCAATCCTGATCGCTCTTATGTCGTCTTCATGGTAATGTATGTATATATGTAGTATGCAAATAACTCGTAAATCAGAATGCAAATTTGTGTTCTTTATTTTGCTTAGGTTGATATTGTTATGAGCAAACCACCTCCCTCAGAGTCCACGACGAAAACTGTCAAGTTATTTGCCAGTAAATGTGGTAATGTTTTCTTTATATTTAATTTACTAACTGAAACATTGAATTTGAATAGAGATTAAAATAATGAACACATTTTTTTTTATTTTAACGTAATATTTATTTAGATAATATTATTTTATTAGACATCAGATCCACTTGGGTTTCGATACAAATTGAACTGTGAGATTGTGTTGTGATTTTTGCAACTCTAACATGACGATATTGTTGTATTCAGGGTATCTGTTGAGGTACACACCCGGAGTATATAGGGTCACTTGAGGTCTTTCCTTTGGCCAGTAACGTCCCAAATGTTTTCCATTTACCCACACCAAACCCTGGAAAGAATTTTTTTTTAATAATTAATTAATCATACTCTGTTATAGTGATCGTATTTTGTATTTACCGCAAGTTCAAACGAATCCTGCAGTTGCGATTTGACAGAAATTTATGAAGAGAATTTTCAAATCTAAATTCCTGCACTTGAGGAACTGCGTCTTATCCGCATAATGCGACTAGCAATCGTGGGGATGATCGCTAGTAGGGCCGCAACTCTCCGAACACTCGCTCCGATTGGCGGGTAACGGCATTGTAGTGCGGACAGAAAAGTTACACAAACAGTTTACAACTTGCGGATAACCTCACAATGTGTAGGTACACACCCTAATAGTTTTGAATATTCTCAACTAAACCATCTTAATACATAAGTATATCAGAAATCTTCATTTATTTATACCTAATACTTGAAAACAAATATTTTTATATGAGTATGCAAACGGAAATATCTTGACCTAAATTTATTCATGTAGGATGCATACAACACAATAATAACACAATAGGACGTAACACAACGAAAAATGGAGAGGATCTAAAGATTAGACTTATACATTAGATATCAGAAAGAGGACTAAGGTTACCGATGTTGCATACAAAATAGCTTACTTAAAAAGATTGGGCTGGCTATGTAGCGAAAACAGCAGATGATCGATGGAACAAACGTTACCTGGAATGGCGACCAAGAACTGGGCGAAAAAAACCGGGCAGACTACAAGATGGTCTGACGACATAGAACGAGTGCAGCAGGGATCGAGAACCGTGGAGTTCGAACGGAGGGGACTATGTTCAACACTGGACGAATAATGGCTGATGATAAAGTGCACAAAGGCATTTTCATTGCCTTAATACAATCTTTTTCAAACAATCCGTGCACCTTAAGCCTAAATTAAATCTTTTTTTAAATCAATTTTTATAAGTATAATAATATCTGATGTAGGTACAATATAACTCGATAAAGTAGTAAATAAAATGTATAAGATTATAATTAAGTTAAAAGTTAAAGTATTAGTCATCAGTGTAACATATATTTATTTTAATTTTTGGATTAGGCTACTGTACTAGACTATGGCCCGAGATTTCAGTTGGCCCTCAAATCGTTGGATTTGGTAATCCAAGTTAAAAGTTTAGGGAAGATTAAATTTCATTCGCGTATTTCAGTGCAAAATGAAACGTCAGTTACGTAATCTTCAACTATAGATATATTTTACGTTTTTCTATGGATATTGTCTATAACGCATCTGTCAAATAGTGTAAAAAAAGAAAAAGTGTAATAACCTTAAATGATACGTGACGCGAAGCTGTGACTAAATATTATTTTATTATTATAACAACACAATTTTATTTGTTTCATTACACAGCATGTTACTTTTTCAATTTTTTATACCGATCGATGTTTTTTTTTTAATTAAAATCAAACATTGTAGTGAAAAAATGTCATTGAATATGTACTACGTACGTAGTACTACAATGCAAAATGTATGTACATTTTACAGATGGATATGGAACTAAGTGATAATGGTAAAATAGTGTCTTATGTAGAAAATTTAAGAATACACATTATATATATAGAAACAGGATGGATCAATTTAAAAAGTGGGATGAAAAAACATCGCAAAAATAAAGTTGCGTGCCTGACGTTTCATTATGGCTGACAGTTTATTTCGTTTGTTGTCATGCAATACATTATAATTATGTAAAAAAGAAAATAAATATTAAATACATGAACCACTTCTATATCAAGTCTTTTATTTTAACAACAAAAATAAATCATGATTATAATTATTATGCATAGTTATTTGTAGTATAAAATGAAATGAAACATTAAAGCGTGCGGCGATTAGTACGCCACCTGGCGAAAAAGACTAGAAACAATACTTAACTCAAGATTAAGACACGCGATCCGCCAGAAACGTTGAGTTAAATATTTGTCGTTTAGTGACGTATTTAAGGGAAGATTAGGTACTGAAATACGCAATATTTTTGTTAAACTTGAGTTAAACTCCTAAGGGTCGACTGAAATACTGGGCCTATGCCTGTCCCATAGTAGCGTTATATAAATCAGTTCTATTACTTTTATTATTCAAGTATAAAAAAATGATAAGGTTTAGTGGTAGGTTGAAGTGAGACAGAGTATACGTTTTAGTGTAGTATGAAATATTGCTTGATGTAAAAAAGGTTAATGCTAATATAATTTTGATTTTTTGTAAAACAATTATGTATTAATATTAAATAAATTTTCAATTTCGTTTCTTCCTTTAGTAATTAACCAGTTGTTTGCTATAGCTTTCAATTTGATATGTGAGTAGGTTCTTATGAATTCGGATCAATATAATATAATGTTTCTCATAATTCTTGTGTATTTTTATTAAATTTTCTCATAATATGCATCTGAGGTATGTTACGAAATACCAAGACCACCTATGTACATCACACTATTTATTTAATATTTCAAAGTGGTTTCTACCTTTCCCCATCCAGTGACATCTAGGAATGTATCCAAGACATCTTCGTCTTTAAGTTGAAATTTGGCTTCGTAGACTACTGGTCCTTGTCTCAGAAACTGGTAATTATGGTTAAGATTCTTGGACTTTTTCTCTGGCAAATCAACCACGGCAGTTTCGAGGGGAAACGTTGTCACCTTCCAATTTCTTATCACTACATTGTTAAGAGTTACATTGCCGAGTATACCCTGAAAGAAAACATTTTTCAAAATTGAATAAGTACTCGAAACAATAACGTATAATAAATTAATATCACAGCATTATGGTCACGGAACTGGTTGAAACTGAAGTGAAAATCTTCGGTGAGAATGTGTCCATTGGGTTGCAAACAAAAATACTCCGTTTTTTTTGTTATTGGCGGCGTGCACTATCCGCATGAGCATTTTCAGAAAAGATTAAGCACCCTTTTTATTTGAATATTTTAAGCACACCGTTTCAAAAAAAAAAATCACGTGCACGTAATCATGTCAATGGTTTGCAAAAATAATTTGGCGAAAATATGTCATTGAGTTGCAAACACAATTTGACACATTAATATCAAAAAGTCTCTCTAGTCATCAATCTGGTCTGAGACAATAATTGAATAGTATCCGCTGGAGCTTACCCTAAAACGAAGCAAAAACGCTTAAAAAGGCATTTGTTGTATCAATGCTGGATTAATATTTATACGTGTTAGATATTTATCAAATTATAAATATTTATTAAATTAAATTCAATTAAGTTTTATATTCATTAACTTAAATTATTTGATATTTATTTATCAGCTTGATAGATTACAAATAGTATTCAACACAGCTGCGAGGTTGATACATGGAGCTGACAAAATATGTCACATAGCACCTTAACTCACGATGTCATTTCGTGACACCTCTTCTTAACGAACTACACTGGTTGAAATATCCAGAATGAGTAGACTATAAGGTATGTCTGATAGTATTCAAGGCTCTGAACGACTTGGCTCCACACTACGTTCAAGAACTGTGTCAAAAGAATGTTCCATCAGGAAGACAGTTTACATTAAGGTCATCTGGATCACGGAGTACCAACTCTTTAAAAGAATTAGACAATCGCTAACGCAGCTTACTATGGTAGCAGTTTCAGTGTGAACGGACCTTTAAAGTGGAATAAATTGCCGCTTGATATAAGTGACATACGTTTTAAAGAGTTGGTACTCTGTGATCCAGATGATCTCAGTTCAAACTGTCTTCCTGATGGAACAATTTGAGAGCATTGACTCCTTCGGTAGACTGCTTAAGACTGCCATGTTTAGTAGAACGAACAAATAAGCTTTGGAGTGATCTTGTATCACTAAAAGGCGCTTTATTAATTCTTATTATTATGTTATATTTAATTACCTAATCTATAAAAATAAGAGAAAGAAGAATTGATATAGATATTTATCTAACAGACCTACCCTATAAAAAAAATAATAAATATTAAAATAAATATAAATGAATAAATATAAAAAAAGTAATAAAGATGAATTTTCACCTTAAAGTCATTAACTAATGGCCCATAGTTCACACGCCCTTGATTCTCGACAAGAATCTGCAGTTGCCTACCATGGTCTGGCATAATAGGAAGAACGTACAATTTTCTACTTCTGCTCAAGATACCAATAAACTCCTGAAAGATAGTTAAGACACTGATATTAATTTGAAGAGATCATCTCGTAAATGATTTTAAGATTATTCCAAAGATAAAATTCAACAAACGCATTGATCAATGATCAAGATTGAATTGAGAATGATGTCAAAGAATTACTCTTAAAGGGTATCTATACTATAGACCTATCAAACATAATATATTTCTTTAATGATTAGAACTTTGATTTAATTTTTACAAAATGTACTAATGACTACAACACCATGACTCCAGATATACGAGTTTTGACTTTTCATTTATTTGATGTAGCAGCTACAAAGAGATGAAGAAACTGGCGGACGATAGAGTCAAGTGGAAAGATCGAGTGTTTGGTGCAGACCAATTCTAGGATTGTGACCCAGAAGAAGAAGAAGATGGAAAAGGGAGATCATTATATGTAGGTAAAGTAACGCTACGTCCTACGTACGCGATTCAAAGCGAACGCGATTGCGAAGCGATGCGGTGCGGATACAAGCGAATTCAATGCGATGCGGTGCGACGCGGCGGCTCTGTCCTACGTGTGCGCGAAACGTTCCCTCTGCCACCAGCTACTGTCATGGATGTACGTATATAAAATACTCAAGAAGTATGTACGGTAGAGAAGTGAAACTAATATTGTGTACTTAGAGAGGCATATTTATGGGGGATATCACGATTTGTATGAAGAATTACGTGATCTTGAATTAATAAATGAGACTGAATTTACATCTTTCCGGGAAACATATCAAAATTTGACATTCGTGCAAGCGAGAGAAAACTTTGTGTGTTATGAACAACATCCTATTGTAAAATAGCAATAATAAATAAATGTGTTTACTTGTAGTCTCATTTATTTTTGCCAAATCCTAAAATTCGCGGTTCGATAATAATTTGTCCCATAATATGGGACGTTCATGGACAGAAATTAAAATTTCTGTTTCTGACATGTCAAAAAACAATGGCGCCGCTATCAATTCGCGCGAAAATATCAAACCAACTGATCGCGTTTGCTTCGCATCGCGCCGCGCCGCATCGAAACCAACTCGCGGTCGGTAACGTAGGACACTACCATAGTTACCGACCGCGCCGCGCCGTTTCGCATTCGCTTTGAAACGCCTACGTAGGACGACGCGTAACAATACTCGGGAGTAAGTTTTTCGAGAAACAAAACTATATACAAACCCCACTCATGTAAATCAAGGCTCTGTCTTTAAGACCGTTGACGATCAACGCTGAAGGGTCCGGAAAATTCTCCGGTAGGAGAGTTTCATACAGTGTCAGTCCAGATCGTTGTCTCAATGCTTCCATCGAGGGTGGCAGATCCCAGTGAGTAGTTTCACGTCCCAGTGTCTCACGTCCAAGTGTGCTGAGAAGAGCAACTCGAGCTGTCAAGGTTATTGGATCTGAGCAACCTTTAGCTTTGATTTCGGGCACCTCCACCTCAGGTGAAGGCATGTACTGAAAATTTTGAATAAAAGATATATACATACACATTTTTGGTCAGAAACTTTCATTCATAACATCACGGAATATACCATAATGTAGGATAACCAGCGACAGGTGTGCGGATGTGCATTACATTGTAAAATTAATCACGGCACATGCGCGTATCCATACACACCATTCACATCTCATCTAAAAAGGCGAAATGCTGAACTATGTGAAATGTTATTTTGCCTCTTGTATTTTCGATTACCCGGTTCTAACGGACACCCAATAACAACGAAAACAGAAAATAGTGGAAGCACTATTCTATGCCGGTGCCTTACAGCAAGAATTGGAAGCAAGTTTATATTCCTACGATAAATACAATGAACTCAGCATACAACATTATTAAGCCAAAAAAAATGAAAAATTCATACCTTAAGAATGACATTTCTTAGGATTTCGTATTTTGGTGTAGGATCACCAGCCTCAGAGAGAGGTGCATTATAGTCGTAAGAAGTTAGATCTGGAGTATAAGTAGCACCTAAATTTGCTCCTGGAATAATAAAATTAAGTATTTACCATCTTGATTTAATTTGTTTCTGAATAAGTCACATTATTGTTGTTACAATAGTAATCAAAATTCTTTTGCATTTGAATATTGAAGTTAGTTTCCAATTCTTGGGTAGTAATACATTTCGAACAAATGAATTTTCAATAAGTCTAATAATATGACAAGCCTCTGTATAAAAATATTATTGGGAGACAATACTTGCCAGCAGTGTAGTCAAAGTTAGTTCCACCATGGAACATGTAAAAATTTACATTGCCTCCCATAGCCAACATTTTGTCCAGAGTCCTGGCTACCTTTGTGGGAGATACATTCGCCATGGGCTCACCCCAATGCGTCAACCAGCCAGGATAGTATTCTGAATTTACCAAAGGTCCACCTCCTGTATAGTTTTTCTGAAGATTCCAGGCATTATCCACATTGGTTTCTGCGATACACAAACGTTAATTTCAGATGCTGTATTAAAATCACACATGCATAAATTCAAATTGTAATTCCTGTTCTTATACTGGTTAAAGGCCACTAGGGCAGGGCCTGTTTATGCAGAGTTTGCTGCCTCTTTTGATGTAGACTCCCAGCTATCTTTACGCCTTTTTGGGGGTCTTCCTGACATCCTTCTTCCCTCTGGTTTTTATTGTGAGGCAAAGTGTGGTCAACTTTGAGTCCATTCTTATAAATGGAAATAATAATTCAAATTTAAGCAAATATGTAGTTGGAATAACACTAAAATTTTTGGAATATTGTATTTTTTATGCAACATAAATATAATTTCATTGTCATCGCAAGACGTGATTGTTAGACGATTAACATTATTATGTAAGTCTTCAAAATGTTACAAATTGTTAATGGGTGCATGTTACATTAATGAATGTAACCTGTTAGTCAGGCATGGTCTAGAAAACCTAGAAAATTAAATAAAAATTCAAGTACATTTTCACTAATATTATTGTACATAGATAATAAAAATATACTTGGTTAGTAACAATTTCGGAACCGTCTCAATGAAGACGATAGAACAACGTTTTAATAAAGCTATGAATAATGTAGTTTGATTTGATTTAATACGTATAGTTACCAGATCCAAAATCGACGGTAGGGAAGACGTCAGGAGTGGTGCCACATCTGAGCATTTTGGCGCTGCTTCCGTCGGTTGTGAAGAGGACAGCTGCATCCTCCACCCAGCTCTTGGTGAGGTTTGCCAACCAAGACATGTAATAGCCGTCGCAAGCTGGGAAACTGCCATATTCGTTTTCTACCTTAAAACAATGCAGCATACATTTTAAAAATTGAGAAGTAAAAATATATAATTCCAAAACACAATATAGTAACTTTCCCATTACCTGCACCATTATAATAGGTCCTCCATTACCATATAACAATGGCTTCATTTTAGACATGAGCTCTGAATACCATTTGATCACTTCTTTCTTATAATCTGAAAAAAAAATCAACTGAATCACTATTTACAAATAAGTACTGTATTTAATTCTTTATCGTATTGATAACAACCATATCAACATGTTTTTCCCCTATTCGGGGTAGGAAGAGAGAGCGAAAACGCCATATTTTCCTCTTTTGATGTCTCATTTTACTTAGGTATATAATTCTGACGATCTATCAAAAACTCTTTTATGTGGTCGTGACAACATTTTCATAGTCACCACTTATGTTGATCTTCTATACCTACTTAATTCGTTCAACGTTATTCTTTCGTTATTTCTATACATTCAAACAATCTTTTCATCTAATCAATAGTACCTACTTATCTCTTAAAATTTAGCATTCTTCAACATACCCTTTTTAAACACATTCGTCTTGGAGACTACTGCGATTATTTATAGAATTAGGTACTAATACTTACGAAAAAGTTCTAATATTATGAACGAATAAGGCAATGATTCTTAGTAAAAAAAAAACAATTTTAAAAAATACCTGAATCATTTGTTCTTAGTTTGATCGACGGATAATAATGTAGCAGCCAATATGGAAAGCCTCCCTTAAAGAAACCAAATAAATTAGAAAATGAATTAATAAATTTACAAACGACAAAAATTATAATTATTAAGATTTACACAAAAGTTTACTAACTAACAAAGTTTTTGATCAATGCCTAAGCTTTCAAAATTGAATTAGGAGTAAAGAAATTCCGAAATCAAATAAAAATTCAATACTTACCATATCTCTTTCTGCACAAATATATGGCCCCGGTCTGAGGATAACAAACATTTTCTCCTCTTGTGCTAATTCAATGAATTTAACTAAATCCCTGTCACCTGTCCATTTATATTGTCCTCGTTCTGGTTCGTGAAAACTCCATTCTACATATCTATTGGAAATACCATAATAATGTATGCATGAATAATAAAAATTCAGTATGATAGAAATATAGGAGGGAGAAATATATATATACCTACATATTATATAATCTCTACCTATGCTGAATGACTTCTTAATCGCAAAAACTTTTGAACGATTATAAGGGGAAAAAAATCATATACAAAAACACTTTTTTTTTAATATTTTCTTCTTCTGCTTTAGTTAGGACTGTGTCCTGTTATTCTCGGAGCCTGCTCTTGTGAGGTGGACGTCCAGCCATCCTCCCGTGGCTTGGGTGGTCTTCCAGGGGGTCTGCATTTGTTATCTCCGTATCCGCTGCCATCCTCACCACTCGATCCGAACCCGCTCTCCCCACATGATCTCTCCAGAATCGTCTTCGTGTTCTTCCCCATCGCACAACATTTTCGACATCACAGATTCTTCTTATCTCCAAGTTCCTTACTTCGTCACGAAGTGTTACGCCTGCGATGGGTCGTAGAGTCTTTTTTGTGTGTTTTTAATATAAAACACATTAATTACATTTAATAGAACAATTTGAATTTCTAAAGATGCAAGTTGATTCTATTGGCGAAAATATTAAATAAAACATCTAAGACATAATCAGCCGATTTTTTTTTCTCTTTAGCATCTGTAGAAGAACAGCGAAGAATATTAATCAGGCGTATTTTTTAATGGCCATGACTATTTTTAAGTATTTATAAATCGCGAACTGAACTGCGATTTTCAAAATTTGTTTGCACAATCTGTAAGTCACAAATAAATAGCGAAATGGCAAAGTTAACACTAAACAATTATCAGTTGTCATATTGGCTGTCTGAAAAACTTTTTGAAAACACTCAGCATAAAAAATAATACAATATTGCTTGAAGTTCTTACGTAGTGACAGCATTTAGACCAGCTGCCCGCAAGGCTCTGAGCCGGTCCCTCCAATATTGATGTGGACTTCGAAAATAGTGAATGGATCCCGCCACATATCTAAAAGGTTTCCCATCCATCAGGAATGTTCCATTACTATAATCAATTGTAAATGAACGTGTCGTTTGATCCTGTAATCAAATTCAGACGAAAACCTTCAAGTAATCTATTATCGCTTTTTAACTTATTAATTAACTATTCTAAATTAATAAGGTTCCCGAAAATGTCAGAAATTTAAACGTACAAACGACCTAGACCCATATTTGTCAAGACCTTGAAAATATTAATGAAATGCATATTCTCATATCACGTATATTTCATATTTCACCGAACGAAATTAATTTCACCTACGAAATCAATCAGATCGTACTACCATTTAGACTTCTGTGACAACTAATAGGTATCACATGGATTTGGGTGAAAGTAACAAGATATCACGATGTGCTAGCACTCCATGGCTGGAATTTCCATTTTATTTAAAAGTGAAATAATCTTTCAGCCTTCAAAGTATCGACAGCTTTTTATCAGAGAAGTGCTGATCTGAGAAGAGTAAACACGTCCAGGGATTTAGGTGATAAGAAACAAGATATCACGATGTGCTAGCACTCCATGGCTGGAACTTCCATCTTATTTACAAGTGAAATAATCTTTCAACCTCGATCGACAGCTTTTTATCAGAGAAGTGCTGATCTGAACAGAGTAAACACGTCCATTGCAACTATCAAATTCCTTAAATTAAAACAAAATTCGCAGACAAAGGTTGTGCGTTCAACAAAATTAAATTTTGATCGTGTACTAGTTGTTGTTTTTCGGCACAGATACGGTCAGAATACAAGAAATTATTTTAAAACGAAGTACATATCTTGTAATCGTGGTCTCTGTAATGAAATATCCCCTGGATTAGGTTGTTTATCTCTTGGAGTATTTGATGTTACACAAAAAATAAAAAAATAACAAAAATATTTTAACTGATGTGAAAAAATGTTTAAAACTTACTTCATTTGAAACATGTTGTTGAGCTACTTCGGCCCAAATGGACAAAAACATCAATAATCTTAAGATCATTTTCTTGTCTATTTTTCACACTTCTTTATTATTTAAAAACTCTTTTTTTTCTGCGTGTTACACAACAATTTGATGACCCTCTCGTATTTCGTTGCACTCAAGTTTTACTTCCTAAAAATATTATCATTTTTATACACATGAAAACATATGTAAGTATACATGTTTAAAAATGTGCTTTTAATAACCTACATTCAATTATTGCAAAATGTATTATGATTTGCAACAAACTATGTAGGTATGTACTTCCTAAAAGCGTTACCTAAATTCTCCTCTCATAATTTGATCTAACAGTATCTTAAAATACGGCTATTATTAATATGTATTATTAATATATCCTCCTATGATCGACCTCAAGTAACCCGAAAAAGATGCTGGAATAAAAAACATGCGGCTTTACCAGTTTTATTTTCTTCGTGACTGTATCTATCGACATAACATATTATTGTATCCTATAGAGTAGTGCATCATCAACCTTTTTTTTTATAACACAACTCCAAAACACTGTATAGGTATAACGTGCATTGTAAAACAAAACAGCTCATGTATATCAAACCATAAAATTAATATTCTTCAACTTTGCTGAAAAAAAAACACATTGAACGCAAGCCATGAAGTTTGATCTGGTACACTGAGAGAAAAATGAATAATATAATGATTTAAAAACCAGAATTTCGTTAAAAAATAAAGATTATTTAAACAGAATGCGGGTAAATAAATCAAAACAAATTTCTCAGAATAACCTAACAATACAATCCCATTTCAAGCTATATAGGTATAGTTGTCGCCAAATATTTGCACGTATACCAACAAAGCAAAGACACAAATTTGCGAACTGCGCACCCGGAAGTCAGGTTCAAGATATTTGGCGAAAATTATACCAACATCATTTGAAGAAATAAACAAATACTGCACAAAACGTGCATTTAATAGTTCGCCGTTGCGCAATAATCTATCGCCTGCCAATTTTATCATGAACCAATTAATTTACATGAACATTTAAGTGACATTTTTGTTATATTTTATGGATAGAATCTTAAGAAGGCTTCGAAATGTTCTTTTTTCAATATAACGTTAGTTCGTTTTTTATTTGATTCACTCACAAAAAATACACACATAGATAAAATTTAAATAAAGAACAAAAAACTCACTCGGCTTGCTTCACGGCAGATTTAAATATGGCGCCGGCGGCGGTTGTCAATGCGCGGGAAAACGACCGCCAATACGGACAATGAATAATATCGAATCAATAAAACTGTATTATTATTGACTAGATACATAAATATTTTTGTATGATTCAACGAACCGATGAACTTTTTAAGTGTGCTTATAAGGATTGAATAGGAAAAAAGTGTAATTAAAAACAGCGTCTTACGCATATTATGTATTCCTACAGATAACGGCCGGCGTAAATATAAAATAAAATTCACCGTCGTAGTATCGTGACGACGGGAGGTCAAACTGCGATGAACTGAATACATTAAATTAAATAGTGATGACCATTTATAAAGGTAATGAATAATCTTTGAAAAACATGGATATATTAGATTTCAATCTGAATCGGAGTCAGTACACTGAGTAAATGTAGACAGTGTACGTTATCATAGAAAATACTAAATGAATTTTTAAAATAAAGAAAACACAGTATATATACAGATAATATATTATATTGCTCACTGCCGGACTTATTGTAAATCAAGTACCAAAGACTAAAAAAAAACAGTGTTTGCACTACAGCAAACAGTTAAAAAATCAACGTGTGAATAAAATTGGCAATAATGTAAATCGCTCGGAAGAATCAGAATGAATAAAAAAAAACAAAAAAGCTAAAATGAAAATATAAAAACTAAAAAATCTTGCAAGTCATGCAACTTTTGCAAAAAAAAAACATTTTTATTTTTCTGTTGACTAATAGTAATTAAAATGTAATATGACAAAAAAAACACCAATTTATAGTAAGTAGGTATCTATAATGTCGATAGTAGGTACGTACTTAGATATTTTTAACTTTATGACTAAAAATAAATTTATTAAATAAAAGTTTATTAAATAAGACCGCAAGACTCTAGCATTAAATCTTTCACGACTCTTCATCTGGCAAAGCCTGGTCTTGGTCTCGGTCTTGTGGCGACACGTGCTATCTTGATCTTGCAAGTCTCGCAAGACCAAGACTTGTAAGACGTTTGCTCATCACTAATGTAAACATGTAAATTTAGTTAGGGTCGCCATTTTTTTCAGTTTCTTGGGACTTATCAATTATTCAGCACAAAAATATATTTACTAGAGTAATAATAATAATAATAAATTTGGATGATTTTTATAGCGCCGTTTTTGTGATAACCTCACCTCAAGGGCGCTTGCAAGAGTAGCGACTGATATTCAGTTATGTCATGTGTCCTTTGTAACAACACGTATATATTATAAGTTGAATATTTTTCACCGCAATATCATATACAAAGTGTAGATATACTAATACTAAGTTACGAAGTGAGTTTTTTTATGTTTGCAAGAAGCCTTTTAATTTTAAAATTAATACTTTTGATTACTAACTTACCTAAAACAATGCGTTTTAAAACGTTAATTTATATAAAATATGGAACAAAATACACATTAATATCTAAAAACAATCACAAAATATTGCA
The DNA here is from genome assembly GCA_963576475.1 of Molanna angustata. Lineage (NCBI taxonomy): Eukaryota > Metazoa > Arthropoda > Insecta > Trichoptera > Molannidae > Molanna > Molanna angustata. The sequence goes on from OY754970.1 coordinate 18,631,121, forward strand.
AAAATCGACCACTGCGTAGCATAGCGGTAAACCGATTCGCTGATGTTTGAGCGTAGGTACCTACTTGGTTCGATTTCCTAGAGAGGAACATTTATTATTTAAAAATATTACCCGCGCAACTATTTATGAAATCAAAGTAAAAGTAAGTATAGTTAAAATACTTCGATTTTATAAAATATGTATAATATACATTGAAATCTATTGCCTTCAAACGACTCAATTTTTAATAATTATATGAAATCAAAGTATTTTAACTATGTATATTATTATCGATAATTTTGTTGAAACAACCCAGCCTCAAGTCATAGAAGACATGGTTTGTTTTATAAACCAAGCAATAAAAAAATATTAGAGGCATTTGTATTTCTTACTTGAAAAATAATGATACAAAGAGATGTCTGTTTTTGTATTCTTCAAAACACAAAGGCAGTTGACGAGTCGACTGAATTGTTAATAGGTACAGGGCAATAACCATTGAGTCATTTATTTAACATACATAATAGATAGGTATATCAATTATGACATACCTACTACAATAATATATTATGTACCTGAATACTTTCTTCAACGTAATACGAAAATTTTACATATACCTATACATGAATGAGTAATAGCAAGTTTCATTTACACTAAAAAAATATGTTACGGACACGGTAATTATCCAACTGTCGATTTGTACAAGAGTATTTATTTCTCTTAATATATCGACAAAGTATCAAGCCAAGATACGCGAGATTTGTATACAGGGTCTATATTTTTCACGGTTTTTCCAACTTTGAAGTCAAAAACCCCAACTTAGAGGCTTCGCAGCATATAATTATATATGTTCTATATATATATATATATATATATATATATATATATATATATATATATATATATATATATATATATATATATATATATATATATATATATATATATATATATATATATATATATATATATATATATATATATAATTATATATGTTCTATATATATATATATATATATATATATATATATATATATATATATATATATATATATATATATATATATATATATATATATATATATATATATATATATATATATATATATATATATATATATATATATATATATATATATATATATATATATATATATATATATATATATATATATATATATATATATATATATATATATATATATATATATATATATATATATATATATATATAGAGGCTTCGCAGCATATAATTATACATGTTCTATATATATATATATATATATATATATATATATATATATATATATATATATATATATATATATATGTTATTATTAAGTATTTTGGGGATAACCCGCGTCAAATTATGATTCCCGAGAGAATCAGTCGTCTGCCGACGTTTCGTCTGAATCTCATCTAAGTAGGTAGTAAGCTTTCGACTCGAACGGACGTGCGTGCACTATCCCTCGAGACGAAAATTTATTAACAAGGCGCCTTTAGAAAATGTCTGATGAGATTCAGACGAAACGTCGGCAGACGACTGATTCTCTCGGGAATCATAATTTGACGCGGGTTATCCCCAAAATACTTAATAATAACATATTTTGTACTCGCGAAAACCTTAGATTTAACATATATATATATATATATATATATATATATATATATATATATATATATATATATATATATATATATATATATATATATATATATATATATATATATATATATATATATATATATATATATATATATATATATATATATATATATATATATATATATATATATATATATATATATATATATATATATATATATATATTATATGGATTAACTCAGAATTCGGAGTAGAAATATTATAGTGCGTATGTATGTCTGCGTCCCCCTTATAACTTTCGATTCACTCAATTCACAGAATATATAAATTATTATTGGCTTTAACTTTTATGCTCAGAATTTTGATTTTTTTTTCAATCAGGGGTTATAAACTAATGAATTTTAACTATATTTTTTCATATATCTCAAAAACCATATGAGCTAGATCGCTGAAATTTAGTAAAAATATAGACGAATACAAAAAATCAAATTTGTCATTTAAAATAAGTTAGTGTTTCTCAAACATTTTTTACTAAGAAAAACATTTTTTTATGATAAAGTTTTTAAAATATCGAAAAAAGCCGAAACACCCCAACTAGATAATTTAATTTTCTATACAAAAAATTAACATCGTAGAAGAATATCTCAAACTATTCTTAACAATTTTTATAAAAATTGAATTTAGTGACGACATTGTTTCATATAATTTGTAATACAGTATACACTACACAATATCTACGGGAACTCAATAGTTTGTACATACATATAGTTTTCGCCATATAACTTGAACTTTTAGCCGAGAAGGGGGGCGATTTGCACGAGAACCAACGAAGCAAAAAGACACAAATTTGCGGTCTGCGCAACCGGAAGCTCGTTCAAGATATTTGGCGAAAATTGAACAATCATGATGTTTTCATATTCTGGGTAGGAAAAAAGACTGACCTCCATACTATCCTATCCTGACATACATACCAACATGTTTTATATAGAAAACAAAATATCTTAAAATGTTTATAAATTTGTGTTTATAGTTTGGTACGCATTCTTCAATTATACATCCTATCGCCATCCACAGTTGGATCTCATTTGTTACAACTAGTTCATATTAAAGCGACTGTGAGGGAAGAATAAAATCGTTTGAATTGTTTTATTTTATTGACCTAACCTAACCTTATTAAAAAAAACTTAGCCAAAGCACTAAAACTTCTTGCCTTTCGCGAAGCTATATCAAATATTTTAGAGATAGAGAATTGTCATTAACCTATTATCAACAATGACATAACATAGAATGAAATTATCGTTCGTAATGTTGGTACTTCTATATAAATCACAGATAAAACCATTGAGCTATACACATTGGAGTGCTATATGTCAATACCAAAAGTGTGTCACATTGTTAGAGTGAGACAGCTACTACTGGGGGGCTTGCTCTCTCTTTCTAACTAGTTGTACATATTTGTTTCAATGTATAATATTTTTTTTCCTCGAGCCCAATATATCTTTAAATGTAAATTTTCAAGACAATTACTTGTTTGTATCTGTAAGGATACATGTTTTTACTACCACAAGTATTTTATTTATAATATTTAAGTAAATTATCTCTCTATATAAAAATCAAATTAATTATTTATCATAATCAATACGCATTTTCACCTAATCGACCATTACGCATATCTCTTGTTTGTACATAAATTATTATTGTTTATCTCTTGTTTTAAAACATTTCAATATTATGTATTCTTTGTTATTATATTATATCAATAAATATTTTTTTATAAAATAAGTGTGTGGTAGTTGTTGGTTTTATAATTTTTAATCAAAACATAATTTTACTTTATTATTATTTGATTTTCATCCAAATAACTCCCTATAATTCCTTTGAAACAAATATGTACAACTAGTTAGAAAGAGAGAGCAAGCCCCCCCAGTTGTAGCTGTACTACTCGCACAATGCGACACAGATTCTTACCTGCAAATGTTCTGTATATAGCGCTCCAATGTGTATAGCTCAATGGATAAAACACCTTTAGATCGTTTTATATACCCATAGATTTTCATATAATATACTAGATGTCGCAGTTAGCAAATTTTGTATGAAACGAAGTGAGGATTTTTCCGCGGGACTTTTGACAACAAGGTGGGCAGACAACATCGTTTTTCTATAGAGAATAACGACTAATGTGAATTGTTTTTGGATTTATTTGTCGAAAAAAAAACCCTTTGTTCATTAAGATTTAGAGAACAGTTATCTAGGAAGTGTTGAAATGTATGTAAAACTGCAATATGTTGCCAACCAAGACGTCAAACGCGCGATATACCATGACTCACTCATTCCACGGAGTAGGTACTCATCTAGTATATTATATAGAAATCTTTGTATATACCTTCAAACACATTCTTTCAAATTTTTTTCATAAAAATATGGCGGGAAAATGCATTTCCCGCCAATTCTGTTCGTAGAAATAGTGGTACCGTAATATTATGATTTTTATGATTATGATGAAAATCATAAAGAAAAAGTAAAAAAATATACTTTGAAACCATAGATTTTTATTATAATATACTAGATGTAGTACTCTGTGCAAAAAGTGAGTCATGGAATATCGCGCGTTGACGTTTTGGTTGGCAACATATTTCAGTTTTCCTTACATTTCAACACATCCTAGATAACTGTTCTCTAAACTTTAATAATTAAAATGTTTTTTAGACAAATAAATCCGAAAACAATTCACATTTTTTTTTTTTTTTTTAAATTTAATCTGGCTATTCACCCCGATCGGGTGTTATTTGCCAAAAAAGGTATAAATGATTTAGTTAACTGTTTTGTGTGTGAAGTTTATGAAAACTGTTTACTTTAGATCTTAATTAGGTTATTTTTAATAAATCTGACAATCAAGATGTATGTGTTTTTGGAATTGGAAGCCAAAAGCGACCTCATATTCACTGGCATTGGCGTTTTTATTCTTATTAAATCTGTATAAAAATTTGGGTACGCGTTTCTTAATGGACATTCAAAAAATATATGATCCAGCGTTTCGTCGTTTGTTCCGCACTCGCATAGATTCGACTCAATAACTCCAATCCTTGCCAAATGCTCACCAGTAGAACAATGTCCGAGGCGCATTCGACACAGTACACTGGTCGTATGTTTGTCGAACATCATTTCACTGAACCACGGCTTTCTGGCTAGTCTTGGCTGAGTCTCTCTATACAGCCTGCCCTTCGTTTGAGAGATAAAGTCCCAATGAGCCTGCCAATTCTCCATTAGGCGCATCTTAATATTAGGAAGAATATCGTTTAAAATAATGAAGGGGTGAGTCCTTGTAGTACATTTGGTTGACCTTTTGGCTAGTTCATCTGCCTTCTCATTCCCTTTTATTCCGCAGTGACTTGGTATCCATGCTAAACATGCTTCTTTTTTTTGGTCCTTGATTTTTTTAATTTTTGTTCTAATTTGGATACAGTAGGGATCATCCACATAAGAAAGAGGGGATCTGCTTAATTTTTGAATTGCGCTTAATGAATCTGTTAAAATTAATGTGTGTGAGAACTGTTTTGTTTCTGCGTAATTCAGAGCTTCCAATATTGCAACACACTCCGCTGAGAAAATGGTTGCTTCCTTATGAAGAGTAAACATCAATTGAGCATTGTCCGATTCACTGAAAACTGCCGATCCTACGTTGTTCTCATTGTCTAGCTTCGATCCATCTGTATACAGTAATTTCCATTTGCTCCATTTATTTGATATTTCTTGGTTGAAACGTTTGGAGGCAAAGGTATCTGGAACTATGTTTAAAGATTGGATGAAAGTTGGAGTATCTACTAAGTTATGGTAGGGGATGGAATAAACAGGAAGTATTTCAGATTTGAGTAGAATTTGTGAGTACATTTCCATAAATTTAAGGCTATTGATTAGTGGAGTTGGTTTTTTATTCTTCCAAAAAGTGTTTTTATTTACAAAGTAATGTTTCAAATGATTGATTTTGTTAACTAAAGGGTGAAATTTTATACTATAGCATTTTCCGAAGAAGTTGTCTGATAAGTATTGTTTTCTCAATTCAATAGGAGGATCTGCGGCCTCTACTTGGAGGGCGTTCACCGGTGAAGACTTCATAGCTCCCAAAACAATTCTCAAACTCTCATATTGGATTTTGTCAAGGATTTGGGAATTCTTTTTTGATAAAGGGCTTAAAAGGAATAAACCGTAATCGATTTGACTGCGAATATAGGATGTGTACATTATTCTGAGAATAGATGGATGACCACCCCACCAAGTGCGCGTTACTGCTCGCATAGCATTTAAACCGGACTGACATTTATTAGCAGTGTGGATAACTTGAGAATTCCAAGAGAGTCTGGAATCCATGATAATACCGAGGAATTTAATTTCAGTTGTAGCTGGTAAGGCAGTATTATTTATGATGATTTTAATAGCCGGGATTGAACGTTTTTTGGTAAAGATGATTGATTTACATTTACTTAGACTAAGATTCATTCCAATGTCTGATAACCGCGAAGCTATTATTTTTAAATTGTCGTTAAGCAACATCTCCATTTGTTGTAAGTTTTTACCTGATACATATACGAAAAAATCATCCGCATAATTTAATAACTGTATCGGAGAATATATAAGATGAAAAATTTCAAGGATGTAAATATTAAAGAGTATTGGGCTTAAAACTGACCCCTGAGGCAATCCTTTACCAACGATTCTTTCTTGTAAGTGGATACCTTGGATATCTAAAATAATTTTTCTATTAACAAGAAGGTTGATTATAAATGACGTTAACTTAGTTGGGATCCCTATGCGAGTGAGTTTGGTTTTAAGAATTGGAAGTGTACATTATCAAATGCACTAGAGATGTCCAAACTCGCTCCTACGACATGTTCCTGTCTGGAAAAAGCTAACAGAATGTCTGTTACTAAGTAAGATACACTTTCGAGGGTAGATTTTTTTTTTCTGAATCCAAACATGTTATGAGGAAAGGTTTTTTTATTTTCAACGAACCAATCGATTCTTCTTTTGATCAGATGTTCGGTTAATTTTAGAAGAGTTGAGGCAAGAGCAATTGGTCTGTAATTTTCTCCCGAATTTGGGTCTTTCTTTGGTTTTAGAATTGGAATAATTAGTTGGGACTTCCATGTATCAGGGACAGTGCCAGAATCAAACATTATGTTTATTAATTTGGTGAAGTATTCTAGCATACTGTCGCTAGTATTTGCTAAGATGACATATGGGATTCCATCGATTCCTGGTGCGGTATTTTTGACGATTTCGAGGATGGCTTTGAGTTCGTTAGTTTGGAATGGAGCATCTAACCAGTTGTTATTAGGTGGGAAGGAATATTCTGTGAGAAGTTCGTCAGCATTTGCAGCAAATGGAGGAGCGAGTTTGTTCAAAAAGTCATCTGACCATAGCTTCGGGCACGATTTTAGAGGCGATAATTTGAATGATCCGCGGAATTTTTTAATGTTATTCCAAACGGTAGATATTGGTGTTTGAGGAGAAAGCGATGTGCAGAAGTCTATCCATCCTTTTCGCTTTTTGTTTCTCAGAAATCTCTTTACTTTGGCTTGAATATTTTTAAAAATCAAATAATTTTCCAATGTCATATTTTTTCTATACACCTTAAGCGCTTCTTTTCTAAGAATTGTTTGATCTTCGCATTCCGAATCCCACCAAGGTGGAGGGGGAGGATATTTTTTGGTTTTATTAATTTTCTTAGGGATGAAATTTTCCGCTTTTTCTATTGTTTCTATGAAATTATCGTAACAATCTAGTAAATTTTCTTTAGAGGGTATAATTAGTCGTGAATTGGTTGGGTCATCCGTGAAATTAACAAATCCAGACCAATTGGCTTTTTCAAAATTACAAATGTTTTTACTAAATCTCTTTTTTCTTATTTGTGGTGCATTGCTGTAGGAAGAAGGATTGCGTACTAGTTTGCAGGACGGATGAGAGTAGAGAACACAGATCGGAAAGTGGTCACTGTTGAATGGATCGGGTTGAATATTCCAATCCAGGTAAGGGGCTAATTCTGGGCTACAAATTGTTAAATCTACGGCACTTGGTCGTTGATTTGGTACGGGGACGCGCGTAGGAGATCCATCATTAATAACACATAAACTCAGCTCATTTAATAGATCTACTATTATTCTGCCTAATCTTGTACATGTAGATGAACCCCATATGCTATGATGGGCATTGAAATCCCCAAGTATTACAAATGGTGAAGGTAAACAATTGAATACTGACTTCAATATTGATTTTGTGGGTTGAAAATTAGGCGAAATGTATATTGATACGAAAGTTGTGCCATTTATTTCGGCAGCGACTAACTGGAAAGGGCAGTTGATTGTTTTTGGGTGTACCTGATTGAAATATAATGAATCTTTTATTAATAATGCACAACCTCCACGACCATCCAGTCTATTGTCAGTAAGGCATCGGTAACCGTGTATTTTAAATAGCTTATCATCTCTAAGCCAAGTTTCGGACAATGCAGCTACGTCTATCTGATTTCCAGATAGAAGATTTAATATTGAGTCTTTGTTAGGAGCAGCACTCCTACAGTTCCATTGAAGAATGTTTAAAGCCATTTTAGAGTATGATAAAATATAGATTTGATACGTATGCTATGCAACCTACGGCAGAGGAACCGACGGTGCATCTGTATTGGAATGTGTTGGTTCAGTAATGTTATTATCTTCGTTAGTAATTAATGTAGCGTTTTTTAATGTATTTTTTATTATTTCATCGTTGGACGGTATGGAAACATAGTTTCCAGTAGTAAGTAGTTCGTTTAACATGTTATATATACAGTTAAGGATAATTTCTTTGCGGTTGTTCATGGGGTCATAGTTGCTTGTATTGTTAGGAAGGGCACAACCATTATTTGGAGAAGGGTAGTTTCCATTTGGGGCTATCAGTATGGAGTCTAAGTGTTTTTTTTCGTTTATTGATAAAGCGTTAGTTTTTGAATGGGGCGTCTTACTTATATGAGATATTTGTCTCCATTTAAGCCTAGAGTGGGTTTGGTTTTCAACACTAGGAATAATTTTTGTTTTTTCTGAATATGTGATTTTCGCCGGTGGGAACATACTTGATGCCTCAATATAAGATACTGAATTTTCCGCCATCACTTTTTTTATATTTTTTTGGCGAGTCAACTCCGGGCAGTTGATATCCAGGGCTGAATGATTACCCGTACAGTTAGCGCAAATTAAGTTTTCAATATTTTCTGTGCAAGTCTCACCGAGATGCTGGGAACGACATTTATAACATCTAGCAATACTAGATTTGCAATTGATTTTTGTGTGTCCAAATCTCAGGCACTTATGGCATTGTATCGTTGGAAAGATATATGTGTCTACGGGAAGACGATTATAAAATAGATACACATGAGAAGGGAGTCTCTGTCCCTCAAACGTTACTACAACTGTCTGCGATGGTCTCCATGTTGGAGTTTCGGCCCTACGGTCTCTGTAATTCAGTCTACGGATTTTCAAAGCCTTTCCAAATCCTGGGGGAACCTCCAAGTTTTGGATGATTTCATCGTCCGAAAATGATGTAGGAATATCCTTTACCACTCCCAGACGAGTCACATGAAACGATGGAATAAATGTTACGTAATTTTTTTCTTCTAAAATTTTGTTATTCAAAATAGAATTCGCGGTCAAATAATTGTTGAATTCTATGGATATTAAACGTTTTCCTAGAGGTTTTATTTTTTTTATATCATTGAATTTATGTTTATAAATGAATGAGCCGAAAGAAACTGCATTCATAATTTGATTTTCTCCCGATACTTTGTTTTGTATATGAACGATATACGGCGGCAAAGAACATTCGTTGTATCGGTATAAAGGTATGTTAACACGCGTTTCTATTGTTGTGTCGTTCGGTTTGAAACGTTTTGTTGATAGAATCGTGTTAGTATCTCTATCGGTTTGCGGTAGTGTGGACTGGGCTTTAGTTTTACCTGATGTTGAAACGAATAACTGCTTATTAATAACATTGTTGTCAGGTGCGGGAGGGGGCCTACCGCCCCCTTCATCTTCCTCCCCCCGTTCGTTCATCGCTACATACGGTTGGTGTCGCTGTCGCTTCACCGCTAATAAGAATTAAACTCCTACCTGCGTACAAAGCAAAAAATAAATCAAATAAAATGGAACGAACTCACCAGTATCGTTGTAGAAAAAAAAACACAAAATAACTATATTAAATTAACTAAATTGAAACAAAAACTAAAAACACATTATTCACAATGTAACTGTTAACAAAAATAAATGATATTTAGATAGTAAACTCCACTATAAATCACTCGTTTTGATTTAATTGACCGGAGAAAAAGTAACGCGTCTGTCACTCAAAAATCCAAAATGGCCTCTCCAAAAAACAATTCACATTAGTCGTTATTCTCTATAGAAAAACGATGTGGTCTGGAACCAAAATGTCAAAAATCCCCTGGAAAAATGACTCACTTCGAATCATACAAAATTTGCTAACTACGACATATAGTACCTATATTATAATAAAAATCTTTGGTTGATACTGGTTTACACGAAGGTAGGTACGTAATAATATCACTATTATTTAATTAAATTCCACATTTGAATTACAAACAATATTATGCAAAAAAATGTTGATATTGATATTTCATGTACAAAAAAAAATCAATTTTATTTTTCCATAAAATCTATGTAAGTACGTTTAAATACGTGTTTACATAATGTAAAAAAAATACTTGGACGTTCATGTCTTACAATACAACCTGGAAAATGATTGATGTAATTAACGTCGTTATGTAATTAACAAATCAATTTATTTAACGAGAAAACTAACCAGCCGTTAAATTGTGTATAAAACACGATAAAAGAAAAATAACATTAGGATGAATAACAAATACAGGTAATCAAAATACACGTTAATTCAATAAAAAAATAACGCTATCTTAATGCGAACAAATCAATCATTATTTACGGGAACAAATAATAAAGCGTTAAAGGAAAGTTGGAAAAACAATTACTATAGAGTAGTATGCAGTGGCGTAGCTATCTAACATCAGGGTCATGTAAATCATGAGGGCCCAGCAGCATAACAAATTTAGTAGAGTATAAAATTTACTATCTGTTCGGCAAATGTGGCAACACCTCCAACCCTTTCCTGTCCCTAAAAGTATTGCTACCTACATCAGTATCGCTACTCCCACCACCACCCGCTCCGCATATGGGGACTGTCAACGGCCCCTTCGCAGAACGCTAGAATGAATGACAAAAAAAAAACAATGCATGGCACGAAGAGTAGCTCATGGAGCCCTCTAGATTAGCAATCTCGGCACCTTGGTGCAAAAAGAACAATCAACAAGTGCGAATTGAGATTCACACTTGCGGACTGTCGGCGACTTCAGATCCATATATATAGGGCATCAGAGAAGTGACCAAGATCTCTGGAAACAGAAAAGTCAGTGAGAATCTTCGGATAATAAGGCACCGTATCTATGGCAAAATCGTTTGAAGGCTTTGTAATTGTTCTTCGAGATCACTAAGTCCGCATGTCCAATGGGACCTTGAAGAGGCCCACGGACAGCAACGAGGAGCTCCGATCTGTAAGAGGACACAATTGGGTGGGAACACTCCCAAAGGATGTGATCCGAAGTTTGGTCCGGACATTGACAAAACTGACATGAGGAAGAGGGAGCAATGTTGAAGCGATGGAGATAGCTTTTAAAGTTACCGTGTCCTGTGAGAAATTGAGAAGTCCAAAAGTCTGGAACAACCCAAGGAGATTTCAGTCGCGACCTCACGTCAGGAAAAAATAAAAAGGTAACTCTACCAACTAGACAGGTCGTCCAGCGGTTTTGCCAGATGTTTAGTAGAGTGTCGCTCACGTTTCTCTTAATTGAGCTTCGAGACATTCGACTTTCAGGGGGGTGAAAAGAAGTGTCACCGACGACAGAAGGACGGCCTCGCAATAAATTGAAAATAGCACCTCTACGTTGAATTTCAAGATCAAGGGGGGGTTAAGCCTGTCAAAATTGGCAGGGCTTCGGTGGGGCTTGTTCTGTAAGCTTTGGATAGTGCAATGAGAGCGAATCTTTGGCCTGAAAGCAAGGTTCTTCGAATATGCTGAAACTCGCAGGCGTTAGACCAACAGCCTGCCGCATAGCAAGCGATGCCAAGATAAACGGCTTTGTAGAAAAGGCGGGCGATAGGAAATTGCAGACCCCAGCTTGCTTTGGCGAGGTGTCCTATTTTAATGAAAGCAAACTTAGCCTTATCTACACATGATTTGGCATGATTTTTGAAACTCGGTCCCCTTTCTAGAATAACTCTGAGACAGGTGACTTGGTCTCGAAAGACAATATTAGTTCCTAGAAACTGGATGGACGGCCGTCTGCGAAGTATGCCCTTAAATACCAGGCCATAAGTCTTGTTCGGAGCGAAGCATAGCTTGTTTTTTATACCCCAGTCAGAAACAAAGCTCAGCGCTTGGGTGGCTGAGTTCTCGATTGATCTGCGAGAATCAGCACGAATCATAATGTAAGCATCATCAGCATATGCTTGAATTATACAGTTGCTCGGAAGAGGAAGATCCAATAGATCATCGAAAAGAATGTTCCAAAGAAGTGGACCGAGAACAGAACCTTGAGGACATCCAATGCTTACTTGTCGCTTATGAATAAATTGACCCCCAGGAAGGACTATGTGGCGATTTTCAAAGTAGCTCTTAACAATAAGGTATAAGTTACGAGGAATATTTCTAGCCTTAAGTTTGTGCAGAATGAGCGGCCACCAAGCATTGTCAAACGCACCACTTATATCAAGCGAGATGGCTACAACATATTTCTCATTGGAGCACTCTACAAAATCTATCATCTCGTTAACAGCGTCAACGGTGGAGATGCCGGGACGAAAACCAAATTGGCGTCGGGATAGCGGACGATAATTAGAGAGATGTGACTCAATTCTACGGCAAATCAATTGCTCGAGAACTTTACCTAGAATAGGGAGAAGAGTAATGGGTCTGTATGATTTGGGATCCGTACTAGAGCGATCGCAACGTTTGGATATTATTGTCATGAGACCTGTTTTCCAGCAATCTGGAAAACAGCCTTCATTTAGACATCGGTTGAAGAGGACAGTCATTTCAGAACGAGCTAGACGCCAGCATCTCTGTGCTAGAGAAGAATCAATGCGATCTAAGCCTGGGGATTTATTTTGCTTAAGGTTCTTGATAATTAAATCAAGTTCCTCAGCAGAAGTTGGTGGCGAAGGGGATGTTAGAGGAATAGTTTTTTGAAGAGTACGAACCTGTTTGTGAAAATCGTTATCAGTCAGAGGATTGTCTTTTGAGACTAATGCATCCAGGAAAGCAGAGGCAGTATCATCAATGGATGAAGTCATATTGCCATTATTTATACGGATTATACATGAAAGAGCTCTATTGTTATCTCGTTTTGATGAAACACATTTAAACACAGCACCCCAAGGATCCGAAACAGATACCTCAGAGACCATTTTATGCCAGCTTGCGGTTTTAGCGCGAATTATCTCTTTTTTGTAACGATTGTGGGCCTGTCTGTAACTACAGTAAAGGCTTGAAATAGTAAAACTTGTGTAGTTTCGACTACGACCTGTTCGTAGGGCTCGACGAGAGCGTGATGCACATTGCTTTAGAGCGTCAAGACCGGAATGCCACCACGTATTTGGCATTAGCTTTCGAGGTATTGATCTGCCAATAGTTTTTTCAGCACATGTGACAATGCTATCAGTAAGGGCGGATGCCATTTCATGTGTTGTCAATAGAGTGTGATTGAAGTGATCAAGGAAGCGAGAAAACTCAAAGTCAAAATCAATCAAACGATTAGACTTGGTGCGAAAACGTCCAGGAATTAGAGAAGGGATGTGCTGTTCAACTAAGGATGAACGTACAGAAAAAGTGATGAGTTCATGGTCGCTGCAAGAAGCGTCCACATGGACACACCATTGGCTGATTTTGTCTGCAATTCGGGAAGAGGCAATAGTAACATCGATGTGACCAGAACCGACGGTACTAGAAAAAGTAGGTGGGCTAGTGGGATCGTTAATGACTGAAAGAGCATGCGCTGCTATGAAATCCTCGCACAATTCACCGCGTTTAGCTTTTCTGGAGCCCAGAGATACTGAAGTGCACCATAAAGGGGATTCAGCATTTAAGTCACCGCCAATCAGAATGGAAGCTCCACCTAGATGATTCATTATACTGTCCAACAAGCACACATGTGGTTCAATCGGGTCACTAAATTTGAAGTAGGTTGATACCAAATACATGGATTCACCAAAAAGAGAAACTTCAAGCACGACTGTAGTGCTCGAGGAAAGATGATCTAGTAAGATATAGGATATTGCAGAATTAAAAATAATTATTGATGCTAGAGGGGGCAAATCAATGGAACAGCAAGTGGCAGAAATTACACGGAAGTCTGAATCCGTCCCATACATAGAGCCGTCGCCAATGTAAGGTTCCTGAACCAGACAGATATCAAGATTCAGTTGATGGGCAAGTTGCATAAGCTCCAAGGAGGCAGCACGACGTCGGCCCAGATTAAGCTGTCCGATTTTAAGACCGGCTGATAGGGATATACTACAGGCCATAATCAACAGTTAATAGGGCACGGCTCAGAGAAGCCTGAAAAGCTGGACATTGATCAGAACCGGATTTGTGTGATGCTGGTTTTTTGAAAGAAGTACAGACTGCACAAGTAGGTGGACTGTCTTTTACGGGACATGCTGAGAAGTCATGCTCACCAGAAGCACAGTGGCCGCAACGCGGGGGATCTTTGCAATACTTACTTGTATGCCCATACATCCGGCATCTTGAGCACACATTTATAGGTATGAAGTCTCGGACCTTACACACGCTCCATTCTACATAGACTCTTCCGAGCTCAATGAGTTTGTGTCTGATCGCTGGCGTTACTTCAAAAACCCTGTCACACGTAGGTCCAGTGCGAGGTCCCATGAAGTGGCTGAAATGTGTATTCTTTACACAATCTTCCTGGCTTACTCCCATATCTGGGACTGACGAAAACGCCAGAGCCAAGAATTCTTCGTGAGACATATCCCGAGGAACAAAACTGAAACGTACTCTAGGGTTCCGTTTTGGAGCTAACCGAGCACTCAGATTCTTGGACATTTTTAGGGCCGGCGCGTTTAGGAGCTTAATGGAGTCAGAAGCAGAGGCCGTGTTGACTACGATTCCATTGCCTCTAATACTACGCACACTGGTGATCTGTGCGCCAATCTCGCTGGGCTTAATCGTGGTTTTTAAAACTCTTTTTGTTTCGATGGAAGATGATATATCTTCTCCAGTTGGGAAGATACATACTGCAGGCTTGGCTGGTAGAGCGGGAAAACCAATTCTTGTTATTGGTGGAGGGCCGTTATGGCCAGCGGAACGTGAAGCAAAAGTGTCAGTTGCTTTTGGAGCAATATTATCTGCGATTTTATGCATAACGGGTCGCATCTCCAGTTCAAGCATATCTATTTGGCATTGTAGACCATGTTTTTCCTGGTTCAAAGCACGAATTCGCTCATTAAGCACAGCTTCCCGTCCAAGAGATTCAGCCATACGGCTGTCATGGCGTCCAATTATCGCAAGGAGGACCTGAACTTGTCGGCCGACAATCAATTGTATCTCTTGAGTGACTTCACTACCGGCCAAACTATCTTGAAGTACAGAGACAGCTTCAAATGCGCTGTCAATCATTGGCGAAAAAAGAAACCTACATCAGTAGTCAGCAGTAAATATAATCGTCTACAACTCCGTGTACGTCATCATCATCATCATCACTGGCACTACAGTCCGCTACGGACCCTGGCCTCCTCCAGAAATCGTCTCCATCCCTCCCTATCGACCGCCAGTCTTCTCCAATTTATCAGGTCCATTTCTCTTATATCACACAGCACGTCGTCCAGCCATCTCAACCTAGGTCTGTCTCTACTTCTTCTGTCTTCGGGACAGGTGTCTAATACCTTTTTAGGAATACGGTCATCATCCATCCGGCAAACATGTCTAAGCCAACGTAGGCGCTGAATTTTAATAAATTGGACTACATTCGTTTCTTTGTACATTTCATCTAGCTCATGATTATACCGTATTCTCCAGACCCCTCCATTGTTAGTTGGGCCAAAGATTTTCCTTAATATCTTCCTTGTACGTGTACGTCACTTAACAGAATTCGCAGTCTCTTACCCCACTCCATAGGGAACGTAATATAACTCGTAACTCTTTTCATCCCTGGAGCGGCTGTTCGTCGGATAAAACAAGAAACTACCGTTCAAGAGAATGAAATTCTTTTGAAGGAAGAGGCAGTTTAAATCCAAGACGCGTGTATGAAGGAACACGATTGTATGCAGAGTCTATATTTTTCACGGTTTTTCCAACTTTGAAGTCAAAAAACACCAACTTAGAGGCTTCGCAGCATATATGTTCCATATACGGATTTCCATATACGGATTTACTAAGAATTCGGAGTAGAACATTTCGTGTGTCTGTGTGTGTATGTGTGTGTGTGTGTCTGTGTTTTGAATTTTTACTCTATTTTTCCATATATCTCAGAAACCATAAAAGCTAGAACGTTGAAAATTGGTACAAACATAGACAAATATAAAATCTAAAATTGGTATTTTCAAAAAAATTCCAGGGTTTCTCAAACATTTTTTATTAAGAAAAATATTTTTTTTATAATAAATTTATGAGTTTAACTGCCTATATTTCCAAATCTTTTAAAAATATCGAAAAAAGCCGAAACAACCCAACTAGATAATTTAATTTTCTCTAAAAAATTTCAATATTGTAGAAGTACCCCTGATTGAAACAAAAATTCAAAATTTTGAGTATAAAAGTTTTGTAGGCCTAAAACTGTTTATATATTCTGAAATTTTGGGCCTGTAAATTGAGCGGATCAAAAGTTATAAGGGGGGGGGGGGGACAGACACACACACACATACAGACACACACACAGACACACGAAATGTTCTATTCCGAATTCTGAGTAAATCCTCTAAATTGGTGTTTTTTGACATCAAAGTTGGAAAAGCCGTGAAAAAAGTAGACCCTGCATACAATTCCTTCATACACGCGTTTTGGATTTAATAGACAGTTGGATGAAGTACAAAATAATTTCATTAGGGGGCCCTCATGCGATTTTTGGGTAAGGGTCGAAATTTTTTAGCTACACCACTGGTATTATACTCAAAAGTAGTATTTAATAATAACAATGTCAATTTCGTTAGGTACTCCAACCATCACTGAATGTATCTGTACAATTTCGTTAGGTACTCCAACCATCACTGAATGTATCTGTACAATTTCGTTAGGTACTCCAACCATCACTGAATGTATCTGTACAATTTCGTTAGGTACTCCAACCATCACTGAATGTATCTGTACAATTTCGTTAGGTACTCCAACCATCACTGAATGTATCTGTACAATTTCGTTAGGTACTCCAACCATCACTGAATGTATCTGTACAATTTCGTTAGGTACTCCAACCATCACTGAATGTATTCTGTACAATTTCGTTAGGTACTCCAACCACCACTGAATGTATCTGCACAAAAAAAGTAATATCGAAACTGTTGACGAAACTTTTAAAAAAATATTTCATAGTAAAAATGCATAATAGATAAAATTCAACTGTCCTACTTCTTTTTAACTAAATAAGAGTTCATTTTCTACTTCTATTTACGTAAAAATATAAGAATTTATATTTACCAACAAAGTTGATGAGTTTATTATTAATTACGTTGGAATTATTCATATAACGCAAAGCACTGTTAAGTAATTATATCAACTAATCAATTCCAACTTTAATATGCATTATTAAGGTAATATGTTATTTTGATATATTAATTAATCTATTTTATACTTGAATCTATAAGTGATATGTTTTCAATCACAATAAAGAAAAAAAAACAATATATAGTTTAGAAATCGATGCAACGAATTACGCCGAAATGCGATTCAATATTGACTTATAAATCGATGCAACGAATTACGCCGAAATGCGATTCAATATTGACTTAGGTTTTATTGTTCATCATCAGCAATGGCGCTACAGCCCGGTGCGAGCCTTGGCCTCCCCATGAAACTGCTTCCATCCCGCCCTGTCGACAGCAAGTCTCCTCCAATATGTCTGTCCGATCGCTCTTATATCGCCCTCGATGTCGTCCAGCCATCTCATCCTAGATCTCCCTCTGCTTCTTCTTCCTTCAGGACAGGTGTCTAATACTTTCTTTGGGACCCGGCTATCCTCCATTCTACAAACGTGTCCGAGGTTTTACTGTTCAGTTATACGAAATATTTGCTTTGAAATATTTATGTATAGGGTTTGCGAGTTTTGCTACTTTTTCTATCAGGTGCGATGAACGAAATCATTCGAGAAAGAATTCGAACCCGGGTACACTGACCCACATTAATATCTACATATTTATGAATGTTTAAAAATTTTATTTAAAAAAACAAACGTGAACTAATTTTATAAAAATACTGAGAAAGAGAGTTCAAAAACGGGTATGTTTATTTTCAACCTCTATAAAAAATAAACACTGTATTTTTTTCCTTCTACAATTATTTTATTCCTATCCAGGACGACCGTTTTGCCTGGATAGGATTCAAATAATTATAGAAAATAAAAAAAAGTATTTAATTTTTATAATGAAATTCCTCATAGTCAACTCTTGTCAGTGTGTAGTGCATTGCATTGCAAGTGCATTTACTACCATATGTTTATCTTGAATCTTGAAATCGAATTTAGAACAATTTCTCATAGTCCAATCTTGCAGAAATTTTGTACCTACTCCTACACACTTCTTTCCGATGACAATATATGTCGAAAAAAAAATTGAAACAAAAAAAAATAAAATGAATTTATCGTTTATATGTATTCATTTACTGGATTCGGTACTTCATGGAGAACCAGGAGAAAAATTATCCTCTTTAGTTCATTGGGATTAAAACATATAAATATAAAAACACTTAAAAATATATAAAGAAATAAAATAAACAGATTTACAAAAATAAAAAATAAATAAGAATAATTGTAATTATATATTTTAAACACAACAGTTATGAGAAGGTTCAATGAGTAAAATAGTAGTAGGCTCGATAAATTGAATACCGCACAAACAAAATATGAATATATTACGTAGAAAAAACTAAATGACTATGTATTAAAACTTATTACATAGTTTTTCATAGATATAGAACAATTAGATACATGCGACAAAGACAAAGGTTCAATAACGGTTTGTGTCAAAGATTATAAAAGAAGCAGACGTTAGTAAGTCTCAGCGAGTGAATGAGTGTGACACCAATCAAATATGAACTCTAAACTCGAAAGTAGGATGTTAATTTGTGAAAATGCAGTAAAGGTATCTGTGGCAAACAGTGCCGTTGCAAGAATAACAACAATAAATGAGACGCCCTAGGTAGACTCACTTCAGATGTTCAAAATAAAACTCGATTAAGAATTTTCATCTATATTCTTTTTTTTTTTTTTTTATGTTTTTAAATTGAAGCTAACAATGTACAAAGAATAGTATATATGTATAAAAATATCAAATATAGCAATTATCATCTCCATACATCAATTATTAGCTTACAATACTATCATAATTTATTACAAAATACAGTCATATATTCAAGATACAAAATCATATGTGTGTGTGTGAGGGTGTGTATGTGTGATAAAACTGAGATCTTCGTAGCATCAACATACTCATTCACGTTAAATTGAACATAGAATTGAAGATCGTCTGCAAAGAGATGGTACTGACACTTTAATTTGTATATTATGTATGCATGTTAATTTTTATTTGTATTGTTGGATATTTTTTATCAATTATGATATAAAAAATAAATGGTTTAAATAATTACAAAAACTATTTTCTTTATGAGCAGCGCCATCATAAATTGCAGAGAAATTAAAGAATACGGTTAGTGAAATCATTAGATACTCTTCCCTATTCAAAAGTAGTGTAGAGTTATAATATGAATGACTTGTTGGTAAATGTTTTTATGGGCGCTAAAATCTCTGAATCAGTCACTGAGTTATTCTATAATAATTGTAATACAAGAAATACAAAAGACCACAGAGACCTTAAGACATTGAAGGTTTATATTTAGATGTATAAAATATAACACCATGACTAAATAATAATTTATTTTATTAGATACATACTATATAGGTAATAGACAGATTCATTATTATAGAAATACCTAATACGCATATAACTGTACTTATTAGTGTGGATAATAAACGTATTTCACAACATACATATGTATGTGCGTCAATTTGCAGCTATTAGCTTTCATTGCCTATATATTCCAACTGTCGATTTGTTCAGGAGAACTTTGTTCTCTTAACATATCGACAATGTATCAAGCCAGGATACGCGAGAATTGTATGCAGAGGTCTACTTTTTTCACGGCTTTTCCAACTTTGAAGTCAAAAAACACCAACTTAGAGGCTTCGCAGCATATATGTTCCATACACGGATTTACTCAGAATTCGGAGTAGAACATTTCGTGTGTCTGTGTGTGTGTCTGTGTGTGTGTCCCTTATAACTTTTGATCCGCTCATTTTACAGAGCCTAAAATTTCAGAATATATAAACAGTTACAGGCCTACAAAACTTTTATACTCGGAATTTTGAATTTTTGTTTCAGTCAGGGGTTATCAACTTTTGAATTTTTATTTTATTTTTCCATATATCTCAGAAACCATAAAAGCTAGAACGCTGAAAATTGGTACAAACATAGACAAATACAAAATCTCAAATTAGTTTTTTCAAAAAAATTCCAGGGTTTCTCAAACATTTTTTATTAAGAAAAGTATTTTTTTATGATAAATTTATGAGTTTAACTGCCTATATTTCCAAACTTTTTAAAAATATCGAAAAAAGCCGAAACACCCCAACTAGATAATTTAATTTTCTATAAAAAATATTAGCATTTTATTTGTACATCTCAAATTTTTTTTAACAATTTTTATAAAAATTGAATTTAGTGACGACATCGCTTCATACAATTTATATGGCAGTCGCCTATACTCAATATGTAAGAAGACTAGTTTGATAGGATTTTAATATCCAAACATACATACAGAACCATCATGCTGTTTTCATATTCCGGGTAGGAAAAGAGGACTGACCTCCATACTGTCCTATCTTGACATACATACCAACATGTGTTAAAATTTTCAATAATTTAGATTTATGGGTTTATAGTTTGATTTGTATTCTTCAACTATACATACTATCGCTATCGACAGTTGGATCTCATGTGTTACATGCAACTAGTATGTAAACGTATAAATATTGTTGAAGTATTTACAATATATACCTTTGAGAATTTTGAGAGATTTGTACCCCACTTCTCGTACTGAAGTAGAAGGGGTGGGGTTTGTCCCACCATACATTTTGTACGACTTGACTACGTACTGAAGTACATAGAAGGGGTGGGGTTTGTCCCACCATACATTTTGTACGACTTGACTACGGCGAAATAGGAACGACGTATGCGACAGTATGAATTGTATGTACCTTTTTAAAAATCAAGACGCAAATTTAAAAATTTAAAACAGTCAGGTGTTTTAATTTTCTAAATCATATTCAACAATATTTTTGATAAATAATTATAGTTATACATCAACAAATTATTTATTTATTTATTTAATATTGCTTCTCGGGCAACTAACAGGTACTATGTCAAATATTAATTTAACACGCACCCAATAAGAAGTTGCCACATTCTGAAGACTTACGATATTAATCGTCTCACAGATCCAGACTGAAAACACAATTAAAAACTGTGTCTCCACCGGGAATCGAACCCGGGACCTTTGGCTCAGCAGTCAGATATCTAACCAACTGAGCCACGAAGGCCGACAAAAAATTAAACGGATAAACAGGGAATCCAGCAAATTTAAGGATTAGGTACTTGAAAAATTATTTTTATCGAGAGAATTTTCATATATTATGATTCTGGAACTGAAAAGTTTAGCTTTTAGTTTTAAGACGATAATGTCAGTATTGGCTGAGTAAATGAGGAAACTCAGCCAATGCCCCCAAGTCAAATTGAAAACGCTGTTCGTTTTCGCCAAGCGCTAATTTTTTTTGTATGGGATTTGACGTTTGTTGTAGAAATTTTTTCTACAATAACAAACAACAAACGTCAAATCCCATACAAAAAAAATTAGCGCTTGGCGAAAACGAACAGCGTTTTCAATTTGACTTGGGGGCAATGCAACTAATCATATTTGAATGCCTGGGTGGCCTTAGGAAAAAGAATAAAATCTTATTGTCTAAACTCAAAATAATGTTTTCAACAACTGTTTTAGGTCAGGCATCTACATATCGCATTCTTTGTCTCTAACAATATCTCAACTGCTCTCAACTCATTGTCCGCATCTGGTTGCACTTTTGCACTATCCAAAAATTATTCAGACTTCCTATGCATTAAGTCGAAGAATATCCATGGAGGAGGTAGCTCGGTTTTCAATGTGATCTGCCCCCCTAGACAACGTGTCATTAAGCTCAAGAAAAGATAACTCAATGCATGAAAGTGACAGTTGCCAGTCACTTGACAACTGTCACTTCCATATATTGAGTTATCTTTTCTTGTTTCTTTTCTTGACCTAAATGACACGTTGTCTAGGGGGGCTGGTGGTCTGCGTCGATGATGTCTGTAACATCTGTATTACATTAATACCTCTATCTTTTAAAATTTGCATTGTAATTCTGATAAATATAACATTTATTTTTTTAACAAATTCATTCATACCATCACGCCATATCCCACAATGTGGGGAAACAAGCGACCAGCGTACGGATGTGCATTAATTTTCAAAAGGAAACACGACACATGCGTGTGTCCATCTCCATTCAAAATATTATATTTTAATAAATAACTATGGAAATATCTATAGCAAATTTAATTAAAAAAACATTTTCGACACATATTATATTTGCGAACCTTGCATACTGTCAATTTTGAATGTTTTTCCTGACAATGAATGTACATATGTCATTATCAAATCACTAACCTACATAAGTAAATGAATAATAATGTTACAAAACTACGCTAAATAGCTTATTGGTGCCCGAGTATAATAAATATAATACATATATGAGACATTAAAAAGTTACATATCATTAATTTATGAACATGTCAGAAAGAATTAACGATAAATGCCTACATATTTGTAATGCCGAAGTTAAATACATTTTTTTACAATGGAGTGAAATCATAAGTGATTAGATCATAAGAAGAAAGGATGACCTTAAACTATTAGGTAATTCTGAATAGTGATACGACATGATGATTTGTATTTATAAATATCTACTTAAATGCATTTTGAACCAATTGACAAACGATGCGAAACTTGTATTGATGATACCCATAAACGAAAAACCTATAATTTAAATAAAAAAAAATATGATTGAGTAAACTGGTAAGACGACTTATTGATTTTTTCTATGAAACTACCTAAAGCACGTTTCATTAAAACTTGGACTTCATGGTATGTTGGTATGATTGCTTTTGACGTTGTTATTCATAAAGAACATGGGGATATTCCCTACCATTAGGGATTTTTCTTTTTTTGCAATTTTTGTAAAACTATTTCTGATAAATCTGCACAAATCATAAGAAAAAATAAGTGCGTTTTGTTTAAAATAATTATATAAAACAAGTTTTATTCTGTCGTTATAAAACTCAGATTTGTTTAGTTTTACATTTACATATGAGATTAGAGGAAAATAATTTGAAGATAGGCAACATTATTCAATTTCTCTATAGATTTAATTTTTTGGATCCGAATCCAAAAATTTAAATCTATAGATCCGGTTACAAAAAGGTTGCTTCATAGATGGTGATGGTGTTTTTCAACTTATTTTCAAACAATCAGTTTCTTATTGTTAAAATATACAAAACACTTATTGTTGTTTTACACTTATTGTTGTTTTCTTGTGCCTACATTGTTCTACTTATCCTGTATTTTTTTGTAAATATATAATAAATAAATAAATAAATATATAAATAAATAAATAAATAAATAAATAAATAAATAAATAAATAAATAAATAAATAAATAAATAAATAAATAAATAAATAAATAAATAAATAAATAAATAAATAAATAAATAAATAAATAAATAAATAAATAAATAAATAAATAAATAAATAAATAAATAAATAAATAAATAAATAAATAAATAAATAAATAAATAAATAAATAAATAAATAAATAAATAAATAATAAATAAATAAATAAATAAATAAATAAATAAATAAATAAATAAATAAATAAATAAATAAATAAATAAAACGTTTAAATTGCATTGATAAGGGAACTCAATAAGAAGACATAATCGGTGAACGTTGCGCAAGTGCACAAAGTGATCACGTAAACCAGCCGATGACAGGTCGTACGCCCTGTAGGTGCCTCGAGTTCCTGGTTCTCCTATAATACTCCAACTACGTCTCTATTGAGATGTTAAAAAAAATGTTTTTATAACTTTTTCATTTTTCAAAGTTAATTTACTTGTTTTATATAATTTCTAGTTCATAGAAATAAACTTATGTATTTTCGAAGATTTTGTTTTAAGTATTTAGACGTGTAGGAACTTGTTTTATATAATTGTTTCTAATTCACATGACTTTTTTAACTTATTGTTTTAATTATAACCTGGCTCCAGATTAACTTGTTTGCTATCTATGAAAAAGTCTAACTTGTCGTTGTATATTTACTACTTGAAAATGTGCTTAGAACGAAACCGGCTGTAGGTTAATAAATAGTGAAATTGATTTTAAACACGTTTTTTATATTTATTTATTAAAAATTATAAGAAAAAAAAAATGTTAAAAATTTATCAAAAAATATTATTCAGTTTATTTGAATGACACAATCATACAAACATTACCATGTCTGCATTTTAAAGTGAAACGCAGTATATCTGTTTGTATAATCTATGTATGTTGCGGCAGTGCTATTTCATTATAATAGCAAGATCCCCGAAACTAGCCTATGGCAGATTCTGTTAACAGCAATATACTCCTGCTTCATTAATGATTCTAATCCAAAAATTTAAGACATAATGTTGTACTATTATATTATCCAATTTTATTTTTCAAGGAACTTTTTTTTACTAACTTAACTCAAAGAATTGGTTGCTACAAATTATTTAAATGTAGAGCAAATAATAGTTCTTTCAATACTTCTGTTTCGTTACAATATTGTAACTTTTCAATGCAGTGTTTGCAAGGTTTGGATTCTCCGTAGTTTTATATTCGTGTGCTGTTTCAATGTTTTGCAAAATACCGTTATAAGTTATAAGTTCACAGATGCAGAACAGATTATGGTGGAGAAAGAATCTATTCTGTTTATTCACACGAAGGTTTTCTGACATAAAAAAACGAATTACGAAAAATATAATGGACATTTGTAAAATTTCCCGATACACGAAGACGAAGGTATATGTATATAATTAGTGGATAAACATGTCACATAAAATAAAAGATAAGATGCGAAATAAAAGATAAATAATATTACATTGATAACTATAATTAAAACGGAGAAATAAATATACTTGAATGTGGTTAACTGATGCATCTTACTGATTATCTTTCCTATTGGTATAAAACAAACCTCATTAAAAATGATACATACACGGCATATTATCTTGATAGAAATTTTTACTTTTCAAGAAAGTATGTCATAAATGCAAAAAAAATAAAGTGGACATCAATTTCGCACAACTACAATAAAATTATATTTTTGCATAGCACACCAAAAAAGACGCCCACAATAAACAAACCACAAATTCGATAGAACTATCAAAGCATTCTGGTGGCACACTTAATATTTTTTACTGTCAATATCTGTTATATTTTTTAGTCTCTTATAAAGTGGCACAGTAGGTAACAATAATTCCGTCAAAGTTTGAAATCAAATTTCCTCGATACGATAAACCATTAAGTGACTAATGACAATCATTTGCATATGTTTAAGTAGTGCATACGGAAAAAGTCGTCAAATAATAATTCTCTGCATCGAAACCAGTCAACGCTCCATAGACACGATGAACCAGCCAAGAGTGAAACAAGTCTAGAGTCCCAAGTCCACTGTGTCTCTAATGCATGGCGGTCTTGAGTCATTATAGGCGAGTAATATTAGGTACTGTCCTATGTGTTGTTTTGTATTGTTTTTACTTGTCCTTTGCTCGAGAATCAAGCGAGTACTGTAATAGCATCGGACCTTTCCATCGCGCTTGGCTTGGAAATCGAAGAACTGAAAGTACTGTCAATGCGTGGTGAAGGTTCCTTGTCGAGTCACCAGTTATCGTGCACTGTTGGATTTTGGATTGGGAAACCCTCGCCATGACTGACGGGCCTCCACGTTTATGGTTGGACTCATAAGCGCACTCAACACGGACGACGTGATCCAGGTTTTTATGGGGTTTTTCAATGCGGTGGGAAAAAATAGAGCGTATTATATTTTTCAACGCGTTTTGTATCGTTTTTCGTAAAACAGTAATCTGTAAAATTATTCGTTGCCGATGAGTCAACAAGGCTGCGTTTGCGTTTTGTTGACTTTGACATTCCCGGTATTTTTTGTTTATTTGGTATCTCCCGACCAGAGATCAATATTTTAAAACAAAAAAATGAGGGTCCAAAATAAATCAAATCGTGTCCAATTCAAGTCAAATGTCAAACGAAGAAAACGAGAGAGAGATAAAACACGGAAAACAACTTGGAACAGTCACGTGGGTGTGCAGAACGCAAATTCGTATATTTTTACTTGGTTGGTATATGCACAAACCATCCCTCTCCACAGCGAAAAGGCTCGAGAGATTTGACGGAAACTATATTTACAATAATGCATAGTAATAATAATGTACTTCAAACTTTTATAGCAAAAAATATTTATAAAATTAAATATAATAAATAATAATTAGGTATATTATATCACGATTATAACCGAATACAACATTTCCAATTTTTCTCGTTTGCAATACATATATGTACCATAGCTACCTACTTATAGGCCCGAGATTTCAGTTGGCCCTTAAATTGTTGGATTTGGTAATCCAAGTTAAAAGTTTAGGGAAGATTAAATTTCATTCGCGTATTTCAGTGCAAAATGAAACGTCAGTTACGTAATCTTCAACTATAGATATATTTTACGTTTTTCTATGGTTATTGTCTATAACGCATCTGTCAAAATTGTAATAACCTTAAATGATACGTGACGCGAAGCTGTGACTAAATATTATTTTATTATTATAACAACACATTATTTTATTTGTTTCATTACACAGCATGTTACTTTTTCAATTTTTATACCGATCGATGTTTTTTTTCGATTGTAGTGAAAAAATGTCATTGAATATGTACTACGTACGTAGTTCTTCAATGCAAAATGTATGTACATTTTACAGATGGATATGGAACTAAGTGATAATGGTAAAATAGTGTCTTATGTAGAAAATTTAAGAATACACATTATATATATATATATATAGAAACAGGATGGATCAATTTAAAAAGTGGGATGAAAAAACATCGCAAAAATAAAGTTGCGTGCCTGACGTTTCATTATGGCTGACAGTTTATTTCGTTTGTTGTCAGGCAATACATCAAAATTATGTAAAAAAGAAAACATTAAATACATGAACCACTTCTATATCAAGTCTTTTATTTTAACAACAAAAATAAATCATGATTATAATTATTATGCATAGTTATTTGTAGTATAAAATGAAATAAAACATTAAAGCGTGCGGCGATTAGTACGCCACCTGGCGAAAAAGACTAGAAACAATACTTAACTCAAGATTAAGACACGCGATCCGCCAGAATCGTTGAGTTAAATATTGGTCGTTTAGTGACGTATTTAAGGGAAGATTAGGTACTGAAATACGCAATATTTTTGTTAAACTTGAGTTAAACTCCTAAGGGCCGACTGAAATACTGGGCCATAGTGTGGTTAAAATACATATGTTGTATAAACATTATAATGTATGGTGCATAATAAATCAATTTCATTGCAAAAATATCCATAATTTTCAAAGTTCATATTCAAATTTCAATTCACACATCATAATACACATTTCATGATATGAAGTACATAAGTATATATTTTTAGAGAAAAGTTTAAAAGTTCAAAATATCTTATTCATAATAATAAGTCAAAGATACTAACGCTATTTATGCAAATTACGATAACAGCCTCTTTCAAAAATTAAGACAATGTAAAATCATTCACATGTTCACGGCAATCTTCCTGAAGAAATTAAAAACATCTAATCACACATAAGTTGAATATGACTTTAAAAGCCGAAACGGTCATCGGTAGACAAATAAAAAAAACGTTGTAGAATTGAGTTCATATTTTTCTTCCAATTATGGAGTTGCAACTAACTAGGGGGCAAGTCTGGTCCAACCGGCGAAATCAAAACCCTCACGATTACCCATATCATGGATATAATTATTATATGGAGTTCTATAATATCTTTAGATGTCATATGTAGAACTCCATATTATGATAATTATATCCATGATATGGGTAATCACGAGAGTTTTGAATTCGCCGGTTGGACAAGACTTACCCCCCAGAAGCTGCCTGGACCAAAAGATTTAAAAGACTTAAGATATGTATCTATGTACATCTAATTATTATTACTATGAAAACAATATCATTAAAAATGTGGTAATCAAATATTTATTTGCTACAGAAAATCTAAAACATTAATGAACTAATTTTTTATACCCGGCGCTGCTCGGAAAGGTAAATGTGAAGCAATAAGCTAAGAAAATCGACCTTCGTAGCTCAATTGGTTAGGTATCTGACTGATGAGCCAAAGGTCCCGGATCGATTCCCGGTGGAGACACAGGTTTTAAATGTTTTTTTCAGTCTGCATCTCCGAGACGATAAATATTGTAAGTGTCCAGAATGTGGCAACTTGTTATTGGATGTGTGTTAAATTAATAATTGACAAAGTACCTGTTAGTTGCCTGAAAAGCAATACAATATAATAAAATAAAATCAAGAAAATGTTTTTTTTGTAATTTTTGAACTGTTTGTTTGTTATGTTAAATATACATACATACATACATACATACATACATACATACATATTCATATTATATGTACCTACTTTGTTTTGCGAAGAATAAAATAATATTTTTAAACAGATTTTTAATTATCTCAATAGAGACGAAGTTGGAATATTTATTGTAGGAGAACCGGGAAATCAAGGCACCTACAGGGCTTACGACCTGTCATCGGCTGGTTTACGTGATCACTTTATGCACTTGCGCAACGTTCACCAATTATGCCTTTTTAATGAGATCCCTATCAATTCAATTTTGAAAGTTCTATATATTGTAATACTGAAATTCTTTTCGCTTGAAAATAAGGAATTTTTACTACAGCCATCTATGGGTGAAATTATCAACAACAATCTTATTATTATTTTTTATTTATTTTGTTGTAACGCCATCTATTGAGAGAATTGGTTTTTTGTAAATAAGTATCTATGGGTGAATTGATAATTTCACCCATAGATGGCTGTAGTAAAAATTCCTTTTTTTCAACGAAAAGAATTTCAGTATTACAATATATAGAACATTCAAAATTGAATTGATAGGGATCTCATTAAAAAGGCATAATTGGTGAACGTTGCGCAAGCGCATAAAGTGATCACGTAAACCAGCCGATGACAGGTCGTAAGCCCTGTAGGTGCCTTGATTTCCCGGTTCTCCTACAATAAATATTCCAACTTCGTCTCTATTGAGATAATTAAAAATCTGTTAAAAAATATCTTTGACTCCCGACAGGGAAAAAAATCCAATGTTTGCGCATATGCAATAATGAAAATATTCGAATAAAATAATAGACGTTTATTCTTCATACTTTTTTTACTCCTCACTAACCCAAGGGGATATAGTTGGGAGTTATGATTTCGCAATTTTTAAGGGTATTTTTTTATTGCAGATTGTCAACTAGTATCATGCTGAGATTGTATTCTAAAAGTTTCATTACAATGTATATGTGTGTGTGTGTGTGCTATGTGCTGTGTTCTATGTACTGTTTGCTATGTACGGCGTGTTTGTTTTACTTTATCGATTCTAGACTAAAGTACTCATTCGATTCTTTTCAAATTTTGCAAATATGCATATCTAATGCTCGCTTTGACCCCATTAGATTTTGAAGGATATCTGAATAGTGCTTCTCAATTTTTTTAACTGTCAAATATTTGAAAGTGACCTCAATCTCAGGAAATTTAAAATTTGAAATTTTTATTTTCGAATTGGTAAATAGGCACATCTTTTTCATAAAATGGCATTGAAGAATTATTGAGTTTTTCAAAATAAAATATATAAATAAAAAAAATAATTAAACAAACTCATTTCATGATAATGCTGAAAAATTTCCATACAAAATTTTAATACATTAAGGAGTGACATGTTAGTGAGGAGTATAGCGTTGGCTACAACCCACTCGTTTATTTGATAGATTTCTAATCAACCTACATGGAAAAGAAATCAGGAAATGAGTTCTACTATATAATAATGTAAATTTACCAAACATAATTTTACTTAAATCAATTCATTTTCAACAATGCATTTTAAATTTACGAATGTTAACGTTTCCTTATAAATTATAAAATATTTAGCTAGGAACCATAATTCAGGAGAATACCTAAATATAATTCGATAAACGATCATAGTCATTTTTAACCTTAAGCTTCCGTGTAGAGTTAGAAAGTTGAAACATGATTGAAACACATAATGCCTTTATAATATATCTATGTATGTAATTTAAGTCGATATAGGTACACCATGCACTGTTGATACATATATTATGTATCAACAGTTACTAAGCTGAAATACCTAATTAATCTGGAAATTATTAAGTAATCATGAACTGTAGGTATATAGGATAATATAAATTTATTTTTTATAGAGTTAATTCGTATCTAGCGAACCCATTTTCCAATTTTCATTAAAAAGTAGATACTAAACAAACTCTAGGGACTCAATATTATGTATTACTAGTTGCATATAATACATGAGATCCAACTGTCGATGACGTTAGTATGTATGATTGAGCCAAATACCAAAGTATAAACACGTAAATACAAATTAATAAATATTTAAAGGTATTTTGTTTCCAATATAAAACATGTATGTAATTATGTATGTCAGGATAGGATAGTATGGAGGTCAGTCTATTTTTCCTACTCTGAATATGAAAACAGAATGATGGTATGTATGATTAAGTATCAAACTTTTAGCCACCGTAGATATTGTGTAGTGTATAGTGTATTTGCCTTACAAATTGTATGGAACGATGTCGGCACTCAATAAAATTTTCTATATACTAATTTTCAGCGTTCTAGCTTATATGGATTTTGAGATATATGGAAAAATAGAGTAAAAATTCATAACCCCAAGTTTATAACCCCTGACGGAAACAAAAATTCAAAACTCTATATATCATGAAATTTTGTGATCTGTGCATTGTGCGGATCAAAATGTCTCTTACGAGGTAAGCAAAGGGAACCGAGTGCCATACTCCTGTATTTTCGCACATATTCTTGGCATTTTTTACATCCATGCATCGTCTCATACGTGCTCGTCGATTGTTCTAGCTCCTTCTGTTGCCTTCTTTTAAAATAACACTAAACATTAAAAAAATGGTACTTGCATATTGAAAAAAAAACAACGTAGCACGAATATCACCAAAAATCATATTATAAATTCTTTCCATATATAATATTTGGATGGGTATTATTAATTAGTTTATTAATTTGGATGGGTATTATTAATTAGTTTATTAATTTGGATAGGTATTATTAATTAGTTTATTAATTTGGATGGGTATTATTAATTAGTTTATTAATTTGGATGGGTATTATTAATTAGTTTATTAATTTGGATGGGTATTATTAATTAGTTTATTAATTTGGATGGGTATTATTAATAAGTTTATTAATTTGGATGGGTATTATTAATTAGTTTATTAATTTGGATGGGCATTATTAATTAGTTTATTAATTTGGATGGGTATTATTAATTAGTTTATTAATTTGGATGGGCATTATTAATTAGTTTATTAATTTGGATGGGTATTATTAATTAGTTTATTAATTTGGATGTGTATTATTAATTAGTTTATTAATTTGGATGGGTATTATTAATTAGTTTATTAATTTGGATGGGCATTACTAATTAGTTTATTAATTTGGATGGGTATTATTAATTAGTTTATTAATTTGGATGGGTATTATTAATTAGTTTATTAATTTGGATGGGCATTATTAATTAGTTTATTCATTAGGATGGGTATTATTAATAAGTTTATTAATTTGGATGGGTATTATTAATTAGTTTATTAATTTGGACGGGCATTATTAATTAGTTTATTAATTTGGATGGGTATTATTAATTAGTTAATTAATTTGGATGTGTATTATTAATTTGGATGGGCATTATTAATAAGTTTATTAATTTGGATGGGTATTATTAATTAGTTTATTAATTTGGATGGGTATTATTAATTAGTTTATTAATTTGGATGGGTATTATTAATTAGTTTATTAATTTGGATGGGCATTATTTATAAGTTTATTAATTTGGATGGATATTATTAATTAGTTTAAAATTTGGATAGGTATTATAAATTAATTATTTTCTATGGATTTTTTCGGTCACCCAAGTTAATTTATTTAAATCTTTTCACTACATACTTATGTGCTAAGAACGAAACACGTCAAACTTAAAAAGAAAAGTGTTTTATTTATGTAAATAATAACAAAAAATAAAATAAACCCTTACTTGTTTATCATAATATTGAATGGCTGTTTTCACTGATGTTATTGCAAGACGGTGAAGTATAAATATAATAAATCGTAATATTATTAGTTGTAATGATTGTAAATAATATGTAGATATGTACCTAGTAATATTATATCGAGCACAATAATACTAGAAATACACAAACAAGGTTTTGACGAGTCGACAACGAATGCAGCGAACTAACTGTAACGAACAATCGAAAAGTGAACCAATCCATAATAATAAAATACATTATTATACCAAAAAAGGAACATACTTGAAACGCTTTTACATTCTAATGCGAGTATAATACTCGTGTATGGCATGTTTTTAAACCTATAAAAATCAATAATTACGTATGTAGGCAGTAAAAAACTTAGTTAAGATTCTTCTTCTCTCTTGGTTTTAAGAGACAGTGAATTATGTGCTCAAGTTTCTTCTTCTCTCTTGGTTAAGAGACAACGAATTATTTGGTCAAGTTTCTTCTTCTCTCTTGGTTAAGAGACAGTGAATTATTTGGTCAAGTTTCTTCTTCTCTCTTGGTTAAGAGACAGTTAATTATTTCGTCAAGTTTCTTCTTCTCTCTTGGTTAAGAGACATTCGGTCAAGTTTCTTCTGCTCTCTTGGTTAACAGACAGTGAATTATTTGGTCAAGTTTCTTCTTCTCTCTTGGTTAAGAGACAGTGAATTATTTGGTAAAGTTTGTTTTTCTCTCTTGGTTAAGAGACAGTTAATTATTTGGTTAATTTTCTTTTATCTCTTAGTTAAGAGACAGAAAAAATTGTTTTCTTGGTAGAGACAATGAAAAACTTGGTTAAACAGCATTATAATATTGTGGGTGGTGGCAGAGCGGTTTACGCGCTGGGTTAGTAATCCAGTGGTCACGAGTTCGAATACTGCCACGACCGATTTCGTTCACCTATAGCACAAGCATTTGTGCTTAATTTAGGGAATATATGAAGGGCATATTAATAATAATAGTACAGTACAACTTAATTTGCTCTCTCTCTCTCTCTATTAGTTATCCTCTGACATTCCCCGCCACTTTCCTATCACTATCACTATCATTATCCTTTACCATCTCATAATCATTTTTTCATTGCAATCATTTTCTCTTCTGTTGTGTTGAATATAACTAACAGTGGATATACATAATTGGATAGCAGGCCTAACTATACATTGTAGGACTTAGTAGGTATATACCTTTATTTTAATGAATGTAACCTGTTCATCTGTCTATACCCAAAAAAAAAAAATAATAATAAACACTTCCTTGCATATACCTATTCATTCTTATCAAAAAAAAAATGTGAATGATTTAGGTGATACGAGACAAGTGTTTGGTGTGGGCATACACGCATGTGTCGTTCTTAATGTATAAGGTACTGCACACCCGCACACTTGTCGCTGGTTACCCCGCATTGTAGGATATGCCGTGATGGTATGTATGTATGTAATGTGAATGATACTTTTCTCATGTTTTAGCATATATAATGATCTGCGGCTTTATTATCGCATATTGATGGAACAGATTTTTTTTTAATTGAATTTTATGGTTATTTCGTTTTCTATGTATGCTGTACCTACGAATCTCAAAGATAACACCGCCAATCGCTTACCCGTCCCCTACCGCCGATTTTTGAGTTTCCGTTTAAAAACAAGAATAAACTGTTTTTTAACACAAGACAATTCGTAGGAAGAAATGCACCAGATGAGTACCTACAGTTATATGGAATTCACTCTCTTTAGAAGAATTGGCGGCAGTACCTACTTATAAAATTCATATTGCATTCCACGCTGCGCCATGCCTCTAATGAGTTAGGCAGATAAAAGCGAATGTCACGCATTGAAATCATGATACGAAACATTTCAAGCGATGCAATTTCCTCTAATCACATAGGCAATAAATTTGCATTAAACAGATTATCAGACGCATTTAAAGATTATGCCACCACTTTCATAGTCAATTTCATATATATAGGTACCTACATGTCCTACATACATTTCACTTAAAATTATATATACAGATGGGTAGAGGCAGAACGGTTTGCGCGCTAGGTTAGTACCTAATCTAGTGGTCACGAGTTCGACCGATTTCGTTCCCCCTTAGCACAAGCATTTATGCTTAGTTTAGGGAATATACGAGGATGTACCTATAGGTATGTATTAGTTATACGGACATATTTTTTACTCCTCACTAACCCAAAGGGATATAGCGGGGAGCTATGATATCGCAATTTTAAGGCTATTTTTTTATTGCAGTTTATCAACTAGTATCACGCTGAGATTGTATTCTGAAAGTTTTATCACAATATGTCTGTGTGCTGTGTAGGTAGGCGTGTATATTTTACTTTATTGATTAATAGACCGAAGTACTCATTCAATACTTTGAAAATTTTGCAAATTTGTATATCTAATACTCGCTTAGACCCCATTAGATTTTGAAGGACATCTAAATAGTGCTTCTCTTTTTTTTAACTGTCAAATATTTCAAAGTGACCCCAAGCTTAGGAATCTCTAAAATGTTATTTTTATTCATAAATTGGTAAAAAGGCACATCACTTTCATAAAATTGCATTGAAGAATTATTAATTTTTCATAATAAAATATTTCAATCAAAAATAATTTAACAAATTCATTTCATGAAAATTCTAAATAATATCCATACAAAATTTGAATACCTACTTTGTGGAGTTACTTGTTAGTGAGGAGTTTAGCGTTGGCTCGTTTTTAATAGGTACTACTATCACACCGTGTCTCTGATGGGTTAGACAGAAAAAAAACAGAACGCCACATATTTTTTTGTTGAAAAACAATTTTTATGATAAAATTAGGTTGTTTTAAAATATAAAATATAGAAAAATTATATATTTCCAAAGAAATTTTAAAAATACAGAAAAAGTTGAAACACCCCAAATACAAATTTTAATTTTCTATAAAAAATTTGAACATAGTAGTAGTACATCTCAAACTATTTTAACATTAAAAAAAAAATAGTAATTTAGTGACCACATTGTTTCATACAGGAAAAACAGACTGACCTTCATATTATCATATCGACAACTATCAGAAATAAATCAAGTTGCCGACCATTGAAAGAGTGGATAACACCCGCTATTATTAATTCTATCAAACATAAGGAGAGACTTTTGAGGGAAACTCGTAAATACCCTTTAGATACTACAAAACAAAATAAGTTTACTAACTATAGAAATAAATTAAATAAGATTTTTAAAAACTACAAATATAATCATTACAGGCGCAAAATTGATGAATCGCAGAATAGTCAGAAAGAACTCTGGAAAATCATAAATAGTACTATTTCTGGTAACAGAAAAAGTACTGAAATAAAATCTATGATGAGCGCTAATTCAACATTGATAAATGTGAAAGATGACCCAAAGCTATGCGCTAATACCTTCAATGACTTCTTCACTACAGTAGGTAAAAAACTCGCTTCTAAGATAGATAGACCACCCTCTTCATTAAGAAAAAATGAAACGCACTACAATGTAAAATGGGCAACATTTAAGAGGTAAACTCGGAAGATATATGTAAAGTAAAAGATAGTTTAAAAAATGGGTCATCTCCGGGATTTGATGGAGTCACGAGTAATATTTTGAAAGAACTCAAGCCATATATTATTTCTCCACTTAAACATTTAATAAACATGTCTTTGACAACTGGAAGGTTCCCTTCTGTGTACAAGAAAACGATTGTTGTGCCAATATATAAGAGTAATGATAAACAACTGGTTACAAATTTCCGCCCAATCTCACTTATTTCAAATATTAGCAAGATTATTGAAAAAGTTGTTAAAGTCCAATTAACAGAGTACCTCGATAGAAATAAAATAATTAATAGGAATCAATTTGGTTTTGTAAGATCATCAAATACTCAGGACGCTATATCAAGACTAACAACATTAATATACACGTCTCTAGATCAAAAGTATAAATGTGCCGGTGTATTTGTTGATCTTCGAAAGGCTTTTGATAGTATAGAACATTCTTTGTTGCTAGACAAATTGCGAAGAATAGGCATAGGTGATACAGTGTTAGAATTTTTTGGAAGTTATCTATGAAAAAGACCGCAAATAGTTCAAATAAATAGAGATGTGTATAGTGATGAGGCAGATACGGAATTCTCTATACCACAAGAAACAGTGTTAGGACCCCAACTCTTCATAATATATGTCAATGATATATTCTCGCTGCCACTGCAGGGACAAGTAGTGTCATATGCTGATGATACGGCACTAGTGGTGAGGGGGAAAACGTGGGAAGAGTTAGAATCCAAAGCTAATAGCGACATCAACATAGTGAAGAAATGGCTTGATCAGAATCTCTTAACGATGAATACTGAAAAAACGTACATAATCCCTTTTTCAATACATTCATCCGATTTTCCTACAGATCTAAATGTAATGGTACACACGCATGACTCGGCACAGCATACTGCTACATGCAGTCATAGATGTGATAAAATCGCGGTGGCCACTACCATTAAATATTTAGGTGTCATCATAGACAGAAATCTAAAATGGAAGAATCAGATAGAATCGGTTGTAAAGCGAATTAGAAAACTTATATATATCTTCCTAGAAATAAGAAACTATATGACGCTTAAACATATGTACTCAGTATACTTTGGACTAGTTCAATCGCTACTACAGTATTCAGTTACCAGTTGGGGAGCGGCTTATAATAGCAGCCGTGTGTAGATATTGCGCAGAAACTAATCATAAAGATAATTCTAAAAAAGCCTCGAGACTTCCCCACAGACCAGGTTTTCAACTCCTTTAAAGTACCTAGATTCTCAGATTTATTTAAGAAATATGCCATATTACAAATATTAAGAGAACCTGAATATCATAACTTTGTAGTTGAAAATAGGACAAGAAATAAATTTGTTTATTTAATAGATAGACGAAATTCGACATTTGCACAGCATCATTATTCTTTTTTGGGTGAAAATTTTTTCAATGAACTTCCACTTGAAATACGCCAGATTGAAACCCATAGAAGGATGATGATGGCTGTAAAAAAATACTTCAAGGGGTTGCAAGGATTTAGTTGACAATATATGTGTTTGTTCGTGACTTGTGTTGTTTTGTTTTCATTTAGTTTTTGTTTAGTTTTAGTATTATTACTCTTCTTTTTTTTTTTTAGTTTGGTTTTAGTTTAATTTCATTCTTTATTGTTATTGTTTTTCATTTTCAGATACTTAGATACACACATCCTCCCTCTACACAAGCTATAGCTTTGAGAGGGAGGTGATATTGTATGTAAATTAATTAATGTATATAAACCATGTATTATTGTATATTATGTATATTATGTTTTAGATAGATACACACATCCTCCCTCTACACAAGCTATAGCTTTAAGAGGGAGGTGATATTGTATATAAATTAATTAATGTATATAAACCATGTATTATTGTATATTATGTATATTATGTTTTAGATAGATACACACATCCTCCCTCTACACAAGCTATAGCTTTAAGAGGGAGGTGATATTGTATGTAAATTAATTAATGTATATAAACCATGTATTATTGTATATTATGTATATTATGTTTTAGATAGATACACACATCCTCCCTCTACACAAGCTATAGCTTTAAGAGGGAGGTGATATTGTGTGTAAATTAATTAATGTATATAAACCATGTATTATTGTATATTATGTATATTATGTTTTAGATAGATACACACATCCTCCCTCTACACAAGCTATAGCTTTAAGAGGGAGGTGATATTGTATGTAAATTAATTAATGTATATAAACCATGTATTATTGTATATTATGTATATTATGTTTTAGATAGATACACACATCCTCCCTCTACACAAGCTATAGCTTTAAGAGGGAGGTGATATTGTATGTAAATTAATTAATGTATATAAACCATGTATTATTGTATATTATGTATATTATGTTTTAGATAGATACACACATCCTCCCTCTACACAAGCTATAGCTTTAAGAGGGAGGTGATATTGTATGTAAATTAATTAATGTATATAAACCATGTATTATTGTATATTATGTATATTATGTTTTAGATAGATACACACATCCTCCCTCTACACAAGCTATAGCTTTAAGAGGGAGGTGATATTGTATGTAAATTAATTAATGTATATAAACCATGTATTATTGTATATTATGTATATTATGTTTTAGATAGATACACACATCCTCCCTCTACACAAGCTATAGCTTTAAGAGGGAGGTGATATTGTATGTAAATTAATCAATGTATATAAACCTTGTATATTATGTATATTATGTTTTTGAATAAATAAATAAATAAATATCCGGACATACATACCTACCTACGTGTTTTATATAGACTTATTGCATGTAACACATAAGATCCAACTGTCGATAGCGATAGTATGTATATTTGAAGAATAAGAATCAAACCAAATTATTGAAAAATTTAACACATGTTGGTATGTATGTCAAGATAGGACAGTATTGAGGTCAGTCCTCTTTTCCTACCCGGAATATGAAAACATAGCATGATGGTTCTGTATGTACGTTTGGAGATTAAGTATCAAACTATTACCTAAGTCTTCTTACATATTTTGTATAGGCGACTGCCATACAAATTGTATGAAGCGATGTCGTCACTAAATTCAATTTTTATAAAAATTGATAAAAAAAATTAAGAAGTACTTATACAATATTAATATTTTTTATAGAAAATTGAATTATTCAGTGGGGGTGTTTCGGCTTTTTTCGATATTTTTAAAGAATTGGAAATATAAGCAGTTATCATAAAAAAATATTTTTCTTAATAAAAAATGTTTGAGAAACCCTGGATTTTTTTTTGAAAAAACTAATTTGAGATTTTGTATTTGTCTATGTTAACACCAATTTTCAGCGTTCTAGCTTTTATGGTTTCTGAGATATATGGAAAAATAAACCAAAACTTCAAAAGTTGATAACCCCTGACTGAAACAAAAATTCACAATTCTAAGTATAAAAGTTTTGTAGGCCTATAACTGTTTATATATTCTGAAATTCTGCTCTGTAAATTGAGCGGATCAAAAGTTATAAGGGGGGACGGACACACAAAACTCACATAAAATGTTCTACTCCGAATTCTGAGTAATCCATGTATGGGAATATATATATGCTGCGAAGCTTCTAAGTTGGTGTTTTTAGTATGCAAAAAGTCCACTACGCCATACAAAATGTTCTTTCTTACACGCATCTTGGCTTAATACTGTCGATTCATTCAGAGAATTGAATTCTTATGAACGAATCGACAGTTAGAAAACAAAATATCTTACAATATTTATTAATTTGTGTTTAAGTGTTTATATAGTTTGGTACGTATTCTTCAATTACACATACTATAGCCATCGACAGTTGGATCTCATGCGTTACGTGCAACTAGTATATAAAATATACGTACTCACAGACTAATAATCTATAGGTATGTATGTACGTACTCTAATTTCCAACGTCATATATATATATATATATATATATATATATATATATATATATATATATATATATATATATATATATATATATATATATATATATATATATATATATATATATATATATATATATATATATATATATATATATATATATATATATATATATATATATATATATATATATATATATATATATATATATATATATATATATATATATATATATATATATATATATATATATATATATATATATATATATATATCTAAAGTAATAAAGCAATCAAAATGTTAGTGTATGTGTGTGTGTATGTGTGTGTTTGTCTCACGCCTTCTGAAAAACCAAGAGCATCTAAAAATCTAATTTATGTGCGAACGTGTACCAGTATACCTGATGCAGTGTCACGCTAAAAATAATGCGATAAAAATGCTGAATTTTAAAAATATTTCAATAATTATTTTTTTCATACAAAATTTTCCAAGTCATATCTGTCAAAAAAGTGTACATTTTGCACGCAAATATCTGTTAGTTTAAAAGTTAGAAGTACGTATTTACACGAAGAAAATATATTTTCAAGTATAACTTAGCGTTTAAGTGAAAAACATGGTGAATATTTTGTATAATTATAATGTTTAACTTATTTTTAAAGTAAGCGTTTTGTACAAATGTACATATAACCCCGCCATTTTAATATCTTTTCATACGATATTTAATTTTCCTACCGAATGAATATGTTCTTTAAAATAATATACCTTTGAAATAAATGTGATTATGAAATAATAAAATGAAACACAAGACATTACAGCAAGTTTTAAGACATATATTGTAAAAGTCTGTTAATTATTAGTAAAGATATAGGCATAATAAAATTGCATAATTTGTATGTAATATTTGATATTTTGGACAATTTTCGTTTTTGTGGCTTCGAACAAACCAATGTATGTAGGTACCTACCTACATATCCAAAAAAATGTATCGAGCCCATTTGATAGTAATATTTTATATGTTCGATGGTTACTATGGTTACGGAAAGATTCTGATATTCAAATAAAATTTGATATGAATCGAATTTATTTAGAACATTGTTGTAGGTAGGTACCTACCTAATACTATTTACTTACAAATCAACAATATACTGATTTCCTATAGGAAAATTATTTTATTTATTTATTTATGTATGGATGCATGTATGCTATGTGCTCCTAAACCGTTTGTCCGATTACAATGAAACTTTGGGGAATTGTCGAGCGTATGCCCGGGATGGTTTCTGGATTTAAATTTTTTTCTTATTTTTCTTCTTCTTCGTGTATTTGGTCATTTTACCAATGAAAGCGGAATATCCTGGGAAACGAAGGTCCGACTGTCTCTCCATTTCTTCGCAGGTCTTCCAGGACGGTTCCTGGATTTAAACTTTTTTCTTCTTCTTCTTCATCGTGTATTTGGTCATTTTACCTATGAAGGTGGACTAACCTGGGAGAAGAAGTTCCAATTGTCCTTCCATCTCTTCGCAGGTTTCTGGATTTAAACTTTTTTCTTCTTCTTCTTCTTCTTCATGTATTTTTGGTCATTTTACCTATGAAGTTGGAGAATACTGGGAGAAGAACCTTCCAACTCTTCGCAAGTCTTCCAAGACGGTTTTTGGATATAAACTTTTTTCTTCTTCATCGTGCATTTGGTCATTTTACCTGGACATTTTAGGTGGACTATCCTGGGAGAAGAAGGTCCAATTTTCCTTCCATATCTTCGCAGGTATCTGGATTTAAACTTTTTTCTTCATCTTCTTCGTGTATTTAGTCATTTTACCTTTGAAGGTGGAGTATCCTGGGAAAAGAAGGTCCAATTTTCCTTCCATATCTTCGCAGGTATCTGGATTTAAACTTTTTTCTTCTTCTTCTTCGTGTATTTAGTCATTTTACCTTTGAAGGTGGAGTATCCTGGGAAAAGAAGGTCCTTTCATCTCTTCGCGGTTCTTCCAGGATGGTTTCTGGATTTAAACTTTTCTTAAGCGGCTGAAGGGACGGGATGTAATGAAGGGAAGGGATGCACTAAAGGGCCTGAAGGGATGGGAGGTATAAAAGGGCCTAAAGGGACGGGAGGTACTGAAGGGCCTGATTGGAAGGGACGTAATGATGGATTGAAGGGATGGGAGGTACTGAAGGGTCTGAAGCGACCGTTCGTGGAGTCTAATTCTTTTTCTTCGTTTTCTTATTTTATGTAGAACTTTGGTGAATTTTATACAAAACTATTTCCTATGGATTAATCTTCTTCTTCTTTTATGTAGACCTTTTAGTCAGTTTTTATGCAATCTATTTCCAATAGTCTAATTCTTCTATTTTATGTATTTTTTCTTATTTTATGTAGACCATTGAAATAGTTTTTTATACAAACTATTTCTTATAGTCTTATACTTATTCTTCTCTTTTTTATTTAGACTTTTGGGTTAGTTTTAAGTCTAATAGTCTATTGTGCAGAAATATTATTAACAATATGCACACTTGATGAAAATACATATGTAAAAACGAATGGGATGTGGGATGTGACGATGTAACCTGCACTAGAATATTTTCAATACTTTTGTTTAATCAAATTTAAACCATTTATATCATCCTATTTTGAATAATTTTCAACACCTTCATATTTGATTTCGTTGACGATATTTAAATAATGGGGGTTGTGGCCATTACTGAACTCTTCACAACGTTTATATTCAAATTAAAAACTATTTATTATAGTTTAAGTCTTTTTCTTCTTCGTTAATGTAGACTTTTGTGTCAATTTTAAGTCTATCAGTCTAATTGTGCAAAAATATAATGCACACTTGATGAAAAAATATAAAAACGAATGGGATGTGACCAACACTAGATCTTTTCAGTACATTATTTAATCAAATTTAAACCACATTCCAACATCCAAAATTACTTAATTTTCAATAGGTATATATTACAATTTGTTTTCGATGATAATATTTAAAAATGGGGGTTGTGTACAACGTTGATAAACTGTCATATTTAAAACCATTTCGCGTAGTCCATGCGTGCAGAAATTGTATATTATACTTCATTCACACTTTATAGCAATATATAAAAAAGAATGGGTTGTGGCCATCACTTGAACATTTTACAATGCTTAAACTCAATCAAATTTCAAACCACTTTTCATAGTCCGATATTGCAAAATAATTGGGTGACAATATTATAAAAACGATTGCTTATTCCTTCACAGTTTTACATTCTTGGCCAACGGCGGGACATAAAGGCTAGTCTAAAGTAATAAAGCAATCAAAATGTTAGTGTATGTGTGTGTGTGTGTGTGTGTGTATGTGTGTGTGTGTGTGTTTGTCTCACGCCTTCTGAAAAACCAAGAGCATCTAAAAATCTAATTTAAGTGCGAACATGTACCAGTATACCTGATGCAGTGTCACGCTAAAAAGAATGCGATAAAAATGCTGAATTTTAAAAATATTTAAATAATTATTTTTTTCATACAAAATTTTCCAAGTCATATCTGTC
The DNA here is from genome assembly GCA_963576475.1 of Molanna angustata. NCBI lineage: Eukaryota > Metazoa > Arthropoda > Insecta > Trichoptera > Molannidae > Molanna > Molanna angustata. The sequence continues at coordinate 18,674,580 of OY754970.1, forward strand.
AAAAAAGTGTACATTTTGCACGCAAATATCTGTTAGTTTAAAAGTTAGAAGTAGGTATTTACACAAAAAAAATATATTTTGAAGTATAACTTAGCGTTTAAGTGAAAAACATGGTGAATATTTGGTATAATTATAATGTTTAACTTATTTTTAAAGTAAGCCTTTTGTACATAAACGCCGCCATTTTAATATCTTTTCATACAATATTTCATTTTCCCACCGAATGAATATGTTCTTGAAAATAATAAACCTTTGAAATAAATGTAATTATGAAATAATAAAATGAAACACAAGACATTACGTCAAGTTTTAAGACATATATTGTAAAAATGTGTTATTTATTAGTAAAGATATAGGCATAATAAAATTGCATAATTTGTAAATAATATTTGATTTTTCTGACAATTTTCATTTTTATGGCATCGAACAAACCAATGTAGGTACCTACATATTCAAAAAATGTATCCGAACCATTCGATATTACTTACGTGTTCGAATCGTTTCCATGGCTACAGAAAGAATGTGATATTCAAATAAAATTTGTTAGGAATCGAATTTATTTAGAAGGTTGTTGTAGGTAGGTACCTACCTAATACTATTTACTTACAAATCAACAATAATATACCTATACTGATTTCCTATAGGAAAATTATTTTATTTACTTATTTATCAACCGTTTGTCCGATTATAATGAAACTTTGGTGAATTGTCGAGCGTATGCCCAGGATGGTTTTTGGATTTAAACTTTTTTCTTATTCTTCTTCTTCTTCGTGTATTTGGTCGTTTTACCTATGAAGGGGGAGTATCCTGGGAAAAGAAGGTCCGACTGTCCCTCCATCTCTTCACAGGTCTTCCAGGACGGGTTCTGCATATAAACTTTTTTCTTCTTTTTCTTCAACGTGTACTTGGTCATCTTACCTATGAAGATGAACTATCCTGGGAGATGAAGGTCCAATTTTCCTTCCATCTCTTCGCAGGTTTCTGGATTTAAACTTTTTTCTTCTTCTTCTTCATCGTCTATTTGGTCATTTTACCTTTGAAGGTGGACTAACCTGGGAGAAGAATGTCCAATTTTCCTTCCATCTCTTCGCAGGTATCTGGATTTAAACTTATTTCTTCTTCTTCTTCTTCATCGTGTATTTTTGGTCATTTTACCTATGAAGTTGGAGAATCCTGGGAGAAAAAGGTCCAACTGTCCTTCCATCTCTTCGCAGGTATCTGGGTTTAAACTTTTTTCTTCTTCTTCGTGTATTTAGTCATTTTACCTATTAAGTAGAGCATCCTGGGAAAAGAAGGTTCTTTCATCTCTTCGCGGTTCTTCCAGGATGGTTTCTGGATTTAAACTTTTCTTAACCGACTGATGGGACGGGATGTAATGAAGGGAAGGGAGCGACTGATGGGACGGGATGTAATGAAGGGAAGGGAGGCACTAAAGGGCCTGAAGGGACGGGAGGTATAAAACTGCCTGAAGGGACGGAAGGTACTGAAGGGCCTGATGGGAAGGGACGTAATGAGGGATTAAAGGGACGGGAGGTACTGAAGGGCCTGAAGCGGCGGGTCCTGGAGTCTAATTCTTTTTCTTCTTAATTTTATGTAGACCTTTAGGGCAGTTTTTATACAAACTATTTCCTATTGTCTAAATCATCTTCTTCTTCTTTTATGTATACATTTGGGTCATTTTTTTATAAAAATTATTTCCTTTAGTCTAATTATAATTCTTCTTCATTTAAGTACGTAGACTTTTGGGAGAGTTTTAATACAAACTATTTCCAATAGTCTTATTCATTTTCTTTTATGTAGACCTTTTGGTCAGTATTTATACAAACTATTTCCAATAGTCTAAATATTCTTCTTCTTCTTTTTTGTAGACCTTTGGGTGAGCTTTTATACAATCTATTTCCAATAGTCTAATTCTTCTGTTAGGTATATGTATTTTTACTTATTTTATGTAGACCATTGGAATAGTTTTTTATACAAACTATTTCTTATAGTCTTATACTTATTTTTCTCTTTTTTATTTAGTCTTTTGGGTTAGTTTTAAGTCTAATAGTCTATTGTGCAGAAATATTATTAACGATATGCACACTTGATGAAAATACATATGAAATGAATGGGATATGGGATGTGACGATATAACCTGCACTAGAATCTTTTCAATACTTTTGTTTAATTAAATTTAAACCAATTTATATCATCCTATTTTGAATAATTTTCAACACCTAATATTTAAAGAATGGGGGTTGTGGCCATTACTGAACTCTTCACAACATTTATATTCAAATTAAAAACTATTTACTATAGTTCAAGTCTTCTTCTTCTTCGTTAATGAAGACTTTCAGTCAAATTGAGCAAAAATATAATGCACACTTGATGAAAAAATATAAAAACGAATGGGATGTGACCAATACTAGATCTTTTCAGTACCTACGTTTGTTTAATCAAATTTTAACCACATCCCAACATCCAAAATTACTAAATTTTCAATATGTACACATTACAATTTGTTTTCGATGATAATATTTAAAAATGGGGGTTGTGGCCAAACCAATCTCTTTACAACGTTGATAAACAGTCATATTTAAAACCATTACGCATAGTCCATGCGAGCAGAAATTGTATAAATATTATACTTCATTCACACTTTATAGCAATATATAAAAAAGAATGGGTTGTGGCCATCACTTGAACATTTTACAATACTTAAACTCAATCAAATTTCAAACCACTTTTCATAGTCTGATATTGCAAAATAATTGGGTGACAATATTATAAAAACGATTGCTTTTTCTTTCACAATTTTACATTCTTGGCCAACGGCGGGACATAAAAGCTAGTAAAATAATATTTGATTCGAAAACAGTCTATTAATAAATTTAAAAAAAAACAAGTAACGTTATATGACCTCTTTGTAGCCTGTAGATACCTATATTTTAGTTTCTGTAGGAGAGAACAGGTATATTTGTAGATATACTTACCTACTGCAATAATACAAGTCATAAATTTTATTTTTAGAGTTGAATTGTGGGACTGACAACAATAAATCCGCAACGTGAATCTATTTCGGGTATTAATAAATAACTGTTCCACTAATTAATTTGTTTCATCTGACGAAGATATACCACTACGGAGAAAGTTATGATCAAAATTTCTTTAAATTTATATATTTTTTAACATATTCAACATAATATGTAGGTATACAATCAAAAGACATACAAAAACCAGGGGCGTGCCTCGTACCTTCGGACTAGGCAAACCCTGAAAGATGTTTTTTAATGTTTTCTTTAGCATCTTTGTTCACTTGAGTGGCCATGGGAATATTTGAAAATTGCATGCAAAAATAATATAAATTTACAATAGTGGCCCTCTCAAGCATCGTATCTACATACAGTTCAATTTTTATCTTGTAGTATATGTAGTTTCAATAAAACAGACAAAATATTTGGACTTGAATTTCTTAACTTATCTAATATTCATAGGCAAGCCAAGATTTTCGGCTTCCATAACAATCCCGCTACTGACAAAAACTACCCAACAAAAAAAATAACATAGCAACTTCCCTCAACCAGAGACTAGACTAGACAGCCCGCTTGACCGAGGTAATATTCCAACTCATGTGGAATATGAGTTGAAAAGTAGCGTTTGCAGTATTTTTTGAAGTCATATGAACTGAAACTGTGTATCTCTGTATGTTGTCTATGCTTATCTATCTTCTACACTGTCATTCGTCTTACAAAGGAAGAAACATTTTTTTATTTCATAATGTTTCATAAAGTTTTTTTGTATTCTTTTTGATTTATGATTAATCCAGACGTACATTCCTAGCTATAAAAAAATATCGTCACATCGGAGTTCTTCGATATAATTGCTATGATTCGGAATGTTCTTACTACTGTTTTTTAGGATATTGATTCTCGCATCACTATATAGGTATTTGGCCTTTGAATGTATGGTTTTAAGTATTAATTATTTATTTATTTATTTATTATTGACAATAAAATGAGGAAGATACAAATACAATTGAATCGATTATTTCGAAAACAACCAAACTCGACTTTTTTCAAATGTCACTTTTCTATGGGTTTCATTTCTTTACATTAAACTACACATATTTTTCTTGAAAATAACCTAAATATGATACCCCAACATAGAAATATTTGATATTTGAATAAAATGTTTAGTTCGAAAACGACCAAACTATGTTGTCTTTGGTTGTTTTCAAACTAAACGTGTTTTGACAGATACCAAAATGGCATTAGTATTTCTGGTTTGACTTCATCGACCTGTGGTATCTTCCGCGTGTTAAATCAAGTTTCGTGTGTTAAAATGGACAGAATTGATGTAATCTACGATAAAAATCAAAATACAGGGAGAAAACTATCTAAGAACAAATTATAACAGAAAATATTTTAAATTTAAAAAATTGGTGGCAGACATATTACAAAAGAAATTGTCTCTCAGTCTCTTCTCTTGGAAAGAATGTTCCTAGATCACAAAAGGTATCGTTCCAGATTTCCACCTTTTCCGAATTCATTTATGATGCAGCTAATCCTGGGTATGTTGAAACAAGGGAGTTCATCGATGGATTTATTACACATACATTTTTCTTGGGCAAGGGAAACTGCTCCCCTCTACCTCCTACAGAAAAAGCATATGTTGAGGGATATACTCCAATAAATGAAAAAAATTGATTAAATTAAGAAAATACTTCAATATATACCTGAAGAGCACAAAATATTTTGGTACTCTATTGTGCAGTGGCCAACAAAAACGAGCCAAGAAGATGTTGATTTACTCCTATAAAATAGAATTTAAAAAAAAACAACATATGTATCATAATAACTTTTGTTTTCCTATCCTTTTGTTGTTGATTTACTCCTATAAAATATAATTTGTAAAAAAAAAACAACATATGTATCATAATAACTTTTGTTTCCCTATCCTTTTGTTGTTGATTCACTCCTATAAAATATAATTTGTAAAAAAAAAACAACATATGTATCATAATAACTTTTGTTTTCCTATCCTTTTGTTGTTGATTCACTCCTATAAAATATAATTTGTAAAAAAAAAACAACATATGTATCATAATAACTTTTGTTTTCCTATCCTTTTGTTGTTGATTTACTCCTATAAAATATAATTTGTAAAAAAAACATCATATGTATCATAATAACTTTTGTTTTCCTATCCTTTTGTTGTTGATTTACTCCTATAAAATATAATTTGTAAAAAAAAACAACATATGTATCATAATAACTTTTGTTTTCCTATCCTTTTGTTGTTGATTTACTCCTATAAAATATAATTTGTAAAAAAAAACAACATATGTATCATAATAACTTTTGTTTTCCTATCCTTTTGTTGTTGATTCACTCCTATAAAATATAATTTGTAAAAAAAAAACAACATATGTATCATAATAACTTTTGTTTTCCTATCCTTTTGTTGTTGATTTACTCCTATAAAATATAATTTGTAAAAAAAAACAACATATGTATTGTACTTTTGTTTTCCTATCCTTTTGTTGTTGATTCACTCCTATAAAATATAATTTGTAAAAAAAACAACATATGTATCATAATAACTTTTGTTTTCCTATCCTTTTGTTGTTGATTCACTCCTATAAAATATAATTTGTAAAAAAAAACAACATATTTATCATAATAACTTTTGTTTCCCTATCCTTTTGTTGTTGATTCACTCCTATAAAATATAATTTGTAAAAAAAAACAACATATGTATCATAATAACTTTTGTTTTCCTATCCTTTTGTTGTTGATTCACTCCTATAAAATATAATTTGTAAAAAAAAAACAACATATGTATCATAATAACTTTTGTTTTCCTATCCTTTTGTTGTTGATTTACTCCTATAAAATATAATTTGTAAAAAAAACATCATATGTATCATAATAACTTTTGTTTTCCTATCCTTTTGTTGTTGATTTACTCCTATAAAATATAATTTGTAAAAAAAAACAACATATGTATCATAATAACTTTTGTTTTCCTATCCTTTTGTTGTTGATTCACTCCTATAAAATATAATTTGTAAAAAAAAACAACATATGTATCATAATAACTTTTGTTTTCCTATCCTTTTGTTGTTGATTCACTCCTATAAAATATAATTTGTAAAAAAAAAACAACATATGTATCATAATAACTTTTGTTTTCCTATCCTTTTGTTGTTGATTTACTCCTATAAAATATAATTTGTAAAAAAAAACAACATATGTATTGTACTTTTGTTTTCCTATCCTTTTGTTGTTGATTCACTCCTATAAAATATAATTTGTAAAAAAAACAACATATGTATCATAATAACTTTTGTTTTCCTATCCTTTTGTTGTTGATTTACTCCTATAAAATATAATTTGTAAAAAAAAAACAACATATGTATCATAATTTTCAAACTAAAAGGCTCATTTGTTTCGAAAACAACCAAAGTATGAAAATTTAAAACCCAAATAAATATGTATCAGAAGCCCAAATTAATATGAATGCAAGTTAAAGTAATGTTATTTAATGGTCATTACAATATGACAATCAAATATAACTTCATTACATATGACTTTTTTTACAAGAAAAGGTTTTTACTCTCTCCTGTAAGATCATAAACTTCATACTTTGGTCGTTTTCGAAATAAGCGATTCAATTACAAATACAATTACACACTAGAGCTAGAAATTAAGTGCGTGTGTACATGTGTGTGTATGTGTATTATTTATTGATAAATCTTGTAATTGATAGGATACAATGAACACCTCACTAGGAAGTCCTGTGCCGAGGTAATCATTTGAAAATTTGTGTTACATATATAGTACATTATGCATATATGTAGTTCTTAAATTATACATTAAATAATATTTGAGAAAAAAATGTGAAGTTTTAATTATATTTGATTGGGTGTAATTATGTTATTGATTTGTTCTGAAGCGGTGTTGTATATCCATGCTGTTATGTGTTTTTTTGTATTTTTGTGACGATGTGTTTTGTGGTAGCAGTTGTATTTTGTGGTATTAGAAATACATTCCATTTATTTTCAAAAATTCTCATTTTTCTATGAATGATTCTATTCTAATGAGAGTTGTTCGTTTAATATGCTAAAAAACACCTCGATTTTTTTTTCTCTTATCCAATCAAGATCGCGTAAATTTTATGCTAGATCACCTTCATCGATTTTCATAATATTTCGAAACAGGTAATCAAACTTAAAATGTAATAAAAAAAACAAGCGAGAGTCATCAATGCACCTAAAATGCAAATTATTTGACAGTCAAGAGAGATTATTGCTATAATATTGATATGTAATTTTAATATTCAACTCGTTCAAAATTGCGATAAAGCGCCAACTTTGCACTGATAACATAACTCAAAATTCCACTCTCTAGTATATACATGAATATATTATGTATGTGTCACCATAATGGTTGCAACACCTTCTTCGTTGATCCTTAAGTACGTTAGAATCCCATGTTATGATTCTAGAATATTATCCTTTTGGTACTATTCCTTGTATGTTTCAGGTGTGTTCCTATAATTTTGTTTTTTCTCATTTGTTGTAAATTGTATGTTAAGCTTTAAAAATTACTTGATATGATGTCCTATTATTATGTACTGTAGTCTACATTTACTTGTTTTTTTTTATTGTTTTTAATATCATTATGCTCTACTGTACTGTTGGATATCCAAAATAAATAAAATAAAAATATATTTTTTTAGAGTGATAACACTTTTAAGTCATTTAAATGATATCGTGTCAGGTACAATGTCATTTTTTCAGTTCATATTCCAATGAGTTGAAATATGAGTTGTAATAATACCTGGTGTCAGGCCGGCATTTTATAGAATACCTACACCACAGATCATTTTTACCAAAGTTGGATGAGCTGTCAAATTTGACACCAGACGCGAAAATTTTAATCACAAAAAAATAATTAATAGTGTTAAAAATCATACAACTACGTTAATAATATGTTAAGAAATATAATCAATTTGAAAAATGTTATGAAATACTTAATTATAAGCTTCAGGCTTCTTTATTTTTAAATGAATTTTGTAGTAAGCGCCAACTTACAGAGCTGTTAAGTTTTATAAAGAAAATATTTCGTATTTTGGCAAACATATGTACATTGCCCTATTAACGTTTATGCATCATTAAATATTATGGTTTTCTATTATTCAACCTATTTACGTCTCCTTTTTATATGTCATGCATTCCTTGTTTGGCTCCTGCCTCATGCACTATTTTCTTTCCGTTCTTTCCATGTGGCTAATCAATGTGTACACTTTCATTCTTTCAACGAAGTGATGTACATTTATAAATAATTATTTTAACCTTATTTCATAATTACCAATTATGGTTTATCTTTCTTCTATAGTCTGAGTTCAACATGTTCATGACACAATCACAGCTACCTAAACAAATACATTGTTATGGAAATATTACTTCTCAACAATATCATCCATCTACTGTTTACCTGCGTGCGAGTTGTCAACTGGTGCTTCTTGGATACCTAGTTCTTTGATTGTATGTAAAAGTTGTAACAATAATTACAATGTAACACTTTTAGAATAAAATATGTATCTACTTCACAGAATATTTGTTTTGTGTTCTTGTAAATCATTGCGTGTGAAAATTTATAAAATGCATGCATACCAGCACGCTGTGTTCGATTGGCACTGGCAAAACCTACCCTGACATACTAACTTGTTTAACATTCACACTCCATTTCTATGGGTGGATCTCATATGAGAAGGATTCTTATGTTATTCCTTTTCAAGATTTGTGCAGACTATTATGTTTTCTTCTTAAGATGTACAACTTGTTTTCTCGAAATCTTTTCAACTGCTGCTATTATTTCGCTTCACTAAATAACGATTATTCTGACAATGTGTTTTGCACAAAACACGTAAATAATAATTTTGATAAAATTCAAATGGAATCAAATAAAATAATTATCATTACTAAAAGAATATCTCTATAGAATTCTGTATGCTATCAAGAAAATGACAATAGTATAAAACGTACAACAAAGTACAGATAATATAGAAACAACTATTTAAACATGCATATATAACAAGTATTTTGCCTGCTCACACACCTAAAAACAATAATAATAATTGCATGTAACACATGAGATCCAACTGTCGATGGCGATAGTATGCATAATTGAAGAATATGTATAAACACTTCAAACAAATTAATAAATATTATAAAATATTTTGTTTTCTATATAAAACATGTAGGTATGTTATGTCAGGATAGGATAGTATGGAGGTCAGTCTGTTTTTCCTACCCAGAATATGATAGCATGATATATTTATGTAGATTAAGTAGGTATCAAAATATTGAATGAGATATTGTGTAGTGTTTACTACCTTACAAATTGTATGAAACGATGTCGTCACTAAATTCAATTTTTATAAAATAGTTTGAGATGTACCTACCTACTACTGCAATGTTCATATTTTTCATAGCAAATTTAAATATCTAGTTATTTTAGAAAAAAAATTATTTAGTGACGACAAAATTTCGTTACTTATTCAATTTTTACAGAACATAACATATTATGCTGCGAAGCCTCTAAGTTAGTGTTTTTTTACTTCAAAGTCGGCAAAACCTTGAAAAATATAGACCCTGCATACAAATCTCGTGTATCTTGGCTTGATACTTTGTCGATATGTTAAGAGAATAAAATTCTCTTGAACAAATACATTTGGATAAATTTGTATATAATTCGAAATTTTAGACAAAATGACATGCTTTACAAAATTTCAGAATATATAAACAGTTATGGGTCTACAAAACTTTTATACTCAGAATGGTGAATTTTTGTTTCAGTCAGGAGTTATCAACTACTGAATTTTTGGTTTATTTTTCCATATACCTCAGAAACCATAAAAGCTAGAACGCTGAAAATTGGTATAAACATAGAGATTCCAGGGTTTCTCAAACATTTTTTACTAAGAAAAATATTTTTTTATGATAAATTTATGAGTTTAACTGTCTATATTTCCAACACCCCAACTAGATAATTTAAATCGAATATTCTTTTTTAATTGCATAAACGCAAACATTGGATTTTTTTTCTCCCTTTCGGGAGTCAAATGATATTTTTATGTTCTCATTTATAAGGACTGTTGCTTTCATTGTTTACAAATAAAAATTAATTTCTCAACTTCTCAATAGACGGCGTTACAAAAAGGTTTCTCCGTTACTCCATAGATGGCAATAGTAATAATGTATTATTTTCAGGTAAAATGTTACACACTATTCAAATATATCGAATTTTCAAAAATTACATCGATAAGGGAACTTAATAAGAAGGCATAATTGGTGAACGTTGCGCAAGCGCATAAAGTGATCACGTAAACCAGCCGATGACAGGTCGTAAGCCCTGTGTAGGTGCCTCGAGTTCTTGATTCTTCTACAATATCCCAACTTCGTCTCTATTGAGATGTTGGAAAAAAATGTTTGTCAATAAAAATAGATAATTTAATTTTCTATAAAAAATATGAATATTGTAGAAGTACATACATCTTAAATATTTTTTAACAATTTTTATAAAAATTTAATTTAGTGACGACATTGCTTCATACAATTTGTATGGCAGTCGCCTATACACAATATGTAAGAAGACTTAATAGTTTGATACTTAATCTCCAAACAAACATACAGAACCATCATGCTGTTTTCATATTCCGGGTAGGAAAAGAGGATTGACCTTCATACTGTCCTATCTTGACATACATACCAATATGTGTTAAAATTTTCAATAATTTGGATTTATGGGTTTATAGTTTAATTCTTATTCTTCAACTATACCTACATACTGTCGCTATCGATAGTTGGATCTCATGTGTTACATGCAACTAGTAAGTAAAAAAATAGGTAAGTACTAAATTCATTTTATATAAGTGCATTAAACGATGTTGATACGACATGTAGCTAAATATGAATACATGCATGTGAAAAATAGTGTTTTTAGTTCTGTCGTGGAAATAATTCATCATTTTGATCAGGGTCGATCCATTAGATTCCAAATTATCGTATAAAATTTGAAAAAATATTGAATTAGATTTAAGTAGGTATACACTGTTTTCTATACTAACCTTCATGTCTCGAATTTCAACGTAGTTCACTATTCGTCATATACAGTGAATAGAAAAATACCATTATGTTAGAAATATATACCTACTCGTATATTTCTACCGCAAATTCTATCACACATTAAGCATTTAGGTATATTGTGATGTTATTCGTTTCACAAATAATATTTTTTTCCGCTCAGTCGATTAATTACGAGATCTACATTGTGAAATATAAATAAATCGCACTTTTTTAGACTTGCTATAATGGATTTAAAATAAAATGATTATAATGTATCCATTCCACTCAGACCACCTCTGGGGGGGCAAGTCTGGCTAAACGGTGAAATCAAAACCCCCATGATTACCCATATCATTGATATAATTATTAGTATATGGAGTTCTAATATACTTAAGGATATTATAGAACTCCATATGATAATTATGTCCGTGATATCGGTAATCATGAGGGTTTTGATTTCACCGATTGACCAGACTTGCCCCCCCTGGTTAGCACAGTGAGGCGTTTTCTCGTTGACCCGGAGTTTAAATGTTGCAACGAGGACTCCAGAAGGGCAAGTCCCGTCAAACGGTGAAATCAAAATTGAGATTGTTTACTTCGTACTTATTTAAAATATACATTTCACGTACATAAGTTGAATAATTCTATTTTTTAATGCAATTACTTAATAGTACAATTTGTTGACGAGTTGCCTTTCGGCAACCATATATGAGACTGGTACACAATGTATGTATATATTTTAAATTACTTTACGTAAATAAATATAATATACATTAATTTAAAAGATGAACGTTTGATCAACCTTGATATGAACATTATATAGAACCATACATATAAATTATTTTGTATGAATTTATTTGTTTGCATTTGTAAACACATGACATGCAACAGTTATTGCATATACCTACATACAATCAAATTGATTCTACACACAACACATATAATGTTGAAATGTAAATCGCAAAATGTACATAATTAGAGAGTAATGTGTTATTATATTATTTTGAACCTATTGTTTTCCTTCAAATTATCGATGTACCAACGGAAAATTGTAAGAAAATGTAGTTTAAAACTAAGTTTTTCTACTATTTTTTTTATGTATGGCGTACTTACCAACGAATTTGGTTTATTTAGGTATTTACCTACATGCATTTATTAAGAAAGTTTTTTTTTTTTTTCACAATACACACAGAATAATTCGGAGAATTGGTTCTCTGTGTGTACCCTACTATTTTTCAGTTTTCTGTGATAATAACATGCATGTTTGTAATACGCACGAGCGAGCTTCGTTATAATATAACATAGGTATTATGTTAAAAATGTTACTTGTAAAGTATGAACGGGAACAATTAAAAATGTTACTTGTAAAGTATGAACGGGAACAATTAAAAATGTTACTTGTAAAGTATGAACGGGAACAATTAAACATGTTACTTGTAAAGAATGAACGGGAACGATTAAAAATGTTACCTGTAAAGAATGAACGGGAACGATTAAAAATGTTACTTGTAAAGAATGAACGAGAAAGATTAAACATGTTACTTGTAAAGAATGAACGAGAACGATTAAAAATGTTACTTGTAAAGAATGAACGAGAAAGATTAAACATGTTACTTGTAAAGAATGAACGAGAACGATTAAAAATGTTACTTGTAAAGAATGAACGAGAAAGATTAAAAATGTTACTTGTAAAGAATGAACGAGAAAGATTAAACATGTTACTTGTAAAGAATGAACGAGAACGATTAAAAATGTTACTTGTAAAGAATGAACGAGAAAGATTAAACATGTTACTTGTAAAGAATGAACGAGAACGATTAAAAATGTTACTTGTAAAGAATAAACGAGAAAGATTAAACATGTTACTTGTAAAGAATGAACGAGAACGATTAAAAATGTTACTTGTAAAGAATAAACGAGAACGATTAAAAATGTTACTTGTTAAGAATGGTGCTGAGGATCACACGGTATACCTATTTTCCGATGTACTAATGTAGAAAACTTATAGAAACTCAATAATTTATAATACATTTCGCCCGTACAAGTTGTAATGATGATTGTAAACAAACGAAAAAATAGAAAAAACACTTTTCTACAAATAAAACCCCCCATTTCGAAAAAATAACCCGAATAATATCATCACTTTTATACAAAAATAACACCCCTTTTTCGAAAAAATAACGTGAATAATAACACCACTTTTATACAAAACTAACATCGATTTTTTTTTTAAAATAACACGAATAATTCAATTCTCTACTTACATATAATTGGATATGGAAGGTATAATTTACAAAATGCAAAAAAAAAACATTTTTAGACTTCGAATAGCTATTATGTACCTACTTTGGATTGACGATTGTTAAATTATACTTACATTTTATAAATTACTACCTATGTGTATTATTTGACTTACTTTTCCTTGAGTTGAAGGTCATTAATATAATCTGCATAATCAAAATGGATGCACCGGACAAAATGAAAGTAGGTAAATTAGAAAATAATTTATCTTGGTGGATATTTCTAGAAAGTTTATACATTTTGTTTTGTTCAAAGTCTGTCGCCTATAACGATATCCTATTTATCTTTTGTTTTAAACTCACGTAAGCTGTATTTGCTACCATACGTAGAATAGGTATTAGGTACTGAACTTTCGCTATTTAGTTAAAATTGCAAATACAAGGTATTTCAAAAGAAACTTTATATATTTGAATTCAGAGCGTTATGTGGAGATATTCGACGACTTCTTGGTGCCTGAACTGCAAAACTTTCCTGGCTATAACCAAAGAACATGGTTCCAGCAGAAAGGAGCAACGTCACACACGTCCAATACATCTCTGCCACGAGTTCGTGAAATTTTCCCAGGCAAATTGATCTCCAGGAGAGGTGACATAAATTGGCCTCCACGCAGTCCTGATTTAACCCTTATGGACGTTTTCCTATGGGGTTATCTTAAATCTAAAGTTTACGCCAATAAACCGACTTCCCTGGCGCATTTGAAAGAAAATATCCATCACGAAATGGTAGCCATAACTGAGTCCACCTGCCGAGCCGTCATTATTTTATCAGGGTTTGGACGATATTATTTTTAAGAAATAAATTCCCAAATTGTGTACCTACTTTAATAATTAATAAATATTTTTTCGATACACGGCTTACTTTTTTTATCGATCCACTAAATATAAACTTTTTTTGAGCCATCCTGTAGTTTATCAATTAATCAACTGAACTGAACTGAACTGAAGTAATTATAGAATTCCTCTGCATCACAAGCGGCTCAATAGTTGCAAATTAATCGGTTAATATTCCGTCAAATGTATATTGGTATATTTATCGCTAAATACATAAAAAATACGTGGGTGCGCGGAAGTCAAATTTGTGTTTTTTCTTGGTTGGATTGATCGTATATGCGCTAACCGCCTAAATCCACGCCGTAAAATGTCTACAAGTTTGGCGATAACTACACTCGTATACTATAACTATTTTATTGATTACAATATATTTACTTTTGCTGTAATTTACTGCATCAAGGGAAAACGGGGTATCAGCAGGAAACGGATCAGAACCGCAGAGTGATGAGTAAAAGTCTTGGTTAGTCTTTCAAGTCCGCATGCGTCGCCGCAAGACCAAGACCAGGGCGTTAAAGACCAAGGACCTTGCAAGAGTCTTACAAGACTTAACGCAAGAGTCTTGGGGTCTTGCAAAATTTTATGAACATTCATATATAATTAAAAAGTAAGCAATTAACTACGTATTATCAACATGATACTTTAAATTGGTGTTTTTTGTGATATTTCATTGTAATTACTGAATTTTAATAGAAAGATACAAAAAAATCTTTTGAAAAAGTCGCAAGACATATAAGACCTGCAAGACTTACAAGACCAAGACTGGGCATGCAAGACCAAGAATCGATCGAGTATGCAAGACCAAGACCATGTCTTTAGACCGGGGTAGTCTTGGTCTTGCATTTGCTCAAGACTAAATGTCGGGGGACCTGCCCCCCTAGACAACGTGTCATTTAGCTCAAGAAAAGATAACTCAATGTATGGAAGTGACAGTTGCCAGTCACGTGACAACTGTCACTTCCATACTTTGAGTTATCTTTTCTTGTTTCTTTTCTTGAGCTAAATGAAACGTTGTCTAGGCACCCTGACATGACACTGGTAGAAGATTTATTACAAATCACTAAAACTATGGTTTTATACAAGCAGTTTCGAAATGACAGCCTCCTCATTACGATGAGCAGACACTTGAATATGCACGTATATTAAAATTCGAACATTTTCTTTGGTCTACAAGTTGACTTATATCTCAAGAGAATTTAACATATTTACAAAAATATCAATTCAAGTAATTATTTTATTCATTATGTTTCGCCTTCCAACAACTATGCCTACATATTTTACTGTGACATACACACCTTTTTCAATTAATGCCCCACAATTATAAATGCTTAAATAACTTATAAAATCCTGCGATTGTAGTGTGATTCAACCAAATAAAAGTGTAAAAAATTTTAGCTTTTTGATAGATGAAAAATTCAATTGGCGTATTTAAAAAAGTATGTAAAAAGCTTAGTAATAATACTAGCGAAAATGTACATTATACAAAAATATGTCCTTTTAAAACCCTTAAAACAATGTACATGGCTATGGTTGAACCTATTACGTACTTAAATCAAATAGAAATATTAAAAAACGTTTAATAAATAGAGTTATTCGTATGAAAGAAGAAGGCAAAGATATTTTCGCAGAAACTAAATTAATGACAGGCTACGCAAATTTACAAATACAGATTTATTTTACAAATGATTTATTTTACAAATGAATAGTTTTTTATTATTATTTTTTTTTTAAGTTTTACTATTATTTTTTTGTAAAGTGCCCTCTTCATCTTCAGATTTATTTTACAAATGATTTATTTTACAAATGAATAGTTTTTTTTTTTTTGAAGTTTTACTATTATTTTTTTGTAAAGTGCCCTCTTCATCACGGGATGGAATCCTAGTGAGGCAGGCGCTGGTAAAAAAATGTAGTATGTACCTATATAATTCTTTTAATAGTAATTCAATAAGAATGATATATAAATAATAATGTGATGGATGTCTATCAGAGCGGTAACGTAAATACATATGAAAAAAATTCATGCAAAAAACAAAAATGATAATATACATCGACCATTCGATTATTATTTAATATGTAAGATGTAAGCGATGAGTGTGTTGATACGACAACCGTTTGTACGGCGTTCGACTTACTTTCAAGTAGGGGAAAAGAAGTCCCTCCTCACAGCCCACATACAACAAAGTCTTCATTTCGATCAGTCATCCTTCCGACGCTAGACCGATTCGTCTTCTGCAGTGCTGTACCACACGCTGTACGCTCTAAAGAGTTTTACCGCGAAACATGTTCAAATGTTCGCTCAAACAATCAACGGTGTCGCGCAAATTAATAACTTAACGCAGCAAAAATGACCGAGAAACTATTACCTATAATTATCTTTGTGACAATATATACAAAAAGCAGTTACTCGTTTCCCAACCGTGAAAGAAATAATTACTATTTTAAAAATATAGCGACTGTTCGAGACAGTGTAAATAGCTCGAGAAAACCTTATAACCCTAGTTATTCTCCAACGGGACTCTCGAATCGAATAACGAAAGAGAGATTTCATTATGATTATAAAACATTAGCGTCGAAGATATATTATGACACTGCGAAAAGAAGATTTTTTATTTCTGACTCAAAGAACATCAACGATGTGTCCGATTTCCAAGGAAGGATGGTCAGATCGAAATCAGTGTGGGGTTCTGTCGTCAATTTCTTTTCCGGCGGTTTCATGGATTTTTTCGTCGACGAAAAACGGACAAGATATCACCGCAAAACTAAACGTATACCTGTGTACGGTGAATCTGAAGAAGATTTTGATCCCCTAGGTTCATTTTTAGACGACATAGGTGGGTTTTTCGGTAGTTCCGAAAAGAGATACCAAAACAGACGCGTACCGCATCCCACCTCTAAATGGAATAACGTACCTGATGATATTTATGACCAAGAAACTCAACCCAGTGAAATATATTCGAGGGAAGAAATATACTCTGAAAAATTGACCGATAACTCCCCTTTGAAAGTTGAAAAGAACATTGCGACAGAAGTGTACTCCGAATCGACTGTAACTACAACAAATATTCCATCGACGACGGTAAAAAATGAAATCATCGAATCAACTACTGAATCGAAAATTGTAACTGAAACAATATCTATAACATCGAGTGAAATCCCAAGAAAAAGATATAAGTTATCTACAACATCGAGTACGATGTCTCCGATACAAGTTGTCAAAATAAAGAGACGATACAAACCGTATGATTCATATATGGAATACGACGATGACGATGAAAATAAAAGAGTCACAATTAAAAACAGGAGGCCGTCCATAGTGTCAAAACAGACTGCTGATTGTGTCCAACATCCTCCAATATCCTGGACGCCACCTGTCTATAGTAATTTCAATAATGCTCCACCGTTAAAGGTTCCACCTCCTGCTACAACCACTAAAGCACCTGGAGGTATGTTTTATTTAAAATCAATATCAAATATCATCTACTAATCTATCAAACTTTGATGATGTTAGCCAATTATTGTGTAAACATTTTTGTATTATTAATATAAATATCGATTATCATATTAAAAAAAAGAAACATGCAATAGCTTCCGTTAAGATTGGTATAAATCATCACCAAAAATTCAATAAAGGTACAGCCTTACATATAATATGTCTGTAAAAAATCACAAATTTACTTAATTGACCAAATAAAATTCACTAAGAAAATAATTCATATTTTCGGGTTTTATTGTTGCCCATTATTTAATATAATTGCTGTCCTTTTAATACAATATTTGTATATTCATTCCTTCACTTCAATTTTATTTTTATTATACCTGCATACATATTTACCTTAATGTCTTTCGGGTATTTAATTTTTTCTTAGAATTGCCCCCTCCCATATCTTTTTTTTTTTAATAAAAAATGAATATGTCCTTGTTAAACAAGTACATATACATCTTCCTACGTTCCCTAAACTAAGCATAAATGCTTGTCCTATAGGTGAACGAGATCGGTCGAGGCAGGATTCGAACTCGCGACCACTGGATTACTAACCCAGCGCGCTAACCGCTCTGCCATCCACCCACCCGAATATCTATTGTTGTTATCCTCTTTGTCTAAATCCTCTTTGTGAATCTATATATGGATGGTCTTCATCATTATTGTTCATCATTCTGACGATGCTCATCATAGAGCGATACCGGTGAATGGGAGTCACGTTTGCGAAAAATTTAAGTAGAACGTAAAATTAAATATAATTTTTTCATAGTTTTAATTAAATAATTCATATTTAAACATTTCATCATCGTCAAATGGGCCCTCTTTCGTCCAGTAATGACCAAGTGTCCATTGAAACATTAATTTATCCATATAAAATTATTTTAAATGTTAATAATTAATGTTAATGTAAAAAAAAATGCACGACCCAAATATGACGAAAATAAACGTATATGTAACTCAAAAGCGAGATTAAAAAACGACATTTCTTAAGAAATGATTTCCGATTGTTACACCCTGTAGGGCTACTCATGAAGTTGATTACGGTAAAATTAAGATTAGCTTCAGAATTTAGCAATCTTTGAGATTAAATTAATTGAAAAGTAATATCAATCTATACAACAATTAATGACAAATTCATACTAAACGTTGATATTAACAAATTTTCGTGATTAAATGTAGAGAAAGATTAAGATTGGAATATATTCGACTATTGATTTATACATTTTTAAGATTAAGGCAAGCTAAGAACGTATTAAGAACGTGTCATGAGTAGCCCCCCAGGGGGCTTCTTTAACTTCACTTGTGTACTTCACATGTATATGTCTGTCTGTACTGGAATTTTGCAATAGATTTTTAACAAACTTCCCAACCAGTTAGAGCTCTGAAATTTGTTTATTCACGATGATAATGCATGTTAAAGCTTTTTTCAGATTGTTTTTTTTATTCATTCCTTAACAATTATGTTACATAACAGGTTGGGTTACATGTTATCAATGTAAAAACAAGGAAGTTTCAAGCTAAGATCCACAAGATTTGTATGGCCAGGTCTATATTTTTCTTTTTTTTTCAACTTTGACGTCAAAAACCACTAACTACGAGGGTTCGCAGCATATATTTCAAATATATGGATTAATTCGGAATTCGTAGTAGAACATTAAATTTGTATGTGTGTGTCCATTCGTCCCTTATAACTTATGATCCGCTTAATGCACAGAGCCCAAAATTTCAGAAAAAATTAAATGTTTTAAGCAACAAACTTTCTATACTCAGAATTTTGATTTTTGTCCCAGTCAGGGGTTATCATCATTTGATTTTTTTTTAAATTTTTCCATATAATATCTCAAAAACCATAAAAGGTAGAAAGCTGAAAATTGATATAAATATAGACAAATATAATATCTCAAATTGTGTTTTTTTTTAATTCCAGAGTTTCTCCAAAGTGTATTTATTAAGAAAAACATTTTTTATGACAAATTTATGAATAATTAACATCGTTCCATACAATTTGTATGTCAGTATACACAATATCTACGAGGAGTCTCAATAGTTTGATATTTAATCTCCCTACATACATACATACCATTAAGCTGTTTACATATTCGGGGTAGGAAAAAAGGACTGAATTCCACACTATGCTCTCTTGACATATGTAGGTACATGTTTTGTATAGAAAACGAAATATCTTAAAATATTTATTTTTTGTTATTAAAGGTTTATAGTTTGGTATGTATTCTTCAACGTACTATCGCCACCAATTATCCAACTGTCGATTCGTTCAAGAGAATGTAATTCTTTTGAAGGAAGAGGCAGTTTAAATCCAAGACGCGTGTATGAAAGAACACGATTGTATGCAGGGTCTATAATTTTCACGGCTTTTCCAACTTTGAAGTAAAAAAAACACCAACTTAGAGGCTTCGCAGCATATGTATATGTTCCATATACGGATTTACTCAGAATTCGGAGTAGAACATTTCGTGTGACTGTGTGTGTCTGTGTATGTGTGTGTGTGTGTGTGTGTGTGTCCTTATAACTTTTGATTCGCTCAATTTACAGAGCCCAAAATTTCAGAATATATAAATAGTTATAGGCCTACAAAACTTTTTTACTCAGAATTTTAAATATTTGTTTCAGTCAGGGGTTATCAACTTTTGAATTTTTACTTTATTTTTCTATATATCTCAGAAGCCATAAAAGCTAGAACGCTGAAAATTGATAAGACAAATACAAAATCAAAAATTTATTTTTTCAAAAAAATTCCAGAGATTCTTAAACATTTTTTATTAAGAAAAACATAAAAAAGCCGAACACCCCAATTGGAAAATTTATTTTTTTACAAAAAATATGAACATTGTAGTAGTACCTACATCTCAATTTTTTTTTTATAAAAATTGAATTTAGTGACGACATCGCTTCATACAATTTGTATGGCAGTCGCCTATACACAATATCTAAGAAGACTTAATAATTTGATACTTAATATCTAAACATACATACCTACATACCATCATGCTGTTTTCATATTCCGGGTAGTAAAAAAGGACTGACCTCCATACTATCCTATCTTGACATACATACCAACATGTGTTGTATAGAAAACAAAATATCTTAAAATATTCAATAATTTTGATTTATGGGTTTATAGTTTGGTACTTATTCTTCAACTATAAATACTATCGCTATCGACAGTTGGATCTCATGTGTTACATGCAACTAGTATATAAAAATAATAGATACGTTACTAGTGTGAAAAAAATCGGTAGATAAACAAAAAGTAAGGTTCATATATTACCTCACTTAATTCTTACCACACTTCGCACTTTAGTTACACACAAGGTGTTGTAGTGTTCGGACGTATTGTCGTATTAGTAAAAATATCATCTTGTATAATGAAAACATGTAAATTTAAATTAAAAAAATAAAACAGTATATTTTAGATTCTACGTATATTTTTTATTGGTCGATAGCTATTTCGCTTTGTAGGGGCATCTTCAAGACTATGTATGCCCTAACAAGGCGAAATAGCTATTGACAAAAAAAACGTAGAGTCTAAAACATACTGTTTTATTTATTAATTTAAATTAAAATGGAATTCTACAAAGTAAACTATCCACAATTACTTAAAACATGTAAATGTTACACAATAACTGTGAAGAAACGACCAGATATATCATTTTATACTGCATATTTCTTCAATAACTAATATATTAATATGGATTTTTCGATATATATTTTTATTCTGAGTAAACTTGTAGCTGTGGAGAGGGATTCTGTTGTATTAGCTTTTTCACACAGCTATAACTTCTATTAGTTCGTCTGTGTCACAGTCATAATTTGATGTGAGAGATAATTATAATGTGATTGCACTGGAATAAAAGAGAAAATATGTCTGCAGTGTGTGTCTATTGTTGTATGTTCTCTTTCTCACAATGTATTCTGCCATGTGTGTGCTTGGTCTCTTGGTTATATTGTAAGAATTCGTTAAAATGTACCCTTATTTTTTGTAGAGCGCTTTGCTCTCATATAACGTGTACCTATATATAAAATGTCATCGCCATCGACAGCTGGATATCATGTGTTACATGCAATTAATTATGTAGATTGTAGGTAGGTATATAGTAAGGGCTCTAAAAGGGCAAAAAAAATCATAAATATTATGATAAGTATAATAGGTCTCCTGTCCCAAGCACAAGTTTTTAACTTTTTTGGGACAGTACCTATTGAAAAAAAAATTGTATTAATTTAAATATTTGTACTATGTGTATGTTCATATTATGTTACTCAATAAAAAAAAAAGGTATTCCAGCGTTTCAAAAACACGACAAACTTAAAGCATGCACTCTGTGTCTGGACTCGTAAAATAAGTTAAAATAAAAAAAATATTTATTAATAACAACATCTACCTAATATTATACAGTAGGAAGCGTTGCCAATTTGTGGGGGATTCCCCAAATTGCGGGGAATCTCAACTCGATTGGGGATTTTGTGGGGAAAATGTAAGGAATCTAGCACTTAAAACAAACAATCAATCTTAAAACGTCTATAAATGTGAAAAAATATGAAAATGTGCACTGTTCAGCTATTACAGATTTCTTTAAAATGTGCCAAGATTTTTACAATTAATTAACGTCGTTCATTGTTAAGAGATTTGATTTTAGAGATCCTTTTTATTTCTATTATATCTATTGTGAATCCCTTCTAAGGCTCAACAAATAATAAGTAAAGTCACTAACGCCTGTGCTAAAAGGATTTCCAGTTTTTGAAAACTTTGTGCGAATACAAAAATTAAAGACTAATGGCGAGTTCACGCTATGCAGGATTTTACTCTTGCTGGCCTTGATGGATATAATGATGGGATAGTTACTGGGGTAAAGTGTTTGAAGTGTAAATATTATTGTGTATTTTATGAAACCTTGTATTTTCTTGAGATTATAATTATGTGGGGAATTTGTGGGGAATCGGGACTTCGTACTTAGTACTAGTTTGGGGAATTTGATCTAGATTTTTAGGGAATTTGAATAATTGGCATTGGCAACGCTGATTAGTATGTAGTGGAGAGAAAAAATATAAAATATGTACCTGCTTCCTTTATACATGATATTTTAATTTTTAAGCTTTTTATCTTCTTTTCATAATTATAAGATTTCTCCGCAAAAAGTTCTACAGAAATGTAAGATGGTGATTCTATGACCAATGAAGTCTGATTCTGAGAATGAAAAATCCTGTAAATGAAAAGTTGATCTCTTCATAATATATTATCATGCATTCTTTTGTTACACAACATCTTTGTAAGTATTGTGTATACATAAAGCAACTTTCACAAAAAGCTTTATTTTATAAATTCGAAGCTTACCTTGATAGCAGCAAAAATATAATCCTTAATGAAAATTTCACATTACATAATTGAAAATCAGTTCAAAAGAATAAAAAAGAGAGCCACAAAAAACACGTCCTCAACTGTCAAAAGCCAACATTATCCTGAAAAATAAAGCCATAGAAAATATAATTGTGTCAAATTTCGAATATCATTCTTTCCTTAGATTATACTATGATTCTTTCAAACAAAATTATTTCTTGAATATTGAAGAAATTATCAAATTAAACGATTATTGTATGCTCCAAGGGAAAGGTCCAAAACATACATAAATATAGCTAACTAAACTCAAATACATAATATGACAAATTTGAAACAACTTAAAAAAAATATTGTATAAAATAATATCATTATTAGTTTTTTGCCCAAATACATAAGCTTTTATTTACAACAAATACTACTCTTTCTTTCTGAACATTTCTAATAGTATGAGTATGACATAGAATAATAATAAAACCTTGGAGGAGTAAATATGAAATAAAACTATAGAATACTTATTCCCATACAATACCTCGCTGAAAAAGTGAAGCCGTTTTACTGGCCGGCTCGTGTCAATATATGTATGAATCTGCTATAATTTAGCAAATAATTTTGCTAACTATTCCGTAAATAATTTTGCAAGCAGTCAAAAAATACCCTATATGGGGAACGTATCACGCAGACAGCCAAATGATTACTGAATGCTCGTAGCAAAATGTTGACCAAATTAGTCAACATAAAGCAGTCTCATTTACTGCAGGCTAAAGAGTATTCTATACTATTATAATTCTATTGAATATGCTTCACAAAAAAAGAGTTTTGTGACATACAATAATACCTTTGACTCCTATTTTATTGTCTTGGTTCTAGAATAATTAACAGGTACTGTATAAAATATTGATCTAACACTCTCCCAATAACAAGTTACCATAATAATAAGAAAAAATATGAACACATATTATTCGAGAAACAATATTTATCGTCTACAGCCTCAAACATAATTATAAAAATGTCTCCACCAGGAAACGAAGCGAAAAACTGTCTCCCAGGGACCTAGGGCTTTGCTCAGGAGCCATAAGTCTAGCCAACTTAGCCACAAAAGCAGACATAATATTTATTACTCCAAAGCTACATTAAAATTTTACTTCCCTTCTAATTTTATTTAGTTGTCAGTTCAGTATTTTAGTAAATATTATTCAGTCAAAAAACAGGAGCATCAATTTAATATAAGCATAACTTAGTATATATTAATTATTTTAGGTTGGTTCAGCTTTTTTTCCGATGAGGACGATGATGATACTGACGAACAACCAGCCGCTCAATCATCATCTTCGTGGTTCACCAATTTATTTGCTGATGATAGTCCTCCTATTACTACAACAGTTTTCCCTCAGGTTTCTTTAAAAAATACATAATGTTTTTCTTTTTAATATGGAACTTTGCCAGGATGACAAGATTTTATCAAGTGCGATCTTAAAATCAAAGTAATATTATTTTGGTCCATATGTAATCATTTATCTATATACTTTTTGTGAGATTTTTTTTAAATTTAAAAATACACACATAAAGAATTATATTATAATAGATAATAAGACCTATAAAAATATAGTTACATTCTGATTTTAAAAATACAGTTATAAATTCAGCCAAATAAAATGTTTTTATTCAATATTTATTAAGCACATATTTATGAAAGCAGTTCAATATTAATTTAAGGCACTTTATGATATTCTCAAAACCCCTATTACAGATTGACTCCAATAAATGTGTCATCTTCAATGTAGAAATCTACCTCAAAAGTGGAGAAAATGATGTCTTAGAATGAACTTATATAAATATAATAAATTTGTTTGTTTACAATATTGTATAGACACATAATAACAATAGATATAAATTTTAGATATTTATTTCTCCAACGACTCCTTCACCTGCACCCATAAAAGTTCCAGAACCAAATTGGTTTGACTCTTTATTAAGTGTTGAAGAAGATGACGGTGCTTATGCTCAAAATACTACCGGTAGGTACCTACCTATATTAAAATATTTTCTCTATTCTACTCGGTACATATTTGATCTTTCAGTTTCAAAACATGTAGTATTATATTATTAACCATTTTTTACAATATTTTTTGTACTTGTCTTAAAACCTCTTTTTAAAAAAATGGATTTCAATCTGCAATTTTTCCAGGTGTACAAAAAAACAAAAAATCACAGCGAAAAAATTATAATGGCTATCAGCTTATTCGTATTTATTCAAATTCAAAATGGAAAGTTAGGAAACTGAAAACGATGAAAGAAGATTCAAGTTCTGACCTCATGTGGTGGTCAATGCCTTCTATAAACAGACCTTCGGATCTTCTAGTATCTCCTTCTCAATTGAGTGAAGTTAAAGATCATCTAAACTCTGAAGGATTAGAATATGATGTCATTTTATGGGATTTACAGGTATTTATTTTCGTGTGCTGTAACATTTCAATATATCTATTATTGAACTATCAAACTGGTAGTTTGCCACCTTATATAAATTTTCTTCTTTGCATAAAAAAATAATTGTAATAGTACTATTAATTCAGTTGCACTTTTTTGTGAAATATGGTGGTATATTTTAGAAAAAAAGAAATGCTCCTTCATATTTTCAGTCTAGTAATCACCATTTTTTTTCTGTGTAATGAAAGTTGAAACATTCAATTCAAAATTAAGAAAACAGAAAAAATATATAAAAACTCATACAATCATATTATCTAAATAACCGCCGACCGCCGTGGCACAGTTGGTAAGCCGTTCAGTTTCTGTGCGGGCGTCCTGGGTTCGATTCCCAGCAGAGGAGAAATTTATTTAAATTCATTTCTCGCGCAAATATAGCTTCTCTGGGCTGAAAACACTGATTAGTTGGAAGAAATTGCCATATGGCAATAAACTCGCCACTTGCGTAGGGTGCAAGGAAGTGTTCATTATTATTATTAAATATATAGATGGGTGGTGGCAGAGCGGTTAACGCGCTGGGTTAATAATCATGTGGTCGCGAGTTCGGATCCTGCCACAACCGATTTCGTTTACCTATAGCACAAGCATATACTAAATTTAGGGAATGTATGATGTATATGTACTTGTTGCAAAGAAAAACATTTATTCTTTAAAAAAATAATATCATATCATTATGAATGAACCACTAAAATATGTATATCATCTATCATTACTGTTTCTAGAAAGCCATTAATTATGAAAACCCAAGATTATCAAAAACCCAACGATTGGAGTTAGAAAGAAGTCGAGGTCATCCTTTGACATGGAAAAGATTTCATCGTTATTCTGACATTTTGAGATATTTGGAATATTTATCACTGAAGTATCCTGACATGGTAAACCTCATACCTTTGGGAAGATCGTCTGAAGGATTACCTATCATGGCTGCAAAGGTAAAGAAATCACAAATAAATATTTGTTTTCAAAAAAATCCATAAAAAATTATATAATATTTTTTTTCATGAATCCATGGGTAAAGCTATTTCATAATAAGAATTTAACTTAACGTAATATAATAGTGTTTAGAAAATAAGTTAATTTGTCACGTGATACATTTAAATCCATGTATTTTCAGGTTTCAACGCCATATAACAAAACAAAACAATATAGTGAACATAACTCTAGAAAATGGAAATTGAAATCCAAAATGAAACCAGCTATTTGGATAGATGCAGGCATGCATGCAAGAGAATGGATAACACCTGCTGTAGCCACATGGTTTTTACATACTTTAGTTGAAGGTTCAGAAGGAGAAGGTTGCACATTATAATTAATTTTCATTATCAACCATTTTCATCATTCATTTGTAAATTGCATTTATCTATTACGATTTTAACTTTAAAACGCTTTCAAAATTTCCAACTTTTACCTGTTTGATATATATAATTTGATTAATGAAATATTTATGGTAATTATTACTTTTTATGTACTTTTGAATAATATTCACATGAATTATTTTTTAATACCTGCATTAAAGGAATACAAATGGACTTGTTGAAATTAGCCGACTGGTATATTCTACCAGTAGCCAATCCAGATGGATACGAATATACACATACTAGAGATCGCCTGTGGAGAAAAACACGTTCAAGACAGTCAACAGAATACAACTTCATTAACAGTTGGTAAGATATTAAAATATGAATTATAATTACATGCCTTTAAAAAGTAATATGGTTAAAGAAATTGATATTATTTAATTTGTGTATTTATTAGTGATGCAAATATTGCTTCTCTGAGCTGGAAACAGAACTTAATTAACATATTCATTATACAGGTTGCCATGGAACTGGGGAAATAATCATTGTGTTGGAGTGGATCCAAACAGAAATTGGGATTACCATTGGGGAGAAAGGGGTTCATCAAATGACCCATGCGATGATTACTATGCTGGGCCACATCCATTCTCTGAACCTGAAACTAAAGCGATATCAAATTTCTTAATAGAAAATAGGGAACAAATCAAAGTAAGTAATTAGCTTTTTAACTAAATATCAATCAAAAACAATTTTGTAATGTTAACTTTACACTAATAATACTGAATGTTTCCTTGCATCCTGTGCAGTCATGTTGTGAGTTTGTTGTCATATGTCAATTTCTTCAAACTAACCAGCTCATAGAATTGAGTGAGAAAGTTGTTTTGTCTAAAGGAAACAAGAATAAATTGTCTGAGAAATTACTTTCAATATCTCCTGTGCTGAAAAACGAACCCAGAATGCCAGGACAGAAGACAAATGACTTACCACTATACCATTGCTGTCAACTATACGCAGAATCAGTTCAATGAAAACTTCACTTTTTTGGTTTATTTTAGGTATATATTACGTTACACTCATATGCTCAAATGTGGGTACTTCCAATGACACATTCAAGAGTGCCTTTTGCTGATGAATCAGAGATAATGGAAATGGGTAAACTAGCAGTGAGCGCTGTATCTGATGTGTCAGGAACAAAATATGAAATTGGAACTCCTTCAGAACTTCTCCAACCTATGACGGGTACATCAGTAGATTGGGCAAAAGGAAGAGCTGGAATCAAATATTCATACGCTATTAAATTGAGAGACTCATCTGGGCCACATGGATTCCTACTCCCGGGATCAGAAATTATTCCAACTGCAAAAGAAACATTTGAAGGAATCAAAGTGATTGTTGATAATTTAGAATAGATATATTTAATTATAAGTCGAACAGCTACAAGTCTGATTATTTAATTAATTAAATATTTAAATTATTTATTACTATAATATTATTAGTATATGTATTACAAAACTAATAGATCAAATTCAAATATGCATTGTATGTACTACCCATTAGAAGTCTAGTTATCGTAAAACAACTTTAACCGTCACGTGGGTGCGCAGAATGCAAATTTGTGTCTTTTTGCCTGGATGGTATATGTGCAAACCGCCTCCTTCACGGCGAAAAGGCTCAAGAAGTTTAATGGCATCTATATTATTTTAAATTCTATTTTTTGAAAAGGCATACTAACAAAACAATATTAAAAAATAAACCGAATATTGCAATAATAATAAATTAGATAATTAATCGAAATTATTGACATTCTTGCTAATTCAAAAAAGCTTTTATTACTATTTAATATAATACTATTCATATTAAGTTAAAATAATGTTTATTCAATCCTGTTTGAAAAAACATTTGGAAGTCTAAAGATTAAAACTTTTTACTTGTAACATAAATTACCTAAGAATTGTCCTGTATATTTGTGCAGCAAAAAGATTTCTAAAAGCAAATAATATATTAAGGAATACAATATGCATTATAAAATATGATAATATTATGTATAGCATCTCCTTAAATTAAGGTTAAATTAATTTGACACTAAACCATTTTAGGACTCTGTAAAACATTTGATTCCTGAATAAGTAAAGACTATTTTTATATCAGCTTGATTATCTATCCCAAATAAATAAAGTAGTAAAATAATTTTTCAAAATATAGCAACTATTTTTGGGTGTATGTTAAATTAACATTTAGCATAGTACTTAGTGAGTTTCCCAAAAATAATCATAGAATATTTTGTCATAAGTATTACAATATGTGTAGTGTGTGATTATACAATTCATATAAATTCTTTTTTACATAATATGGTGCCAAAAATATAGAAAATTAAGAACAAATTATTCATTGAAATAATAGAAAAATATTTATAAAACTTATCATAAAGCTATTGCTGCGTTTAGCTAATAAGAAATCAAAGGATGTTTTTTAAGTGCTAAAATATTGCTTTACTGTTCAATAAGTAAAAAGTGGTATATAAAAAGGTAAAAATGTATTTGAGTACATAAAAAATAATTTAAATTAGATATAAAACTATTTATTGTCATGTTTAAGTCTGTAAATACATAGATACAATTGAATATAATATGATTTATTTCAAATAAAAACTTTTATACTTAAAAATAAATTTGTTTTATTGGAATTCTTGAAGTATCCAGGTTATAATAAAAAATACACATCACACTTTGATGGATTTGATAAGGCAAACAGTTAATAAAGAAATTATAGCTCCGCTGAATGTAATTAACATTAATGTTGATGTAGATTTATTGTGTGTACTTTTGGAGGTCTGAAACAAAATAAGCAATATTTTTTAAACACCAAAGTATGAAAAACAATATTCCATTTTGTTTTGTTGCAAGTTGTTTTTTAAGAAATGTTATTTTCAGGTCAATATCATTATGATTATAATAATTGCTAATATTATGATGAGGACAAATTCAAGTGACAAGAAGTGAAGATTTATGTACATATGAGGTAAAGACAAAGAAAAATACTTAGCAAAAAAATGAGACATTGGAGAGAATTATTCATTAAAATAATGATTAATAACAATAATATAAAGCAGAAATTGTCAATTAAAATAAAAATACAATAAAATAACAAACATAAATAAAATTTCGAAAGAAGGAAACACCCAGAACCATAACATTCAAATATGTACAGTGTACAGTGTTATATACATTTGTATGGTGAGTCAGGCATTCGCAAGATGTTCTCTAAGCCATATTCTAGCTACGGTCGTCAGGTCGTTTAGATCCTCCATCGAATCAGTGGGAAGGGCACAAAGTTATAATGTGGTCTATGGTTTGGATCAGATTGCCATCACATCTAAGGTCACTGATGTCGCCCCATTTGTAGCACTCAGTTGCACTTCTGGTGCAACCTGTCCTTATTCGGTTCAGTATTGCCTACTGTTTGGGCTCCAACTCAAAACTGGCAACTGTCTTTGATGGGTCCACGATGAGGTGCTTGTTTTTGATTTGCCCACTTCTCCATTCCTCAGCCCAGGCTTGTTCGATTGTAAAACCACTGTCCAAAGAGGTTTTCTCTATTTAAGTCTGGTAGCCTAAGAGTCAACTTCAGAAGGGAGATGTTAGTCTTTGTCCTTGCCCATTCTCTGACTGTAGATGCTTCCCTTCGGATGGTGGGAGGGGCTGTTTTCTGGTACTGGTAGCCTTTGACAATGTGTGGGTTTCAACACACCGGCTATAATTCTCATGGTGATATTGAGTTGATTGTCCACCCTCTTCGTATGAGCACTGCCACCCCATACAGGCGCACAGTATTCAGCAGTAGAATAAACAAGCGATAGTCCTGCTGTTCGTAATGTGTCAGTACATACACCCCATCCAGACCCCGCCAGTTTCTGATTGACATTATTTCTAATTTTTTGCACATAGTGAGTCGATTTGTTTTTTGATGCTAAGTGTTCGATCCAGTGTCATACCAAGGTACTTTGTATGCTCAGTCTGGCGGAGGAGGATGCCCTTAAAATGTACACTGATCTTAGATTTGGACTGCTAGTTATTCAGGGTGGAACATTGCCATTTCTATTTTAGTTGGGTTGGTCAGTCTCCAGTCTCTAAAGTAAGTTGATACCATTTGCAGGTCCCGCTCCAACACTTAGGCACCTGCATCCAGATTCCTACTTCCAGCCAAGAGCACAATGTTATTCACATATTGGAATATAGTTGATTTTGTCTTGGGTATGTTGTGCACATATAGGTTGTTAAGGACTTTAGTGTAGTTCATCTATTCCTTCAATTATACTCTATGTATCTGCATGATAACTTGAAGTTAAGTAAATGTAGAGTTTTGTCTTGGGTATGTTGTGCACATATAGGTTGTTAAGGACTTTAGTGTAGTTCATCTATTCCTCCAATTATACTCTATGTATCTGCATGATAACTTGGAGTTAAGTAAATGTAGAGTTTTGTCTTGGGTATGTTGTGCACATATAGGTTGTTAAGGACTTTAGTGTAGTTCATCTATTCCTCCAATTATACTCTATGTATCTGCATGATAACTTGGAGTTAAGTAAATGTAGAGTTTTGCAGCATGCTATCACTCTGGCTTCAAGAGTAGACCTGACACCACACAAAATCAAACTGATGATATGTCAACAAAAGCTGCTGAGAATTTTATTCCCTTTTGAAATCCAAGTTCTACACTGCTAGTCAGAGCAAGTACTCGTTCACAGCAATCCCATCTGGCTCATAATTCTGCTTGATCGATGGAAACTACTGTGTCTATTGAGGAAGCAATGCGTTGAAGAATGAGCCTTCCTAACACTATACAGTGGTGCAAGAATATGAAAAAAACAATGGATACAATAATATACAAATTAAGATTTTTTTTAAATAATATATTAGTACCTTTGGACTGTTCAATTTTAAGGAATCTTGCATTTCTAACATGTGATTTTCTATCTTTCCTATAACGTCCAACATAATATCAGTAGCATATAGCTTTGGAGTTATTAAAACATCTTCAATTTTACTATTCTTTTGAATTGATGATTTACAAAATACAAGAGATATTCTAATGAACTCAAGTTGTTTCTTTGTCTCTTGTGTAATATTTATTTTGTCGTTTTGGGTAAACTTTGGAATTCTGAAATTAAAAAATAAAACAAAACTTAATACAATAAGTTGCAAGCCTTGTAGGTGCCTGATTTTCCAGTTCTCCTATAATATACATATGTATATTCCAACTTCGTCTCTATTGAGACATAAAGTTTGTCAAAAAATAAACAATAATATTAAACTTTTATTATTGAATCATAAAAGACAAACACTGTCTGCCGACCACAATAGTTGTTACAACAGGTAAATAGACATAGTAATAACAAGAAAAAAGAAAAGATTAAAAGTAAGGACATAAATAGACATGCACTAACTTTTCTAGACCAGTTAAATCTTTATGAAAGTCTGAAATAATTTGTTGTCTTATATCTTGTGAATTAATTCCCATCAAAACTAAATCTTCATTTGTCAGTTCTTCCAAATCATACTTTCCAAAGTTGAAATTCCTATAAATAAAAGGAAAATATTAACACATCAGTGGATTATTTATTTAAAACAAAGTCAACATTAAAGTCAGAGGACTATCAAGGTTCCCTTTATAATATTTAGTTTATCAATATGCTACGTCAAGATGAATTTCAAAATATTACAGGATACTGTGTGAAATATATTTTTGTAAAGGTTTAAAAAAATAAGAAAAACTAGAGTAGGTATCAATATTATAAAATTACTTAAAAATAAGTATAAACACTGAATGGATCACCATTCAGTAGATGCTCTTTGAGAGCGAAACGCGTCAGTGATCAACATTTTAAATTAGTGGAATAAAGTTAAAAATTTGCGTTTTTACTTATTTTTTAAGTAATTTTATAATATTGATAATGGAATTCCATCACGTATTAGCAGTCGAAAAATTAGAAATAATTAGAGTAGGTATAGCAGCAACATTAATGTAGTAGAAATAACATCATCGAGACAAGTTAAGAAATAAGAAAATTATGTTAACACATAAGAAAAAAGGATGTTACTAAAAATTAGAAATAATTAGAGTAGGTATAGCAGCAACATTAATGTAGTAGAAATAACATCATCGAGACAAGTTAAGAAATAAGAAAATTATGTTAACACATAAGAAAAAAGGATGTTACTAAAAATTAGAAATAATTAGAGTAGGTATAGCAGCAACATTAATGTAGTAGAAATAACATCATCGAGACAAGTTAAGAAATAAGAAAATTATGTTAACACATAAGAAAAAAGGATGTTACTAAAAATTAGAAATAATTAGAGTAGGTATAGCAGCAACATTAATGTAGTAGAAATAACATCATCGAGACAAGTTAAGAAATAAGAAAATTATGTTAACACATAAGAAAAAAGGATGTTACTAAAAATTAGAAATAATTAGAGTAGGTATAGCAGCAACATTAATGTAGTAGAAATAACATCATCGAGACAAGTTAAGAAATAAGAAAATTATGTTAACACATAAGAAAAAAGGATGTTACTAAAAATTAGAAATAATTAGAGTAGGTATAGCAGCAACATTAATGTAGTAGAAATAACATCATCGAGACAAGTTAAGAAATAAGAAAATTATGTTAACACATAAGAAAAAAGGATGTTACTAAAAATTAGAAATAATTAGAGTAGGTATAGCAGCAACATTAATGTAGTAGAAATAACATCATCGAGACAAGTTAAGAAATAAGAAAATTATGTTAACACATAAGAAAAAAGGATGTTACTAAAAATTAGAAATAATTAGAGTAGGTATAGCAGCAACATTAATGTAGTAGAAATAACATCATCGAGACAAGTTAAGAAATAAGAAAATTATGTTAACACATAAGAAAAAAGGATGTTACTAAAAATTAGAAATAATTAGAGTAGGTATAGCAGCAACATTAATGTAGTAGAAATAACATCATCGAGACAAGTTAAGAAATAAGAAAATTATGTTAACACATAAGAAAAAAGGATGTTACTAAAAATTAGAAATAATTAGAGTAGGTATAGCAGCAACATTAATGTAGTAGAAATAACATCATCGAGACAAGTTAAGAAATAAGAAAATTATGTTAACACATAAGAAAAAAGGATGTTACTAAAAATTAGAAATAATTAGAGTAGGTATAGCAGCAACATTAATGTAGTAGAAATAACATCATCGAGACAAGTTAAGAAATAAGAAAATTATGTTAACACATAAGAAAAAAGGATGTTACTAAAAATTAGAAATAATTAGAGTAGGTATAGCAGCAACATTAATGTAGTAGAAATAACATCATCGAGACAAGTTAAGAAATAAGAAAATTATGTTAACACATAAGAAAAAAGGATGTTACTAAAAATTAGAAATAATTAGAGTAGGTATAGCAGCAACATTAATGTAGTAGAAATAACATCATCGAGACAAGTTAAGAAATAAGAAAATTATGTTAACACATAAGAAAAAAGGATGTTACTAAAAAACGAGTGGGTTGTGGCCAACATTAAACTCTCCACACCATAGTAAGCGTTAATTTTTTCTTCTTGAAATGTTGACAATCTCTAAATACATTTTTTTGAAGTACATATCTATTAGATTCTTAAACAAATATAAGATTCCCAGAGGACAAAAGTTTTCACAATAGACCATACACACAAAAACATTGTCATGCAACTCATATTATGTATTTTCTACATGATACCTGTTGAGAAATTTTAAGTAAAATTGCAACACTAGCAAGATGAGCATGTATGAGACAGTGTATCAATGTTGATGAGGCGATGTATGTGTCAAGATAGAAGAATGCGGTGTTCAATTCTCACTGCCTACCTTGAGAAGATAGAAGTGGAGAGTAAAAAATACACTTGTCTATAGAGACACACACAATATCAATATGAAGTTAATCACTCAATTTTCCCATACAGAAGCTATTTTATTTCTGTTATATACATTTTTCATACAAATATGAAATTTATTTCACATTGATATGGCAAACCATATCAATGTGAATTTTGACAATCCTTGAATGCATTTTTGATGTGTGTATTTTTGTTGTATCGAAATTTCGAAAAGTATATAAAAAACTTTTTTATATAATTTTCGAAAAAAAATTTCAGACCGTGAGAGCATTTTGAAAATTTGAACAGATGAAATAATAGAGAAGAAATTAACGGATATCTATGGGAAACTAATCAGTTCTAGGTCTATGCACTTTACACATATGATGTTCATATGAAGTAAATCGGACTTATAGTTTGGGCTGTAGAGGGAAAAAAAAAACCAAGTAAATGATGAAATCATAGAGACGAAATTAAAAGTTGTCTATGTAAAACTAATCAGCTCTAGGTCTATGCACTTTACACATATGATGTAAATATGAAGTCGATCGGACTTATAGTTTGGGCTGTAGAGAGGACACAAAAAGGATGATAACGTCGTACGCCATACATACAAACACACACGACGAAACTCAGTGTGCACTCTCTACATGATACCCGTTGAGAAATTGATGTAAAAAAATACACTTAAAATTATGAAATCATGACTCTCCACTATTCCTTAGTGTGGAGAGTAAAAAACAATGCAATATAATATACACTATTATGGTGCGCCAACGTTATATTGAACACGTATGTATGTTTCAACATATACTACTAGTGTTGATACTAGATAAATATAAAATTGGCGCACCATATGAATGCCGTTCAGAAAATAAGTTCATAAATGTATGGACTATAAATGTAATTAACCCGATTAAACAGCAGATGAGTAATATAGAAAAAAAATCTGAGAAATTTCATCCTTAATTTTTCGACTTCTTTTCGTATTTACTAGATTTTCTGGTAAATTTCGATATTGTTTCTGTGATACAGACAGGACTTGTTAAAAAAGAAAAATTGGAGAATTGTAGTTGGTCAACTAAAAATAATAATAACTATACATACTGAAATATAGGAATATAAAGCTGTGCATCTATGGAAGTCAAATACGAAGCGATAGCAAGTGAAAAACCATCAGAATTTGTATCCGTGCATGTACGGTACTTTTCTAAACTCATTTTAATATTATATTTAACAAAAATATTTTAAATAGACTTTCGTAAAATGCTTGCAAATCAGAACTTTTACTCAAAAAGCTAACTTTGGCACATTATTTTTATTTGCTTTTTGACTTTTGTCGCTATTCGGCTATTGACACACTTGACACTTCGTGACCATAGAAAAGAGTCAAAAGAGTTCGTGACTTCGTAGAGAATCGGTATTGTAAACAAATAAATTTCATCAATAAATAATGATCTTTAACTTGTCTTGTCAAGGCCCTCTGAATATAGACGTCTAGACAGGCAGAAATGTAGAAAGAAAAAAGTACACTTAAAAGCTGTATGAGTTTTTACAGCTATCACTATTGGCAATTAATCTCCTTACACGCATTTAAACACACTTTGTATACAATAAAACAGGATTCAAAAATAAATCCCCTAAAATTCTCCATTACTATGGAATAGTGGAGAGTCATGATTTCACAATTTTTGATGGTATTTTTTTTACATTAATTTCTCAATGGGTATCATGTAAAAAGTACATAGTTGGAGTTTTGTCGAGATATTTTTGTGTGTATGCCGTAATCTGTATGCCGTACACAAATATGAAAATTTGTGTCCTCTGTACAGACCAAACTAAAAAGCTGATGAACTTCATGTTGATACCATATGCACAGAATTTGAATTAAATCCAATTAGGTATACAAAAAACATCCTATACTTTGTTATCGCATATAACAAAGATCGTTGATAAAAGCGTTTAAAGGCCGGCTAGACAATATAGTACTTAAATATGTCGGGGACGAAATAAAATGTCGCGAGTATAAATAAAATAATGAGTAAATTGACAGAAATACACGCGTAATAATAATTACCGGTAAATAAAAATTGCTGTAAAATTAAGAAGAAAATTAATTAGAAAACCAGTGGTGACGGCCGCTGGAAAGAATTATTACATACATGAAATACACGTGGAACAGAAAAAAAACAGTGTTGAAAAGAAAAATCAAATACATGATATACACGTGTGATATTGATGACAATTCTGCTAAAAGAAATTACGAAACGAAACGTTCAGAGCAAAGAGAAACAAATTTAATAATAAATTAGAAAGATCTTACCAACCGCTGCTCTCGTAACGGGGCTGTAGAGGAAACACACTACATATCACTTTTTTTAGTTAAAAATAACTTAAAACTATCTTAAATACACCCCCGAAGAGTATTATGGATCTAAAACACACTTAGTCACTACTATGCGATTATTTAAGTTATTTTATTATTAATAGTTATTATTAATACCAAGGGGCCGCCCATACCTTATAATCTTTACAGTAAAAATGCAATCAAATTCCCTCATTTGTGAGTTTAGTCACAAGTTACAGTACTGACAACAATAAGTATAAAATAAGTACTTTTTTTTATCTAATGGCAATTTTTTTTAGTGGCAATATTGAAGTAAGCAAATGACCCTGAAGTTAGAGATGGGCTCAATTCAGACAAATATTATTTTAAAATTGAATATTTTTCAATTTACAAATATGATAAATGAACAAGCATAAATCTTTTTCAATTTACAATTATGATAAATGAACAACAATTTACAATTATGATAAAGCATATTATAATAAATGTCATTTTCTACAAAAATGTCTCATATATTTAACATTGATTATTAAATAATTAGGATCATTCATCTGCATATAAATAAAGTAGACCTCGTAAGATTGGTTTTGCACATGTTTGTGCACGGCTAAATTCATGTCAGTCTGCCTGTCCATGAATTCGTTTGAAACCTTACTATGTCAAAATCGGCAATTTTACAGTAGAGCAAAAAAATTCATCATTTATTGTTTGACACATTAATGTATGATAAGACAATGATTATTACATACTAAATTATAATTGATATTTTTTTCTGAAATTAATTAGATGTCATTTTGTCGTGTTTACAACTTGAAAGTTTACTAATTTAAATGTTTTTTTAAATACAAAAATTATTAGTATCATATCTTCATGATTTATATGATTAATTATTTTTGATTAATTTCTCCTGGCGGAAATCAGATGTTATGGTGGTCTTAGCAACTTTAAATGATTTACAGAAAAGGGGATATATATTAAAAAATGCATATTTTTTTAGATACCAAGCTTTATTAAAAAAATCCATCGGTTCTATATTTTTCAAATTAGTGACTTGTTTACATTTTCTCCATACTTTTTTTTGTAATGCCTTGATTTTCTTTTTTCGATTTTTATCAAGTATATGTGAACGAACAGCTCTCTCTTTAAACGTATTTTTCTTGGAGTGTCCTGCATAGAAATATCATTTTCAGGCAATGTTGGATTTGATGATGAACAACTAGGCACCGAAGGTTCAAGAAGGATGGGTGAAGTTATCTGAAAAAAAAAATCAATGTAAATTAAGAATGTCCGCAAGTGTATTTATAAAATTTAATAACGTATATCAAAATAATGATTCAATAAGTATATAGGTAAGGATATTTAAAAACTTGTAGGTATATAAAATTTACAAAAAAGTCCGAAACAGAACAAATAAGTAATATTTAATAAACACATAATATGATAAGTACTAAGTCAGAAAAAAAACTATCAACTTACTTCAGGACAAACAGTATCTAATTGAGAGAAAATTGAAGAGACAACATTATTCTTAATTTTTCTTTTATAACCACTTCGGTCAATTTCATCATCTCTGAAATGCTTTGAACAAATTGATACCGGCCGGTCAGTCGTCACGAGTGACGTGAGCGAGAGAAATCCGACGCCCCTATATGACGTGCGAGTATTTTCGGGTACCTACCCAAAATACCGCGGGAAGCACCATTCATTTTTGGGGAAATATTTTTTTTATTACTTGGGATATTTTTATTTATAAAATGGCAACATTTTTTTTGTCTTGTCAGCTGAGAGAAAAAAAGGCGCGCTGAGTTTTTGCCGCGTGTAAAAAGAATTTTAATTTTAAAAAAGAGGAACGATTCTTTTAACATCAATTTTATTTTTTTTTCAATAAGGAAAATTTTTTTAAAGTCTGGCCGAGCCGCCAGCAGTAGAAATTAATAAATAACTTCTCGTCTCAAGTCCGGTGCCCCAGAGCCGGCAATAATTTTTATTGTATTTTTTTCTACCCAACGAAAGTAAGAAACTCTAACTTGAGCCAAGCCTGGTGCAGCTGGCTGGGTTTTTCCTGAGACTGTTGCCTTGGCTGAACCGTAGAGGCCTTTGCGCGTTTCGGCGAGTCGCCTGCCAGGGTTTCGTCCGACGGATTCCCTCGGTCAGGTTGTGCCACCTAGGTGTTTCCATCGGCTCTAAGCCAACTATAAGTTTTAAATCTTCTTTGCATACGTTGGGCTGAACACGGACCTTCCCAGTGGCCGAGGACGTCCACCGACCCGTAGGTCAACGCAGACTACGCCTGGTGGGCTGTCGATCCACCATCATCGACAGGGGTCCAAGCTGGGAGACCACGTCCTCACGGTGAGTGGCCTTTAATGTTCTCTTACCTTGGTCCAGTTAGTATTAATAGTTTATCCGAGGGGAGTGACACCTTGAGACGACGCTTCACGTCGTCCCTAGCGCTCCACCTAAACTGCACACGTCTACGCTGAGTGCTGTTCGGAGCTGGTCAGCGGCCTTGCCATCTGAGTCTCCGGACAGCGTGAAGCGAAGGAGTGTCAGATTGTCTCCCAACAGAGGGGCCTTCCATCCAAACGAGAGAGTTTGGACGAACCAGCGACCCTGAGTGGAACTCTCAGAATGGGCAAATTATAAATAATTTTTATATTAAGTATTGTTACAAGTGGCAATGGAAAACCCATTGTATGCTGGACATTCATAATAGAGAATGTTATTTTAAATTCATTCTATTTGAAATACAAATGGGAAACAATTTATAGGTAAATAATGTTTTATTCTTGTTTTATTGTTATAAATATAGTGTTTTACAAATTGAGTATAAGGAAACAATTTTAAAGTGAATGATAAATAATAAAAGGTACGATTAGCGCTCAGTGCGTCTCAATAATGTGTTTTAACATAGGATATTGTATTATTAAAGGTTTAATATAGATACTAAATAGTAATCTTGAAGATTAACGGTTTAATATAGATACTAAATGGTTATCTTAAAGAGACAAATATAATGAATGTAACATATGTACGTAATAAAAGTAAAGCTATCTAGGCTATTGCGTACATGTCTAAGAGACTGATATCGAGTCAATGTTGAATGTCAGGTTAAAGAACCATAATGATTTATTAAAATTGAAGCCCATTTGCACTGCAAATGTTGGAGCTGTGAATATAAAATTCTTTGTAGAACGAGTCATGAATGATCGGTGGAATCGCCCATCAGTTGTGATACTCCGTGATTGTCGATTTTGGTTCGATATTGATCTCTTGTAGCTGGCTATTGCTGTCATGAGTGAATTTGGCCGTCACGTCAGTGTTGAAGTTGGTTTGAGATATATTTTGTGTAATTGGCCGTAGTTAGATGATTCAGAAGTTGTCCGTCACTGGCAAAGGCTGCTTCAGACACCCGACAAACGTTGCATTGCAGTTTGTTGTATAAAAAAAGCTCAAATTGAATAATGTTGTGCTGAGGCTGAATCAAGCTGATTTATATAGTTAGATTTTGACAGTGACAGCTACAAGCCATAGAGAAAATATTGTCTTCAAAATATTTTTTCTATGAATAATATATATGGCTATCAAAAATCATATCGAAAAAATATTTTTATCGTTCTGAACAAGATCGTTTATTAATCTAACTAAAGAAAAATATTATGATAATTAATGCAAATTCCATTATTTCAATATTGATATTCGTGTTTGGATTAATTATTACTTATTCATAATTGTTTTTTTATTATTGATATTCGAGTTTGGATTAATTATTACTTATTTATAATTATTTTTTTTTTATTATTGATATTCGTGTTTGGATTATTTGTTATATATTTATAGTTATTTCAAATAATCGATAATTGTGTTTTAAATTATAATTGCTTGTTCTTAATTATTTTAAGGATTTAATTTTTATTTATTGATTTAATTGTTGATTGTTATTTATAATAATTTTAAGAATTGATTTTATTTATTGCCATTTGTTTATTAATTGAATTAACAACTTTTATTTTAATTTTCAACACTCCAGTGTTTATTGATGATTATTTATTGTGTTTTTATCAACGCCGATTTTATTGAGTATATTTAATTGAATGATTTGATGTAATTAACTGTTTTGCGGTTATCCCTTACCGGTTCGAACTACCCCGTTCTGAGAGAATCGATTCAGGGCGCGTGGATTTTTT
Organism: Molanna angustata; assembly: GCA_963576475.1. NCBI lineage: Eukaryota > Metazoa > Arthropoda > Insecta > Trichoptera > Molannidae > Molanna > Molanna angustata. The sequence continues at coordinate 18,715,869 of OY754970.1, forward strand.
TTTTGGACCGGGGGGGGAGGATATTTTTGGGTCGCTTACGGGTCCGTCGCCAGTAAGGGGATCTCGCCGCCTTTTTGCTTCCGAAATGTTTGTTGCCGCGCGATCTCCTCCCGAGAGCGGCTCCCGCACCGTTTCCCCTCCGCCAGGCGGTTACGACCCACCACAGGAAACTGAGGACAAACGGCCCACCTACAAGGTCTACGTGCCGTCGAGCACAAAATTGGAGGAAACATTCTCGGGAGGCCTAGCCGAAGACCCGGAGAGTTTCTTGTCGGCCTGCGACCGTCATTTCTCACGAACCGAGGACAGCGAAACCCTGAAATGCCAGAAGGCAGTTCAACAACTGCGAGGACGGGCTCGCGTCTGGTGGTCACAGTACCAACAAGGCTTGTGGACGTGGCATCAGTTCAAAGGTCTCATAAGACGGAGCTTTGGGACCGAGTCTGTCCGCTCCGCCCTTCTAGCATATTTACATGCTGGTACGCAAGCAGAAGAGCAGAGCGTCCTGCTATATTTGACTCATAAGCAGGACATATTTCGTCGATTATTCCCGGGTGAGGAGATGGACGAAGGACTAGTCGAAAGAATCGTAGAATTAATGACCCCCCGGAACCGAGAGATCTTCGAAGTATGGGCCGCGGCAGGTGCGCCGTACGACCGGCTTTTGGGAAAGGCCGAGCGGATGGGCATGCGACCATTCGAGCTCACTCTAAACGACGGCGGGAGGCCCCAAATACCCGTATACGAAGAACCAGAGTCACGAAGATGGCAAGCCGCCGATGACCGTCATTCTTCGCCCAGGTACCGTGACCCCAGACCCGAAACACGACGTGGCCAGCAGGACCGCGCACAGGGACGTCGTGCGAACAACGCGCCGCCGCAATACGGTTATCAAGGCCGTACACAGGGTCGACGCGAGGACGACCGACGACCGCAGCAATACGATCGCCAAGAGCGCGTACGTGGTCGCCACGAGGATGAAGTGCAGTCGCGGTCGTGGCGTACCCCGAATCACCCTGAGCAACCTCGTGGATAACCAAGGACCCGTCCTCTGAGAGACTGCCGGTTCTGTGGGAATTCGCACGCCGTTGGGCAGTGCCCAGTATTGAAGAGATTGGAGGAAGAAACGGCGCGTGCAAAAAACGTGCAGTCCCCGGCCGGAGAGCGACAGCCCCCAACCGACCGGAGACATTAGGAGTGGATCGAGAAGTCGATCGTTCTGGGGGCGTCACTGTTTTAGACCCGACTCTGGCCGCGGGCAGGAGAAATCAGTTCGATAGCGCCCCGTCATCTAAATCGAGTGAGGCGGAATGTCATCTGGTCACTCGACAGGCGAATCTTCCCCGGATACGCATTGAACTGGGAGATCAGCAGTGCAAAGCACTTATTGATACCGCGGCTTCCCACAACTTAATTAGGAGTGCTTTGGTTCCCCCCGAAGCTGATGTCTCCGTGACCGAACTCCCGTCGCTGGGACTTGCCCACTTTAGCATGACCATGAAGGTGCAAGGGGAGGTGACCTTGGAGTGGTCGACCAGAGATTTGCGAACCGTGTCAAGTTTTCTTGTCGTGGACGGCTTACGCGAGGAGGTCATTCTCGGTCAGCCATGGCTCACCGAGGAAGAGGCCTGCGTGGACTTTTGTAGAAAATGCGTAAACTTCGGAAAGAGGGAGCGGACAAGCGTCCACCTGATCCCCGAGCAACCGTGTCCAACTCCGAATTCCGCAACATTGCCATCTCGCGACGATATCCCCGCTCTTCATCGGGACAAGATTCAGAAGGTCTTGGAGGATCTTCATGAAGTTTTCCTCCCATTCAGCGGCCCTGCTAGAGTGCCCGAGCTCAAAATACGTTTAACCGATGCCCGTCCGATAAGCGTTCGCCCTCACCGACTCTCTGACGAGAAAAAGCGAGAACTCTACGTCCAGTTGGAAGGGATGCTCGCTGATGGCGTTATCGAGACCAGTCAGTCGCCGTATAACTTTCCCGTAGTGATGGCTGCACGGAAGGGAAAGGATGGCCGGCGGTTCTGCGTGGATTACAGGCGTCTAAACGCAGTGACGGTGCCCGAAGCCTCTCCTCTGCCAGTCATAAGTGACACGCTCAAGGACTTGAGCGGAGCGAAGATATTTACAACATTCGATTTAAAGAAGGGATATTGGCAGGTCCCGATAGCTCCTGAATCTCGACCGCTGACGGCTTTTACGACGCCGGACGGTGCCCGCTACCAGTTTCGGGTGATGCCTTTTGGCTTGGCTGGTGCGCCCTCCAGTTTCCAGAGGACGATGATGCAAGTGCTAGCAGGATTCGTTCGCGAATTCTGCATGGTCTACTTGGATGACATTATCGTTTTCTCGGGGACGTGGGAGGAGCACTGCCGTCACCTGCAGTTGGTGCTGGAGCGTCTGGCGCTGTATGGCCTGCGCTGCGCCCCCGAGAAGTGCATTGTTGGAGCGAGTTCCCTCCAGTATTTGGGACACGTGGTTACTGCCACTGGTACTCGTCCCCAAGAAGTACACGAACGCGCTATTCAAGAAGCACCCGAACCTACAAGCCGCAAGGGAGTACGAAGTTTCCTGGGAACTTGTAACTGGCTCCGGGAATACGTGCCACGCTTTGCGGAACTGGCTGCGCCTTTGACGGACTTGCTTCGGCTGAAGAAGCCCTTCAAATGGACAAAGCAAGCATCAGCAGCGATGAAGGCTATTAAGCAGGCCATGAGTCAGCCACTCCAGCTGACCCGTCCAGACTTTGGCCGAAAATTTTGCCTACAGACGGACGCCAGTAAGCTGGGAGTCGCGGCCGTACTGTTTCATCCAAGGGAGGATGGAACACGAGACGTTATCTCCTACGCAAGCTCGCGATTCAATCCCGCTGAGCAGAAATACCACTCAAACGAGCAGGAGGCTATAGCGGCCGTCTGGGCGTTAAAGAGATACCGCTCATTCTTGGAGGGCCACCATTTCACCCTGTATACGGACAATCGTGCCCTAACCTGGCTGAATGTGGGAAAGGACAGTAGGGCGACGCTGATGAGGTGGGCTTTACTACTCCAGGAATTTACTTTTGATGTAGTGCATTGCCCAGGGGCGGAGAATCAGCTTCCTGATTCTCTGTCGAGGCATCCGATGGATGTCCCGCTAGGCGACTTATCGGGCGAGGAGGATCGCATGATGTACCCCTGCGTCGGGCCGAGTCATCACTCTGTCGACCGCCAAGCCGCGGTTATGTGTATTGGGTCCAGGGACTCTACCACATCGTCATTAGGTTCTGAAATCTTGCCCGATGTGTCCGGGGAAGCCTCTTTTGCGCTCGCCGTCAGAGCGGCGCAACAAACGGACGAGGTTATACGATTGCTCGTCCAACGATGGGAACGTTTGCACGAAGCGCAAGCTGAAGCAACGAGGCCAAGCGATCGACGGTTCATAAGGAACCATGAGGTGCGAGATGGGCTCCTTTGGAGGGTATCACTAAACCGGCCACCCTGTTTGGTGGTGCCTTCTTCATTTATCCCGCGAGTACTGGCAGAGTATCATGATTCTGACCTTGCCGGTCACCCAGGGGCGGAGGAAACCGGAAGAGCAATAAGAGAGTTGTTCTTCTGGGCACACTTGCAGAAAGACGTGCGCGATCACGTCCGAGCGTGCATGGTGTGTGCCACAACAAAGGCGGGGCCCAACCGCCAGCGAGCGCCGCAGGGAGGAATCAGACCAACGGAGCCGTTCAGCCTGATAGCTGCCGATATCCCAGGACGGACCGAGGAAAAAGGTTTATTTTCGTAGTGACTGACCTGTACACCCGATGGGTAGAAGCCTTCCCTATAAAAACAAGTCGGGCCTCAATTTTAGTCCAATTACTCGAGAGGGAAGTTTACCCTCGCTTTGGGTATCCTAAGGCGGTCCTCACCGATAATGGGCCACAATTCGGTCATCGACTGTGGACAGATGCGATTGCTCGATGGCAGTGCCAGCACTGGACCACGGCTATTTACCACGCGAGGGCAAACCCCACTGAACGTAGGAACCAGGAGCTTAAAAAGGGTCTCCGGGTTGCCCTCCAACGCTACCCCCATCGCACATGGGACCAGCACTTGTCTACCGTTCTAGTAGGTCTAAGAGGTAGACGAAATGAAGCCACGAGCGTCACGCCAAGCCAAGCGCTCTTTGGCTACTCTCTGGCCAGACCCGGAGAGTGGCAGCTGAAGGAGCCGGATGATGCCCCGCCCTCAGATGCCGCGGCTCGAGAGAGAGTCGCCATGGACGAAGATATAAGGGCTCACCAGCAGGAGTACCAAGAGAGGTATATGGGGCCCACGGAGCCGCGCCCCGTTTTTCTGCCGGGACAGAAGGTCCTTATCAGGGAACATCCTAGAACGAATGCCTCCGGAGACAGGCATCCCGGTTTCGCCCCTAAGTGGGGTGGACCATGCACGGTCCTCATGGCTGTCGGCCGGGGGAACGTCTACTGGGTAGAACGGAGTGGCAGGCCTGTGAAGGTGCACGCTGACGACATGAAAGCGGCGCCGGCGTCAGGGGGTCGCCAGACCTGAACATCATGTGGAACGCCTCGCGGAGCGAGGACCGTCACCGATTGTTCACCGAAGAGAGACGGATGAGTCCTCCTCCGAGAACTCCGACCTCGAAACTCCGGACGTCCTAGTGGATTCGGATGACCCACTGGCGGAGACGAGCCACATTCCCGCATTGACTTCTCGGCACTCGGCCTCGACCTCCGGACTTGACCGCCCGCGCAGGGTTTCGCGTTTGCCTAGCCGCTTTCGGGAGGATTGAGCACGTATCGGGACGATGGGTTTCTCTCGAATTGGAGGTGGCGATTGATACCGGCCGGTCAGTCGTCACGAGTGACGTGAGCGAGAGAAATCCGACGCCCCTATATGACGTGCGAGTATTTTCGGGTACCTACCCAAAATACCGCGGGAAGCACCATTCATTTTTGGGGAAATATTTTTTTTATTACTTGGGATATTTTTATTTATAAAATGGCAACATTTTTTTTGTCTTGTCAGCTGAGAGAAAAAAAGGCGCGCTGAGTTTTTGCCGCGTGTAAAAAGAATTTTAATTTTAAAAAAGAGGAACGATTCTTTTAACATCAATTTTATTTTTTTTTCAATAAGGAAAATTTTTTTAAAGTCTGGCCGAGCCGCCAGCAGTAGAAATTAATAAATAACTTCTCGTCTCAAGTCCGGTGCCCCAGAGCCGGCAATAATTTTTATTGTATTTTTTTCTACCCAACGAAAGTAAGAAACTCTAACTTGAGCCAAGCCTGGTGCAGCTGGCTGGGTTTTTCCTGAGACTGTTGCCTTGGCTGAACCGTAGAGGCCTTTGCGCGTTTCGGCGAGTCGCCTGCCAGGGTTTTGTCCGACGGATTCCCTCGGTCAGGTTGTGCCACCTAGGTGTTTCCATCGGCTCTAAGCCAACTATAAGTTTTAAATCTTCTTTGCATACGTTGGGCTGAACACGGACCTTCCCAGTGGCCGAGGACGTCCACCGACCCGTAGGTCAACGCAGACTACGCCTGGTGGGCTGTCGATCCACCATCATCGACAGGGGTCCAAGCTGGGAGACCACGTCCTCACGGTGAGTGGCCTTTAATGTTCTCTTACCTTGGTCCAGTTAGTATTAATAGTTTATCCGAGGGGAGTGACACCTTGAGACGACGCTTCACGTCGTCCCTAGCGCTCCACCTAAACTGCACACGTCTACGCTGAGTGCTGTTCGGAGCTGGTCAGCGGCCTTGCCATCTGAGTCTCCGGACAGCGTGAAGCGAAGGAGTGTCAAAATGACTGTGCTTGAAGATGGTTGCCAATTTGGAGGACGATTGACAGCGGCAATCCACAAAGCTCTAAGAGCTGGATTTTTTGGAAATCTGTAAAAAATACACATGTTTTTCACGTCCATTTACATAAATAAACTAAAAACATTATAAATATAAATATAAAATAAAAACAATAACAATATTGTGTAATACTTAAAGATGTCAGATAAAATAAAATTAATAAATAAAGTGCGCATAAGATTATTTTAATAATATGAAATCCCGTTTCACAAGAAATATAAAATAATAACGCCAGTAACTTGTAGGTATTCATTTTGTCAGTGCCAACATATTCTAAATTGTCTATTTTTCATAATTTAATTGTACTATGTTGCACTATTGTATTGTTGTTATTTTTGTATGTTAATGTGGATTTAAATAAATAAACAAATAAAATTTTGAATTTGCAGAAAAATTATTAGAAAATAAATATTGAAAATAAATTCATGTCCAATGCCCAACTCTACGGTCGAATGAAATATGGCGGCTAATATCGCAGCGGATATATGTGATGTGATTGACATGCTCAATTATCTTAAATCATTAATAAAATATTTGGTGACAATATAAAAACATTACAAATATGTGACAAAATGATTGAAAAAGCATTAACAGTGAATACAAATTATGTTTTTTCTCAAATTGTGCCCGAAACATATTACAATATAATGGCGGATTACGGTCTTATCCACAATTTACAAAACCAATGAAATAAAAAAAAGTAAAATTTTAAGAAACTTACAAATAATTATATCGTTCTTAATATTAAATCATTAAGAAGGAATCATTCAAAAAAATAACTATACAATTATAATTTAACCATGGCCAGTTGGACACGCAATATTACGTTAAATATAGTAGGTTAGTTTCAATACTTACGAGTGAAAAGATATACCGTGTCCTTTATTCCTACATTTCACCACACAAGACCTTTTCGACATTTTCTTTGCAATAATTAGTTAAGAAAAAAGAGATAAAACGATTTTTGGAAGCAATAATATTTTTAGGTTAAAAAACGAGATGTTTACGAAATATTTTGCGTTGCAAACAATAAGAATGAAGTTCGCGCTAGTTTGCTCGGATAACATATTTTGTTGTCAATACTGTAACTTGTGACTAAACTCCAAAATGAGGGAATTTGATTGCATTTTTAATGTACTGAAGGCGCCTCCATCCTATTATACCCCCATGATTAATACTAACTTAAAACTATTTTAAATTCACCCCTGAAGAGTATATGGATCTGAAACACACTTAGTCACTTCCATGCAAATATGTAAGTTAAGATAAAACCAAAATGAAACCACTCACATAAATCACAGTCTATTATAGTTTCGAATGGACTACATTTTTGTAAACAGTATCAATAAATTAAAAATAATAATATTACATACCAAGTGCATTTAATGTGTGAAAAGCGATTTATCGCCAATAATGATAGCTATCAAACTCTAAACAACTTATGCGGCGGTCATTATTTTTTCTCCTACCTTTCGACCAGTTAAAGGAAAACGAACAAATTCAAGGGGGATTGACCATAGTAACTCCCGCTTAAAATTCTTTGACTTTTTTTGAAGCTAAATTATCTCAAGAAAAAGAAGATATTTTACAATATATCTCTTTTCTGTGGATTTTACTCACAGAAATTTTACCTTTTCTATGAATTTTACTTTAGATCTTTAAATGTGACAGCATTTTTGAGCCATCGTTTTTCAGTTAAAAAATGATAAAAACGATTTTTGTCAATAGCCATATTGGTAAGCAAATGTTATTTAACTTAAGTAATTTATTTTTACAATTATTGCTAGGTATGAATTGTTTTCCATTGGTTGTTGACATAACCTATTATGTCTACCGGTAATTTGAATTTTTGCAATTGCTACTTTAACATTTTTACGTTATTTAAATAAGTATACATTATGAAATATTTTTTGTTTGATTCGTGTATTTGATAAACAGTTAAAAAATTGTTTCCATTTCTGTACCGTTTTTTTAGGTCCAATTTAATCCTCTAAAACAGTTCTATTAGAAGTCATATTTACTCCTCCAAGATTAGAAGACATTTTTCAAAATGAGTGCTGTCGAGCGAAGTGGTGCTCAGTTAGACAATACTAATTTACAAATGGAGTTCTTGGAGTTAGCTGGTCGTTCTCTTGATATGAGAATCATCTCTGATAATTCCACATTCTCATTTGTTGAGGTATGACTATTATTGTGTAAAATATTTAATAAAAATTCTGTATAGTATCTTTCTTCTTCATTAGTTGTCTGTATCGTCAGTACTGTAATTTGTGACTTAATTCTTATGATGAATAAAATACTAAAACACTTCATCAGTGAATCTTCATGTATAGGCGTTTACATCATATTTATTCCTTCAATTAAGATTGTAATTCTAATGATTTAAATAAGTCTCAATCGAAAATTTGCCAATGAAATGTTATAATTTGTCTATCTAGGTGGGAACATTGATAAATTAAGGGGACATTCCCACAGTTAAACCGTTAAAGATAACAAATCCTACCAATTTGTTCTGAAAGTTTATTTTTTTTAATTTATTGTTTAATATTGGTTTGAGAGTTGTCTGATTTTTTTTTATATAGTAAATATGTCCTTGTAACAAGTACATATGTACCCTCATACATTTCCTAAATTAAGTGTAAATTTTTGTGCTATAGATGAAAGAAATCGGTAATCGGAATTATCTACTACAATTTGATTCCACTCTTTATTTATCTGCCAGTTGAGAAATTTGTGACCAAAATAAGTAAGCCATTTATTCCCATCAAACCATGGTTTTCCAAAGTCCGTTGTAGCAGACATGAATCTTCTGTCATATGCCGATTGAGATTCGGACACTGTTGTTCCCCTTCTCTAGCAAGGTTGGGTATTAAGAACTCATCTCTTTGTCAATGTGGCCAAGAAGAAGGCAGCTTGGATCACATATTTTTCAATTGCCCTACATCTAAGTTACCAATATCTTTAACACTTGATTAAATTTAAAATATTTCCTCCTCATAATGTCGCCTCCTTACTCAGCCTTAATTAATTTCAAGTCTTAATGTTCTTACAAAATTTATCAGACAGAATAACATCAATTTGTGATTTAATTTAAAAACAAAATTTTTTTTCCAACTTATTCTAATTTAAGTATTTATTATTATCATTTTTTTGTATTCCACATACTTTAATTTTTTTTATTTATTTTAATGTAAACTTGACTCTGGCCAATGTTCCTCCATTTGAAGATAAAAGAGCCAAATAAGTAATAATAATAAACAAGTAAGCCTGCCTGTGTGCTTTTTTTTTGTATATTATGTACAAAAAGTTAAATAAATAATAAAATAATAACTAATTTGACAATATTAAAAAAATACATTGCATCCTTACAATTTAATTTAATACAACGGCAGATAATTCTCAGTATAACTCCATGATGACTTGGAAAGATTTCTGTTTTTAAGTTTCAGCTTTCATTTAAAGAAACAGTTTCTCATAATCATCATGACTCGATGTATTATGTTTCAGATGGCTGGAGTAGGTACCCTCAATACTCCAACAGTAAGTGGCCTGAATGATTTTGATTATCAGAATATATCTGGTATATCTTCAGGCACACATCCCTTATCACAATTGAAGACTATCGGTAAAGTGCCACTTCCTCCAGAAGTCATGGAACATTTTGGACGTATCCTTTATACTAAATATATTATAATTTATACAATTGTAAATTTTTCAGGAATGCATAAGTTTTTGTACCTCAAGACAAATTAGAGTATTTGAAAAATATTTTTTTAGCATATCCTCAGCATGATTGACAATTTATTTAGGTATTCATCTTTAATAACATATTTAGCTAATTTTATGAATTGAATGAAGATGGAAATGTACCTACTGTTTTATCACTATTAAAAAAAAGTTAAATTAATGTTAAGCACCCTTAGGTAAGCTCTCAACGAAAAATGTCACTGTATACATTATCCAATGCTAACAGGTAACAAATATGTACATATTTTGCTGTTTTGTTTTTTTTTTCTTAACAAATAATGTCAGATTTGGAATGTCAATACACATTGGGTCTCTTCCCTGAAATAAATCGTGCTTGGTTGACAATTGATAGTGACATTTATGTTTGGGCATACGAACATGGAACCGACGTGGCATACTTTGATGGCCTTGGTGAAGCAATTGTCAGTGTTGGCTTAATAAAACCAAAGCCTGGTGTATTCCAAAGCTTTGTTAAATATCTTCTGATATTGACAACAACTGTGGAAATTGTTGTTTTAGGTGAGTTTAGATCATTATATTTATAATCTTTATTGTTTCAATTGTGACATCCATATCTTGTATTTTTGACAGCAATCGAATGATGCAGTCAAAAAATGAATATATCATAATTTATAGATAGACAATTATTATATTAAAATTAAATTGAATATTTTTAAAAGTTGCATATGTGGTTTTTTTTCATTTTCTCAATAAAAGGCATAATTGGTGAATGTTGCGCAAGCGCATAAAGTGATCATGTAATTATACATACTATTGCCATCGACAGTTGGATCTCATGTGTTAAATTGTAAGTGCCTTGAATTCCTGGTTCTCCTATAATATTCCAACTTCGTCTCTATTGAGATGCTTTAAATTTGTCAATTAATATTAAAATTAACCAACCAATGTACAGCATTTACGTATAGTTGTATATTTTGGTGAAGCTGGGAGAAACTTTGATATTTAAATCACTGAGTTTGATTCTGGGGGATAAGTCCGGTCAAATGGTGGAGTCAAAACCCTAATGATAACCCATATCGTGGATATAATTATCTTATGGAGTCCTATGATATCTTAAAATATTATAGAACTCCATGTGATAATTATATCCATGATATGGGTTAACATGAGGGTTTTGATTCCGCCGTTTTACCGGACTTGCCCCCCTGGTTTTTTAAAATTTATAACACTTTTTTTATACTCAACTTTTTTTTAACTATCATTTTGATTTTATTATGATGAAATATTTGTGAATTTTTTAAAGGGGTCATGTTTTCAAATACACAATCAAACGGACCTCTCGGAGACCTAGATGAAATGCATCTTGTACCAGAGCCAGTGTTTGTTTTACCTACTGATGGTGTTTCTATGAATGTCATACAATCTACCAATGCTGGAAGAATATTCATGGGTGGTAAAGATGGATGCCTTTATGAAATTACTTATCAGGTATTTGTTTGATGAATAATAGACGGGATTACACTAAGAAAGAATCACTGAAATTATGATTTTAGAAATAAAATAGATAGATTTAAAAATATATATATTTATTTTCATTTTAAAAGAGTGAATAATTATACAAAATACGGCAATCCACCATTTTATGTCAAACATCAATCACATTGAGCTCTTATGAGTGACATCTTGTCTGTTACCAACTTTAGGTTGGAGATAATGCTTCCAGGTTAGGGATGGGGGATTCTTTCTGAAAAAAAAATTCTTAATGGACTCGGAGCCTGAATAATGATTCACATAAAATCATTTTTTAAAGATTGATTTCACAGTAATCGAAGTTTGTAAGCTTTTATTTATATGAAAAACAAGCTACAAACCCAAATAATATTTTTTTAGTTTTTAACTTTATTAAAAATATTTTATCTTTAAACACATTAATTTTATCTTTCTCAGTTTCCTTGTTTTTCACGATCCCGGGACAGTAAAAACAAAAATTCCCGGGTTGTCTCGAAAATTGAGAATCTACAAAAAGTGCATTGAAAAGAGTTATTTATGTGGAGCTGACTGTTCCATGGGACACAAAAAAACCACCAATACAAGCTAAAAAAGTACAAGGAACTGGTAGATAAATCAGTTCAAAATGACTTTAACACAAATATATGAAGACTGGACGGAAAGAACATGCGTAGTCAATAATTTATGATTTCGAGAAAAACGATTTTTTCGTTTCAAAACCGTTTTAAACATATTTCATCATTAAAATATGTTTGATATTGCGCATGTGCTTTAAGGTTAATTATTTTTTTGTCGTTTAATGAATATATATTTTATATTCATTAATAAAGCGCAACGTAATATACATTTTATTAACATCATGCCGCATTAGAGACGGAAAAAACAATACAAGTCTATCTAGTGACGGAAAGAACATGCTAAGTCATTTCACTTTTTAAATAATATGCATTAATAATGTGTATTGTTCATTACTTTATTTCACATTTGTATCATGTTTTTATTGTAGAAATGATGTATTAAATACCTACTCATATTTATTAACAAATTTATTTCAAAAATATGAAATAAAACGGAAATTATGAAAATAAAAATTTCACATATTATATTATTAAAAGTGTGGTAGTTTAGAAAAAATAATTTCTAGCGTCATCACTATGAAAATTGCCCATTACTATCTTTAAATTTTTCTCTTTTGAGGTCTGAAAAGAAAAAAATGTATTTGATGATTTTCGCCCTTATAAGTTTTTGAAACATTGAAATCGTTTGCAATGACAATCGTCCCCATTTCGTTAACCTCCCATATACAATTTCCTTCTTTGTTCCTGGTTTAATATTCGCAACATTTTCACTATCATTCTCATCCATTTTAATCAAAATTATTTTGAAACATGTCTTTACTCAATAGACAACAACGTTAAACTAGTGCCGCGCTGTACCGTCTGTACTCTATGCCTTGCGCGGATTTAGGTGACTGAGCATGTTTCTTCCGACAACGCACGGACACATAACATTTCTTTCGAAAATTTTACTGACAAAGCATGTTTTTTCCGCATCACCGAAATCTTTTAGACTGATTTACCACTGACTGATAAGGTTTATTGATTTATTTTAATGACACAGCACTGCATATGACCAAAACCTACAAATTGGCATACTTAACTCAATTTCATAAAAATACTGACTACGCATGTTCTTTCCGTCCAGTCTTCATATATGCTGTAGAGGCGAGATGCCTGCCCGCAAAGTCTTTATATTCCTACTTTAAGGACCTAGGTCTCCCTTGGGGTAAAATAAAAGAACTTCTGGATAGGGTGTCAAAAGCAACATTTTCCACGTCCTATTGGATTTGGTTGAGCAGGGGAGTAAAGTATTAGTAGAAGTTTGGTGGGTGTGTGGTGAGCGTGACTCGAGTCATAAAGGGGCCCCTTAAACTCACATACATGGTTGTAAGTTCCGTGTGGCTCAAATTGCCTTCTATCTTTTGTATCTTATTTACCTCTATAAAAGGCACTGTCGACGGCCAAATTCCGTACGGAAGAACAATAAAAAACAAACATATTTTTTAATCGCTTAAAACATACAAGAAATTCTATGAAATGGTTTGCTTATTATTTAGGAGGTACTTTATTAAGAATGGCTTGACTTTTGTTAGTGTTTAGAAATGCCAATGGCATTATGTGTAAAAGTAATAGATCTTATTGAAACAAAAAAATCAATTGAAATTGATTCTATGGATCTATCCTTTGTTTAACACCGATTGAGTTTTTGATTAATCCATCTCAGTTCGTCATCACTATTTAATATGAAATACAAGTCATTAACCCAATGTATTGATTTTTTTTTATTTTTAATTTCATTAAGAATGTGGACCTCTGCCACATATACATCTAAAATAATTATAAAATTTTATAAAAACAATTTAAAATTATTTCTAAAATTAAAATAAATAACTTATATGACAAGATGAAAGTAACTTAGTGAATATTACTATTTACTTTTTAGGCTCAATCGGGGTGGTTTGGGAAACACTGCAAGAAAGTCAACCATTCCACCGGAACACTTTCATTCCTAGTTCCATCATTCCTGAATGTGGCCCTGTATGAAGATGATCCAATAATCAGAATAGAGGTTGATAATACACGTCATATCCTTTATACGCTGAGCGAGAAAGGTTCAATAGAAGTATATGATCTTGGCAGTGATGGGAATTCAATTAAAAAGATTGTAAAATTGTCACAATCTAAGATTGTGCATTTAGCCACAGACATTGTCAAGTGAGTATCATTGTAATCTTGTCAAAAAGTTTTATATTCCTTTGATACATATTTGTATAGAATTGTGTTGTAGGTAGTTATTTTTGAAATCTTGTTTTGTTTATATTCATTTATATTCTAACGTCGCTTAGTTTCGAGAAAGATTTATTCAATAGTCCAATCTATATTTAATTATCAAATAGTTTTCTTTATTATTGGAAATATGTTTGTACCTACATACTGTTTTATGTGTATAGACTAATAATTCTAATTGTGTTTTCAGAACATTGGAAGGTGCCAATTTTAGGCCAATAGTTGCGATTTCCCCTATCGAGGAGCGCGAATCGCGTTATCTGAATTTAGTAGCAATAACACAATCAGGAATGAGATTGTATTTTTCTACAGGATGTGTTCAGTAAGTAAATTAAAAATATTATATTACATATAACATTATCAGTATAATATCTTCTGAAGATATTAAGGAAAATCTTTGGCCCCACTGACGATGGAGGGGTCTGGAGAATACGGTATAATCATGAGCTAGAGGCAATGTACAATGAAGCAAATATAGTCCAATTTATTAAAAGTCAGCGCCTACGTTGGCTTGGACATGTTTGCCGGATGGATGATGACCGTATTCCTAAAAAGGCATTAGACACCTGTCCCAGTAGAAGAAGTAGAGGCTGACCTAGGATGGGATGGCTGGACGACGTGCTGTGCGATATAAGAGAAATGGAACTAGTAAATTGGAGAAGACTGGCAGTCGATAGGGAGATATGGAGACGATTTCTGAAGGAGGCCAGGGTCCGTAGCGGGCTGTAGCGCCGTTACGGACCCTGATGATAATGACAATGATTATCAGTATAAAAATAGCAATAACAGTGATATTAGTAATAAGTTTTGCTAAAATATTATTTATATACAGGACACAAATCCATATTTTAATTATCTGTCTATTTTTCATTTGATTATTAATTTACAATACCTTTTAAACATAATATTATTCTACAGAATGTCTCCAAATGGAGCAGTGAGTCAAAGGCCTTGGTGTTTTGTATTACTTCATGTACGTCTTCCACCTGGCTTCGCTGCAAATGCTCCAATGATTAGACCAAAACAAGTTCACACTGCAACATATAACAATGGTATTGTATAATCATTATTTTGCATTATGCTATCAAAATTTACTCATAAGATATATAGGTATTTCTTGTTAATAAAAGTAATTCAAATTTATATAGTTCCATTTTATGATAAGATCATTCCAAGGGTGCTCTAGCTTATTGTTGGCTTTTAACCTAATAGATAAGCAAATTGGTCTCTTCTTGGTCATCGGAACATGGTCTTCAAATCCAAATATAATTGATAGTCCTCGTCTGCTATCCTCTGTAAGGAATTTGTAACACCCACTTCTGTATATCAATAACCAATGCATTCCTACCAGCCCCCCTAGACTTCACT
Source organism: Molanna angustata (assembly GCA_963576475.1). NCBI lineage: Eukaryota > Metazoa > Arthropoda > Insecta > Trichoptera > Molannidae > Molanna > Molanna angustata. Next base: position 18,731,157 of record OY754970.1, read on the forward strand.
CTATATTATGTTTTATGTGTATTCCTATGTCATGGCAAAAGTCGCACGAAAGCAGAATAAATGCTGTTGAAATGAGATCGCTAAGAAGAATCTGCAATAGAACGATGTATGACAGGGTAAGAAATGAGAACATAAGGAAAGAATGTAAGATGAAGAAAGATATCATTAATAGAATGAAAGTGAACACACTGAGATGGTTTGGCCACATGGGTAGAATGAATGAGGAACGCCTGACGAAGAAAATATACAATGCGGATAGGATTGGATGAGAGGCCGGGGCCGCCCACGAAAGGGATGGCACGACCATGTGAATGATATTTTGAAAGACGGAAATGTTAGAAGCGTGAACAACAGACGAACATGTATAAGACGATGTATGAATGTTGTCGAGGCGATGAATGTATGTCAAGATAGAAGTAAGTGGCGTTCGGTTCTCTCTGCCTACCCCGTAAGGGACATGGCGTGATGGTATGTATGTATTCCTATGTTCTGTTGGTGTTTCTTTTAATAAATAAAAAAAGAAATTTTAAAGCTTTTTTACATAATATTGCTGATAATTTCCTTACAGTTTACTTTACATAAGTGGTTTGTTCCTCTGTTCACCTAATAATCTGTTGATGTCTCATTTCCATCATTCCAAATTATGATTCAATGTTTTTTGACAATTTAATCAATAATTTATGTTTCACATCTTTAGGTACAGCATTGATGATATCAACTGCTTCAGCTGACAACGAGTTGCTGTGGTGTCTGAGTGGGGCTCTAGGAGGCCCTGGAGGAGCTGCCCCTCGAGAGGGTGCTGCTTTGTTACCCCTGGATGGACAGTGCTGGGCCCTAAAGCGAGCTTCACCTCCACCAACGATCCTTTCACCCGCTCTTCAGCGTTCAAGTTAGTAAAGGCTATTATTTTACATATATTTACTATTTTCACTAACACCAAACATTTATAAATTCCTTTGTTTTTTATTTTTTGTATTGTTTCTCAGACATTAAAAATTACTATGTCAAAATTAATTTAACAACACACCCAATTACAAACTGCCACATTCTGGAGACTAGCGATGTATATCGCTTCACAGAACCAGACTGAAATCACAATCAAACACAGTTTTCGCTCAAGAGTCAGATATCTAATTGAATCACAAAGTCTGACTTTATTCATGTATAAAATAAAAAAAACATGAAAAAATACACCATTATTATAAAAACTGTAATCTTTTAATAGCTGTTCTAGTACAATACATAAAAATCGAGATAGAATATTTGTCATAGATCCTAAATAGGTTTTTTATATGACATTATGGACTAGTATTATGATTGACTCACAATGTGCTCTTTTCACGTGTGGGGTATTTAATTAAAAATACACCTAGTTTATATAGTAAAATATCCTGAATTCAAAGTACTATCGACAATATTCAATAAATATTTTCATTAATAATTTTAGTTACAAAAATCTTTGGGATTTCACAGTAAATATGACGCCATAGTGTCCGTAATTCGTAAGGGGTAATTTGGTTTAGACTACTCCATACAATTTTGTATACAAATACTGTACTTTGACGCGCACTATTTTATACGATGCATATTTTGTTAATAACAGAATTATTAGGTAATTTTGTCTTGGCGTATTGAAAATTTACTATTCATTATATAATTTTAATCATGACTGAGCGAGGATATGTGTAAAATTGCAGTCTGATAACCTGGCAAAAGTGAGCCTGTCAAAAGCCTTGATGGTAGCATCATTTTATTTAGGCTTTTAATGTGTTGAAATTCGTGAATACAAAGCTGCAAAGTATATAAAATTATGTTTTATTATTATTGATTAATTTTGGAGCAAGGAAGATTTATTATGAACCTACACTAGTTTCCGACATCGAACTGTCACAAAAATAAATAATGCTATGTAATACAATTATCATTCTTAATTTGTAATATTTTCTTTCCTACATTCGACGACGTAATCCTATCGCTCAAGTCTCGAACTTGGAACGAGTGGGAGAAGGAATGGAACTCTCCGACTTCGAACAAAGGCAGATTTTATAAAGATATTCAACCTACGATTCCAAGAAAGCCTTGGTATACAGCTTATCAGTTGAACAAATGTATCGTCTCAACTATATGTAGAATGCGGATCGGACATTGCTCAATAGCCCCTCATCTATTCAGAATAGGAGTTGTTAACAGCCCATACTGCGAGTGCGGTCAGGATCTCGAGACACTGAACCATGTGTTCTTTGCCTGCCCGTTGGTCTCGGATAGAGGTATGTACGGAGAAGTGGTGAAAATAGAAAGACCCTTTAATATGGAGCATCTGTTGGCGATTGGCACACGACATGTAATATTAGAAATCGCTAAATTCATCTCCACCACCGGTATAAAGATATAGCTGATTGTAGGAAGCCTTTCACTCGACCATTAGAAGGTGACTGACGCATTTAATGTTTTATTGTAAATTCTTTAATTGCTTGTACATATGCTTCCCTTTTGCAATCATTTAATGTAAACCCCTATTTCTCTGAGATCTAATGGAATTCTGTTTTTACTCTTCTTTTATGATCTAAATTGTACAGCACAAATCCGCCTCTATTGGTGGCTGTGCCTTATTAAAAAAAAAAAAAATAATTTGTAATATATCATCAATAAAAAATAAAAAAAAAACAAAATCTACCATTTTGTTTCTAATTTTCAAAACTTATTTTTTTTAGTTATATTTTTTTGTGAAAATATCCCATTAGTTGAATTACTAAATTAAAGATAAATGAGAAAATTCAGAATATATTGAGTTTATTAACATTACGTTGTGTATGGTAGGTTTTATGATGCTATATGTTTATATAAATTTTAGGTGAGCCATCAGTCGCTTCTCAACACATGTGTGGCCCCATCAGATGGGTTGTTCTAACTGGCTCTGGGGCACATATTGTTCAGCAACTACAGCCCGTGGATCTCCTTAGGCAACTGCTCACAGAGAGCCAGGGGGCTGATTCACCCCAAGTTAAAGCTTTCTTTCAGGTTAGATAAATATTATATCATTGAAAATATCTTTGTTGATTTTGATTTGAAAAACAAATAACCAACAAGAATGCTGAATATTGTAAGAAATCTTTTGTTTTACAAACATTGATGTTTTTGCTTTCAACCCAATCAATCCAATAGATTAATATATTCCTGCATGTTTGTTTGCCAAGACTAATGTCTAAATGCACAAACGTAAAATACAATTTTTTTTTAAATTTCTTAAAAATTATTTCACTATCTTCACACAGTAACTTTTTTAGTATAGGATCAAAACCAAAAGTGTTTTCTTATAAATGTTTAGTTTATAATATATAGTAGGGATGTTACGGAGCTTCGATTCCGAATCCGAAAGGTCGGAACTTGCGATTGATTTTACACCACCGACTTCGACTTCGGCTCCGATAATTTGAATCGGAGTTCATATCGAAGGTTGAAAGGTAGTGAGCGACCGAAGCTAGAACCCGTACGTACAATATTTGACTTGACACCCGGGGAATCCTCTCACACTCACAATTTGCCACTTTTTGTCACTTAAATTAATTTGAAATGATGTATATTTTTCTATTGTTGAATGTTACCTACGTATGTGTATTATCATTAATATTTGACTGACTAAAGATACTGAATTATGTGTCTAATTAATTAATAATATGTTCACATATTTAATTTAGATGCAGCGAGAAGAACAAGCATGTGCTACATGTCTGGTGCTAGCTTGTGGAGGGGGTAATATGGCAAATAGAGGAGGTCAAGAGCTGATAGTTGAGAGGGCCACCAGGGCTTACTTCCTTTATGGAGGTCATCCATCACTTCTATCTACCAATGCTGCTCATTTCCCTGGTAAATATTTGATGAAGATGTCAAAGTATTTGATTTTTCCTTTTTTGTGCAAATCAGCCATCTATTAAATAAATGTGCAGCACAAATGTTTTAACTTCATTAAGAGGATTTGTTTTATGGTGTTGTTATTGTAAAATACCTAGATGGTTGTCCGAAAAAATTACCAAATGACAATAAACCTGCCAGTGGGCAGTATATTTGTTTATAATATAAGAAATATGATGAGTCCAAGATAAAATGTGTAACATAAAATTTTTATTATTAATAGTTTTGGAGTTAACTCTTCTTCTTCTTCAGCCTGTTTTTTTCCATTCTTGGACATAGGCCTCCCCCTTGATCCTCCACAACTCCCTGTTTTGGGCACACTGTATCCATCTCCCTCCGGCACATTTCTTGATGTCATCAGACCACCTTGTCTGGGGTCTGCCGACACCTCTTCAGCTTGTTCTCGGTCGCCATTCTACAATCTTTTTGGTCCATCGTGAATCCTGGCATCTGGCAATATGCCCAGCCCAGCTCCACTTAAGACCAGCGACACTTTCCGCTACATCGGCTACTTTGGTTCTTTTTTTTATCATGACATTCTGAATTCTGTCCCTTATTGAAATACCCAGCAACTTTCTCTCCATAACTCTCTTTGTCACTAACAGCTTGTGCATTATTCATTTTGCTAGTACCGGTTTCCATTCCATAAGTACTTACTTATGGAGTTAACCATGTAGCTCATTTTAAACAAATTTATTTATTATAATTCACTTTGTTTAAATCAAGAAGGAGTTATTTGATACAATGGCTTCTTCCTCAAGATGGATGACAGAAGGAGCTGTCACTTTGAAACTGCTCATATCAAATAAGTCATTTGTGATTTAAACAAAATTCAACTTAACTTTCCACATTCAATTTTGATTTAATCAAATTATTTATGATGTATATATAAAATTGTCTAAAAATGATTTCTAGGTTCACCACATTTTTCACCGCGTCAAGTATCCACTCCCGTTATTGGGCGCAGTGCAGCCAACGTTCACCAATCGCTTCAGGCTGCTTTGCAACCTTCTCCGACGTCTCCTCTTCCCACTTCACATACGACCACCCCTCACACACACGCACACCATCAACCAGATACACCCAACTACACGGCTGTACAGTTCAGTGCCAAACATGAAGGACTGTATATATACGTCGGTCGCATATTGAGGCCTATATGGCAAATGAAATGTGTCACCAAGTCGACTGTTGATTCCAAAGACTTTGTGAGTAAATTTTTTTCATTATTTTCGTATATCCCAATAAATAAGTAAATTAAAAAGTGATTTGTTACATTAACATTTATTTTTTTATTTGTATATTTAAAAAAATGGGCATCATACAAAAATAGAATTTCAAAATTATAATGAATAAGATTAACATAAGTAATTGTAAATTAATCAGCCCAACTTTGATTTCATGTTATGTACATGTACCTACCTACTCACTGCTGTTAACAAAACAATGAATTATTTCTGTCTAATGTGACTCCTGAAAAGGGTCCTGGACATATAGAATATGTCCACAGACCTGATCCTTTCCAGATTATTACATGTGGTAAGGCATTGCTACAATGGCGAATTCTGAGCGGTGTTAGTGTCTTTTTTTTGTCTAAAAAGAAAGTTAAGGTGTGCCTTGTTCGTCTGTACATCAAATTATATCAGCGTTATTATTATAGTACTTTGAAATTAATTTCCTTCATCTATAAAATGCATACATACCATCATGTATCCCTGTAATTGGGTTAGGTAGAGAGAAGCAAGCGCCATACACTTCTGTGTTTACATAATTTGCCTCATTCACATTTATAGAATGAGTAGCCAAAATGGTAAAAAGTCATTACCATCCCTTTTCATGTTAGTTATTTTTTATTTCTATCATTTTAGGAATGGTGTTCATTAAGGTGGAACACTTTTGTATAGATTTTTTTTTTCGAATTTTTAATTAGGATAGCAAAAAATAGTTGCCGTACGGAAGCAGAAGTTAACCCTTTATTAACCGAATTATGATAATAAATATTTTTCGTAAAAAATGGGCAAAATATGTGATTATAAAGAGATTTTGATAATTTTTTAATTTCTTTTTTTGGAAATTTTCACGATTCCAATTGTCATCATTCATATAGTATAAAACTTTATACTTTTCATAAAATAAAAAATCTTTCATTTTTAATTGATTGACTTTAGAGATTGAAAGAAATATAATTGCCATATTAAAAAAAGTATAGCATACTAGAAAACAAAAATAACACTCACATTTATTAAATTTTGAAAACTATGTTTAGCAATAAAAGCACATTTCGCAATAACCGAGTTTTCAACTGCACAATAACCGAGTCGCAATAACCGAGTACAGAAGTTTCCGTCATTCTCAGTATTGTAAGCGATCAAAAATATTATGATTAATAATTTAGAAGAGACATAACACAGCTGATAACAATTTTCATTGAGATATACGTAAAATGCATTAATGATTCCAATTGGAATCATCGGCTAAGAAAGGGTTAAACTTATTTTTTTTTTCCAATTTCATGAGCTTCCACTGGAGCCTCAATTTTTTTAGATTTTTTGAGGTACATGATTTGCGCATTTATCGATAATTACGAATATTTTTATTGTTGCATACCTACATATTAGCAAACATTGGATTTTTTCACCGTCGGGAGTCAATGATTGTTTATGACAAATTTTCAACATCTCAATAGAGACTCAAGGCACCTACAGGGCTTACGACCTATAATCGGCTGGTTTACAAGATCACTTTATGCGTTTGCGCAATTTTCTATGTTTTTAAAACACTGAAATTGTGGTTGTAAACAATGAAAGCAACAGTCCTTATACATGAGGTGACAATGTTATCGCACAGATGTCACCCCTGAACGGTGACAAAATTTTAGTTTCATTTTTGGCTTGTTTACTTGCTTGTACTAATGTGTAAATCAAATATTTAGCCCTGTAGGTGCCTTGAGTTCCTGGTTCTCCTATAATATTCCAACTTCGTCTCTATTGAGATGTTGAAAATTTGTGATGAAATGTAATATTTTTAACTGAGATTGCATAAATTTAAATATTAAATTGAATTTTGGTAGAATTTATTAAAAAAAATAATTAGAAAAATATCACTTTATAACCAAAAAATCCACTTCTGTCTCAAACTTGGGAAAACCTTTTATGATGCTAATTTATACTTATTGAATATTTCTCTTGTCTTTGTGGCTCTGCAGTATACCCTGGATAGCTTCAATAACTATTTTGAATAGTTGTTCCACTGCCAGAGTATGACAAGGAGGCAATGTCTCAAATTACAAAATAGTCTTTCCTTCATTTTCATCTTTTCAATTGGTTTGGTCAATAGAGATATTTTTAAATATTGAGGGTTCAGCAGTTTTTAATCTGTTGATTGAGACGGCTTCTAATTTGTTGAATTCCATAATAATTAGAAGAAATATGTACACATATTATTCCACAAAGTATTTATTTTGTCTACCGATGACCGTTTCTTCGCCTTATAAAGCCATAATTAACCGGTGATGAGTATAAAATTTACATTGGTTTTATATAGAAATATACAAAATGGATATTATACGGAAATATAGATAAATGTATATATATTATGTTGTTGAAAGTGGGAAATTCTGGACCCGTAATGATGAACTAGGAAAGAGACAAGTGTTGGGGTGTTTGTGTGAAGAAGAGAGAAGGAAGATAAACAATTAAATTTATAATAGGCTGTATAGATAGGAACAGGGTTGTCAAGTTAAATCTTTTAAAGTTTCATTCATCAGAACACCAGAATTATATATCATTAATTTGTATATGAACTTGTTTCATTTTGGACATAATCATTCTTTTAAAAAGAAAATGTATACCGCTTTTATTTACGTAAGCACTGTAAATAAAATATATATATTTATTCTTTTCAGTTGTCCAGTAATATAACGAGTGGGGATTGTGCATCAGTATTACAGTATTTGTATGGAGTACGAGCATTCCTGGAAAGAAATTCGGTAGGATCTGTGGGACAAATGAGACCTGCTGGTGTAACGTTAATTAATGATACCAACGTAAATGCCACTCGACAAGATGACATCTACATGAGGGAAAAGCAATCATTAGATGCTCTGCGGATTTTTATAAGTATGAGAAATATGTACCCACTATGGTTATGTCAGAAATGTGTTCCAGCAAAAAGTAGATTAATTTTGAATGAACAAATGGTTTTAATTTGCTGTAAATTTGTATCAATTTGTACAATATAATTTTGTAGGTACATTTTTTTTACGGCGCTGGCCGATTTACTAATGATATTAATAACAATTAAGCACTACAAATAATAACACTCAATTATTATTATTACCATTATACACTTCCTCAAAAGAATTAGCAGATCAATGCGTAAATTGTAAATTATTTAAAAGAGCAAAATAAAATGCAACAAACACATCATCAAGCTTTCAATTGGGAATAGTTCACCCATCCAGATACTTAACATATCAAAGGATTAGGCTCTGAGGAGGTCTCTATACTACCTAACAACCCTACTGATTCCCGAATATTAACGTTTAAAAAATCTATTCTACATGTATTCATTATTACCGTTTTTTGCATTTTTATTATTATTGTTAAATTAAAATAAGGCATATTACAATTATTAATTGAGTCGAATATAGTATCAAAGGCAGTAGCTCCAGTCATATTTTTCACAATCGAGAAAACTTTTTTTTTTACTCTTTAAAAAATAAATCATTTCAAGTGTATACACTATTAAAAAGAAAAAAAATATGCTGTTTTTTTATAATCAATTAGAAATGAGAATACTTCTCTTCAAATAAATATATTGATAGTTTAATTTTGAACAAAGCTGTATTTGATACTGACTTTGGAACAAATCTGTTTTTGATTCTCACTCCTATCAACAAAGCTTTATTGAGGCACTTCTATGACTGACACTGTTACAAATGGATAGCCTAGTCTTCATACCATTTTTTTTTAAACATAACCTACAAAAGTTTGGTAAAAATACCAATCGAGTTAATTTTTTAATATTTTAGTTACTTTTTTTAATATATAATGCAACTGGCTCACGCCAGTCGCAATGGGCATGATGACTAATTTTGAAAAACTATCTCACGATGTTTTTACGCATTCACTGTTTTCAAATATATATACATTTCTACATAAAATAACGGTTAAGTAGCAAAAATCGCCATTTTAAAATCAAATTTGACATTTACGCCAAAAAACGCTTGTAGTATCATGGCGGCTGCCGACCCTGACGGTGACGTCACGATATCGTAAACTACATATCACTACTATATGTACTATATGTATTCTAAGACGATTTGTGTATTTATAATCAATTCAAAAGTGCATAAGTATTGTGCGGTCCCTAAATGTACAAACACGACGAAAAAAACACCTACTGAAGTATTTGTTTTCGTCCCACGCGAAAAAAAAGAGAAATAAGTGATTAAATTTCGCACGGCCAGACACAGGTGAATTTTATTAAGTACGCGTTTACAATGAAGTACAGTATTTGTTCCCCCATGTTTAGCTCTCAGTAATATAATATTTACCATTATTTAGGCAATAAGCATATAAAGAACTTCATTAATGTCCAAACGTCAATGGCCATCATACGTTTCCCGCGTATGTTTTTAGCTTATGAACACATAATGTAGAGAGAAGAAGGAGCATATTTTATCGATTTTCGAGATGTAAGTTGTATTTAAATTACAGATAAATAAAGTAATTATATGTACTTATTATTAACCCTTTATAGGTTACTGGTAAGATTGCTTACCATCAGATGTTTAAGGTCATATTACAAGCAAACATCCATAAATTTTGTTCTTTAAGGTATCAAAATAATCTACAGACGTTTTCTGGTTAGAATACTTACCGCATACATTAGTATTGGATGGGTAAGTCGGTAAAACAGAGCTCTACAGCTTATGTGGTAATAATGCTTACCATTATGCATTACTTGCTGTGAATTTTGATAGACTCGTGATGCTCCTGTGTTTTATTTTATTTTAAGTGGTTTTTTTTAAATATTTGATTCCAAATAAGGTAAGAAACAATTCTTTGATACCTAATTTATGATTAATAATATAAAATTGAAAGTGATAACAGCTATTTTATAGAATATAGTCATTTTTCAAACTGCTGTATTCTTCAATGCCTAAATGTCATTTTTCACTGTCATTTTTATTTTGTAATTTATAATAATACTATAATTCTTTTTGGCATAAAGTATTCTTTTTATAATAGCTACATGCTTAAAATAATATATTATATCAATATTTTTTTCTATGCAAGCTTCGTTAGGCAGTTATTTGAAATAATATTTTGAAATTTGTACTTAGAGTACCAATGACATGAACCTGCTTGATATTTGTTACTGTTTATTTATTGGATTAACCTAGTACTTGATTATATAGGTAGAATTTAACCTTCTACACATTGTCACCGAAAAAAAGTATATTTTTTCATGTTTATTGTTTTTTATTTCAAGATGTCTTGGCATAATTTTGACTATCTGGATCCAAGAACTGCGGCAGAGATAACTGAAATAATAACAAATGATATGGCAGAGGACTCGGATTTTGGAGGAGATGAAGACGCGGATGATGATTTAGACAGTAGTTGTAGAGCAAACACCAGCACTACTCGTTCTCATTCATTTTCACAACCATCGACGTCCGCCCAAGGCAGCCAAAATGTAAGAGAGTTTGAAGATTTTCAAACAAATATAAATCAATTGAGTTCTGAAGATACAAATTCAAGTTCTAGTGACGACGAAATTTCAGACAGAACACAATGGTCCAAGACTGGTGGTTCACCCAGAGTATTTGAAAAAACTGATTTCAAGATGCCCTTTGGACTAACTGAGAAAGCAGAGGTAGACATAAACTCTCCAAAAAACATACTAAAACTGTTCTTTCCTTCAATTTTTCTTGCATACATAGTGGAACAATCAAATTTATATGCAAATCAATTACACCAACAGTTAAATTTAACCGTTGAAGAATTGGAAGCATTTATTGGCATACTCATTGTTATGGGATTCCACAGACTTCCAAGTATCAGACTGTACTGGAGTCAAGATGAAAATTTCTCTGTTATGCGAGTGACAAGAGTATTTTCTCTAAAAAGGTTTTTAAAAATCTTGAGATATTTGCACCTAAATGATAATCATAAAATGCCAAAAAGAAACCAAGTTGGGTTTGATAAATTATATAAAATAAGACCTCTGATAAATCACATGAATGAAGTGTTTAGAAGCATGTTTTCACCATCCAGGTATCTGTCAATCGATGAATCAATGGTTCGATTCAAGGGACGTAGTTCTCTAAAGCAATATATGCCGATGAAACCGGTGAAAAGAGGGTTCAAAGTTTGGATGATAGCTTGCGCAGTGACGGGATATTGTTTGGGCTTTTCTGTGTATGAAGGTAATGATGGGCAAGGTATTGAACATTCATTGGGTGAAAAGGTTGTGACCAGTTTATCAAGATATTTAGAGGGTTTAGGTTATTGCTTATTTTTTGACAATTTTTTTACAAGTATCGATATGACGATAAGACTTTTGAGAAAACTCTTCTTCTGTTGTGCGACAATACGTCAATCCCGGAAAAAATTTCCATCTTCGTGGCTGAAAACTGACAGTCAAATGAAAAAAGGAGACATAGATGCGGCACAGTACAACAATGTGGGTATTTCCAAATGGAAAGACAGAGGAAATAAATCAGTAAGTGTTGTAAGCACAATGCACAATCCGTTCAAAAAATCAAAAGTGTTGCGGACAAATAAATCGGGAGGCAGGGATTTAGTTACTTGCCCTAAATCTATCGAGGACTATAATAAGTATATGGGAGGAGTTGATAGATTTGATCAACTGCATGCTACATATAATGTGGCGTGGAAGTCCCGAAGATGGTGGATGAAAATATTTTATTATTGTGTGGATGCAGCTATAGTCAATAGTTATGTAATGTATAATCATACAATGAAAAAAGTAAAGCCAGCCACCAAACCGTTGACCCATTTACAGTTCCGCTCGACACTTGCTTCAGAACTAATTGGGTCATTTGTTGGCAGAAAAAAGAGTGGCCCAATAGGTCAAAAAGGACGTGGAAGGAAACGTGGTTTCCCCGACGGTCGGCCAACAATTCAGAATACAATTAGACTTTCGAATGTTGGAACTCACCTACCTCTGAAAGGTCCAACATATCGAAGGTGTGCACACTGCAGCACGAGCACACATCAAAAGAGGACCAAAATAACATGCGAAGGGTGTAAGGTTGCAGTGTGTATAGAATGTTTCGGTCCTTTTCATGAATCGACTCCTTTTCGCCCAAATAACTGATGTTCCTACATATATTTTTATTTATTAGGTATTTTTTTATATAAATACATAAGTACGTAAATATATTTTTTTTTATAAAATATAATTTGTAATTTTGTTTTAATTAAAGCGTTATAAGGATTTTTGCATTTTAATTTATATTTATACTTTTTCACATGAAAAAAAAATGGTTAGAATATATACCAGAGAACATTGAAAGACTTACTATTTTACAGATGCACACTGGTAAAACACTTTACCACCCTGTTTTACCCTCCCCCCCACCTCCCACCCCGAAAACGAAGAATGTTGTTTTTTTATATGATACTCCTTTGGAGCAAACTGGAGAAAAAACACCAAAAAGGCCAGACCTATAAAGGGTTAAGTTTTTACGTTTCGAAATTCTGATGAGCAAATGTCTTTGTTCGACGCAAAGAAATATCCCACTATCAAAAGTTCCATTGTAGGTAAGACAGGCAGAAGAAATGACTACTATAGCTGCTGTTGCTAAAAATAACGATAGCAGATAAATATAGCTTGTTATGAACACAATACAAATAACGAGCGCTATGTAATAATTCGTATGCTGCTAAAATTATAACGATATTTTAAAACGCATGCTTCGCGTAATCGCCGTCGTTTCGCGAATCGCTTCATTGCATGAAAAAAATATAGCTTGGTAGTTTAGTTTGGCAGTGACCAGCTTCATAACGTGTCGAACGCTCGTCAGCTCACCATCGCCAAAATTGTAGAATACTAAAACTAAATTAGTTTACCATACGTTGGGAGCGTTCATTATTTATTTATTTACTAGCTGAGAAGCTTCGCTTCGCTCAGCTTCTAAGCTAGGGCTTGCAGCCGGCTTTTCCCGCTGCGCGGTAAATGACCGCCTCCGGCGGTCCATGGCACTGAGGGGTCTGAAGGTACTGAACGGTCTGAAGGTACTGAACGATCTGAAGGTACTGAGGGGTCTGAAGTTACTAAAATGTCTGAAGGGATGAAAGATTCGGGAGGAAATGAAGAGGGGTATGAGGCATTGACGGAACGGAAGGTACAGAAGGACCTGAAGGGACGGGAGACATTAAAAGGACAGGAGGCACCGAAGGGATGGGAGACACTGAGGGACCATTTTTAATTATACAGGCAATACGAAGATTGCTGAGTTTCAACTAAATCAAACGCCTATAATCCGCAAAGTGGTTAAAAAGGTTTCAAACCCCATTGTAGAAGTCAAACGAAACTTCTCTTTTAGTTTCTTAATTTGCGTTTCACAAACCATGACACGGAGCAAGCTTTATTTTTCGCTGCTGTGTTTGTCGCCTCCGCACAAAAACGTTATTCTTATAAAATATTAATTTACAAAATAATAAATTGTTTAATTTTAGAAAGATTGATATTTTAAACTCCTTGTAAATAAGCATGTAATAAATATTAATATTTTTTCATGCAACTCTCCAATAATAATTAGTACTTTAAATCCTGGCAACACCGTGGTTGACATTTGACTTGACGTTTGACAAATGACCGATAAATTATGTTTGCAAACTCAACATGTAGTCTAAATCTAAACTAAATGATAGTAAGCTTTCGACTCGAACGGACGTGCGTGCACTATCCCTCGAGACGAAAATTTAATTACTTAAATGATCATCTATTGTGTTATGTGTATTTAGATTGTATAATTTTTTATGCTTAAATAAGGATATTCGCCTTTTCAGTTAATTTAGCAAGCATTCGCAGACTCTTATTTTAACTGCAGACATTAAAGCGGTACTATAGTTTGGTTATGGACATTTTATATTTAATTCACCAGAATTTGATGTATTTCAGATTAGCATTACAGTAGCGAGATGTATTCTAAGTGCAATTTTTTAATACTATAATTTATTTTGCCAACTGTAACCACTAAAATATAAAATCATGTATGTTCTCTTCGGTGATAATTTTTTTTTCTTGTTTATGTTTACCTCCGTTTCACGATGAAACTTTATCTGTTACAGAAACATATTACATTATTATGTTATATTTTTCAACTTGCAACTGACAGTATAGCCAATCAGCGGAGACTTCTAATTGGCTGTTAAATTATTATATTAGATGTAATATATATGCTGTTAATCTTCCAAAATTTTACAAACAAATAAATATAATAATTTTAGTCTAAATTTAATACTTAAACTTTGTCGTATGTCTGTTGAATAACAAATGAGAACGTATGAGGCCGACTTAAAAATTATTTACCAGTTAAGACTAAAATCACTCTAACGCGACGTCTTACGTAGGCGATTCAAGGCGAACGCGAAGCGGCGCGAAAATAACAATCAGTCGGTAACTATTGAAGTGTCCTGCGTTACCGACCGCGAGTAGGGTACGGTGTGACATGGTACGATGCGAAGCGAACGCGATCAATTTGTTTGATATTTTCGCGCGAATTGGAAGCGGTGCCATAGTTTTTTTTGGTAAAGTATAATGTCAGAAGCACGATTCGCGTGCCCGTAGGACAGAGCCGCAGCGTCGCACCGCATCACTTTGAATTCGCATGTATCCGTTCGGATCGCTTCGCATTCGCGTTCGCTTTGAATCGCCTACGTAGGATGTCGCGTAACTCAACAACACATGCTACCATTACTTGACTACGCTGACGTTGCCTACGCTGAGATTCAACTGAAGATCAACTTAACAAACTCGAACGGTTACAAAATGTCTGCATTCTATACGTGTTTGGACTCAGGAAGTTCGACCACGTATCCGAGAGCAGGCAACGACTGAACTGGTTAAAGATCCGTCACCGAAGAGATTCCCGTGTTCTTTCCCTTTATATATTTTGTATTTTTAATACTATAAAAGTCTTTAATTATTATTATTATTAGGTGATGTATGTATGTCGAGTATCGAGACGACAATGCGTATATGTCAGAATAGGAAAATGTGGTGTTCGATTCGATATGGTTATATAGTTTTTATAGTTCGATTCAAGTTTTTTCAATTAAGTTTTTGACAAAGATATACATTGTTAAAGATATTGAGAAAACTTACCACGTTAATAAGTTTTGTTGAATTTGATAGTAATATATTTTTATCGGATACCTACCTGGATATTAACAAAACACGATGAAAACAGAGTGGATGCCTTTGAAAGAAAAATCTTATGCAGAATATACCTATGTACCTATTAACGACTGTCAAACATGGCGTAAAAGATATATATCACCGAGCTTTATGATCTTTACCAGGACCTCAGCATAGTCATGAGCCATGGGGCAGCAGAACTGGAAGGTGGCAGCCAACGATAGAACAGTATGGAGAAGATTCTTGGACACAGATAGGACCCATCAAGAGTTGTGACGCTAAGAATAATGATGATGATATTTTTATGTGAATAAATTAATTGATTGTTGGCAATTATTTAATTTTATTTTCTTAAATTTATCTTCATAAATTTGAAAGTAAAATAATTTGTTAATTAAATGAAACATACAGAAATGTTTTGAAAATATAGATTTCTTCTTCCTTGCCTATTCCCAGTTCATCTGGAGCGGCCCTTCTGGTACGACCTTTCCTTTCTTGCCCTTCGGAGATCTTTCCATCTTGCGTCATTTCTCTGGTTAGTTGCTCCTCCCTCAACTCCTTAATATTTGTCCACCAGGTGGCCTATGTACGGCCTCTATTTCTGGACAGAGTGCGTATATCCTGTGTGAGTTTAACTATATGATCCTCATTTCGTCTGGTAATGTGTCCGTACCATCGGTGTCTGGCCTTTAGTTTCTCCGGAATAGAGGCGACTCCAAAACTACCTCGGACGTATTCATTTCTAATTCGATCCTCCTTTGTAACACATCTAACTCTATCACTCATAATAATAACTCATAATTCTTTAGTTTATTCCTAAAAATTTCATTTGAAAGCAAGCATTACATACATACCATCACGCCATGTCCCTCGCGGGGTAGGCAGAGAGAACCAAACGCTACTTATTTCTATCTTGACACACATTCATCGACATTCATACATTGTCCTATACATATTCATTTGTTGTTCATGCTTCTGACATCTCCGCCTTTCAAAATAGCGTTCCCATGGATATGCCATCCCTTACTTGGGCGGCCCCGACCTCTCATTCGATTCCTGTCCGCAATGTATATTTTCTTCGTCAGGCGTTCCTAATTCATTCTGCCCATGTGTCTAAACCATCTCAATGTGTTCACTTAAATTCTATTAATGACATCTTTCTTTATCTTACATTCTTTCCTTATGTCCTCATTTCTGACCCTCTCATACATCGTCCTATTATATCTTCTAACATGACTTTTAAAATACTTAATTCTATAATGGCATGCATTTATAGAATTACCTGTTAATAATGTATAAAGAGGCTCTGGAGGATATCTATTGCAGGTATGTGTACTATTCCATTGTTACAACACATTCCTGGGTTTTCTCCCTTCCATTTCGAATCACCACAATATGTACAAATTATAGACATTCTACCAAAAGTTGATACTGGCTCAGAAATAAATTGCAACTATAGGTTAATATCTATATTGCAACTATAGGAAAAAGCAGAATTTTCCTTTTGTCTCCATGATTCATGTTTCAATGCCACATCTGTTATTTTACATACAAAAAAAATAGTGTTTGGCGATATTGTTAAGCGTTTTCAATTTGACTCCTCAGGGGCCTTATGACTTGAAGACTTAGAGGCTGTTTTATACTTTTAATGCTGCTAAGATGGCGCATTCAAGTGCAGTAATTTCTATTACTTCAACGTCTTGCATATTCATCTGATCTATTATCATTAAATTATCACGACTCCCTACCTCTATGCAATTACTTGAAGACTGAAAATCTGTATTTCCTCTTTCTTGCTGCAGAAATTGTAATACCCTATACGCCGTCATTCGTAATCTACTGGCTTCACATCTCCTTTCTTGCTGTTCTTTAGATTCGTTTGCCCTAAGTGCAACCATTCGCAACATGTTATTTTCATGTGCCATTCCTTCTGCACTCTTTAACCTACTCCTAGAAGAATGACATAACCTGTACACCGAAATACAATAATCACCAACTCATTTATGAAAATATCTTTAAACAAATACCTACGTTCTTTCCATATGTGAATATTGATTTAAAATTTACCTAAATTCATTGAGAATTGAAATTTCAACTTACATTTTTTTGTAACTATATAGGCTAAAATTTGATTCTGAAAGAAAATAAAATATAAAGTTATTAAATATTGGAAAATAAACTAAATCAATACATATTAATTACGATAAAAATATAAAGTAGGTAACTTTCGAATATTTGACAGCTGAAAGAATGGTGGAACAACGCGAGGAAAGCAAATCTGACCCACAATGCAAAAGGGACCATTTGTTCAACGTGAATTGCTCACTCTCCCTGTGTCGGATTTTATTACTTCGTGCCATTTGAGGTCTAATTACGATAGGGACGCATATATCAGAATGTTGGTATTTTTGTCATCTTCAGGGTAAATTCACATATATCAATTTTGGCGACTCGGCGAGTAAAGCATAAAAGCATTCTTTAATTCTTATTATATAACATTTAAAGTAACTTTCTTTTGAAAATAATAAAAAAAACATATCAGCTTGTGAGGCTTTGTGTTTTTATACTGTTTCAAATGTAATATTATAAAAATGTAATATTGTAAGTTTTTTACTCTACTGTAAAATTGCCGATATCCACATAGAAAGATTTCAAACGAATGTAAGAACAGGCAGCCTTGGGCAGACTGACATGAATATAGTCGTGCACAAACATTCGCAAATCCAGAACGACAATCTTACCAGGTCTACTTTATTTATATGCAGATTCAATAAGAACTAAGTTACATACAAAATACAGTAAACTTAGGCCCGATATTACAGTCGGTCCTCAACTCATTGAGTTTGTTAAACTCAAGATTAATGTTAAGGGGAGATTGAATCCATTTCCGTATTACAGTGCAATATGACATGTCAGTTACTAAATCTTCAATTACAGACATATTTCACTTTTTCTGTGGTTATTATCTGTCAAATTTAAATAACCTCAAATAATACGAAATACAAAACGGGACGCTACGACTTTAAATACCATTGTTTTATTATCCAACATGGTAAATTTAATTTTTTCACCAAAATAATGCTTTTAAATGCCCATGTTCAATACGGCTGTCAGTTTGTTTTGTTGTGTGGCGCCACCGTCGATACAACTAACGCCTTTAGTGATACAACACTGAAACTACACACGTTGCCTAACGCCTCTAGTGATAGAAACTGAAACTACACGAGTTGCCTAGCAAATGACAGTTGACTCACAGTTAAGTACTTAATCTGCCAGAAACGTTGAGTTAAATATTTGTCGTTTTAGTGACATATTTGAGGGAAGATTAGGCCTAAACGGACACTGTAATACGCTATATTTTTGTAAAACTTGAGTTTAGCTCTTAAACTGACACTGTAATACCGGCCCATAGTGTCCCCCGATAGGTAGACGAGTATCTAGGTAAATTGAAACTATTTGCTTTGATGAATCCTTGTTCCATTGCTATTTTATTGTTTTGTTTTAAGTACCTAATTAAAATATTAATATATCGATAACACCAAAATAAACATTGTCCAGACCGACAATTAATGCGTATATTGTATTGAAGACTATCAGAAGAATTGACGCGACCATACTATGACGTCGTTCGCTCTGATTGTTTTTTCTCATAAAATGGCGGACTAACACATTTTGTATTTTTATATTTATGATATTATTATTATTCACTCCTTTAAAATGAAAATAAGTACATTTTTTAAATCTTTATAACCTATTTTATTTTTTAAAATCATAATTTCAATGATTTTTTTCTTACAGTCATCACACCTATTACATAACATTCTATTTTTTTTAAGTATATTAATCATAATATGTATATGAATCATAACAATTATCCCATATGTATATTAGATTCATCATAATACATTGTGTATTTCCATTTCAACCTCATGTAACACTGTCCAACTCCCACAAACAATATAATAACATCATTTTATTTTATAATCAAGCAATGAAAGCCACCAAGTTATTTATTTCTGAAACGTTAAATATTCTCCACCACGTTACAATACTCGGTGCGTGTTATAACAGATGCGTCAACGATTCAATAGAGCGGATAGCGATATTATTTGGTTTATTGTCCCAAATAAATCAATAAATAAAAATAGCATGTTAAAAATAAGCAGCATATTCCATATAGTTTGTTATGAAAAAAATAGCCATTTCGAACAACACTATAGTTGACAGTAACAAACACAATTGACAGTAACAATATGGTGACGTCATGCGCTCTGATTGGTGTTTCACATAAAATGGCGGACAAACATATTTTGTATTTTTATTTTAATAATATTGATATTATTCGCTCTTTTAAAATGAAAATAAATATATTTTTTCAAATCTTTATAACATATTTTATTTTATAAAATCATAATTTCAATGATTTTTTCTTACTGTCATCACGCCTATTATAACTACAAACAAACCTAACCAACCTATTTTTACCAAACTTTTGTAGGTAAGGTTTAAAAAAAATTATGTGAAGACTAGGCTATCTGTTACAAATATGTATGGGCGGCCATTTTGTCACGTGATGAAATTCTTTCTTTTGATTGGTTAAATCACACAAAGCTGTTTTTGATTCCAACTTTTCGAGCGCTAAGCTGTTTTTGATTCTAATCCATATTTTTAAACATGTTTTACACTGCAATGAGCTGTGTTTGATCCCAAGAGTATAGTTGAATCGATAAGAGTACTAGTTATAGAAAAAAACTGCATAATTAGTTCAATTTTAAAAAAATCGAACTGAGCTGTTTTTGATACTATACGACTCAATTATGAGTGGTCTTATACGTATTATACATGTTTATCAGTTATTTGAATAATTTTTTACTATTTTAGATGGATCCTGTGAAATGCTCAGCTTATGGAAAATCCTCTGTGAACATCAGTTTCATGTTATTGCCGCATCCTTGCCT
Organism: Molanna angustata; assembly: GCA_963576475.1. Lineage (NCBI taxonomy): Eukaryota > Metazoa > Arthropoda > Insecta > Trichoptera > Molannidae > Molanna > Molanna angustata. Next base: position 18,751,424 of record OY754970.1, read on the forward strand.
CAAGATCAGCATCAAGCTCTTCTTGCAGCCAGTTTCAGGTTAGATGATAATACAATATTTAATTCAGAGCGCTGAGTCCCTGAATGAATTTTCTTAAAATAACTTAAATGTAATATTATCTAATATATCCAACATAAATTTTCTTATATTTTGTTTATTTTCTTGCAGAGAATTACTTTTAGGAGGTCAAGAAGTAGCTGGACTACTAATTTTAAGTTTAATTAATCAATATTTAACTGATAATGCATCAGTTGATAGTATTAGTAGTGAATTGAGAGAAGTATGCCCTAATTTATACCGAAGTGAAGATGCTGCATGTTCTAAGGTAATTTTTGTTTTCTATTGCATAAATATAAATTATTATGCAGGGTGCGGCAAAATAAACAGTGCAGTTGCGATGGGCGACGACATCCGCTGTGGTGGGGATGGGAACCTAGGTGGAGACTCATTGTGTCCGGTCACTCACCCTGTTTTCAGTCCTAGCAATGGTTTGGAGCAAAGAGGATCGTGGTTTTGCCGTTCACATGTTTTTTTAAAGCGATCGTTCTTTCATCACCATTCAGCGGACCTTCTGACGTCACATGATTATTTCACGTTGTGATTCGCGTTCTTCTCCGCAGTGTTATTGCGAGTTGGGTTCGTGCATTGGAAGAAAATTGTTTTATCATTTTTTCCTGTGGGGCCACCACAAGGGAAAAGGTTTTCAAGCATCGTCCTCACAATTTGGAAGAATTGAAGATATCTGAAATTTTTAATCCAATTTTTTATTAACACCCTTTTGATTTCAATAATTTGATTTTGTATTACTTCTTGGGCAACTAACAGATATGATGTTAAATATTAATTCAACACACACCCAATAACGAGCTGCCACATTCTGTAGACTTATGATATTTATAGTCTCACAGATCCAGACTGAAAGCAATTAAAAACTGTGGCTCCACTGGGAATCGAACCCGGGACATTTAGCTCAGCAGTCAGGTATCTAATCAACTGAGCCACGAAGGCCAACGAATAATTATTTATTGATGTAAACTGCACACTGCGACCTTCAGGATCTATTATGATGCGTTGATAGACTTATGTCATAGTAATAATAATAAACACTTGCACCCTGCGCAAGTAGCTAGTTTATATAGCAATTTCTTAGTCTTATAATATTATTTTTCTATAATTATTTTTCATATAAACTATAACTTTTTTTGGATCAAAGAGTCTTTTTGGATTATATTTACGATATTTATTTAAAGAAAAATAAAATACAATAAAAGAATAATTCACTGTTGCTGCTGTTCAACAACTAATCATTTGAATGGCAATAGACATGATGTTTTTCATAGATTAATGATTTCGTCTTTTACATGTACACTGATTTTTATCTGTTGATTTTTTTTAATTTGTAGGCAAATGAAATACTTTTATTCGCCAATCAGCAATGCAGTCCACATGAAAAAGAAGAAATGCTCAACGATGCTCTGAAACTATGCAAAGATGTGGCTCCTCATGTGAACCTACCAGTTATCTGTGCCAAGTTCAGTCAGGCCGGTTACTATAAAGGTGTCGTAGACTTGTGTGTTACATGCGCTGACAAAATTGATCCTAAAAAGATTGGACTTCATTTTTACAGAAATAATCAACCTAGTCATGATCAAGAAGGTTATCTCGCGTTTTATAAAAGGTACTCCCAATTATATTTTTAACAATGTTTTGTCCTCCCCGCAATGCAAAATAGGGATCGCCACCTTAAAGTATTCTCATAAAAGAGTGCACAGGGGGCCTAGGCAATATGCCATGTTATCTTATATTCGTTCAAGAAAAGAGTGTTCTTAAATTGGATCTGCGAAATAAATTTCGTAGGCAAGTGACACATTACAAGAATAAGCTACGCTACAGCGTCGTTGGCGTCCAAAAGTTAAAACCATATACTACAATTAAATATTATAAATGGTTAGGTTGGCAGTCTGTTTATTTTCTCAATCTGACTGTCATCGCCTATTTAGCACATGTTTGGTAGGTTATATTCTCTTTGGCGCGCGTTCGGTTATTATTTAATTAAATGTGAGTGAGCAAATTAAACACGCGAAAAAAATCTTTGCGCATATTTTAATACATATTTTTACACATTTGATTTAAATTAAATGTATTTTAAGTATATGTTTACTATTTCTACGATATACAACTGAAATATTATATTAAACACAAAAATCATCAAACAAACTACCAATTTGCGCGGCAACTTTTTCACGCTTATAATGCTTCTTTTTTAATATGCAAAAATATATATTTGAGTATATTTTAATATATACCAGGTTCACATAATTTACCAGGTTCAACGAGAAAATAATGATAATAAATGAAATATAAAAACAAATGTCTATCAAAATACCACGTTCCAGACCAAATTTTAGTCGCTAATGGCGTTTCATTATTATCCAAAAAAAACGTTATTTTTCCATTCCAAACGTCAGAAATATGGCACGTTGCCTACCGACGATAACCAGTTTGTATGGCCGTTGCTAGGCGTCGAAAGGAATCATAGTGAATATAAGATCACGTATAACGTATATCGTTTATCAATGGCATGTTGCGTAGCCCTGTCACGTGACAACTGTCATTTCCATACATTTAGTTATCTTTGCTTATTCTCTCTATTGCTAAATTGGCATATTGCGTAGGCCCCCAGGTCTGCTAGTAAATTTTAAAAGCTATAAAATAAATTATTAGATTGAAAAATATTTAATAATATTGTTTATAATAGTTATAAAATATTAAATCAAACCAGAATTGGTTGATCTCTCAATCTAATTGAATTATAAAATAAGTAAACTTCTTTTCTTGATCTGTCTGGAGTCTGGTGTTTCACAAGGAGGGAGTCTCTTGTGAGGCTGAAAAATTTCATGTCAATAGTTTGATAAATATTTTTACTAGGAATCATTATGTTAAATATTTATATTGTTTTTCAGGATGGATGTGTATCGTGAAGTAACTGGAGTGTTGGAACAATTATTTGAGCAGAGCGCTGGCAATGCCAATGAAAATCAAAACACTGGAGTTATTACACAAACCACTCAACAGAGAAATACTTCTTTCCAAGACTTACCCAACATGTCACCTGCAGATGCTAATTATCAGGTTAGTCACAATTTCAAGTAAACTTTGTTTTTCCATAGATTTCAAAAGCAATTCTACTTACTGTCTCTCAGAAGGTTTCAAGTGAAGTGAAACATTAAGAGTGATATTGTGTTTATTACAGTATACTTATTATTCCTTTTTTTTATTGTAATTTTTTGCTATTTCATGCTCTGTAGGCACGAAAATTGGTTAGCGATTGCTTGTCCTACACTGATGAACTCCTTCACGCGGCTGTATATGAGTGGATGTTATCGAAACAGTTGTATGGGGAGCTTATAACTGTATCAGAACCCTCATTGGAAGCATTCTTATTAAGGACTTCACAAAACAATCCTGAAGCAATACATGTGTATGATCTGTTGTGGAAATATTATGAAAAATGTGGAAACCACGCTGCTGCTGCTAAGATCTTGGACAATCTTGCCAGTAAACCAAAGTAAGTTGACCTATTACACAATAATAGTATAAGATATTGTTATTTTATCAAAGAAAATTGACAAGCTGTCAAGAAAAGAAACTTTTTTCTACATTACAATTATTTACTGGTCATCGGTCATCTTGAAAAATTACATCTGTGCAGAATACAAATTTTGGGTTTTTACTTGGTTGGTAGATGCGCAAACCGTCCCCTCATCTAAACTGGCGCTACAACTTTGGCGGGTCTTGGCCTCCACAAGATGTCGCCATTCCTCTGTCACCCCAAGGATGCTCAGGTCCCTCTCCTACAGTCCAGCCATCTAAGCTTGGGTCTTTGTAGGCTTCTTTTTCTGATCGGTCTTGATTGGACTTTTGAGTGGCTGTTGCGCATCCATTATCTCGAAGTGACCCAGCCATCGCAATCTTCCAACCAGTCCCCTGTACCACTGAAAATTGTCTACATATTTTCCAACACCTATACCATTACAAATTTTTATGTTTAATACTTAATAGTTCCATGGTAACACTGTCTCAACGATGTGGGTGGTTGTCTCGTGCTGTAGTACTCTTGAGGGGTGGTGCTGGTGCCTCACCGGAAGCGGGACGTCTTCTCAGGGAATTGGAGGATCGGGCTGAAGTAGCACGACTTCAAAGACGCCTCCAGGTTCAGGCGCAACATAAACTGCCACAGCATGCTGCACAGCAATTAAATACTACTTTGCTGGATATCACAAAGGTATTTATTTACTTTTATATTCTTTCACCCGCTGGTGCTGGTACACACGTGATTTTTGTGTGTGTGATAAATCCTTTATTCTATTCAAGTTTTTTTAGATTCTGCATTGTGAAGTTTTATTCGCGAGTTGTAAGATCTCATGATATTGTGTTCCTGTGTATAATATATTTCATCTTCAAGATGAATTTCTTTATTATTTGATGGAATGGTAGTATATCGGTTAGTAAATTATTTAAGACTTCTTTATTTTGCAGACCCTACACTTGAGCAAAAGCGCCAAAAAAAAAAAATAAAATAAGATGACGCTATGCAATTTTTTTTTTAAATGAATATGTCCTTGTAACAAGTTCCTACATATACATCTTTATACATACTCTAAACTAAGCATAAATGCTTGTACTATAGATGAACGAAATCGGTCGTGACATGATTTGAACTCGCAACCACTGGATTAACTGCTTTGCCAACACCCATCTAAATCTGATGTATTATTATCATAAGAAAACTGAAGGAATAGTCTTAAATTTTAATCCTACCTCAATCTGTTTCATTTACCTAATACAGAAGCATTCCCTTTGTTTTAGGATGTGTGTGTGTGTACTTGATCTATGAACTTATACATTATTTAAGAGAGTACAGATCCAATGCCCCCAAGTCAAATTGAAAACGCTGTTCGTTTTCGCCAAACGCTAATTTTTTTTGTATGGGATTTGACGTTTGTTGTAGAAATTTTTTCTACAATAACAAACAACAAACGTCAAATCCCATACAAAAAAAATTAGCGCTTGGCGAAAACGAACAGCGTTTTCAATTTGACTTGGGGGCAATGACTCTTAATATTTGAAGATTATAGTTTTGAATTGCACAAAATAAAATTATTCTCTCAAACATTTAATTCAACATTTTATTTTCAACCCCATTTGAGTTATTCTCTTCCCAGATCATTATTTAGAAATCACCTGTAAAGATCTGAGATGTTTTTTCTTAATATTAGCAACTTATTTTAATTAAATCTAATAATGTCAAAAATAGTATCAATGAGTTAACACAATAGTTTTTCATAAATCAATGATATTATTGTAAATATATTTCAATTTTTCAGTTATATGAAGAGTATGCAGATAAATATGACCTTTGGGAATGTAAACTTGCCATAGTACATTGTTCTGGTCACAATGATCCACTATTGGTCGAGAGTATATGGACCAATATAATACAAGAAGAAATGAACAGTATGAGATCACTTACATCCAACGAAGACAAAATGTCGGGGCTACTTAGCAAAATGTCAGCTTTGGGTAAAGAATATGTTAGTTCGGGACATTGTTTTCCACTTGGTAAGTATATAATATATACTATTAAAACTTCTCATTCCACAAATGTCACTTTTAGTTCAGGTATTATTTATTTATAAATGGGACAAATACAGTCTTGATAATAAAAAAAATACTTATTAAACTGTGGTTTTTAGATAAGTTTCCTAAAATGCTCAACAAAAGAAAGAAATATTTTATATCAAATTTTTCTTGCAGATTATATATTAAAACAATTAGAACTTCAAAGTTGTAAGCTGGGAACTGATCCAGGAAAAGTAGCAAAAATGCTTTTAGAAATAGATGTCCAGATGGAACAGTTAATAGACATTTATACCAGGTAAGGTTCAATCAATATATCATTTTTATTTACATACTTAATTATCATTTATTATTTTATTTTCCAATTTATGCAAATTACATTATATTGTTTATTTATGTAGTTACATAATATGGTTGTAACAACCAAAATTCAATAGAATATATTGATGTTTTCTACATTCATAAATTCATGTGTAAATTTGTGCACATATCATTTTATCTCTAAGTTAAGAATTTTGTACCTGATCTAAGACCTTGAAAATGTTGATATGATATGAGCTTAATATGAGGGGTAATTAATAATTATGGGTAAAAATTCTTATAGATTAATCAGCCTGAATGAGCGTGTTTGGCTCTCGGAAGGAAATGAACTTCATCTCATAGAAGCTGCAGCAGTTTTAATGGAATATTTTGTGAACAATTCAGTGCCATTAAGTGCTCATCATCGGAGAAGAGTACTTATCAAGTGTCAAGACTTAGTGTCCAGTTCTCTAAATGCTCTTTACACAAAACCAGACACAGAAGACTTAGTGAAAGTATTGAAAGGAATGCAAACAAGATTAGAACGAATGGAATGAGTTTTATGTTGTGTTATTTTTTTATTAGTATGTATTGTTTTTCTACATTTTATGTAAAACTTGATTGGACTCATTGATTCTTATTGTTATAAAATAATTAATCATGTCTTTTGACATATTATTTTTTTGCGTGAAACAAGTAAATGTAAATAAATTTTTAAAAAGGTTATTATGTCATAATATTTTTTTAGAACACATTTGTTAAGTAATAAAAAATATTAAATGAAAATATTTATATTTTTGTAAGATTATCTGATTAAAAATAAATAATTTGTATAAAATAAAAACAAAATCATAAAATTATAACAAGCCACATTCTTCTAACTTTCCCATTAAATACTTATGATGTTGCCGCAATGTCTTCAACCGTAGTTCACTTATTTTATTCCTCGCTGTGAGTACCTCAAGCATGGGGCGGGTCATCTGGAATAAGTTCATAAAACTGTTTCAACACCAAAATATATTTCGCTTGTGGATAGTATAATTTATCAAATCATGATGTTATTATATTTAAATGAAACACATCTAAAAGTGGTACAGAAGGTTATGTACGATTTATATAAAATTCCTATATTTAATCAACACATTAAATGTTTTTCATTGAAATATATACTCAAGGATTAATGCAAAAAAAAATCATTTAACTTTTTCTATATAATATAAACAAATATAATGCACATTGGCGGGCTTATTGCCATTAGGCAATTTCTTCCAACCATCCAGATTACAGAGTGACAGAATTATATATGTACATCAACAAAAAATGAAAGCTAAAAAGTTATTAAAATGAAAATAGTATATAATTTATTCCACTTGGAATAATTATACACTGTTTTCAATTTAATAATTTTTAAATGGAATTCCACCAAGAATTATTGTCTGTCAATAAATTAAATATAAAGCTAAAAAGATCTAAGAAAGTATACATAAACCCAAGATAAATAATAAAAACAAAAAAAAGATCAAAAAAAGGTTTTAGAAAGAACAAGAGGAAATCGAGATCGGGGAGGCAAGTCTGGTCCATCCGGCGAAATCAAAACCTCACGATTACCCATATCATGGATATAATTATTATATGGAGTTCTATAACATCATTAGATGTCATAGAACTCCATATGATAAATATATCCATGATATGGGTAATCACGAGGGTTTTGATTTCGCCGGATGGACCAGACTTGCCCCCCAGGTGTTTAGGGACAAATATTCCTTCTTTAGTAAATATTACTTGGCAAAGGGAAGGAAGGAAAAGGAGAGGGATCAGGTATTTTTGGAGAGATATCCCTGTTTTAGTCTTTTCTTGAAAATGGAATGCGAGTTTGACGAAGTTATATCAGGACTCAAATAATTCCAGAGTCTTGCTGAACGTACTTCAAAGGAAGAGCTGAAAAATTCCGTGTTGTGAATTGGGATAGTTAATGTAAATAGCTGACTGATTTCAAATTTTTGTTTAATGTTCAACATTTGATGATATTCTAGATATTGTTTCTATAAATGGAAAATTCATACAACCTCTTAAGAGACATATATACGGTGGCACAAAAAGATCTATAGAAGGAAGAAGAAGTTTCTTTAAATAAATGTGATAATTTTTAAGGATTTACATTCCCACTTTCTTACCGTCAGCACTGTGGTGTATTTCAAACTACATTCCACAAATATATAATTCAAATTATGAAGTGACTATTAATTACATTGAATTTTATATGTTGACTGATTTGCCTAACTTCAAAATGGAAGAATATTAATGACTTAACACAGGAGAAATAGTACATTTAGGATAAAATTACAATAAAGGGAAAAAAGATACATGCATTTGATAAATATTATAATTAAGAGTGAACCTCAAATTATTTTACCTTCTCCGCGATATGTCCTAGTGCAATAGTTCTAACTGCTGCATTGTGTTGTTCTGTCAAAAAATCTCCAGCCTTGCCTGATGTTTCATTATAAAACGTCTCATATTCTTCTTCGTTTAGTATTTCCGGCAATTGTACTAATGTCTGAAAGAAATGATTTCTAATTAATTTACCAATAGTATTTGAGTTGTTTATCAGATTAATTTATGAATAAGAAACACAATAGAAATAAATAATTATTTATATGTGAGGTTTATTAGAAATACATACCTTTAAACAAGTAGGAAGTAACGAAGTATCTGATTGAACTATTTCTAATGGAATCTCACGTCTTATTTGTGAAGAGAAGTTATCTGCTGATTGGAAGCAAGTAACTTGAACCTGAAATTTATTTGATCAAAAAATCATGTTTTGAAGAAAAGTTATTAAATTTTCAATATATTTTATTGCACCAATACACAAGTGAATTCTAACACCAACAATATTATTTAATAAATTTCTCCTCCACTAGAAATCAAATATAGGATACAAGCACAGAAGTCAAGCGACTTACTACTATGACAAGAGGGTTGTGTATAATATGAATATATGGAAGTTGAAAGTAAATTGTAATTTTATTTAACTATTTTGAACATAATAATGTTACATTAAGTGTTCAATAATATTAGCCAAGAATTACTGGTGAAAATGTATAAGACTTATGTCCAGCCGCTACTAGAATATGGTTTCCAAATTTGGTCGCCATATTTTGAGAAAGACATTGCACTGCAGGAGAGAGTGCAGCGAAGGTTCACCAAACTGGGAGCGGGGCTTAAGGATGGGACATATGAGGAGCGGCTCCAAGCCTTGGGACTGACAACGCTTAAAGAAAGAAGAATGAGGGGTGACCTCATTGAGACATTTAAAGTGTTGAACAATCATTATGACTGTCCTGAACTGCCCCATATATACACTCGCAATCAAAATGAGCACTTGCGTGGCCAAAGCCTGAATTTGAATAGAAGTGTCTTTGCTCAGAATCCACATAAACACTTCCTAGGTAATAGAGTGGTGGATGGTTGGAACAGGCTGCCTCAGGATCTGGTTGTTGCTGAGAGTGTCAACTCCTTTAAGAACAGACTAGATGTATTACAGTGACACTGTGGAATCATTCAAGCACATTAGCTTTATGCTGCCTTCTTGCCACGTCAATAATAATAATAAACACATTTATTTTCTTTTGATTAAAAATAGATACTTGAAACAATCCAAAATGCAGAAGACAAAGTTTTGAAAGCATCAATGAATAATGCATGTTTATTTTATTGATTCACGTAAGTACCTCGTGAGCCTTGGAGTTTTGGTCAGTAAGGAATACAGCGAAAATTAAACCAACAAAACTGGAATCCATCTTTTGGTACATAGCTTGCGTATTGAGATCTAAAACATAAATAAAATAAATTTTATAAATGCTGAAAAATACCAAAAATTCATCAAAAAACAAATGTATAGTAAAATAATACCTAAACCAAATAAAAGTAATTTTTACATATTGAAAATATTTAGTTTTAGATAAATGTTATTATGACTTGCTGTAACAGTGAATAATGGAGATTTTGTAAAGATACAGATAAATTTTACCCTAATGATTTGATTTCAAGAGAAGGAAGGATAGTTGAACTTTGTCATCTCAGGAGGAGGCATAGTTTTTGAATAACAGACTAACAGGTCTACTAAAAGAAGAAGATTTGATTTCAACTGTAAGAAAAATTAAATAATTACTCTTCATTACCCCAAAGGGATTTATAAATTCACAATTTTTAAGATTATTTTTTTATTACAGATTACTAATTAGTATCATGCTGAGATTGTAATCTGAAAGGTTTATCACAATGTATCTGTGTGTGCTATGTATGACGTGTTTATTCTACTTTATTGATTGTAGACTAAAGTAATCATTCGATTTTTTTCAAATTTCACAAATTTGTCTATCTAATAATCGCTTAGACCGCATTAGATTTTAAAGGATATATTATGATCAGTGCTTCTCATTTTTTTTACCTGTCAAATATTTCAGAGTAACTAAGCTCAGGAAACATAAAATTATATATTTTTATTTACAAATTGCTAAAAAGGCACACCACTTTAATAAAACTGCACCTAAGAATTATCAAGTTTACATAATAAAATATTTTAGTAAAAAAAATTAACAAACTCATTTCATGAAAATGCTGGAAATTTTAATACTGTGTTGAGTGACTTGGTAGTGAGGAGTATAGCGATGGCCACAACCCACTCGTTTTTTTATTGAATAAGTGAATGAAATTATCTAAATATAATATTTTTTAGATATCTAACATTTTGATTTTTTTCACATCACACACTAACTTTCTAATATAACTAATATTATTTTACATACATCATACACATTTGCAAAATAATATAAATTATGTATATGCCTAGAAGCCGTATAGTCAAATAATTACAGAATATGTATATCGTAATAAAAAAAATTCAAATACTGATGGTCTAGAAAAATAAAATAAACAATTTAGAAATTAAATTAATTCAATTGATACTACATAAGAAGCTGAAAATAAATCATTAACTAGAAAGAATAAAAAAATTCAATTATTATTGAATGAAATATCATGACGGCTGTAGGGTTCGAAGCAACGCGCCTTTATACTGTGACAGACCAGAGTTAAAAAAGTCCTCTATGTGAGCATACCTATTGAAAGTGTGCGAAAACTATTTATTAATAATTTTAGTTTCTTGTTATTTATTATGGACTTACCAACATGTGATGGCCATACGGTAATATGTGGATGTGAATGATACCATCCAACAACTCTGAGTGGTTTACCAACTTGCTTTGCTAACTTTTCAGCATATTCTGTTGCCTGGACAAGTTGTTCTTCTGATATTTCAACTCGATCAGGTTTTTTGTCTGACCTTCTTAAAATTATAGATGCCGATATTGATACAAGAGTAGATTTGTCATTAACCTATAATAAAATGAAACATGTTATAATTATTGGTTGGTTCCTTAACTATATGTGAAATTGGTAAATTTCAAATCCCGCCATCTTTATATGTAAGCAAAATCATAGAATTTTCGTAAAAATATAGAAATATTTGATTGAAGTGCGGTAAACTTCTATAATTAAAAAGGACCTTCTTTACTATAACAATGTAGTGGAGAATAATTTTAATAAAAGTTCAAAAATTCATATCTTCTTCTTCTTAATTTAAAATAACTTATTCACCATATAATCAAATATCATGAATAAGGAAAGGAAAATATAAAACCAAAAAATAAAACTTATTACCTGGCCTATTAGAAGTCCCATAATTTCTTGTTTCTCGGTGGAAAGTGCATGTTGCATGCAAACAGTAAAAACATCGCACGATAGATGAACTTTTTCAAGCATTTTCACGGAAGTTATTAGTATATTGACTAAATGAAATAGGACGAAATATAAAAAATATCAATAAAACACGAAGGATATGAAACAAATGGCATAAACACTGATATTGATGACATCTGTCATACCATAAACAATATCAACAATCACAGATATTTTATCATACATCTATGATATTAAGGTAGCTCTTATACCTAAAATGGTATTCGCCAAAAAACAAAATAATATTTTGATATCTAGAGAAGAGGCGGAGAAGAGTACTCGTCCCACGTTGGGAGCCAAATTGATATCAAGAGAGAAGGCGGAGAAAAATACTCGTCCCACGTTGGGACGCAAAATTGATATTAGGAGGCTGGGAAGAAATATATTAGTCCTATGTTGGGACACGAAATTGATAACTAAAGAGGCTGAAAAAAAATAAAAATAAACATTTAACTCTACCCCTAGTAAAATTATGGTAGAGTTAAATGTTTGCTGGTGGGGTGTTGACGTGTAGGCTGCCCGGGGGTAGCTGGTAGCTCGTAGGTCACACTCCTCGCACCTATACGCATCTTTGCCGGCGTATTATCAGCGGACTCGAATAGGAGACTTCTTCTCCTGGAACGAGTCTGGGCGGATGGTGGGATCGCCTTCAATACCCCTGAAAATAAAAATCTAATAAAACATAATCGGCTGCGATGTGCCTGAAAAGACAAATACATACAAATACAGGCATGGTAAAATAATATATACATAACTGGAAAGATCTTACCAAACTGCTGCTATCGTAACGGGACTGTAGAGCAAACACTCACACTACATATCACTTTTTAGTAATTAAAAATAACTTAAAACTAGCTTAAATTCACCCCTCGTTGGTTATATGGACCTGAAACACACTTATTCACTATTAAGCGATTATTTTTATTCTTAAAGTTATTTTTAATAGTAACTTAAACTATCTTAAATTCACCCCCGATGATAGGTAGAGAACCTGAAAAGAACTTAATCACTACTTTATACAATTAAAAAAAAAATGCTAAGGCCGTCCGATAGCCTAGCAAACTCGCACTCTCGCACGCGGGTCTCTACAACTACCGACCAACCACTGACGCCTACCGAATGACAACTGACTGGCCACAGCAGGGCGACACAGCGCCCGTGAAACATGGAGTAGGGGAGGGGGGGGGTTAAACTGAAGAACCAAACCGAACCGCCGGGTGCCAACCAAGATTCCAGGAATCTGCCAAATGCATTTCGATACCTTAATATGCAAATTTGCTAACTCCACTTTAGGACAAAAATGAGTTAATGATGCCAACTTGTTCTTTGTATTCAAATGCATACGGTGATAAAATTTGTTACATCCGAAATGCTAAGAATAATCCTAAAAAGTGCATCAAGAAAATTTGATAACTCCCAAGTGCCAAATACTGGCGCGCCAAAATGTGTAACTCCGCCATTTGCTTTGCGTAGTGCTATCAGTTGTGACGTGCGTAAGAAGCTCTCGATATATATTACTATTATAAGTGTGTTTTATTACTAAATTACTGTTAAAAGCGTAAAAATTGATAAACGTAAGTACAAACATTGTTTTTAAATATGTGGCATTATGAATTTGTATTAAATCCTGTCAAATAGTATGATATTGTTCATCTAATGGAGTTGACAATTTTCAGATGAGTAGCAGAGGAAAGTTGATGGTTAAATTGGCTACAGAACACCAGAATAATGTTGAACTGGATGAACAATATAATGTTTTAAATTATTTACTAGAAAATACAAATGATTTGCCAATCGTGCTGGCCGATGATGTAGAGATTTTCACTAGTGCTGCCGATGACACTATTCTAAAGCAACCAGAAAATAATGTTGATTGTATAAGTGATGATGACAGCATAAGAAATGTTTCATTGGTCCCATATTCGGATCACTCAGATTCCGATTGTGAGAAAACGGACAAGAAGATTGTAAACAGAAAAAAGAGATGCGAAGTGGATACTTCCAAATGGTCCGCTAATATAAACAAGAAAAATAGAGAACATGGCAAAAATTACAAAGGTAAAAAGAAGGAACAAGATGGATCATGGAATCATGAAATACCTAAATGTAAAAAGATGCTCAAAAAAAAATGTTCGTGTAAAACTTCTGAAAAAAGTGCCTTGAAATGTTCTTCTATATCAGAAGAAGACAGATTCAACATTTTTGATAAATTTTGGAAAATGAGCTGGAAAGAAAAAAAGATTTACGTAGAAGGGTTGATGAAAAATTTACCAATAAGTAGACCAAGAGAGAGAAAGGAAGCAGAAAAATCTAGAAGCACTTTTTCCATTCATTATTTTTTGAGAATTAATGAAACAAATATCCGAGTATGTAAAACAATGTTCATTAACACTCTCAACATAAATAGGATGACAGCATTAAATTGGAAGAACAATATATCATCAGCCAAAAGCAAGCCTACAGAAATCAAAAACAACAAAAATACATCCAACAACGTTAGTCTCCTCGATTTCATAAAATCGTTACCAAAAATGGAATCGCACTATTGTCGTAAGAAGACCACAAAAAAGTATTTGTTGCCAGAATGGCGATCCAAGGCAGATCTGTATAGATTTTATACAAAAGAGTGGTGTGAAAACAAGAATGTGTCTCCACTCTCATTTGGTGCATTCCACAAACAGCTAGATAAATCCAACATTGCACTCTTTCAACCCAAAAAAGATGCTTGTGCAAAATGTGCTGCTTTCAAAGAAAGTCATATTACTCTGGCAGATTATGAATTACACCAACGAAGGAAAGAAGAAGCCAGAGCTGAGAAAAATCATGACAAAGAGAATCAACCATATGTTTTCACCATGGATTTACAAGCTGTTCTTCTAGCCCCCAAACTAAATGCATCAAGCTTATACTATAAAACAAAATTGTGTGTACACACCCTTTGTTTTTTTAATTTGAAAACAAAAGAAGGGTTTTGTTACCTTTGGAATGAAACAGAGGGTGGCTTAAATGCTGAAGAATTTTCAACAATAATTTCTCGTTTTTTGGTTGAAAAGGTTTTATGCAAAATTGAGCAAGTGGAAGGAACAAAAATAATATTGTACAGTGATGGGTGTTCTTATCAAAACAGAAATTCTGTTCTTGCCAATGCTCTTTTGAACTTAGCTATTTTACACAAAGTAATAATTGAGCAAAAATACTTGGAGGTGGGACACACTCAAATGGAGGTGGACAGTATGCACGCCTCCATTGAAAGACATTTAAAAAATCGACCAATTTTCGTTCCAGCTGAGTACTATCAGATTTGTAAGAATGCAAAAAAAACACCACCATATGATGTCACATATTTGCAACATACTTTTTTTAAAGATTTAAGAGAAGTTGAATTTTATAAATCAATTAGACCAGGAAGATCCAAAGGTGATCCAAAGGTAACAATGTTTACTTATAACTTTATTTTACATCGATATATTTCGTGAATGATATGATAAGGACATTATTTCGTTGACAAAAATGTTGATTAAAACCTTTGTTATTATTCATTTCAGGTAACTGACATACGAGCTTCATTGTACAAGCCTGATGGTAATATTTTTTTATAAGCTAAATTTCACAGACCCCTGGTTGGAATTGCCACAAAGAAAAACCTCAAATCTTACTGCAAAAGCTATTCCTGATTTGAGCAATCTTCACAAAACGAGAATCAAGATTCCATTGCGGAAATACAATGATCTACAAGAATTAAAAATAATAATTCCGAATGATTACCACAACTTTTACGATAAATTGCCATACGAGACACAATAATATTATATTGTGATCTATATAGGTATATTTTATGTATTATATCATATGTATGAGCCTATTTTTTTTATTTTTTGTTACAATAAATATTATTACGTAATAAATAAAGTGCTAGCTTTTATTTTGATATATTAATTTTAATCATTATATTCCATACAGCACTATAAAAATTGCTAACTCCAAGTGTGATTGTAAGGATTTTTATTTTTTGCCGTATCAAATTTGCTATCTCCAAAAAACTTCAACAAAATAAAAGTGACCCATAAAATTATACAGAAATCATGTTCAGAGGATGTGTATTATCATTATTTATAGATTAAAATGAATATTATGTCTATGTAGCTTAATTTAGACACAATGGACAGTTTTATGTCCGCCCTGTAAAGTTATCATTTACGGAGTTAGCAAATATGCATATTAAGGTATCGATTTTACATTTCAATTTTTTTTTCAATATAAAAGACAATGCTTAAATATATGAACAAGGCCTGGGGGGCCGCTATAATCCGTTCCTAGAATTAATAGAAGAAATACATTAGGCCGAAGTAAAATAATGGTTATTGGGTTTCTTTGATATCATAATGCATGGAAATATATCGATCACAATACCTATGGAAATATCAATTTAGTTTGACATGGCCCCTGAGTCAAATTGAAAACGCTGTATACGTTTCTTTTTTCAAGAGATTTAAACTGGGGGACAAGTCCTGTCAAATGGTGTAGAATGTAGAATACTCTTGCTAAATAGATTTATAACGTAAGATACCACCACGATACGGGACTTGCTCTGCTATAAAATTGTTTATTTTTGAATTTATTCGTATTATTCTGACTATTTTATTTTATTTTACGTTACTATACACCTTGATGAGACCTCTCGTCTACCACGAGGAAACATCAAGCCAAGGTGTGGGGAAGAAAATGAGAGAAATGATGGTGACACTATGAAAATTGTTTTAGTACGGCGCTTTTTTATTTATAATGTTCACAAATGGTCCATGGCAAAAAAAAAAAATTAAATAAAAACAACAGACAACAAATAAAACAGAAACACGTGGCATCTACCGAAACGAACTGTCAAACACACGCGAACACACGAAAAGACGCCGACCAGAATATACCGCCCCAGGGTACAGCGACATCCTTCCTCCAGGCATGTCACTGTCAGGCTAGCAGGTCTTCCTCGTGTCCGGCGTGGTTTCTTCTTCTCCTCCTGATCTCCTCCTCCAGACCGTCACCCATGGCTGGCTCTGTGCCCCACGGCACGCTATGACGGCGCATCTCGACATAGGTGGCATACCAGCTGGGGCCTCACTGGAGGCGAACCGACGCCCCAGACGACACGGATTGCCCCTCGTGGTCCAATCTACGAGCCACCGCGTTCCCTACGCGGTGGCCCCACACTGCGCTCTGCCTTTAACCTCCTGTCCTGTTGATGCCCTCATCTTGGCTCCGTAGCACCGGCAGCGTCCATGCGCGTGACGTGTCCTGTCAAGCAGACCTCCTGCGCCGTCGAAAATATGGCCGCCATCGGGAGCACGCGTCGACCGATGACGGCGTCACACTAAACCGTCCGTCGCCCACCAGAGTTGAACGCCAAAGAGAGCGCGTGCCATAGCGCGTGCTAGCTGCTAGCTGCGTCTCGTTGCTCTCCCGCAACGAGCGCTAGCTGCTTTCAGAAATGTTGCCGTGGAAAAAAAATAAAAATCATTGTTTTTCGGCAATATTTTTTTCGGGCATAACAATGTCTAAGAAACCCAAATTTCCCAACGTGGGACCATTATTCTTCTCAGCCCTTTTAGTTATCAGGCTCACTTATTGCATGGAGTACTCCATCTAGTGTATTATATGAAAATCTATGAGATAAGCCTACATAATATAGACAATTTGTGTAATGGCAATATTTTTATCCTTAATTCTATATTATTATGTTGGCTATTCTTAACGCTTAAATTTGACAGTGATATTTTTCTTGCAATAGTGTGATTTTTGTGATTAAAAAAGCTTAATTAAATACTTGTGGATCGGGTAAGTGAATAGTATTTATTATTGAATTTTTATCGCTTTATACGAAACAGAAATGCTTTATAAGGTTTTTCATTTATACATAAGATAATATTGAACATCAATTGTCTTTTTCCACGATGTACTTTGTTTCTATCGATTAATATTTCATGCGTTTTATTTTATCTATCGGTATTATCTTCTGTATTATCCTCAAAGCGCTGATTATATGCATTATGTTTGTGTTTTTAATCGGCATTTATCTGAGAAATAATTCAGATATAATGTATCAGTAACTATGATACCCATGCTAAGGCGTCTTAATACAAACATTGCATTTAAACTGTTTGATAAAACATTTTATTTATGTGCATAGTATATTATGTAAATTTGAATAATTAAAATAGAAACAGGAGTGTTAAATAAATTAAAATAATATATTGTAATGGTGCATTCGTTTTTTTTTCATTTTGAGTGTGTAAGTATTCATAATATTTTTGACACATGGTATGTTTCTGTTTTTGAAGATTTTTGAACTTTGGGTGAAGTTAAACAAATGCAATTTATTCAATTTTGTATCTTACAATTAACAAAACAGAGGTTATTATTATAAAATGTAAATACACATATTTTCTATGCATCACAGATATTTTTTTTAATTCTTGAAGATATTGTAGACTTCCACAAGTTTTCATAAGTAAAAAGATAATTTGAAATGGGATATATTATACACTTGTTTTATGGTGAATTACTTACACTCTTCAATAGTCCTTTTTATTATTGTTGGATATAATTTCTTTATACTAGATAATAGATTGTGATTTTTTTCTTTTTCAAATAAAGCTGGGAATATTCTTTACTTTTAATGCATTTTTAAAATGTTTAGAGAATTTCGAAGGTTAAAAAAATATTTTATATTTACTGGCTGTAATCTACATTTTAATAGTAAGTATATTCAATTAAGAGTGTGATTTTAAATAAATTGATAAGGTATTTAAGCAGTTTGAAAACAAATTATGTAAGTGAGTTAGATGAAATAACATTTTTTGGGCTTCCTCAGTATTGTCTTTTTGTCTAATAACATTTTATGTATATAAAATGCACATAAAGGAATAACAAGTTTAACTAAAATTAAATAAGGTAGTGAAAATAAATGTTTTTATTGTGGAAGTAACTTTGTGGTGTCATTATAAATTTTTAAAAACTACACAATAACTTTGCATATGCCACCTATGAGCACTAATATTGATTAACTTTTTGGTGAATTTATGATATCCATTTAGGATACGAGCCATATTGATTAGTTCAGATATAATTTTTAGCTTATGTTTTTTTTTATTTTTAGCTTATGTTATATTATTTTTGTACTTAACTGTATAAACAGTTTGTCAGTACATGTTGTGTGGTTAAGTATGTTTTTTTATGAATAATATACGTTGAATAAAAAAATTTCAAACTTGATGATCAGTGTGCACTTTTTAAGTTTATATCGAGCACTCTTTAGGCCTTTAGGGCATAACAATAGATGTACGGAAGATATTATGAAGTTTGATTTATTGTGTAGTTTGGGTATTTATTTTAAATTGTATTGTTTTTCGGGCATCTAACAGGTACTATATTGATTGAACCTGCACCCAATAACAAGTTGTCATATTGTGGAGACTTGATATTTACCATCTCCTAGATAAAGACTGAAAACTGTTTTTCTATTGGGAGTCCATCTCAGGTCATTTGGCTTAGGAGTTAGATATCTATCTAATTGAGCCACAAAAGTGCATTATCAGTTAATGTTGCAATTGTAATTATTTGTTAATATCCGTATTAATATAGTTTATTATTGAACATTTCAATAATAAACGATACAGTATAGTGTTTATTATTGAACATTTCAAAATTGATCGGTGAGCTGTGTATTTCATGGGGTAAATTTGGGTACGTTCCTTAGAATTCAGGTTTTAGTCCAGTGTTCTTTATGCTCTGATTGGATTAACATTGCTTGGGTTTGTTGTATGAGAATGTCTTATGGTGATAAACCCGCCTCTGTACACTCGTTTGTAAATTTAATAAGTATTTTTCTTAGCATATCCATTCAATGCTGTGACAACCTTTTTGTTTTATTTTTTAAACATATCAACACGATAAAACTTAATTTTTATTTGGTTAGGCTGAAAGAGTCGAATTCCACAATTCTCTCGCCATACGATTTTTCCGTATTTTACGCCCGTGCGTCATCTTATACTTACAATTTTTAGTTATTTAATTATTCTTTTCGTGGTCGCCCCTTATTTTGTCAGCCCATAAACTATATGACCAAATCATCTTAATTTATTTATTTATTTTAGATTTGATACATGGTTATACATCACACATTTACATAATATCAAAACAATGAAGCCGTGCACACAAAAATCCTACAAGGCAAAGCCTGTCTGTGGGTATACCTATTAAAATATAGACAAAATTATTTTGTTAATAACATCAGATAACGATGTAAAATGAAAATATAGAAAAGTGTAACACAAAAGTACAAAAAATATAAAGAAGATAAAGAAAATAACTTATAGATATAAAAACATAAATACACATAAATCAATAGGTAGGTAAACACAAAACAGCAGACCGACAGCAAATGTTTTTTAATGTTTTTTTTTTTTTTCAATTTTGTTAGCATACTAGTTTAAACGTTTGCAACTATATAGGCATATTGGTATGTATTTACAATAGTATACTATGTATAGTGCGAAAATGCGATAGGATTACAGTTTTAGATGTGTCGACCGTTAAGAAAAACATCGCTAATGCTTTTTTTATGCCCCAATGACCTCATTTGTAGTTTGTTTGCTTTTATGTGACCTGTGCAAAAAACTGACGTATTCTTTTTATTTAATGGAAATCATTATGTGTATGTACCTATAAAGTTTTTCCATTAGCGGCACATCCTAGCCGGACAAATGTTATTTGAGATATTCAGATTTATGTTATTAAATGAACCCTCAATATCATGAAAGTCTTATAAATGGGTTATATTTGCAAGAAAAATACATAAATGATTCTGGCCTGAACTCCATAGTCATTTAATTAATAGTAATTTTGATTTTGACGAATAAAACAATTCAGTTTAAGTGTCACTATAAATGTATAGATTCGATTGAAACATTTAGGTTGTTTATTTGCCAGAAACAAATTCAAATTATTTCATTTTGTTTCAAATTGTGTTCAAGTGTGTTCTTCAGAAGTGCTGAAAACTTTATGTTAAAGCCATTTTTCTTTTTACGATGAAGATCCTTGATGCGTTATTTTCATTTCATATTATAATTCTCTTCCGCGATACGGTAGAACGGTGGAACTTTTTAAACATATTTATCCTGAAACTTGTGATTACTCGGCTCGAATTTAAAAACTGGTATGTCCCCTTTGCTAAGTTGCCGCGTGTACTATTTTCGCCAGTTTATATTTAGGTCAAAAATTCGGAAGAATCTCCATCGGTGTTTTCTTTGCGAATGTGTGCATGTGGGATACGTGGTCGGTTCCTAAGCCGCGTCCTCTGGTTTGTTTCTGCCAAATATTTACGAATTTTGGCCATTATTTGGCTGACGTACAACATTAAAATTTCTCATATCATTAAGTTTTGAGAAATGGCGTAAATTGACTATTTAACATTCGAATGTTTATCTCTACGTTGTGATCAATATATCATTTTTTATTTCATTCTACTCGGACGGTTGTTTGGCGGACATTTTTTTCTTCAAACATTATCTATAATATTATTACCAACAAAACCAATGATGCTTGAAATCGATTACGACTATCCACAATTCGCGCAAATTGACTACGAATATAATGTCTTTTTTAGAATTTGTAATACAGTATTCATGGAATTGTTGCAATTGAGATGTGAAGTAAACATACCCACCTTTATTTCGTTTTTGTGAACTTTACTGTATTAAATAATAATTGGAATATAGAAGTTGTGCAAACTGATATTGAGGTATGCAATAATTCGCACTGATTTAGTAAAATTCTTAGACGATTCGTACAAATTATCTCGGAATACTCTAACCATTGTAAACATACAAAATACCATGGGGGTATAATAGCAAAATACACACAACACTTCACACAATAACTGTGTCAAAGGTAAGCAGTACCTTCAAGGACGCATTACAGTGAGATCATTATGATCACAGAGTTATCGATTGTCTAAAGCAATTGGATATTATCAATGGTGGCATACTATGTATGATGGCGGTTTTAGTGAACACAAATCTAACGAGTGGGTTAAGTTATCAAATTAATAGAATTCATCGGTTCAGCAATGATCATCGTTATCTTACATCAGTATTCTTACATTATATTAAGCACTATGAGGACACTATTGAAACATTTACAAAAACATAGCCTGCAATAAAATGTGTAAGTATCTGGTTTGCATATTTATATGTATATACAATTTAAAGGAATGGTAGGAAGAGATATTCAATTGTTATTAACTTTTTTTTATTTTATTATGTAGATAGGTATTTCATTATTTTACGTAAGTTTATTATTGTATTCGTTTCCGTGATTTTGTTTTCGATATGTGTTTTTTATGTTTGTTTGTAAAGGGCAATATATGCCGTAAATGATTAAATAGATCAATAAATTGATATTCGTGCATGAGTTGACATCTCAAGTAAATTACTCCTTTTTCCGTAGAGTGCGTACTGTGCGTAGAGTATAGTTTATTACTTTTATTTTTTGTGCAAATATATTTTTGTTCGAGTGTTTTGAGCATTTGCGTCAATATTGAATATATTCTTTTGAAGAACATTTAAAACATTCATGAAAGAAAACATTTCTTTTGTAATAAAAAAATCTATGGTTTACGAAAATCAAATTTGTTTTTATAAAATACTTTCTAACCCAAAATTTCGTCTGTTTTTTTTGCTGTAACAAATGGAACTTGTGATGTGCGAATTCATTCAGAGCGATTTTTTTTTTTTTTTTTATAAGTTTATTTGGCAGAACTATTATTTATAGGTATAGTTTCCTGCCATTTACAAGTATATTATTGTAGTATATACAGTTGATGAGCCACGTCGTGTGGTGGCACACACACACACACACACAAGCAGATTTGTAACAATAACACAAAATTATTAGGATATCAGTGGCGGAGAGTGAAAATATAATTTAAGCAAAGAATTAAATAAATGATATCTAAACCGAACAATGTTACCAATTATAAAATAAAATAAGATTTGTTAAAGTAAAAATCCCTTATTGGACAAACGAAAGAACACACAAAAAAAAAAAAAAAATTAAATTAAGAACGAAAAGAAGAAAAGAAAAAAAAATATACCAATTTCGGTATTCGTTCTCGATCTGCAAATGAATAGAGAAACTATTAACTAAAAAAAAAAAATATAAAAAACAAAAAAATAAAAATGAATATTAGGAAGATGAAACGAGATAGAGAGACACATCCCTCTACCTGCGCCTATCTAGATTTTTATATTATTTTTGATAATGAATTTTGAAATCACGTTTATATACTGGGATTAAATTCCGAGAGTATTGCATTCATGGATGTTGGAAATGGTACCTTGAGTTTTGTTAAGTCTGGAATAAAACCCGGATATTTTCCCCTATCCTTACATGAAAAGAATATGTGGTTGACAGATTCCTCTTCCTCTCCACAGTCGCATATATCCGTTGTTATCACCCCAATTTTAAACAGAAACTGTTTGGTGCACACATGCCCAAATTTAATCCGACATATGACTGATGTACTCTGTCTGGACAGAGTTATTTTATTAAACCACGGAATACGGTTTATTGTGGGTTGTATAGCTCTATATCTCGAGGGCGACGCATTCCATCTTGTCTGCCAGTTTTCTAGTAAATGTTCTCTACAGGTGAAAAATACATCCGAGAAAGGCACCTTTTGATGGGAAGGTGAACTAGGTAATTCTGATGCTTCTTTGGCTAGGCAGTCTGCAGTTTCATTTCCCCTTATACCAGCATGACCTGGGATCCATCCCAGGACAGCATTACAACCCCGCTCATGAAGGCTGTGCAAGAGTTGCTTTATTTGTAAAACGGTACAATCCAAAGGGTAGTTGAAAGATGAATTATTTATTTTTTGTATCGCGCTGAGAGAGTCACTCAATATAATTGTGCTTTCAAAATTGTTCTGAGAGATGATATTTAAAGCTTCCAGGATCGCAACGCATTCGGCAGAAAATATTGAGAGTTCCTTCGGTAGAGCAATACGTTTTTTGTGTCCATCATATTCATTGAATACTGCTGCTCCCGTAGAGTTTGCAGTTTTGTCCTTGGATCCATCAGTAAAAACGCGAATGTATTCCTTCCACTCTTTATTCATTATTTTATCAAAATTTATGGATGCATTGGATACATGTTTGGAAGAAAAGAATTTAACAACCTGGGGACGATAAGTGAGTGAAGGGTAGGCAACCGTGTAGATAGGAAGTGTTTCATATCTTTTGATTTCTTTGACGTATGAGTTCAAAAATCCGTAGCTGGATACTAAATTTGGTGTTGGTTTTTTTCCCCAAAATCTACGATTCTTTTTGACTATATCATAGAGGTCGCGTATTTTGTTGATTATGGGATTATCACTCAAAATGCAGCTCCTTATGAAAAATTTATCCGCTAAGTATTGCCTTCTAAGGTCCAACGGCGGTTCTACTGCTTCAACCTGTAATGCTTCAACTGGCGAAGATTTCATAGCTCCTAGAACAATTCGGAGGGCCTCATATTGGACTCTATCCAATTTTTTGCTATTGCAATTTTTTTCAGAGCGATTATTTCCAAATTTAATCCTTCACTAAATTGATAATGTTGCATAATTAATATGTTAATGTTTGTTTTGACCTCACATTTAAATAATTAGCTGATATTTACATCAAGTTGGCTATATTGTTTTTTAGAAAAAATGTCTTATTGTTCCTGAATTTCTTTTCATACTTTACTCTAAACATGAAATTTTTCAATGATCTCTGTGCTACAAAAAGGAATAACACGTTTTACGTTGTACCTATATATTTTTTCTTTGTTGATTTAATTACAGAAATATTTTTTTCTATAGCGTATGACACAGCATTATGAACTTTGCGATCAGTGTTGAACTGTCAACTGGTTTTGTAATTAATTATGCAAATTGTCTCAAACAAACTTTACCCAACTATGAATAATTTAATTGGGTTATTTTTTTTAATTACCTACCTATAGGCATAGTTGCCATTATTTCAAAGCTCATATTTTTATACGAAATTTAACAATGAACTCTTATCGTATTGTTATTTCGTATCAAATATTTTTTTGCCCTAAATACAACACTTGAAATTCATATGTTATTTGTCAGGAAGATTAAGATGCTGCATTTATCTCATTTACTATTGTCATTTTCAGAATGAACAAAATTTATTTTGCGTTTATTTTCATATTTGATATTATATTCTAATACCTAGTAGTTCATCAGTCATGTCCATTTTTTCTTGACTATAAGTGCTATATATAACACATTTGCAATTTACAAATTATGTGTTGAAAACTGCCATGACTAAATTGGTCCAGAATGGAAAGATCGAAGTATTTCCAAATCCACCAAGATTCGCTAATAAGGGCACTTATTTTCCCCATTTTTCTCTACGCTGGAGAATCATGGATAGTCAAAGCCCACGAAAGGCGAGAAGAAAAAATATATATTTATGGTAAAGGAGCTGAAGATAGAGGACTGATTATCCGCAATGTGCTTTAGGCTCGTCCTTCTGTTTTTTTGGACATGTCGCCAGACGCGATAGGAATAGTCTTTAAAAGCTGGTTGTCGTTGATGGGGGGGTAAAGGTAGAAGGGGAAGAGGGAAATCCCCCACAAGATGGAAGGACCAGATTATGGCTGACACTGGTACATCGGTGGTTGAAGCAACGAGGACAACGATGTGTCGGGGAAGAAATGGAAGACTACAATACACATCATGATGACGAGAAGAGGCTGGTCACGAACCTTAGCAATGAGGAAGACGACACTTAACATGTCATGATGGTGATGTGTTGATGAATGAGCAGTATATACCTAGTTATTATGATGATTTATCATTCCAATAGATCCGGGTTCCAATTCAGACTGGATATACTCCTATTTTCAAGAATCATCATTATATTTATAGAATATGTGCATATTTTACGAGGTCGTGTTCACTTTTATAATAAATAGTTCTTAAGCAAAATATGATAATTTTTGGCGAGTTTCTCTTTTCTTCATACGTTAGGAAATATATATTTTTTATCTATCCAATATTTTACCGAACAATAGTTGTTTTGATGTTGTTTATATTTAAGTCTTGTTAATTATGTTAACTGTAATTTGATGTCTTAAATGGATTTCGTCTAAACAAAGAACATTTTCTTATAATACATAATATACGTCGTACCTAATTAATCATATGATTGGTTTGAATATGACTGTTCTGACATACGAATAGACAAAAAAGGTTGTTGAACTGTAAACGCATTGTGTGTATTCAAATGACTTTTAATTTAATATATTTTTATATTACCAAAGCTAGGATAACAATCTGGTTTGTTTGCATCCAATGTCTAGACATCGTGTCGCCTTATAAATATTATGTTGCTTTACCAAAGGGATGCAAAATAATAAGGAATCGTACAAAAGCAATTATTATATTATATCGAGTGTCGGAGTGTTGATCTTAACTCCGGATTTCACAAAGTCAGACTGTAGGATATTTTTCTATCTAGTTGATGCAAAGGTTGATATTTCAACTGATTATTTCAGCTGTATGATCAGGGTCTAATCTATGAATTATCCACCTGGAACTCAATTGAAAAGTCGTAAATCTACTAGATTGGCTTAAAATATTCTTCGCCCTAGCCTTTCTCCCATTTATTGGGTCGGCTTTCCTAGTCCTCATCCCCAAGTCCCATCTGTCCTCCGAACGAAGCTCTGCCTGAGATCCGGTTATTGTGGACATCCTAGTGGTCAATGGTCTACCTGGTTTTCTGAGCCCCACCTCTATGTCCATATTAACCTCTATGTTACACCACCTCTGTCACTATATTGTCTTAAAATATGAAATTAATTTGTCCAAGGTTGTGTCCATCATAGTCTTTTGAAAATCAAATTTAACTAAGTTTAGTTTGTCTGTCATGTAAATTTTGTATATAACCACTAGTCTCAGTCTTGCAGAGCATTATTCTGACGATGTGCTTTGCACGAAACGCGTCAATAATCCAATAAATATAATAGAACATTAACCAAGTATTTTTATATTTTTATAACATATCAACGTCAAATTTAACTATCAATGTTCAAAAAAGATTTTATATTTATTATCAGCTAATTAGATCCTTATCAACTGATAAAAGTGCATCTGTTTCTTTCTATCTTTTTTAAGGTTTCGTGAGTTCTGAACAGGTTTAGTATTTGTGTAAAATATACCGTTATTTTTGAATAACAAATATTTGAAATACAGTGTGTCATGTTGGAATTTTCTTTATGTATTCAGCTCTATAATGTCGCAGTGACTTGTTGTTTAATTGTAATTCTTTGGTATTCGTTATTGCATTAGGCTAATTATGTATCTATTGTTATGGCTTGTTTTGGAGTCATCTATTGGATTTTTGTTCTTTCTTGTATGTGCATAATACAAATTAATATTTTTTCATGATACATACGTAACAAGTATATTTTAGTCATATCAGTAAAATAATGGAATTACAAATATTTTTATAACATTAAAATTAATTATCTAGGAACTAATTACCTATGTTTTAAGTGTTATTATTTTATTGTACATAAATATAAAATAGGTACTTAGGCAATGGTTATTAATTCTTAGGAAGGTTTGAATATTCATTTTCAATCAAAACATAGGAAGCAATATTTTACGATTTTCTCTGTAATGTGTTTATTCATCGGTTCTATATCACTTGGTAAAATATTTAACCTTCAAAACTGGCGTGGATTAATAACAATGAAATTAATAAATTGTTATCGTTAGTTATCTTAGATATTTCGTATTTATCATGAGTGAAAAATTGATTAGACAATATTAAAATTTGTTTACCTCGGGTGATACTTATTTTTAAATGTTTGTTTATTTATAAATACTTACTTTCAAAAATAGCATTAACAATGCATGGCTTAAATTAACTATCCAACGTTTTATTTTTTGTATTAACGAAACTGAATAAGCATTGGATTACTATTCAATTTGCAAATAGCAAGATCGATGTATTTGTAATCATGTATTGATATAATTTTCATTTATTTATATATATTTTTAGTAACGCATCGTTATCGTTAGTGTATTTGCATCACAACTATTTTCAAATAAATTGCCATATAGTTTGAAGCGGACCTAATTCATAATGTAGTGTGTAGAGTTACATACGTTTGTTAGCTCTTATTTTTTTTCGTTGATTTGTCGACTCGACATTACTGAAAGGTTAATTTAATAAAATAATATTTACATAATATTATTAACTAAATATTTCGAGTAAACATAAATTTAGGATATTACAATTGCAATGTATTATTTCAATTAAACGGAGTTCAATTTTACGGAACAGCTGCCATAGCAGTTGTCTGCATACAAAACAAATAATCATACTTCATTATTTTTATTCGACACTTGCAGCAGGTGATATTGGGAAACATAATGTTTTCCCGCACACCTGTTGCTGGTTACTCCCCATTGTGGGATATGCCGTGATGGTAGGTTATACTTTAGCTATTTTTTGTTTTTGAAAAATTCTAAACTAATTAGATAAAATATAAACACATAATATTATATTCCACAATGATTTTTTTATTTAGTCTTTCGACGACCGTTTCGGCTTTTAAGACCACAATCATGTTTGGTTCTATGATGTCCACAAACAAATGAATATTTACACATCAACACTGTTTCTACTTGTAGTTATACATAGTCTTTTTTATTTGAATAAGATATAACAGTGTCTTGAATGGATATAAAATTGTTTGTAGAATAAAACAGTGTGTATTTATTGATTCAATTTCTTTGCTTTATTTAAATTACTCTCTTGGTCGAAGAGACAGCGTAGTTTAACAAAAAGCAAATATTAAAAAATAAATTTTATAATATTTTTAAGGTGATGTGTTTTGACAAATGAACACACTTTGGAAGCGGTTGAACTTTATCAGGTAAATAAAACAAATTGATAATGATAATAAGTTATTTGTATAGCGCCGTTTAATGATTCGAGATCATACCAAGGGCGCTGAATTACTCTTAATTGACGCACATGGCATTCCACCCAATCATTAAAATTATTTCTGTCAGTTTAAAATAGTCAGTCATCCAAATAATTGAAGTGTCTCGAAAATAAAAGTATTCAGTGCACATGAAACTGTATCAATTATTAAATTAAAACGGGACAGTCCTAATTATTGCGGATAATTATAATAAAACATAAATTGAGCATCTAACTCCTTAAACGGATTTAAACGATCAATTTCTAGTTAGCTACTCCGCGGTTAGGTTAGGTTAGGTTAGGTTAGGTGGTGTACGTTTGTTCCCCATTTTCCTACTTTACTATCCTACTCTCTTCCTCAAAACCACTTATTTTTGTTAATATTCCTAATAATGATAATATTTGTAAACTTAATTGGTTCACATGTCATATTATGTATGTTATGAATTGACTGTCTGTTAAGACAATAAATTAAAAAATAAAACAAATCAATAAAAACAGACTTAATTTCTGACAACTTTTAATCACTTTATTTTAATCAATAAGTAGGTATGGATTGCTCGAATTGTTTGGCTGTTTTTTACAATAATAATGAGGCTGATTGTTTTTAATTTGATATTATTTCAATCGATTAAGCTGCAAGGTACCCACACTAAGTACTTTACAGCCAAAGATTTAATTGAAATGTGTACAATAATATCTGAATATTATGTATCTATTATTTATAATATGGTCGCGTTCGACTCAGGTGTTCTGTCAGCTGAGTGCCGTGCCGCTGAGGTGCGAGGGGCGGTAAGGCGGGGGCGTCGCCCCGGGCACGGGGGCAGCGGGCAACCGTCAGTTTACGGCGGACAGCTGCAACGAGCAGTCGCTTAACCAAAGGTTACGTCGCTCGCACATTTTCCGCGTACGGAAAATACGCTCGGCGATACCTCGACAAAATACGATTTTCTTTCGTCACCCCCGCGTTCGGAGCAATAATATCATTACAGCCCCTCCACCTAATCGAAAAATTCGCCCAGATTCAACGTATGATTGATTTGTCGATATTGCGTTGATTTTTTAAATTTTCATTTTAAATCGTTTCGATTTGTTTATCGCCTCGCTCGGTCGGTCGGTTATGCTCGATAATAATAAAGAAATATTGCAATAATAAAGAGAAGTGTTGTATGTGATAGATCTTTGGCTTGAAATAAAGTACAAGTGCCGTCAAGAAATACGTAATATTATAAATATTTGTGTCTGCCAGTTGTATATGTATATGACGACCCGGCTCCTTTTTCGGTGATCGCCTGCCAGCCCACTCTGCTATCTTGAAACGGTATGTTGTAAGCTTTTCTTACATCATCTTGTCTTCTCTTTTAAACATTTCTATGATAATAATTATACCCACATCGTGAAATGCACCGTTTGTTTATCGATATTATTCAACATCAAATCAAATCACATATGCAGATGCATTTTTTATGTTTATTTGTGGGCTATTATTTTTGCTTATGTATATTATGTAGACTATCGTATTTTTAAGTCACGTAAAACTCTTTTAGCCATACCTTTACTTGTGTTTCGTTGCAGAAATTGATATTTGACACATTGTTTATGTTATTCGGAAAAAATACAGTTTTTTTCATAAATTATTATCCAATCAACAACTTCCAATCGACCCAAACTACACGGTAGACTAGACAGACTAGACAAGCAAATATACAGATACCGAGGACCAAGTCGACTCATGGACAAAGAATTTTTCATTTCCTTGGAGTAAAAATTTTCAATTTGCTTCTATTTGAATAGAAGAAAATTAAAAACGCAAATAGCTTTAATGGGGATTAAAAAATGGGCAATAAAAACAGACAAGACACTGATAAATAAATTACTTCGTTAACATGCAATGACACACAGGCGCGCCTAAACCATATAGTACTTAGATAATTATAATTATAAGCTGCTTCAGAACAGGTTTTTAACCTAGTGAAGCAGTTTACGTTCCGCATCTTGTTCTTAAGTATCTTTTTTGTAAAAAAAATTGTATTATTAAACTTTGATGTGTATTAAGTGTATATCATTTCTTATGTTACAAATAAAAAAAACATAATTCATAATGTTTGATATTTTATTTTAATTCATGTATTATGGTTTGAAGATGGACGCGTTGCGAAACGTTTGCACTGTCAGCGCGCGACTGTAAACAAAAAATATTATCTCATGACACATTTGTAATAATAATAAGTTAGGTTATCAATTTATTATGCTGTATGATTTATTTCAGTTACTTGCCTTTGTTATTATTCAATTAATACTTGTTTCCTTTGCGATAACTTGACGTATTATGTGATTTTTGATTAGTGGAGTAATTATTTTAATTAAATTCTGTATTTTGCCCATATCGGGGTGACCATATGAGATATTTAATGTACATTCTCATTCCTTATAAAATATATAACTGTATTTGATGATTATACGACTTCAATGAAAATTGCAATCACACTTTAAACGTATATATGCATTTTCGAAGTCTTATTTTAATGTCTACCCACGAAATATTTTATGCAATAGTGTTCAAAGAATATTATTTCTTTTTGTTACGTCTTTTGTGTTACCCGCTGAGGCTAAAGTTCACAAACCGTGCATATTGTTAAGTCTACTTATTTGAAATATATGCAAAGCCAGTCCAGGCCGGTTTTTCCGTGGGATCTTTGTTTTTTTTTGCCATATTAATAATCCTCAACTTATGTTATTTATCTATAGTTCATTTAATCGCGGGGTCCAAGTCTCCTCCATCAAATCTTTGGTTGGATCATAATTTATTCAGACTTTGTCAGACTATCAACATTAAAACTTCTTTGTGTCAACTTCTCACTAGATACGTTTAATTTTCAAATTTCTGTCCATGTTCTGATAATTTTCTCTTATAATTTATAATAATCAATCATTTTTTTTTAGCTTATGTTTTTTTTTATATTTTTTATTAATTTATTTTGAATATATTTAACTAATTTAATTTTGAAATATTTGAATTTTGAATATATTTAACGTGTTCAGTTGTTCTCTGAATATTAATATTATCATTGCTGCATACTTGTTATTAGAAAACTAACATTTCCGTGTTGAATCTTTCCCCCTTAGCGCTTTTGTCCCGTTTCTATCGGGGTACGCTTTGACCATGATCCTGGAATTGGCAAGTCTGGTTATTGCATTGAAGCGACTGTCATCTGACCTTCGTAACCTTTGGAAAGGGGAACCAGACAAATTGGATCATGGCTACACATAGCTAGTGATATTTTTTATTTTTATTTTTTTATTTATTTCTATCCAAAAATATACAGTATATATGAGATACAAAATATCTTAAGATAATATAAGCTTATTCATACATAGTTAACATACAATGTAAATATAAGTTATCTCATTTCAATAAATATCAATTTACCACTTCACTGGTGCTTACATAGTTGAAGCCATATCTTTTTGTTTGTATCTTTGTTACTAGCCCCCTCACTAGGCATAGCCTGTGCTAAGGTGAGCTAGTTTTATGTTATTGTCTATTACGTTGTTTATTTATAGATACATTTACATATTATATAAGTATATGTACATACATACGCTACGCATTCAAACGTATGCATCTTTCCTTCTAAATACAATATTTCATATTGAGTCATGCACACACAACCAAAAATTGTGGAAATAAATTATTTGTTTCACTTTTTTTCAATTGTCTATTCTGTTGTTTGTAATAGTGCATTTATAGATTTTTGAAAATCCAGAGGTGCGTGCCCCGCCCGGATTCGAACCGTCGACCTCACACATGTGAGGCGACGACCTTACCACTGGGCTATCACCGCTTTTAACATATCCGTGTTGAATGTTTTGTAATAATGTTTTGTCAATGCTCAGTAATAAACAAAATAAAATGTGTGTGTGTTTGTTGTATTTTTATCCTGGAAATAAGTAATCTAAATATCCCAGTATGATAGGCTGGCATGTAAATGCGTGATTGTTGAATGTTTATCGTCGAGGAACGTGATAATTGTATAAACTAACTATGAAACAGTGGAAAGCATAACATTATGAGATGCGGTGTTTATGCTGCACCAGCTATCTTGAATGTTCTATCGTTAATTGGTTCACGAGGTGTGGTGTTTGTTGGATGCACTTGAATGCAATCAGACATTCTTAATAATATCTTCACTTTATCTATGTACATATTTACATACTCGAGTCCGCACAGAGACATTGATATTTTTACACAAACCAATGAAACATGACCAATTACGTAAGACCATATTTTTCTCCCCGAAATACCAAAGAACAGGTTACTGTGTTCTGATTTATCATATGTGAATAGTAGAAGCAATTTAAAACTTAAGATATTATCTATATTTACCTTATAATTCTATATTTTCAATACTGGACGAATAATGGCTGATGATTCAAGTATAAAGTGTTTATTAGCTGTAAAAAATTTACAACTCCTGCAGTAAGACCAAGATTATAACTAATATTGAATATTTTCTTCACCTTTTAAGACATGTTGATGTATTTCAAAATTATCGCTGAAATACTTGAGTTATATTCGATCATATCATATCAAGAGTCAATGATTTTGTGAAAAATTTACTTCCTTTTTGTATGTAGGTGATTAGATATATATTTTTTTAAATGAATGAGTATGTCCTTGTTAAACAAGTACATATAGGTACATCTTCCTACGTTCCCTAAAATAAGCATATAAATGCTTGTGCTATAGGTGAACGAAATTGGTCGAGGCAGGATTCGAACTCGCGACCACTGGATTACTAGCCCATCGCGCTTACCGCTCTGCCATCGACCCATCTAATATATCTATATATTCCCGTTATTGAAAATTATTCAAAGTTTGCTTGAATTATTCGAGCAAAATATGTTGTCAGTTCATTTCATTCATTTGTATTTTGTGTGCTAAATCAAGTATGAAGATAAATATATTATCATAACATACTTCAATTTTACCTCAGCTTGGAAAATCAACGAATTGATTTTTTTGTTATTGTCATCTTCCAACTGAAACATTATCATTAATTACGAAGAAAATAGTTTTTTTCAGCTCTTGAAACCCAACCTTGATGAAAAACCCGATTTTTCGTTCACGTAGTTGATTTACTGGAATAATTTAAATTTACATTATTCAAACGATTATCGCGGAAACCTGTATTTTTACATAATGACTTATGTGTGTGCCTCGGTTTTCTAAATATAGGTACCTAGACCAAATATGAAATAAAATATACAATACTCACACATTGTAGTTTGCATTGAACGTGTTTTTGAATCTCACGGTTCAGAGTGCTTTGAAAACGCCACTTTTCCGCACACTGGCCGCGAATCGATATTGATGGAAGTTTGAAGAACTGCCCCGCAACTTTATTTATTATGCAAGATGGGCGAAGCTTTCTTCCTTCTTTTGTAGAGATACCCAGATATGCGAATATACTTATTTAGAACTTAAGGTCATTTTAGGTTATTCGGAAAAAATAGTGTAGGTATAGGGTGGAAAACTGTATTTGATAAATGTTGAATCCCACATGATTAAAATATTGTGACTTAGTGATGTAGGAGAGGTTCAGTAAAATATCATAATGATATGTATTGGTCGTCAGAACGGAAAAGAGATCTAGAAATAATATGAGTGTACTCGAAACAAGATTTTTGAATGAAATGAAGATAAGTCGTTGTAGGAAAGAGTGATAAACGAGTGACAAAAATTAGACGACAGTTTAAAAAGGAAAAAAGTGATAGAGGTCAGCAGTTGAGGAGTTGGCACGATTTTTTGAATGGATGAATGAAAATACAGAAAAAGCGAGATCAAAAAGTCAAAGTAAAATGAGAGCAAGCATGATGTAGGAAAAGCGATGTCAAGAATCTATGAATAAAAAACTAGCAATGTTAGAATTAGAAGTGTTATTTCATATTATTGGTGTAATTACTAATGGTTTTATCAGTAGGTTTACACAGTCAATGTTTCATTCCTCACCAATGTTTCAAAAAACCTCAAAGAAATCAATGAGTTTATTATTTTTTCGGCGGACAGTACCTACTTGGTGCAACATAAAATAATACAAAATAATAGTTTTATTTTTACGGATATTTTTATATTTATATTTCAGTTGCCGTGTGTAACTTTATAAAAATTTAAAATTGTAAGTTTGCGATACTTTTGCAGCAAAATCGAGACAAGATTGATTTTAGTCTTTAATTTGCTCATTACTACTTGTGACAAAGCTGTCACTGTGTGTTTTATTGAATCAATCCATGCAGTGTTTTGACTTCCAATAATAATACATATTATTATACATTAGGTTGCAGAGGCAAAACACGATGCGGTGTGAATATTTCTTAACTCGGGAGTATATTGACTGGAATATTTCAAGGTTAACGAGATGGTTACCAAGCTGAATGAACGTTCAGCGGTTAGACTTCTTCTTCATGTAATGACTGTCGTTGATGTTGAGACTTGAGTAGACCGAACGACGTTGTATAGGTACATATATGCTATGGGCAGAGTGATAAATTGGACAGTATTCAATATGCCCCGACACTATGAATAATGCCAACCATGATCAGGCAACATATTGAATTTAAAAATATAATTATATTATGTTAATCATAATTCTTCTGAGTGTCGAGTCAGTTTCCCCCATCGTTGACTAGTGAGCATCTCTTTTCTGGGCAGCTCAGAACAGCTCCTCAACAGTTGACATTCCTGTTTATTCTCGTATGTTAACATTTCATTTTGTTGACATACGAGAATGTTTTGTTTAAACCGTGAATGGATTGTCAAATAGGTATCAAATTTTTCATTCGTGGTTTAAGCTAAGTAAATGTAGTAACTAGACTACTTGAAAATGTGCTTAGCACGAAACCTGTTGTAGGCTTATTTACGTGTAGATTTATTTTTTATTTTTACACGTTTTAATTTTTATTTATTAAAAATTATAAGAAATTTAAAGCAGTTTCCTTTAAAAGCATTATTTTGTGTATATTTTATTTATGCATTAACAACCTAACCTTACATAAGCGAGGCTAGATTAGTATTAATAGCTTTCCGAAGGTTGCTGATTAGCCAATCAGGTAACGTGCCTCCCTCTTTCTTAAGAAAAATTATAAGTGTCCAGCAATATTGTAGCTCGATTTACAAATGTGTGTATCAGACAATATGATAAAATATATGTGTATACAATGGCCGATCGTGGTAGGCATTATTCATAATGTCTGGGCGGTGTTCACAATGCCCAGATTAATTACTTGGTCCATAACTTGTATACATAATGTAGTTGTCAATTTTGAAATTATCCACCCCGAGTTGTGGAAATTAATTATGTATCATCATGGCGCTTTGAAAGGTAGGTATAAACCAGAGTCATAAAATTATTAATTTTCGCGAAATTCTCAAACAAATTAACATGCTGGTTTGAAATTTTATTATTGCTTTTGGATTATGGAATATATTATCTCATCTCATTTTAAATCAACCCAACGTAATATCATTTAACTCGTATTTTTGCATTATCGAATCAACATTCTTTTTTATACTTATACATACATTTCATTCATTTGTGAAAATGCATATTTTGAAATATCTCGTATATACCATAATCGTCCGTTAGTATTGACATAACCATATATGTAAAGGAATAGTCTTCGAGCGTAAGTAGTCTACGTCGACTCAATCCGTACAAATATTTAAATATAAACTAAAAAACCTGTCAAATAGTTCCTGAGAATTCCTTCTATATCCTTCCGTACCATACTTCTTTTCCCTATTCCTATGTGAGGTGTTATTCTTATTTTTTTCTTTTCTCTCTTTGTATTTTTTTTTCTTTATTTCTTACTAAATACCTACTATTGAACCAATTTAACTTTACGTTGCTAGGGTTGGTTGAAAGAAATTGCCTTATGACAATAAACTCGCATTTGTGCATTTGTACATGAAGTATTTAATATAAGACGAGCGGCTGGAGGCGTTTGGATGCTGTCAGCCTAGGATAAAGAGCTGTG
The DNA here is from genome assembly GCA_963576475.1 of Molanna angustata. Classification (NCBI taxonomy): domain Eukaryota; kingdom Metazoa; phylum Arthropoda; class Insecta; order Trichoptera; family Molannidae; genus Molanna; species Molanna angustata. The sequence goes on from OY754970.1 coordinate 18,788,254, forward strand.
GAGGTCTCAAGGGTAGGCATGTGTCCATTGCTGTATGTAGGAGAGCTGATATGTATGATGGTGATTTATTCGAGTCCCTTTTCTTACCTTCACTGTGCATTACTTAAGACTTATGTTTTCGCAATATTTAAGCGTATTTTTTACATCAATTTCTAAATCACATAACAGAAATTTAATGAGTTTCGTTATTATGTTTCTAGTGTGTATAGCGTACTATGAAAATTTACGTTCTCTGTGCAGCCAAGTTCAATGGACTTAATATTTCGATATATCATAATATGTGTAAAGTACATCAACTTAGATCTAATTATTTTTCCATATTTCCACATTCTTGTATATTATGTCGGTTAGCTCTGTGTATGCATATTATTCTTGTGTAACCGTAGAGTTTATAGAATTATTTAAAACTTGGTAAATATGTTGAAAATAAGTCGATAAAATGAACAAAGTTAATAAATATCTGCCATTATTTATAAAAAAAACATTTAAACCACGGCATATTCTAAGTTTCTGAAATATTCTTCATAAGTTGATTTAAAAAAAAAATAATCAAATATGCAATTCATGTGTACGATTGATGTTGGTAGGTCTTCTTCTTCTTCTTCTTCTTCGAATAGACCTTCAGGTCTGTTTTTTAAGAGGCCTGCTCTTCCTGCGAAGTGGACCCCCAGCTATCCCTCCATCTTTTTGGCGGTCTACCGCGAGGGCGGGTTCCGTGAGGCTGATTGTGAAGCACGATATGAGGAAGTCTGGTGCTGTCCATCCTTTGGACATGACCATACCAGTCCCTCCTCCGCTGCCTGCTCCATCTGATGATATCGTCAACCTCACATAGTTCCCTTATTCTGGAGTTCCTCACTCGGTCTCTCAGGGTTTTGCCTGCAATTGCTCTCAATGTCCTCATTTCTGAAGTCCTCAACATTTGTTTGCTTCTGACTGTGTCTGCTCGTGCCTCTATACCGTATGTCATCACTGGTCTTACGCATGCTTTGTAGATTCTCACTTTGCTTTTAATGGCCATATCCTCATTTTTCCAAATAATGGATTTTAGGGCGCCCGAGACTGCAGCTGCCTTATTGACTTGGCTCTGAATTTCTTCACAGAGGTCAGCATCTTCTGTTATGTCAATTCCTAGGTATCTAAAGGTATTAACCTGTTCAATTGGGTTGTTGTCTATAGTCAGATTGCATGCTATGTGTGTTTTTGAGAATGTCATACATTTAGTCTTATTAATTGAAATTGCCATGTTGTATTGTTTGCAGGTGCTATGTAACCTGTTCAGCATTGTCTGTAGGTCATTGTTAGTTTCGGCTACTATAATAGCGTCGTCGGCATAGCAAATTACATTAACAATTTCCTTCCCCATTCTGTACCCAAGCTGGGGCGATTTAATTTCCTTGATTAGTTCATCCATTATTAGATTAAACAGGAATGGGCTTAGACTATCTCCTTGTCGGACACCTGTCATTATAGGGATTGAATTGCTTAATTCATTGTCGTTTCTTATCTTTGTACTGCTTCCCAAATTTATATCTCTTATGATGTTTATTAATTCTGGAGGTACATCCTTAGCTACCAACATATTAATAATATCCTTGAGTTGTACTCTATCGAAGGCCTTCATTAAATCCACAAAGCAGACAAAGGCAGGAGTTTGGTATTCAATTGCCTTCTCTTTTATCTGTCTTACGATAAATATGGCATCTGTAGTGGATCGGTTCCTTCTAAAACCTTGTTGTTCTTCTCTTAGGGTAATATGTGTTTCTAGTCTTGTCTTAATGATTTGTGTGAACAATTTTAGTGTTGAGCACAATAGGGATATACCTCTATAGTTCTCTGGTTTTGTCTTTTGGCCTTTTTTAAATATTGGTACTGTAATGCTAGTCCTCCACTCCTCTGGGATTTTTGTCGAGTGTATGATTCTATTGAAAAATTGATGCAGTTGTTGTGTTAGGCTGTCACCAGCATATTTAATTAGTTCATTGCTTATGTCGTCTATACCCGGCGTTTTCCTATTTTTTAATTTGGCAATCGCAATACGTATTTCATGTATACTGATTTCATTTTGATACGGGCCTTCAACATATGGAACAGTTTCTTGTTTATCATCTTTATATAATTGTTCAAAATACTTTTGCCATTGCTCCGTTGGTATCTTTTTTGTTTGTATGAATTCATCAATTGGCTTTCTTTCTTTCCTCAGCATTTTCCAGACCTTCTTCTGTAATCCATAAAGATCAAACTCCATATCCTTCGTAAACTTTGTCCAGTAATCTCTTTTTATTTTTCTGATTTCACTGTTAACCCTGTTTCTAGTTTCCATATATTTAGTTCGTTCTTCATTGGTTGGATTACTTTTATATTGTAGGTAAATTTTCCGCTTTGTATCAGCCAGTATTTTAATATCATTTGTAAACCATGGTTTTGTATTATTTGTCTTGTTTAAGTTTACGCTTCTGTGTCCTAGTGCCTCTGCCGCTGCATTTCCAATTTGTTGTTTAATCTTTAGCCACATTTCATCCACTTCGTCGTTTTCTTCGATTGGATTGTTATCTATTTGTTCTGATATTCTGTTTTTGTATAGCATTATAGTACTTTCATTTTGCAGTGATTCTATATTTGTTTTCTTGACTATCTTAGGTTTAATGTTTTTTTGACAGGGTCTTTCAATATTCATTTTGCACATTTTGTTGGTAGGTAATAATAATAAATAATTTATATAGCGCTGTTTAATGATTCAGGATCATTCCAAGGGCGCTTATATTCTGTCTTATGTTGCTCTACGAAATAAAGGTGTATTCAGTCCTTAAGAGAAATTGCTCTTGCTTCTGCGGACATCTGGAAGCAATCTACTCCACGCTATATGACCACTCACACTAAAGCATCGATTATAGTAAGCCGCTTTAACTCCTTTAAGGAGTTGTTACTCTGTGATCCAGATTATCTGAGTGTGAGATGCCTCGCATATAGATATTTTCTCTGACACAGCTCTTGAATGTATTTTGGTGCCAGGTTATTCGAACCATTAAACACCTTTAAACAAATATTGTAGTCAACTCGCTCTGGATACTATTACAGTGTCACTGTTTCGAGATGCTTAAGCCCAGGCCAAGTTTTTTTTCCCTAGTGGTCCATTGCACATACAATTAGTGTGATGTCCATCAATATATGTATAAATTAATAAATTAATGAATGTATATGTTTTAAACACGTATAATAATTATTCTGTTTTAAAAAAATCGAAACTCATCCATAGTATACTTGATATTATTATGAATGTGGGTTTTGTTTCCACTAACTTTTATGTCTCAATGGTTCATCGTGTTGCTTGTAAACAGCTGCAGTTGATGTAGGAGAACATTGTTTTGTCGTTTATGTAAATGTTAGAGCAATTGTATATTGGTCGGTACTGATATATTCAAGTATGTATGTATTTTGAAGCCTACTCATTATGTCCGATGTATTCTGTACACCATTGACAAACGCACTGTACACATTAACATATTCAGCATAATATGTAGGTGCTATGCTATTGTTGCATGTAACATAGAAAAGTTTTAAACGAAGTGTCTTGTTAGAAGTAAAGAATTTGTGTGTACGTGTCGTGAACTACAGTCGGGTTAACAGGAGTTTTTAAACTTGTTGCGTCGTTCGTGTTTTCATTTGTGACATTAGTTCGTGACATTTTGGATAGAAGTGACGAATTTCCAAAACATAAAATTATTGATCTGGTTATAGAACGTTTTCGAACTTAGTTTTTTGTTATAGTTTTAAATTTATGCTTAGTTTAACAAGCAAAACAAGCATTTATGCTTAGTTTAGGGAATGTATTAGGATGTATAATATGTACTTGTTTCAAGGACATGTTCATTCTTTAAAAAAAATGTATCGCATTCGGGTCTTAACCCTTAAAATTTATTTTTTAGATAAATATAGATTTTGTTAATATTAAGAAAAATTTTCTTCGCATTTTATGTGAAAACTCGAGACATTTTTCTTCTAAAGTTTATTTACATTTAACTAAAGTATATATGTGCCATTTTGTTGAACGACTTTCTGACATCTTCTAGGTAGTGTTATTATCCCGTTGCTGTAGAGATTTTGGGACTTCTGAAAAAAAAACGCGAAAAGTAATGTTGGCAGTCCTCTCTTGATGTTAACCTGACACTGCCTAAAGAATTCTGAAGAGACCGAAGCGGGTGGAAATCTGAAGGTGCAAAGGCGGATACATTAACACCTCCTAGCCAAACTCTGTTAATTTTTGCTAAGTGGCTAAAGCTGTGTGTAATCTAGCGTTATCGTGATGAAAGACCACACCCTTTCTATTGATCAATTCGAACCGCTTTCTCTCAACTTCTTGCTTTAATGTAATCAGTTGTTGGCAGTAGAGATCCGAATCAATGGTTCTGCCCGGCGGTAAAAGCTCATAATGAACAATGCCCTTCCAATACACACAGCATCACTTTATTGCGAGTTAACCCGGGTTTTGCCACAGTCTGTGAAGCCTGACCGACCTTTGACCACGACCTTTTTCGCACGTTCTTGTCGTACGTAATCCACTTTTCTTAACCAGTTATCAATTTCCCTGAAAATGGTTCGGTTTCATTACATCTCAATAAAGAATCGCAAATGAGTACAGGTTTCTTACAGTGAGCTCACGTGGCATCCAAATATCGAGCTTTTTTTGTACCCAGCTTTTGTCAAATGGGCCAAAACTGTTTTGTGGACTATTCCCAGTTCTTCAGCTATGACGTAACTACTGATATGCTGATCTTGCTCCACTTCTTAAAAAATGGCGTCCATTTTATCCGTAACAGGGCGACCAGAGCGAGGTGCATCTTTGACATCAAAATTCCCGGATTGATACGCTTAAACGAACCTAGTGCCACCCTGACTGACACTGCATTAAGTCCATAAACGTCACAATTTTTTTTCGCGGCTTGCGTTGTATTTTTCCTTTTTTGAATTCACTCATTTTGACAGAAAGAAAAACAAATGAAAAATAGCTGGAAACAACATTTCACTAATTTGTTTTTTTTATATGTAACCTTTTTAATGTCATCAAAACCAGCCAGATACAAATGGTACAGCCAAAGATATTTCATTAGAAGTTTATACATGCTGTATGCGAAAAGACTTTCTATCCAACCTATTAGTAGGTATATATGTAACTAAGTGCATATGAAGTTAATATCTAGAAGCTTTTACAATCGCTAATAAGGATGTATGAGATGGTGAATGCAATGATGAGTTTGGTTTTCCTTGCCTATCCCATTATGGAGATGACTTTTTGATTACTTTCCTATTCAAGTACATATATATTTTGAGTTGTTCATAGTTTTATTAAATAATTTTTGCATTATTTAAACATTGCTACTTAAAAAAAAGATAATTATTTTTTTTCTCTGACATTATGTGATGTACTTACTTGTTGTTTATGGTATCCATGTTTCTAGATGCTTATTGTTTTCCTAATTTTTTTCTTCTCATTCTGGTAGGAAAATCTTTGTCTCTAACGAGCACGATTTCATTTGATTGTTTTTCAATAACGAGACATACTTGTATTATGCGATAAGTTTCTCTACTTTGTATTATTTATTATGTCTCATGTTTCTCATATATTTGATCAATTATAGTATATTCTCATGAGGATTAAACATTGGACGATTTTTATGTACCTATTTATTACACTCTTCTCGTGACAGGTTTTTTTCAATATGAATAAGCGTCTCTGTACCGGGCAGCTCGGTACAGTTCCTGAATAGTTATCATTCTTATCTAGTAAGGTTAGTTTTGAAAGTTTCGTCTTATTAATGCAAATAATATTAAAACGATGTATAAGAAAAGTTTAAGAAACTCTCGAAATTTTCCATAAAAATAATTTGAGGTATTGTGCCTATTTGTTTAAATTATGTCTTTGGTTTTGAGATGTGTGGAAAAATAAAAAAAAATCAAATGTCGATAACCCCCTGACTAGAACGAAAATTCTGAGTATTAATATTTTGTAGGCCTAAAATTTTGTAACAAGAAATCAATAAACTTGATCAAATCGACAGTTGTAAAAGATGTATCAGATCAACGAAATGAGATCACAAATGTCGAGAAATCGAGGAGTTAGATACAGGGTGAGTTTGCGTTAGATGTAATAAAAATATTGTATGTATATTATATTCTCACTATCTACCCCGTGAAAGAGAAATCTGGATATTACTTATATTTTTATGTATTTTATATTCTTACACGTATAATAAAAACCCAATTATATATGTATAGGTATATTTATCAAACTGTCGATTTGTTCAAGAGAATTTATTTCTCTTAACATATCGACAAAGTTTCAAGCCAAGATACGCGACATTTGTATGCCAGGTCTATATTTTCACGGTTTTTTCAACGTTGAAGTAAAAAAAAAGAAAACACCAACTTAGAGGCTTCGTAGCATGTATGTTCTATATATATGGATTTACTCAGAATTCGGAGTGTGTGTCTGTCTGTGTGTCCGTCCCTCCCTTATAACTTTTTATCCGCTCAATGAACAGAACCCAAAATTTCAGAATTTTGAATTATTGTTTCAGTCAGGGGTTATCAACAATTGAATTTTTGCTTTATTTTTCCATATATCTCAAAAAACTTAAAAGCTAGAACAATGAAAATTAGTATAAATATAGACTAATACAAAATCTCAAATTTGTTTTTTTTTAAGTTCTAGTTTCTCAAACATTTTTTACTAAGAAAAACATTTTTACTCTCCACACTATGGAATAGGGGAGAGTCATGATTTCGCAAAATTTAAGCGTATTTTTTTTACATCAATTTCTCAATGGGTATCATGTAGAGAATGCACACTATGAGTTTCGTCGTGATGTGTTTGTGTGTATGGCGTATACGCTGTACGCCGTACGCCGTAGCATTTATCTTTTTTGTGTCCTCTCTACAGCCCAAACTATAAGTCTGATCGACTTCATATTAACATCATATGTGTAAAGTGCAAAGACCTAGAGCTGATTAGTTTTCCATAGACAACTTTTGATTTCTTCTCTATGAATTCATCATTTACGTTGTTTTTTTTTTGTGTCCTCTCTGCAGCCCAAACTATAAGTCCGATTGACTTCATATTGATATCACATGTGTTAAGTCCATAAACTTAGAGCTGATTAGTTTTCCATAGACAACGGTTCATTTTTTCCCAATGTTTCTTTATGATTTCATCTATTAAAACTGAAAAAATGCTCTCACGACCTGGAAATTAGAGATATTTTAATTTGGTTTCTACTATTTATACAACACCAAGAATCTTCATAAAATTGTATTCAAAGTTGGTCAATGTTAAAAGAAAAATATTCAACGGTTTCAAAAATTATATTTTATTTAATGGATATTTGTATGAAACTTATATGTAACAAGAGAATTTTTTATATTTGGCAATGTTCAGTTCATTGATTTCATATTGATATAAGAATATTAATAGCTTGAACTTAGAACTGATTAGCTTTTCATAGATATCATAAAATTTCTTCATATGATATCACGTGTCAACATTGTTAAAATGCTCTAACGCTCTTTGAAACAAAATTTATCTGCTTTTTTTAAAATATTTCATACAACATAAGCAGTCTTCACTATACTGCATTAATAGTTTGTCTATCTTAACATAAAAATATACTATCGGAAGAAAATTTATATTCCTGATAGTAACATTTAGTATGAATAAAAATGTAATTAGATAAATTTCTATGTATGGAAAAGTTCAGTAATTTGATTTCATGTTATAATGTAAAGAGCTTGAACATAGAACTGATTAGCTTTCCATAAATAACAAAAAAATTCTTCATATGATATCACCTGTCAAAATTTGGAAAATGCTCTTGCGTTCTTTAAAACAAAATTTATCTGCTTTTTTTTAAATATTTCATACAACATAAGCATTCTTCCCTATACTGCATTAATAGTTTGTTTATCTTAACATAAAAATATACTATCGGAAGAAAATTTATATTCCTGATAGTAACATTTAGTATGAATAAAAATGTAATTAGATAAATTTCTATGTATGGAAACGTTCAGTAATTTGATTTCATGTTATAATGTAAAGAACTTGAACATAGAACTGATTAGCTTTCCATAAATAACAAAAAATTCTTCATATAATATCACGTGTCAAAATTTTGAAAATGCTCTCGCGTTCTTTAAAACAAAATTTATCTGCTTTTTTTAAAATATTTCAAACAACATAAGTATTCTTCCCTATACTGCATTAATAGTTTGTCTATCTTAACATAAAAATATACTATCGGAAGAAAATTTATATTCCTGATAGTAACATTTAGTATGAATAAAAATGTAATTAGATAAATTTCTATGTATGGAAACGTTCAGTAATTTGATTTCATGTTATAATGTCAAGAGCTTGAACATAGAACTGATTAGCTTTCCATAAATAACAAAAAAAATCTTCATATGATATCACCTGTCAAAATTTGGAAAATGCTCTCGCGTTCTTTAGAACAAAATTTATCTGCTTTTTTTAAAATATTTCATACAACATAAGCATTCTTCACTATACTGCATTAATAGTTTGTTTATCTTAACATAAAAATATACTATCGGAGGAAAATTTATATTCCTGATAGTAACATTTAGTATGAATAAAAATGTAATTAGATAAATTTCTATGTATGGAAAAGTTCAGTAATTTGATTTCATGTTATAATGTCAAGAGCTTGAACATAGAACTGATTAGCTTTCCATAAATAACAAAAAAAATCTTCATATGATATCACGTGTCAAAATTTTGAAAATGCTCTCTCGTTCTTTAAAACAAAATTTATCTGCTTTTTTCAAAATATTTCATACAACATAAGCATTCTTCACTATACTGCATTAATAGTTTGTTTATCTTAATATAAAAATATACTATCGGAAGAAAATTTATATTCCTGGTAGTAAAATTTAGTATGAATAAAAATGTAATTAGATAAATTTCTATGTATGGAAAAGTTCAGTTATTTGATTTCATGTTATAATGTAAAGAGTTTGAACATAGAACTGATTAGCTTTCCATAAATAACAAAAAATTTCTTCATATGATATCACGTGTCAAAATTTTGAAAATGCTTTCGCGTCCTTTAAAACAAAATTTATCTGCTTTTATTAAAATATTTCATACAACATAAGCATTCTACACCATACTGCAATAATAGTTTGTCTATCTTAACATAAAAATATACTATCGATAGAAAATTTATTTTCCTGGTAGTAAAATTTAGTATGAATAAAAATATATAATAATAAGATAAATTTCTTATGTATGGAAAAGTTCAGTAATTTGATTTCATGTTATAATGTAAAGAGCTTGAACATCGAACTGATTAGCTTTCCATAAATAACAAAAATTTCTTCATATGATATCACGTGTCAAAATTGTCAAAATGCTCTAACGTCCTTTAAAACAAAATTTATCTGCTTTTATTAAAATATTTCATACAACATTAGAATTCTTCACCATACTGCATTAATAGTTTGTCTATCTTAACATGAAAATATACTATCGTTAGAAAATTTATATTCCTGGTAGTAAAATTTAGAATGAATAAAATATTTCATTGTCAATATTTGTGGTGTTAGTGTTGGCCACAACCCACTCGTTTTATGATAAATTTGTGTTTAACTGCCTATAAGTTTTTAAAAATATCGAAAAAAGCCGAAACACCCCAAATAGATAATTTAGTTTTCAATAAAAAATATGCACTGTAGTAGTTAGTACCTACACCTCAACCTTTTTTTAACAATTTTAATAAAAATTGTATTTCCCGACGACATCGTTTCATACAATTTGTAAGGCAGTATACACTACACAATATCTCACTCAATAGTTTGATACCCACTTAATCTCCAATAATCAGATAGTTTGGTACGTATTCTTCAACTATACATACCTACTATAGCTATCGAAAGTTGGATCTCATGTATTACATGCAACTAGTATTTAACTATGTAAGTACTTCCTTTCAGCTATCAATGAGTGTGCGTGCTGTTAGAACTACTTAACTATATCTCCGGTGGGGAAATTGGTCAGTTTCTCCTGATCTAGTGTCAAAACAGTTATGTATTCAAACTCTTTTATTATTTTGAGTAGTGATTTTCCATTCGCTCGCGTGTCTGCATCTGTATCAACAATAATAATTAACACACTTGTACCTACATACCTCTACATACTTACTACTGTGTATTAAGAACTAACGGTTTATTACCTCGATTGGTCAGCTTCATTCAATTACATATCGCAGGATTACATAAATCCAAATGGGTCGTTGATTTCTCCTATTGATTTTTAAATCTCATTTATTTGTTAAGCGTACATGAACACCTGGTTTAGTCTAGTCCATTTCTATACCTTATCAGATATATCGAATAACTTCCGTAGTTCTTGTCAGTAAGCCGTGGAACAACGTTTCAATTTTATTATAAACGCTTCCCTCAGTTAATTTATCGTTGATTTAATATGACTGAATAATTAGGGCGTGTCAGGAAAACATATTAGTTTAGTATTAATTATCCAATGTGTTATTATTTTGTATTGATTTAACAATGGTGGCATTTTGCGGAAGATAGGACTTTGAGCGTTGCATAAATATTACATTTTTATGTGCATTGTTTCTAACAATGATATAAAATCATGTAGATAATTTTAGATTAGATTAATTATGATTTGTAAGTTTTTCTCGTGAAAGTATTAAAAACAAATATCTTAGTTTTCTCGGAAAGTTTCAATGTAACATGATAATTAAGGAAATGTATAAACTTGTTACGTGTAACATATGAGATCCAACTGTTGATGGCGATAGTATGTGTGTGTAAAACACGTAAGAGTCCATTTATGTAATAAAATTTACCAAACTATAAAACCTTAAATCCAAATAAATAAATATTTTATGACATTTTGTTTTCCTATACACAAAATGTTTGTTTTGATAACATAGTGTGGATTTCAGTCCAGTTTTCCTACCCCGAATAGATAAATAGCTTGATGGTATCCATTTATGTATAAAGATTTAGTATCAAACTATAAGAGTTTCCATAGATGTATTGTGTATTCTGTCATACAAATTGTATGAAACTATGTCGTCACTAAATATAATTTTTACAAAATTTGTTAAAAAAATCGAGATGTATATATAACATATATGCTGCGAAGCCTTCAAGTTAGTTTTTTTTTACTTCAAAGTTGAAAAACCATGAAAAATGTAGTTCTGGTCATACAAAATATCGCGGATCTTGACTTGAAACTTTGTAGATATGTCAAGAGAAATAAATTCACTTGAACAAATCGACCCTTAAAGTTTGTATTATAATTATTATTCGTCTTTCGTGATTTTAATGTAAGGTATATCTGTGAATATACCTGTTCAATTTTCGATAATGAGAACACAGGTTGTATGATTGGTGTGGTGTGAAATTTTTCATTTTCTTGTCAAATGTATCATTAATTATCTCACAATAGCCCAAGAATCTTGACAGCTGGCGGTCCGCATTTGAATCACGAATACTTCCATATTAGGCCAGAAACAGAAAAAATCCACATACAATCAGTGTGTTCAGATATACCTATGTACCTATAATATTAATGTATAGTCAACATGACTAGTATGTTTTCGCCAAGTCGTGTGGTGGCGGTTGTGCATATATGGCAACAATAGGGAGATAGAGATAGATCAGGAAGTAGAGTTGCACGACTCGCCTCGGAAACCGTGATGGTGGTGTAAGAAAAGTTGGATGCTGTTGTGCACAGTAGAACAGAGATTCACGGCCACACACATAACATCTTCGGTGGGAGATGCAGAACGTGACGCGGCAGTCGGTACTTCATCATAATACTTTTGTCCGTGAGATAAATTCAAGATCACTTATATGCCCGTACGGGGATCGGTCGCCGATTTTGGATTTCGTAGCTATAAGAATGAATTATTTTGTAAATCGGTAGTTAGACTTCGGAGTTACTCGGCAAAGTCCGGAGTTGTACGAAGTCGAACGATTGTCGTAAGACTTCGTCCCACACGAAGATGGTCTCTTTCTGTTGCGTCGGACTAAATGAAATGTGTGCGTTTGAGACAAATTAGACGCGGACAGTTTGAAATGATTTTGTTTTTTTTTGTTGTTAAGGAAGCTTGTTACATGCTATCATTATAATGTGTTAGGAATTAGAGATTGTTTAAATATATATAATTGAATATACACGCAAATCACCGTAATTCTAGGGGTTCATGGCTGATGTCAATATTGATATAATTTTTTTTGACTATGTACCTTTATATTGTGTTGGCTTATGGTAATGTTTCATGGTAAGTATGGCGATTTCGATTGGAGAAAGCTCATCAATTCGTTCAAACTTAATATAAATATTTTTTAGTAAATGATTCGATACAATACCTACTTGGTTTTTATTTAAGATTTGGTAACACGGTTAATATAAATTAACATAACATGATTTTTGTTATTACAGACTCGTAAAAATTGATATTGTTCATATACGTTGATACATTTTTATATTTATTGTCATAAAATAAATATATATATTTTTTTCTTTTAATTTCTTTGTGTTTCTATGTTTATATTAAATAAATCCACGTTGGAGGATAGGTATAAGTTTTACTTTTTCCATCCATTGTTCTTTTATTCTTAGAAATGCGTTGACATTAATCTAATTATCGATCGGTTTATCTACGAATTCCAGTTCACGTCATTGTAATGCACAGGTATCCTACCAACTTATTGGTAACTATTTAAATGCACACCATGTTTTGCCCCAGATTGTGATGAACCATTGATATAATTGTGTTTAAAGAATGTGTTAACTTGACAATGTGTTTTTAATTTAATTTATTTATTTCTGGACGACACATTTCGTAATTATATTGAATATTATATTTTCTTTGACATTTATTATTAAATTTCTATTATAATTAAACAATGGAAATATTTGGCATTAATGATTGAATTTGTAAATAAAATTAAGAAAATCGTTCGATATAAAAGAATTTTTTAAATACATTTTCGGTTTTAAATAAATGTTTTATCTCAGTGTAGTGTTATGCACAGCTGTATTTCTAAATCACACATGTAAACTATAGTGTACACATTTTTTTATTATTAGTTCCACATATGGTATATAGGTATAGGTAAATTTTGTCTATTTTTTTAGAATGTTTAATCTACATGTTTATTTGTTTAGGTAGTGTGAGTATTGTTGTTTTGACTGAACGATCTAGGTTTCATCAGACGACGCAGGGTTCTGAACAAAAAACCAATCTACGTTTTTATGTTGCACAACTTTCCATACTTATTCCTATGAATATGACGTGCGCTGGTTGTGTCCATCGAATTGAATTTATATGTCACTATTGTTTGATTCATCGTCTACTAAAGTTGTTTGTTTATCTCCTGAAGTTGTCGCTGGTTCTTAAACTGCGGTGATGCCGGTTTTAGGTATCTAGAAAGTTGATTCGATTCGAAAAAAGACCATTGCAATGATTTTGATCTGTATTTCAAAATATATATATATACGGTTTTGAGATGTTGTGGTGATAATAATATGGCTTCCTGCCCAAGCTGCGAATACTATGTAAGCACTCTCTGTCAAGAGAAAAGTTTTTTTTGAGCCAAACGTCAAATCCCTTATATTTAATCAACAAACAAGCCTAGAAACATTAGTTGTTAACTTAGCTTTGGAAATATATTGTTAGAAATGCTTGCAAGTGAGATATAAACATTATTTTTTTATGTTTGCTCAGAATTTAATATTAGATATTATGTACTTGTTAATCTGCCGACAGTAAATTTATGCCCAAATTATAATAATATTATCATCATCAGTGGCTCCACAGCCCAGGATGGGCCTTGGCCTCCTCAAGGAATCGTCTCCATCACACCCTATCCATGGCCGTTTCTCTCCAATTCCGCACACCGGCTATCTGAAGGTCCCTCTCAACTCCATCCATCCATCGTAGTTTCGGCCTTCCCACACCCCTTCTACCCTCCGGACGCGTTGTGAGGATTCTTTTTGGTGTCTGGTCATCTTCCATACGATGCACGTGTCCTAACCAACGGTGCCTCCATATTTTTATCGTTTGGACGATATTTGTTTCCTTGAATAGGCTCTGTAGTTAGTGGTTGAACCTGAACCAAGGCACGTGGAGACGTGCCTTGATCGTAGAGGGGGGCGAAATTTTTTCTCAATTTTTTTCTTTCGAAGACCAGTAACGCATACATATCTTTTTTAGCAAGAACCTAACACTCAGAGCCGTATGTTAGTAGATTAATAATATTACAACATTTATTATTATTATAATATTGTCATATTAAAATTGAGAAACAGTGTGCTATTAAAGTTTTGTGACTCGACGAGCGTCAAGAGGTAATTTTATTAATACTTGTGCAATATTAATCATAATATGTACCTGTATAATATAAATAAAAGTATGTATCTATGTAGTTACCTGGTCTGGTGGTAATCACCTAATCACTAGTGATGATTCACCAAAGCTATAGAATGCTGTCACTATTAGATAAGTATGTAGATATCTACATATACATATGCCGTTCTTGTACCGAACATGGTATGTTGGCCACGTGGGAGTTTCCACTAAAATGTCATTTATTTTGGAGAAACGATCGATGACGGTTTTAAATAATTTTATTCATCTCGACTCTCGATTAGTAGACGTATGTGGCTTGTTATTTATCGAAGCATTAATGTGTGTTTACATTACAATTTACAAAGCTATTATAGTAAATTTCTGACGTTTCCTTTACACCATCTTTTAGCGAAATTGATGGGTTATTGTACTTTTTAATAAAGTAAACCAATACCTTCATTCATAATATAATTGCAGTGCGCACTTTGATGTATGTAGATAAGTGAAGAATGGACGTGGTAGAAGATTATCACATAAAATATAATCTTTAAATGTAAATAAATGTATGTCAAGATAGAAAAATGAGTTGTTCGGATCTCTCTGCCTATTCCATGGGAGATATGATGTTGTGGTATGTCTGTATGTAGTTATATTATTTTTAACATAATTCGCCTATAAAATCCTTTGCTAATTCACCAAATGTAAGACGATTAATATCGTAAGTCTCTAGAATGTGGCAACTTGTTATTGGGTGTATGTTAAATTAATATCTGACATAGTACCTGTTAGTTATCCGAGAATCAATATTAAATAAATAAATGACGTAGGTATATGTATTACTAACTAGTTGCATGTAACACATGAGATCCAACTGTCGATAGCGATAGTATGTATAGTTGAAGAATATGTACCAAACTATAAACCCATAGATACAAATTATTGAATATTTTCAGATATTTTGTTTTCTATACAACATATGTAGGTATGTATGTCAAGATAGGATAGTATGGAAGAAGATCCTTTTTCCTACCCAGAATATGCAAATTGCATGATGGTATGTATGTATGTTTGGAGATGAAGTAACAAACTATTAAGTCTTCTTACATATTGTGTATAGGCGACTGCCATACAAAATGTATGAAGCGATGTCGTCACTAAATTCAATTTTTAAAAAAATTGTTAAAAAAAAATTGAGATCTTCTACTACAATGTTAATATTTTTTATAGAAAATTAAATTATCTAGTTGGGGTGTTTCGGCTTTTTTCGATAATTGTAAAAGTTTTGGAAATATAGGCAGTTAAACTCATAAATTTATCATAAAAAAAATATTTTTCTTAATAAAAAATGTTTGAGAAACCCTGGAATTTTTTTGAAAAAACTAATTTGAGATTTTGTGTTTGTCTATGTTTGTACCAATTTTCAGCGTTCTACCGTTTATGGTTTCTGAGATATATGGAAAAATAAAATAAAAATTCAAAAGTTGATAACTCCTGACTGAAACAAAAATTCAAAATTCCGAGTATAAAAGTTTTGTAGGCCTGTAACTGTTTATATATTCTGAAATTTTAGGCTCTGTAAATTGAGCGGATCAAAAGTTATAAGGGGGGGGGGGACACACAGACACACACACAGACACACACACACACAGACACACACACACACAGACACACACACACACAGACACACGAAATGTTCTACTCCGAATTCTGAGTAAATCCGTGTATGGAACATATATGCTGCGAAGCCTCTAAGTTGGTGTTTTTTGACTTCAAAGTTGGAAAAGCCGTGAAAAAAGTAGACCTCTCCATACAATTCTCGCGTATTCTGGCTTGATACATTGTCGATATGTTAAGAGAACAAAGTTCTCCTGAACAAATCGACAGTTGGAATATGAAAAAAACTTGGTTTTGTTATACATGTTTATTTTATTCAAATTTTATTATGATTAATTACGTATTTTATGCGAGGTATAATATCGTCAGAATTATTCCCTACACGGCTTTATTGTAGTACATAATATTTAAAAATAGTTCAAACTATTTCTTCAATACTCAAGTAATCATATTTTTTTTATTGGTTCATCAAAATATTCCTCATTATAATGAATTGCCTGTAGTTTACTCGATTATATTAATAGTCAATGCCTTTTGTAAATTGATAACCAACGAATGTTATTTATTTAGTAATAATAAAATAATATGAAACTTGCATAAAATAGTGTTATTCTTAGTAATGATTACGTTGTATAGGTATAATGCAATAATACCACGTGTATACATTTAGTTGTTAAAAATAATAATAAAATTATTTCGTCATATCTGATCGTGGGATAATGCTGTCGTGTTCTTTCTTGGCGATGAGCTATTCTTTCTGACTTCATTCAACCATGTGTTGCTAGTTCAACTATGATAATATGATGATTTAACGTCAAATGATACCTAGGTATTAATTACGGCTCGTTTTTCACCTACCTACTCATTTTTCACCGGAACCCGGTTTTCATATAATTCTTGTACCTACCTATTTACGAAAAAACTGGTCTAAAAATAAGTAATGCAAGTACCTATGTATCTAGTGTAGCTATTTAATTCTACGAAAAACTCGTTCCTAATATAATATAATGCAGCATTAAAAGCGATCAAATTTGGTATTTTCAAAAGAATACGAGAGCTAAAAATAAAAAAAAATTACCTACGTCCGCGAACTTAAGAATTGTTAAACATTTTTGACGCATTGAGTTTCTTTTCTGGAATGTTATCTTAAATTATAATGTAAAAAATGGGGTTTTAACAACATATTGTCGCTACTTGAGAGAGTGAAAAGCAGAGCTTTCATGAGAAAATACATGAATGCTGAAGTAGCCATGGATGTATGTCAGTATATAAATGTGTGGCACTTTATTCCCTCTGTCAACTCCCGCGAATGACACAATAAATCGTTATGTTATGTCAGTCTTTCTCAAAGTGGGCGATAACGCCCCCTTGTGGGCGTTGGAGACCTAGAGGGGGGCGTTAAGGAGCCCAGAAAAAAATATCGTTTCTTTTAATTTGATTAAAATATATTCTTAATATTATAAAGTTGCGTTTTAATTGCTCTTTCTGGTAAAAATTTCTAGTTTAGAATATAAGTTGTAAACACCAGAACCGACTAATATAGCACACTATAACTAAATTAACTAAAATAATGAAACTGTGGTTTTTAAGTTTTAAGAGTGTATAAAAAATTGGGGGCGCTGAAAAATAATTGATTTTCAAAGGGGGCGGTAAAAGAAATAAGTTTGATAATTTCTGTGTTATGTTGTCGAGCTATTCAGTTTCCCTTTCAAGATTTTATTAAATTTTCAAATGTTTATTTTATAATAAACATTTGAAAAAATAAAAGCATATCAAAATAAAGCATTTATAACAGGGATAATGCAAGGGTGCACGTGCACAGTACACATCCATACCATCGACACTCTCTTACGTTTTGATGTCAGTTAGTGATTTCGCTCTCCAATATGCTAGGGATAGTCCTCGTGTTATATTGTGAGCAGTCGTTATTTTTGTAAGTTAAACAACATTCTATATCCTAATATGCTATGAATAGATTTTAAAATGTAAAGGTTTTATTTTTTACGACGAGCAAACGTCTTGGAAGTCTTGCAGTCTTGGGTTAGCATAAATACAAGACCAATGCTGCATGTGGTACTGCAAGACCAATACCACACCTGTGACTACAAGACCACAATATCAATGCCTCATTATTTATTCGATATCGGTCTCAATTAAAATATCTTCGTAGTGCTTTTAAAACAATCTCGGTGTGCGATGATAATATTATTATAATGATAAATTAATGTGTGTTCGTGAAAACATCCTTGTACTTTTTTGTCTCATGTTCTAAGCTGTGGTCGTGTTATCTTATCGCATTTTAAACGTAATAAACATTAAAATTATTAATATTTCTTTGTCACCCAATATCTGTTATTTTTTATGACGTGTTGTTTATCGTCTTGATATAATAATTATTTTGGTGCATGTACTGGGATGTTTATTTTTATACGTATTTCTTCTTTTTTTACTGTCGGCACGGTATTGTTTGCTAACTAAGTTCTTGTGTATTTTTATATTATTGGGATCTTTAATGATTTCTTTTGTAAGTTTATATTTGAGACAACAGTATAAATGCAGTAAAACAATTTATTCTCGAAACTATTAAATTTGTCAATACAACAAATATTTTTTTTTATAACCTGGAAAACCCGCATGAAAAATTGATTCATTTGCTTTAAATATTATGAGTTAAATTTTCTGGTTGGAAAATTTTCCATACAAATGAACTAGGAATCAAATATTTTTATAAATAAGGTTTCAGTTGAATGTGAAATAAGATTTTGAACCGGGTTTAATTGAACCGTGATTCAACCACGATTCAAGGAATTTTTATAAATAGCACCGTTTTTAAGTTTAAAATTAATACATAGAACACAACACGTACATTTAGCCAAACGCATTTCTTTTACTGATTATAACTAAGGTGAATTGTATTAGGACATTGAATTTCTTTCTTCGTATCCTTTAGCTTTGGCACGTTTTAGTGTCGTATGGTTTTAAAGTTCATTGCGGACTTCATGTGTTTTCAATGTTCTCAAAAACACGTTCATATATTTTTTTCTAATTTTGCCTCTTTTGATTATTTTAATGTTTATTGAGATAAATTCAATGTATGTATATTACGCACACCCTTTTCAGTCAGATCTATCGAAGACGACTGCATTCAAAGTATATTCACCTTGTAATTATTATTGCAATATTTGTATGACGCTCGGTTATTATTTGCTTCAATATCACCCGATAATGCGAACCGATAAATACCTAGTAGGTAGTTGGTTTTAATAACCAGAGGATTACGTAATCTTCGCACAGCTGCTGCCGTGCAGTGGACGACTATAGTAAAGCTAACATAGATATCTCGTCAGATGAAATCTCATAGTGTGCGACCTTCAGCAAACTATGGGATTGCATAAGTTTGTTCTCTTACACGTTTTATCCGAAGTAGTCATTCGCTGTAAACACGAATTCTTTCGATTGTCCTAATTATTATTTTGACATAGTAGAAATTCTAAACACGTTTATTAATGGAATTTCATATAGGAATATTTTCATCTCCTTTAAAGAATTTCATATTAACTATGAATGATATGGTACCAGGGGGCGTCTAATTTGCATATGCAATGACATTTTTTTCTTATTTAAATAATCTATTCTATCGATTTAAAAGTTATAATTCAGTTATTCTCGCAGAGAGAAAAATGTGTCTGTGGAAGTGAAAAAAAATGGAATAAAATAAAAAAAATAAAAAAATTTACTTACTAATTATGTTATGGAACTATATCAAGAATTTTTCAATGCTATGTATGTATTAGCGTTGTTATCGTAATATCGTTTCTAGCCGTGAATAAATGCAGTCATGGTAAATATTATCAGAGTCAAATGAATGTTTGAATGAAATATTTTCAAATTCTTTTCAATATCAGGTTCTTTTCAGTTTCAGGACATTTTATTTTTATCATGATTCATGAAATACATGGATAACTGAACTCGATGAGGAAATCTGTGGATTCGGGTTTAAATACAACCTGGTTCAACATTCTAGATAATCCTCTCTTACGATTCATTAAAAAAAAACAAAAATCGAGTGGGTTGTGGCCAACGATACTCATCACTACCATGGCACTTCGCATAGTATTCAAATTTTGTATGGAAATAATCGTCATTTTCATGAAATGAGTTTGTTCGCTTATTTTTGATTTAAATATTTTATTATGAAAACTTTAGATACAATCCTTCAATGCCATTGTATGAAAGTGATGTGCCGTGCCTATTTATCAATTTGTAAATAAAAATATCAAATTTTATGTTTCCTGAGATTGGGGTAACTTTGAAATATTTGACAGTTAAAAAATTGAGAAGCACTGACCACATATCCTCCAAACTCTAATGGGGCCTAAGCGTATAAAATTTGAAAATAATCGAATGTGTACTTTAATCTATAAAGAAGAATCAACACACCGTACATAGCACATACACAACACACACACACACACACACACACACACACACACACACACACACACCCTCACACACACACACACACACACACACACACACACACACACACACACACACACACACACACAATTAATTTTCCACTGTATCCCCTTGGGTTAGTGAGGAGTAAAAAATTAAATTCGACAGTAACACGGTTTTCCTTCAGTGATAATGTTCATAATAGAATTGTTAATACGAATAAAATAATCCTTTTTACTCCCCCTGGGGTAGTAGAAGTAAAAAAAATATTTGTTTGCATTTCAAGTACGTATTTACAACGTTGCTGTCTCTTCTATTGGAAGCACAATAAATGTGATTGATTTGTTCGATTGCCCAGTTTTATTTCGTTATGAATATGAATAGTCTTCGGGTATCTACAACGCCATTTGACATCTTTAATTATTATATCGGATTGGAATACAGACATACAATAAACATACGTTTGTATCGATATTGTAATAATATCAATTGTTGCCTAAGGCCATGCGACTATTTCTTGTTCGTTTGATACCTCATACTGTGCCATCCTTAGCTTCTAACGATCAGATATTCACTTAAAATATTCATAGTATAAATAAATGATTTATTTGAGCATGCTTTAAATAATATATCCATATTTTCTCATAGTAGATTGAAATGTCAATTGTGATTCAGTCATTTATTATCAATAGCTGTCGTTTGTTTGTAGTCAGTTATCTATTGTTTTGCAAGGAACTTTGTTATTTAAATATTCTATTCCATTATCTCTGCTTTATTGAGTCACGTCGTTGGAACTTTCTGGAAGACGTCTTACTCTAGGGCCGTCTGAATCACAATAAATTGCGTCTAGGTGGTTGCAGTGCTCAAAGAAAGACGAATTTTCTAAAACTACTGCAAATAACCAAATGTGGTGGTGACAGCAGGTATCGCACTGGTTTAGTAATCCAGTGACGTCTAGTTCGAACTCCATCCTAGCTGCCTCGACCGATTTTGTTCGCCTATACCACAAGCATCCGCCTTAATTTAGGGAATGTATGAGGACTTATATGTACTTTTCACAAGGACAAATTCATTATTAAAAAAAAATTGTTGCGTAACACAGAGTTGTAGTTTATTTAGCGCCAATGGAATGATCCAAAATCATTGGATAATTACATGGCACTTCATACACAATTTTTATTTTATTATTTTTTACGCGGCTGTCGTAGATTTCTACAGTTCTTTAAAATAATTACCAGGACAATACGTATATTGTAAATTACTCATAAAGCAAAAATTATTATTTCAATCCATCTTACAATATGGCATTATATGTTGGGGGGGAGCTTTTAAAACCACTTTAGTGCCTTTAGAAGTTTTTCAAAGAATCATTATTAAAATTATATTAAAAAAGAGATTTGATTATCCAACTATTAATTTATTTCAAGAATTTAAAGTTTCAACTGTTGAAAATATCTACAAAAAAATCTCATTGTTCCAAATTCATAAAGATAAAGCACTCAATAGCATGGCCCCGGAATATATATCGGAACTTTGTGTTCCATTTTCACCTAATAATAAACAAAGTACGCTAAGATCAATGACCCAATCCAATAAAAAACTAGTAGAAACCAATCTCACAAATAAGCCAAAATACCTATATCGATCTTTTGGCGTTTCTGGACCAAAGTCATGGAACAATCTTCCAATGGATATAAGATGTGCCGAAAATATCAATGAATTCAAGAAGAAATTAAAAACTCATCTTTTCCGCAAGTCGTATCCAGATTGTCCTTCATCCGTTCAATAATATTATGTGTACTAAATATTATGCCAGTTTACTTTGAATCGACTATTTTTTATAATTAATTTCATCTGGATTATGTAACAAGATTAATTTGTGATTTCTAGGTATTTTTTTTAAGTTTTATGTTTCACCATTTTCAATGTGTTAGCTATAGGACTAATTTTAAATTAATTTTAAATTATTTTTTGCAAACTGAAAGCGCCCTTGAGGTGACCACGGTTGTCACTAAACGGCGCTTTATAAATTGTCATTATTATTATTATTATTATTACAAATTCAAACCAATTGTCATTTTCTTTAAGCAGCAGAATAAATTCACAAGGATGTATTACCATTCCTCTTTTACGTACAACTGCCTCACAACATTTCTATAAGTATAAAGGTACTAAGTGGTTTAATGAACTCCCTTTGAGTCTTAGACTCGAAAAATATTATAGTTTATTTAAAAATAAAATTAAAAAATTGTACTGATTTATTTATTTATTTTTTGTTATTTCATTCTTGTTATGTGTAGCTTCATATTTTTTTAGTAGATGTACAATGTTTTGGTAAATGTAATAATATTAAATAGATACTCCCCTCTTTTAACACGAGATATACAACAAATGTAACGATCTAGCTTCAATAAGAAATCATCAATCTACCTAGCTTCAATAAGAAATCATCAATCTACCTAGCTTCAATAAGAAATCATCAATCTACCTAGTTTCAATAAGAAATCATCAATCTACCTAGCTTCAATAAGAAATTACCAGGACAATGCGTGTATTGTAAATTACTACTAAAAGCAAAGTATAATACAACAAAATGTAACGATCTAGCTTCAATAAGAAATTATCAATCGACCAAAATACTTAACATACCAAACTATAAGGATTATAGATCCCTGAATACTTGAGAAATCTTTAGTAGGTAATCCTAGTAATATATTTTACTTAGGTAGGTATAGTGTTATTTAATTGATAAATCTTATATTTCCATGTTACGTTTAAACAAATTTGAAAAATTTATAACACGATTTACGGAAAAATATCATAGTCGAATAATAAATGTATTTTCTATTTCCTAATAATGTTTAATCATTGCAGGTATTTACCAAGAACTCCTCATAAATTTTCTATGGCATATTGAATCATAATGATTTGTTGCGTGAATCACGAATTAGCAAATTGGAAGACGTCGTTAAAAAAAGTATCACAGTGTACATTTTTAATACCAACAAATACCTGGGTACTACTTCTCGATTGTTCTAGTTGCCCTGATTTCGGAATCGTGGCTTATACAAATAAATAATACAAAATTGTGAGTTATATGACATTGTTTTTTGTTGTTGTTAATACTAATACTGTCTCGCGTTTCGCACCGTGAGAATTCATGTTGTATACCTATAGATGTTTATATTGAAAACTATTTCTTAAGTGAATATTACTATCTTAATTGTATAATTAATGACAATTTTAGGTAATCATTGCCTATATCATAATGTTGAGTAATCAATACATTTTTATCTCTTCTCTGGATTTTGTTCTGAAATAAAGAGAATAATATTATGTTAAGATGCGTTGCAATGTAACATAATTGAAAATCATTTTTTCGTGATTTCTATTTTTACGAATATTTTTATTATTGCATATGCGCAAATTCCTTATTTTCAAGCGAAAAGAATTTCAGTATTACAATATATAGAACTTTCAAAAATTGAATTGATAGGGATCTCATTAAAAAAGGCATAATTGGTGAACGTTGCGCAAGCGCATAAAGTGATCGCGTAAACCAGCCGATGACAGGTCGTAAGCCCTGTAGGTGCCTTGATTTCCCGGTTCTCCTACAATTAAATATTCCAACTTCGTCTCTATCGAGATAATTAAAAATCTGTTAAAAAAAATCTATTTTTACGATTTAAAAAAAAATATCTTAACTCCTTCCACCACACCAACAAATAACTTAAAAGAATTTTGCAATAAAATGTACCCGTCGATATATTCTTTTTACAATAAAAGTAAGTTTTGATCCAAAAATTTGTCCTTCACTCTTTCTTTCTTATTTTTATTTGAAATCTGGCATCTTAATTATTTCCGCTTGGTGTATTTGCACCTTTTGAATACTTATAATATGCTGGATCAGTCTCACTTGTCGCGTAGGTTTTGTCAAACATAAATTCGTCCATTTCGAAAAAAAAATGGTAATAGGCGTGATGACAGTAAGAAAAAATCATTGAAATTATGATTTTATTAGATAAAATATGTTATAAAGATTTGAAAAAATATATTTATTTTCATTTTAAAAGAGCGAATAATATTAATATTATTAAAATAAAAATACAAAATATGTTTGTCCGCCATTTTATGTGAAACACCAATCAGAGCGCATGACGTCACCATATTGTCACTGTCAATTGTGTTTGTTACTGTCAACTGTTGTGTTGTTCGAAATGGCTATTTTTTTCATAACAAGCTATATGGAATATGCTGCTTATTTTTAACATGCTATTTTTATTTATTGATTTATTTGGTTTATTTGGGACAATAAACCAAATAATATCGCTATCCGCTCTATTGAATCGTTGACGCATCTGTTATAACACGCACCGAGTATTGTAACGTGGTGGAGAATATTTAACGTTTCAGAAATATATAACTTGGTGGCTTTCATTGCTTGATTATAAAATAAAATGATGTAATTATATTGTTTGTGGGAGTTGTACAGTGTTACATGAGGTTGAAATGGAAATACACAGTGTATTATGATGAATCTAATATACATATGGGATAACTGTTATGATTCATATACATATTATGATTAATATATTAAAATATGTAATAGGTGTGATGACTGTAAGAAAAAAATCATTGAAATTATGATTTTAAAAAATAAAATAGGTTATTAAGATTTAAAAAATGTTTTTTTTTTAATTTATAGGAGTGAATAATAATAATATTATAAATATAAAAATACAAAATGTGTTAGTCCGCCATTTTATGAGAAAAAACAATCAGAGCGCACGACGTCATAGTATGGTCGCGTCAATTCTTCTGATAGTCTTCAATACAATATACGCATTAATTGTCGGTCTGGACTATGTTTATTTTGGTGTTATCGATATATTAATATTTTAATTAGATACTTAAAACTAAAACAAATTAAATATAAATGGAACAAGTATTCATCAAAGCAAATAGTTTCAATTTACCTAGATACTCGCCTACCTATCGGGGGACACTATGGGCCGGTATTACAGTGTCAGTTTAAGAGCTAAACTCAAGTTTTACAAAAATATAGCGTATTACAGTGTCCGTTTAGACGTAATCTTCCCTCAAATACGTCACTAAAACGACAAATATTTAACTCAACGTTTCTGGCAGATTAAGTACTTAACTGTGAGTCAACTGTCATTTGCTAGGCAACTCGTGTAGTTTCAGTTTCTATCACTAGAGGCGTTAGGCAACGTGTGTAGTTTCAGTGTTGTATCGAAGGTGGCGCCACACAACAAAACAAACTGACAGCCGTATTGAAACGAACACGGGCATTTAAAAGCATTATTTTGGTGAAAAAAATTAAATTTACCATGTTGGATAATAAAACAATGGTATTTAAAGTCGTAGCGTCCCGTTTTGTATTTCGTATTATTTGAGGTTATTTAAATTTGACAGATAATAACCACAGAAAAAGTGAAATATGTCTATAATTGAAGATTTAGTAACTGACATGTCATATTGCACTGTAATACGGAAATGGATTCAATCTCCCCTTAACATTAATCTTGAGTTTGGCAAACTCAATGAGTTGAGGGCCGACTGTAATATCGGGCCTATGTTAATTGTATTTTGTATGTAACTTAGTTTTTATTGAATAAATAAATAAATAATGAACGCTCGCAACGTATGGTAAACTAATTTAGTTTTAGTATTCTACAATTTTGTCACGCGATGGTGAGCTGACGAACGTTCGACATGTTATGATGCTGGTCACTGCCAAACTAAACTAGCAAGCTATATTTCTTTCATGCAATGAAGCGATTTGCGAAACGACGGCGATTACGCGAAGCATGCGTTTTAAAACATGGTTACAATTTTAGCAGCATACGAATTATTACATAGCGCTCGTTATTTGTATTGTGTTCATAACAAGCTATATTTATCTGCTATCGTTATTTTTAGCAATAGCAGCCATAGTAGTTATTTTTCTGCCTGTCTTAACTACTCTTAACTAGAATGGAACTTTTGATGGTCGGATATTTCTTTGCGTCGAACAAAGACTTTTGTTCATCAGAATTTCGAAACGTAAAAACTTAATAATAAGTACATATAAGTACTTTATTTATCTGTAATTTAAATACAACTTACATCTCGAAAATCGATAAAATATGCTCCTTCTTCTCTCTACATTATGTGTTCATAAGCTAAAAACATACGCGGGAAACTTATGATGGCCTATTTTGACGTTTGGACATTAATGAAGTTCTTTATATGCTTATTGCCTAAATAATGGTAAATATTATATTATTGAGAGCTAAAAGTGGGGGAACAAATACTGTACTTCATTGTAAACGCGTACTTAATAAAATTCACTTGTGTCTCGCCGTGCGAAATTTAATCACTTATTTCTCTTTTTTTTCGCGTGGGACGAAAACAAATACCTCAGTAGGTGTTTTTTTCGTCGTGTTTGTACATTTAGGGACCGCACAACACTTATGCACTTTTGAATTGATTATAAATACACAAATCGTCTTAGAACACATATATTACATATAGTAGTGATATGCAGTTTACGATACCATGACGTCACCGTCAGGGTCGGCAGCCGCCATGATACTACAAGCTTTTTTTGGCGTAAATGTCAAATTTGATTTTAAAATGGCGATTTTTGCTACTAAACCTTTATTTTATGTAGAAATGTATATATATTTGAAAACAGTGAATGCGTAAAAACATCGTGAGATAGTTTTTCAAAATTAGTCATCATGCCTATTGTCGATGTTTAAAAAAATCAAATAATGACATCGTTATCATTGCGTTGTTATAATGTGTGCCTACCTATACCTATAGTGTAGAGCGGGAACTGTCATCCAGTTCCAAATGATATTACCACTGTCGAAATTGTAAATTGCTAATCCTTGAACAGGGTAGATTTTGCTGTAATTAATGAATAAAATTAAAAATACGTACATACCATCACGCCATGTCTCTTGCGGGGTAAGCAGAGAGAACTCCACTATTTTTGCACACATTCCTGTCTTCCTTTACACCCATGCATCGTCTCACACATCCTCGTCGATTGTTCAAGCTTCTTATGTTTCCTTCTTTCAAAATATCATTCACACGGTCATACCACCCCTTTCTGGGGCGGCTCTTACTATTCACTCCATCTCTTACACTCATGTATATTTTTTGGTCAGTCGTTCTTCATTCATTCTTTCAATACGTTCAAACCACTCCTAGAATTTCACTTTCATTTTACTTATTACATCCTTCTTTATCTTGCATTCTCTCCTTATGTCCTCATTTTTTATTCTATCATATATCGTTCTATAACGTACCCTTTTTAGTGACTCATTTCTACAGCATTTATTTTACTTTCATGCTTCTTTTGCCACATCCATGTTTCACTGGCATTCGTCGAAGTAGGCACTACAATTGCATTATGAACGGTAATTTTGGCTTCGGACATTACTGGTCTGGGTGCTTTTGTATTATTTATTAATTTTTATTCTACAACTCGCTATAACTCTTCTTTTAATATCTTTATCCTGTCTTCCACTCCGTTCAAACATAAGTATGTACTCCAAAAATAATGTAATTATTAAAAGAATCACAGAACCGAATCAATAGTAAAGTTGTATAGCTGAATTCGATTGAAGTTCATAACTTGTGTTTGTTTTTCACCTTACGATGTTACGACTAGCCATTCGTTGTGTGAGAATTACACAGTCTTCGTCTTTCATTATAACATCGTCATTTATTCGGACACCAAGTCGTTTCTCACAATGTAAATCTTCATTTTAATTTTCTCACTAAAATGTAAACGCAACCGTCCTTGTACAACGGTCACTACTATTTGTATAGTCTATTTTGATATGTCTGCAAATAGCCACAGAAGAATCAGAGCCCAGACTTGATTGGATGTAAACATGATTCGGTGTTATCTATCATCGGGTAGATCTTTCATACCACGTGGCAGTTGCATTTAAATACTAAACATATTTTTTTCGTTTATTCGTTTGTTGCATTATAATATTATGTAGTTACATGTATTCAATGTGGGAACGATGATTCAATATTGTCTACAGTAGGTAATATTGCCATTTCACTGGCTATGTTTATAATTTACTTCTAGAACAAACATCCTTTTGTTAGCGTTTCGGCATTCTTTCTGTTGTACGTAATTTTTTGGCGCATATAATAAATTTCGGAATAAGTTTATATTTATCGTTTCATATTTTTGACCTTCGTTGGCGTTACAGGTTAATATGTTGTATTTTATGACGTCGAGAGATCATTTTAAAGATTATCTAACAAATTTATTTATTTATTTAACATTAGTATGGTATTTTTTACAAATAGTTTTCTTTGCAGTGCCTCATCAAAGAAGATTGCAATCTTGTGCTTGATAAGGGAATCACTTATAAATAAATAAAAAATATCAAATACAAAAGTCATACATAAAGTAATTAAATCAAATCATACATGAACAAAAAATCAAATAAACATTAAAAAAGTTTTAAAATAAATGAAAATTAGGATTTCACACAACTGAAACATATCAAAATACATATTCAAATAAAAAAAGGAAATATATGAAAATAATTGAGGAATACAGACGATTCAAACATATCAAAACACATATTCAAATAAAAAAAGAAAATACAGGCAATTGAAACAAATAGAAAACAACCAATTTAGAATGTTGGAGCAATTTTAATTTTTATTTAATTTTTTTATATTCCTTTATCTGCTTTTATTCATTCGGGAGGCAATTGATAAATTTTATTCCCAAATAAATGTAGTTGTAATTTTGTTCCCAAAAGTCTTTTAGCAAATTTGGAAAATCAGAAGCTTAAACTCAATTGTGCTTTAATACTCGGTCAACACTATTTTGAGCAATTGTAAATCGATAAATTGTGGAGTTTTTTTTAATTCATTACGACTAAAAATGTTGATTCCCCAAAGTGCAATAAAATATCCTAGTATTTTGATTTACAACGGTTATTCAATTCTAAATTCTCCTACAGTAGGTATCATCAGTATGAATATTCCCGTTACCTGAAACATACAAATATTTTTGAAATTACCTACTCATTGTGGGAACATCCCGACGGACGACAAATCTATATATATATAAAATTGGATTTACGTATATTTGTTTGTTCGCGATGAACTCCTAAACCAACCATCCGATTGCGATGAAACTTTGGAAATTTGTTCAGCTCATTCAGGAGAAGGTTTATGCATTATAATTTATTTATTTATTTATTCGATATCTAACAAAAAAAATCCTATTGAATTGATTCTTAGTGGGTTTGTTCATCGCGTACACGAGAAGGTTTAAAAATTAAAATTAGCATATAAACAAATAAATAAATCATTGATTGAATAAGTAAATAAACGAATAAAGAAATAAATAAGTTAGTAAATAAATAAATTCATAAATCAAAAAATGATAAGAAAAAAATCCTATATGCGTAACCAAATATAAAATGGTATATTATATAAAACTGGTATAATGCCAAAGGTTCACGTATATTTGTTAGAATAATTAAATAAAATTATAAATGAATGAATGAATAGGGACGAAAGGACTGTAGGGGTGCAAGGGAAAAGAATACGGAATTATAATTAGCGAATCTAGATATGAATATTAAATAATAATAAAAAGGAAACATACCGATCAACCATTATTGTATATTTGGATTTATATAATTAAACAGGCAGGACAATGTCTGCCGGGTTTTACTAGTTAATATATAATTTTTGACAAATTTATAACATCTCAATAGAGACGAAGTTGGAATATTATAGAAGAACCAGGAACTCGAGGCACCTGCAGGGCTTACGACCTGTCATCGGCTGGCTTACGTGAACACTTTATGCGCTTGCGCAACGTACACCAATCATGGCTTCTTATTGAGTTCCCTTATCAATTCAATTTTGAAAGTTCTATATACTTTAATAATGAGAAGCATATCGTTTGAATGTGATACGTTTTTTATTATCGCCATCTATGAAGTAACGAGGAAACTTTTTTGTAACGCCATCTATTGAGAAGATGTTTTTTTTTAAACAATGAAAGCAACAGTCCTTATACATGGAGGTGACAGTGTTGATGTGGCTCATCAGTGTCGATGACAGGTTATAAGCTTTGTAGGTGCCAAGAGTTCCAAGTTCTTCTATAATATTCCTACTCCGTCTCTATTGAGATTTTAAAAAATGTCAAAAATATCATCCCGGCAGGGTAAAATCTAATGTTTTCGAATATATGCATTTTTTTAATATTCGATTAATATAAAATGATCGAAGTATTTCACGTGGTTCGCGTTACGTGATATAAATGTCAGTTATAGTTATTATAGTACGGCAGTCATTCATTATCATTATAGTCCCTTGGTTCTGGTTACAGTTCAGTTAATACCTACATATATGCTCTCGACTTTCTACTGTATGTATGTACGCAGGTAAGTGGTGAGCCCTGAACAAAGGTTAAATGACAAACAGTAGGTTGGAGTTAACGGTACACGGCGGGCCGGGCCGCTCTTTGTATCGCCCGCCCGCCGTCACGTCAGTGTATCGTATCACTTTGATTAACTGCTTCAAATGAAACTAGTATGATTCCATTATTGAATTAATGTCCCTTTGCGGTCTCCGACGTCGATACTGGATTGCCGTGTTGATATCTTCTTCTTCCTCGGTCTCATGACTGAGGATGGCGAATACACTCAATCACACACCGAATGATCAGCATTAATGTAGGACGGTCTTGGGATATCGAAAGGCATCAGTGATAGAAGATCCTGTAGCGAACTCGATAAAGTCACTCCATAAGTTGATATGTTTATTTCTAAATAACATAGTATTTTAAATACCTTAGTTATTATTTCTAAATACCTTACACCACGATCATTTTAACTATATTATTCAATTATATAGCTATATTCAAATCAATATACATTAACCATATTTTTGTTGTAACCATACAATGTTGTTATCAAGTGAAGAATATAAAATAAATTAATATCTATTTTGAATTGCGACAAGTATCGAATATTTTTTTTAATTGCATCTCATTTCTAAGGACTGTTGCTTTCATTGTTTACAAATAAACTAATTTCTTAATTTCTCAATAGGTTACAAAAAGGCTTTTCCGTTACTCCATAGATGGCAATAGTATAGTTCCTAATTTTCATGTGAAATGTTACACACTATTTAAATATATTGAACAAAATTTTTGATCAAAAATTACATTGATAAGGGAACTCAATAAGAAGGCATAATTGGTGAACGTTGCGCAAGCGCATAAAGTTATCAGGTAAACCAGCCGTTGACAGGTCGTAAGCCTTGTAGGTGCCTCGAGTTTCTGGTTCTTCTACAATATCCCAACTTCGTCTCTAATGAGATGTTGAAAAAAATGTTTTGTCAATAAAAAAATGCGACAATTATATTACGCTTTTTCAAGAGATGACGGGGATAACGATTGTTATTGTTTTATTTTTATATTTTATACTGAATTACGAATATACACAATATATAACTACTTTGTTTATGTTGCTAGTACAACTACAACTACATATTGTTCTCAAAATTATTAAGGCTTAGGTCAAGTCAATAATTATTTTTTTCATTATTTTAAGTTTGTTTTTTGCATTTATATTGTATAAACCTACAAAAACGAAATGTTTATATTTACTTTGCAATAATTATAATGCAATAAACTATCTAGTTTATAAAATAGGTAATGAAAACTGTGCTAGTTTTCATGATGTATATCATGAAGCAATGTTAGCATTATTACATTAATATTTTTTTTATTATGTAAGAATATCTTCTTTGCCTATTATACAAATAATAATTATTTTATTGTAATTAAATATTACATTATACTCGAGGTCAGTAATTAAAAATTGTACTTGTTGCTATAGTAGGTATAACTTGTAGTATTTCACATCAGTACCTATTTAACACAATTAAAAATGCGTTTTTAAACTATATAACTATTTTTATACATACCTACCTACCAGGGGCTAACCTAGAACCTTCGGACTAGGCAAACCCTGAACGAAAATTTAATGTTTTTTTAGCATCCTTGTTCATTTGGCCCTGTCAAACATCGTATCTACATACAGTTAAATTTTTAATCTTTTAGCATGGTTTCAATAAAACAGTCAATTATGTCTTGAATTTCTTAACATAATATTCATAGGCAAGCCAAGATTTTGGGCTTCTATAAACAATTCCGCTACTGCTACCTACGTGGAATATTTGACAAAAATAAAAGTCGCTTTTATTTTATAAAATACAATTGATGATTTAAAACTATTGTAAATTTGTTTGTCGTCAGGATAATCTATATGTATTATCGCCTTAGATAACTTATTCATTCATTCATTCATACCATCTCGGCATATCCCACAATGTGGGGTAACCAGCGAAAGGTGTCCGGGTGTACATTGCCTTATAAAAGGGAGAACAACACATCTATGTATACCCACACACCAGTCTCGTTTCACCAAAAAAGGCATTGCATTCAGAATGGGTGGTGAACCTCATTGCTGAACTATGTGAGATGTTATTGTTGCCTGTTGTATTTTCGATTACCCGGCTCTTACGAGACACTCGAAAACAATGATTTAAAAGAATGGAAGCACTATTCTAAGCCGGTGCCTCACAGCTAGATAACTTAACTAGGAACAATTACTCGAATGGCGATATTTCGTGTCTTGCTTAAATATGTTTTTCTCGGTGTTTTAAATCTCGTTTCTGCTTTAGCATTTTTCAACTTTCGTAAAAGTTGCAAAGTAAGAGTTCTAGTTGGTGTCATATTCTCTTTGTATTTTCTTGTGATCTATTTTCTACCAGTCCGGATTACCGGTCGAGTTTTACTTATAAGGAAAATTAGATCAAGTTTACGAACACAACGGTGAGGTATACTATGATAATATGTGCACCTATACCAATACTACCTGTATAATTATAGTGTAGGTATACCTGTACATAGTTTATTTATTGTGAATACATTTTCACATCGTTTCAGTATTTCTACAAGGTAGGTACAACTACCATATAATTGAAAGTAAATCGTCAAACGAAGAGTATATCATTTTTAAATATATTCCTTAAATATATTTAAAAATGATATACTTTATGGGATCGCTAAGAAGATTTTGTAATAGAACGATGTATGATAGAATATTTCTATGTAAAATAAGGGATATTATAATTATAAAATGACAGTGAATGTCTTGAGGTGGTTTGAGTGTAAGAGATAGTGAACAGCAGGAGTCGCCCCAGAAAACGATGGCATGACCATGTGAATGATATTTTGAAAGAAGAAAACATAAGAAGCTTGAACAATCGACGAGTATGTATGAGACGATGCATGGATGTAAAGAAAGCTAGGAATGTGTGCAAAAAATAGAGGAGTATGGCGCTTGGTTCTCTCTGCTTACCCCGTAAAGGACATTTCGTTACCTTAATGCAGAACTATCCTAAGTGTAAATTTTGGTCAAAATGAGTTGAGTATGAGGAAATGTCGACCATAGATAAATGTATTACGTGCAGAAATATCCTATCTCATATCGTTTTTTTTTGTTAAGCAATTTCATATTAATCATTTTCATCCTAAGTTGATAATACCAAAATTGTAAATGCAGAATAATCCTAACTAACGACTCTGTAGATAAGTTACTTCTGCACTTATTAATGGATTACAGTCAGTTTATAGTATGCAATGCAGAATTATCCTAACTAACAAAATTTGAAATTAGGCTACTTCTGCATACATTCGAATCGCCATTTCGATTTCTCTATGGTGCACCTCTATGGACTTGAGCTATGAATTACAGCTGTCAGTTGAAAAAGCTTTTTGGCGCGGTGCGTGCGTTTTTGTTGCTTTAAAATTTAAAAAAGTCTAATTATGAGTTCCCGTGGACAAAAAATGTGTGAAATGGCTTTAAAACTAAATTCCAATGTTCAGAAAGGTAAGACAATATTATACTTTAATATAAATATCGTTATAATAAAACTTATAATGTCATTTTTATTATTGTACTAGTGGTCATTCTTTTAGAACAATTTGTTATCCTTGACCGTAATTTTAATGATTTTCAAATAAGTAACGACAATACATTATATATCAATGTATCATTTGAATTATAATGTTTTTTTCTGCGGTAGGTAGATCTATTCAAATCGTGAAATCATCCAAAACATCTTTAATGGACAAATCACATGGTGTCGATAATCAATATGAATCTATAGGTGGGTATCTACAGTATTAAAACAGTTTGTTTTAAATTTAACAAGGTTTTTAATAAACAGCAATATTATTTCAAAATAAAGGATGCATTAATTTTTTGATAATACATAGTACATTTCTTTAAAGAAACACTCCTATTTTTACTTTGTAGAATCATGCTAATCAATCTAATTTTTATTTACCTGTCGTTCTTCTATCTTCAAACAATACTGTAGTAGGTATTTTATTTATAATGTTTATAATTTTACTTATTTTATTTATAATGTACTTTCTAGACTGTAACATAACAACAACGGATGACAATAATGTCATTAATGAAGAGGCAATCATGGAATCTGATGTGTGTCCCAGGTCAAACATTTCTCTACAAAATGAAGGTTTGTAATAAAACATTGTTTATTTCTGGTATCTAATTGTGAATTAATAATAATTAAAAGTTGTGAAATTCATTGTTGATTTTACTTCTTCTAGACTGTAACATCGTTATAATGGACAATAATGGCTTTATTTGTGAAGAAGCAATCATGGAATCAAACACACTTCTCACATCAAACACTCCTCTACAAAATCAAGGTTTGCTATAAAACATTGTTGATTTTGCTGTTTTCTGGTATCTACTAGTAATTTATTGTTAAATTAATTATTATTTACTTCTTCTAGACTGTAACATCGTTATAATGGACAATAATGGCTTTATTTGTGAAGAAGCAATCATGGAATCAAACACATGTCTCACGTCAAACATTCCTCTCCAAGGTTTGTTATAAAACATTGTTTATTTGGTTGTTTTCTGGTATCTAATAATATTTTGTTATGAAATTTATTGTTATTTACTTCTTCTAGACTGTAACATCGTTATAATGGACGATAATGGCGTTATTTGTGAAGAAGCAATCGTGGAATCGAACATACGTCTCACATCAAGCACTCCTTCGGAAATTGAAGGTTTGTTATATATTTTTTTGTATTTTAATATTAAAATTGTTTTAATATCATGTCTTAAGAGATACTATCTATTCTGCCTTATTCCAAATCAAATTTAGACAGTGATTTATATTCTATTATATATTTTTTATATCGCTTCTTTAATTTCTTTCATATCATTGTGATTTTTCAGAATCAAACACAATGGAAAATCCTGTTTCTTTAACTCGAAAGAGAAAAAGGAATGAAAATGCATGGAGACGTAATGTCATAAAACGTGAGAGGAACGCTGGAAGAAGTTACGTTAACTGGCAAAACAAAGTTGTTCCAGAACGCAAAATGAAGCCACCTTGCAAGGAGAACTGCAGGTTAAAATGTGTTCTCAAAATGAACGAGACAGAGAGGCAACAAATATTTAATCAGTATTGTAACTTGGGGGAAATAAATAAGCAGAGGCAATACATTTTGAAATATGTTGATTTCAAGAAAAAGTCCAGAGGCCAGCTAAATAATGAATCTAGAAGAAAACAGTCTTACTACTATCATTTGCCTGGACCTGAGGACACGCGAATCAAAGTTTGCCAGACATTTTTCCTCAACACACTGTCTATAAGCCATCAAGTGGTGAAAACTGTTGGGAAAAAAACTACCACAGAAAATCGTAACATTGTGAGTGATGACAGACGGGGCAAAGCGCAGTGTAATTCCAAGTTGCCTTCTAATGTAAAAGAATCTGTGAGGAATCACATTGATCGTTTTGAAGCTGTTGATAGCCATTATTGCAGAAAACGTTCTGCAAAAAAATATTTACCCTCATCACTTAATTTAGTACGGATGTACGACTTGTATAAAGAGGACTGTGTGACGAATGGTGTACCCAAAATTGCCTCTCTCTCTATTTATCGCCAAATATTTAACACAGAGTACAACATTTCCTTTTTCGTTCCAAAAAAAGATCAATGCGATCTCTGTCATAAGTTTGAACAGTCAAATAATGAGGAGAAGGAAATGTTAAAAGAAGAGTATGAACGGCATACAAATAATAAACTTCTTGCCAGAGAGGCCAAAGAAGCCGATAAATTATTGGCAATGTCCAATAGCCAGAATACTTGCCTGGCTATCTTTGACCTACAAAAAGTTCTGCAATGTCCAAAAGCTGATATTT
Source organism: Molanna angustata (assembly GCA_963576475.1). Classification (NCBI taxonomy): domain Eukaryota; kingdom Metazoa; phylum Arthropoda; class Insecta; order Trichoptera; family Molannidae; genus Molanna; species Molanna angustata. The sequence goes on from OY754970.1 coordinate 18,825,077, forward strand.
CTCAGCTATATTATAAAAGGAAATTATCTGTCTATAACTTGACAGTGTTCGACGTAGGACACAAGCAAGGATACTGTTACATGTGGCATGAGGGAATTGCAATGAGAGGAGCATGTGAGGTAGGTAGTGCAGTTATGTCCTTCATAGCTACAAGAGTAGCCGCAGGGATCAAAGAATTCATTTTCTACTCAGATAACTGTACAGGACAGAACAGAAACCGATACCTTTACAGTATGTATATACTGTGTGTAAAAAAATACGGCATCAAAATTACACATAAATATTTTGAAAAAGGGCACACCCAAAATGAGGGCGATTCTGTGCACAGTGTCATAGAAAGGGTAGCAAAAAAATTACCCGTGTATTTGCCCAGTCAATGGTATACCATTGCAAGAACAGCTTGCAGAAAGAAGCCATATATCGTAACAGAACTGCCACAGGAGGAAATATATGATTTGAAGGAGTTGCTGAAAAGCACCACCAAAAATTGGGAAAAAGATCAACATGGGGCACGGGTGATGTGGAACAAAATTAAATCTATATCGTTTTGCCCACAAAATCCCAATTTAATATCTATTTATTACGGGTACAATGATGTTGCCATTCAAGTAAATACCCTTGAACGTTTGAGACAAAATATAACTGATAACGGTTACACCCTCAAACCACTAAGGAGTACTCCCATAAAAATTGGAAAAGACAAATATGATGACTTGTTGAAACTATGTGCAGAGAAGGTAATACCATCAGAGTACCATTGGTTCTATAAAAATCTCCAATGTGGAAATGTGGGAGTGGAAGTATCAACGACTCATCTAGTTGAATAAATTCTTTTACATTTTTTGTGATAGCGAATAGTACTATTATACACTTAAATTCCCAAAATAAATGGCATTGTAGTATAACAAGAATTTAGTTATTATTGTGATATGTGTTTCTAATCACTCATAGGTGAGTTGTTTGTTAACAGAGTAAAATATGTAAACACATAGCACTCTTTACAGGGTGAATTGCCTTAAACAAAAAAAAAATATGTAAAACCAATATTCTTATATCCTGTAAGTGGAAATCCATTCAATTTTCTGACAAGGCACAAGTGTATTGCAAAGACTTTTGTCATTCAATATATCTTGAGCGGAAAACCATTCTATAGTGTTTGCCATATTGTGAAATAAAATAGTTCTACAATGAAAAATATGGTATTTGATGTGAATTTTGAATGCAGAACTATCCTATGTATATATTTTTGACATAGGATAGTTCTGCATTATTATAATTGTCATTCAGAAATATCCTATGTAGTAAAAATATAAAATAAAAAATATATATAATAGATAAGTGTTATTTTAATTAAGGAGAGCTATGAAAAGGGTATGTAATAATAAATGTCAATAGTTGTTTGGAATATTTTAAATATTTGAATTATTATGACAAAAACAAAACTTTGAACTGCTCCTGTGATAAATTACCCTTCAGATACTTAGGATAGTCCTGCATTAAGGTAACGATTTGATGGTATGTATGTATGTATTCATTGAATAAATTATATGAAAAATAGTTTCTTTCGAATGTCTCGACAGGCAATTATAGCCTAGTTGAAGTTACAACTACTACAATATTTTGGTTCCTGTTATAAACGTAAAAAATATTTTCAATAGTGGTTTAAACCTGAGTTTTTATTTCTGTTATACGAATTATTGTTATCACGAATGGCTGATGGTTAATATAAATACATTGGTTGTGAATATATATTGACTTTTCCGTTATTAATACAAAATAAGGAATATTGATGATATATTTCTACTATAATGTTTTTAAAAATAACTCGTAATAGAAAATACACGTATATTAATACAATGTTTGCGGTCTGACGTATCAGTTACGTGGTCTGTCAATATGACCGTAACCTTATGACGCAATAGGTGTCTTGTTTATTACTGTTTTATCTAGGTATTCGTAGTTTTCTTAACTCGGGGTGATTTGATTCATAGTTGTGCCATCTACACGATCATCTCGGCCTAAACAAAACTTTTGTGATTTTACCTGCTGACGATGAATAAAAACATACTTAAATAAACGTGGTAATTGATGCGTAGTCTTATTTGAAGACGATGTTTCCTTATTCTAGTTTTTTATATTACCAATAAATGTTGATTATCGTATCTTGTGAACTTTTGATCCACAACATAGATTTGATTATATATTATTCAGACATTAACATTTTTTATGAATAAGTACAGTGTCGACATACAAAAACTGCAGCGATTGGACGGTGTTGCGATGAATAATAATTGTCGTTTGCTGGGCCAGATAAACTCAAGTGGCAGCCAGTGACAGATCAGGGGGGCAAGTCTGGTTCGACCGGCGAAATCAAAACCCCAGTGATTACCCATATCATGGATATTATTATCGTATGGAGTTCTATGACACCTAAAGATATTGTAAAACTCCATATAATAATTACATATATCCATGATATGGGTAAACAAGGAGGGTTTTCATTTAGACGGTCAACCAGACTTGCCCCCCAGGACGGCGAAGTTTCTTGCAGGTACCTAGGGTTGTAACGCTGAAGATGATTTGCATTTTTTTCTTTCACTCAATTCATTTTAGACTTCCCGTCTCATTTAGACATAGATATGAATCTTTTTATTTTAGACTTTCCGCAGTTTAAATTAGATATAGAATCAGAAATCAGACAAAGGCGCATAAAATGAGAGACGATTTATATCGCAAGTCTCCAGATTGTGGCAACTTGTTATTGGGTACGTGTTAATTGCAATAGTACCTGTTAGTTGCCCGAGAAGTAGGTAATATAAAAAATAAAATACATAATGTATGTCCAGAAATGAAGTATCAATGTAGCTGAATACTTAATTAAGACTGTAGCTTTCATTGTTCAATTGATGGGTCGATGGCAGAGCGGTTAGCATGCTGGGCTAGTAATCCAGTGGTCGCGATTTCGAATCTTACCTCGACCGATTTCGTTCACCTATAGCACAAGCATTTATGCTTTTTTTTTTTTATTAAAGTTTTATTTATTTACATTTTTTTAAACAATAAGTATTCTTGCACTAAACTGCAAAAGCAGTTTAACAGTGCTAGCTCTGTCGTACACTTATATAAATTTGATAATGGATCAAAAATTAATTATAAACAAACAAAAATTAAAAACTAGCAATACAATATAACAATAATTAAAACCATTAACACAATATAACAAAGAAAACATACAAACTTATATATAAAATTCTTTTAACATTTTTTTTATTTTTTTTTTGTTTTTAATTAGTTATTAATCTTATTTTAGGGAACGTAGGAAGATGTATATGTACTTGTTTAACAAGGACATATTCATTTTTTATTAAAAAAAAATAATTCTCGGTAGATGGCGTTACAAAAAGGTTTTTTATTTTGTTATTAATCTTATTTTAGGGAACGTAGGAAGATGTATATGTACTTGTTTAACAAGGACATATTCATTTTTTATTAGAAAAAAAATAATTCTCGATAGATGGCGTTACAAAAAGGTTTTTTCGTTGCTTCATAGATGGCGATTGTGTTTCAGTTTATTTTCAAATGACCAGTTTCTCATTCAAATATATAGAACATTCAAAATTACATTAATTCAATAAGAAGGCATAATTTGTCGGCATTAGTGGCTCAGTTGGTTAGGTATCTGACTGCTGATTCAAAGGTCCCGGGTTCGATTCCCACGAATCCCGGTGGAGACACAGTTTTTAATTGTGTTTTCAGTCTGGATCTGTGAGAAGATAAATATTCATAAGTATCCAGAATGTGGCAACTTATTATTGGGTGCGCGTTAAATTAATATTTGACATAGACGGTACCTGTTAGTTGCCCGAGAAACAATATAAAACAATTAGTGGAACGTTCCGCAAGTGCATAAAGTGATCACGTAAACCAGCCGATGACAGGTCGTAAGCCATGTAGGTACCTTGAGTTGAAGGTTCTATAATATTCCAACTTGTCAATTGAGAAGTTAAAAATTTTTCACTTAATTAAATATTATTAAAGCAAATAAAAAAATAATGGGAACATTTTTTTTTAAAATATGAGCTTTTTCATATCTATTAATTTAAGTTTCATACTATACCATCACGTCATTTCCTCCTTCTCACATAATGTGGGATAACCAGCGACAAGTATACGGGTGTGCATAACCTTATATGAAAAGGAAACACGACACATGCGTGTTTTCACACACATACACACACCAGTCTCGTCTAACCTAAAAGGGCATTACCTACATTCAGAATTGGTGGTGAACCTCATTGCTGAAATTTGTGAGATGTTATTTTGCCTGTTGTATTTTGCTGTAAAGCACCGGCATACAATAATCACTCTTTATCACTTTCAATAATCACTTTCACTCTTTTCTATTTTTATCGTTTTCGGGTTTCCGTAAGAGCCGGGTACCTAATCGTAAAAAAAATACGTATGTAATAGTAACAACTCAAAATTTATATTTGACTTATATATACGATAGTAAATATTTAGATATCTGTGCATGTATACAATGTAATATAAGATTTCTATAGTTATTGGAAATCAACTGGATCCAGTCACGTGGGTGGGTAGAGCTTAGATTTTTATCTTTACCCTTGGTTGGTATACGTGCAAACCGTCCCCCTCCGTGGCGAAAAGGATCAAGGAGTTTGTACCATTACGTAACTATTATTAAAAATACATAACTATTATTTCGTTCGTTATAAGATATTATATAATCTTTTATACTGACGTGCTAATTGTTTTGATGGCGTATTCGTGATTATTTGATTTCTGACTTTATATACCAACACAGGAAGTCACGAAGGTGTCATTTATAATTTTTATTCTCGGCGTTATTTTATATTGAATACGAAAATTTCGATTTTACGTATAATTAACTTCTCCTCTGTGCTAACTGGCTTGTTTCAATCTATTTAACACCGAGCTTACACCAACTTCCGAACCATTAATTTGACTGTCGGGTTTGTTTAAAACTAGTTTAATGGTGCAATATAACTTGCTACTATGTTTTGAGGAAATTGAAAGTGAAGTAATTGTTATCCGATGTATATATTTGTTTCGCTCTTGTTTCTAATGTGTATGATGTACTTACAACATTATTACGTCTACAGAATGTTTTATTATTTTATATTTTTGTAGTTGTGTTTTTTATTAATACTATTGGACGTCAGATAACATTGCGATCTTGAAACTCAGTTTCTTGGGCTAAATATTTTGTCAGCTCTGGCAAAACTTTTATGCCCATTTTCCTTTTTTCAATCGTCACAATAATTCGACAATTTTATCCTTAATTAAGATCGCGCTACAAGTCAAACCAAGCTAAGTTAAATTCAAAACCATACTAATTTAAATACTAAGATCGCGCTATTATTCAAACCACACTAATTTAAATAATAAGATTGCGCTATAATACAAACCACGCTAAGATAAACCATCACATAACTTCACCTTATTTTTCTAAGTATGTAATATTATTTGATATATTAAAATAAAACACATTTATAATATTCTTCCACTTGTTTAATTTGACATACTAGTTACTAGAGTAGGGACTCTGAAGATGCTCGTCTAGAGCGAACTAGTATGTCAAATTTAACCAAGTAGAAGAAAAATATAAATGTGTTTTATTTTAATATATTATAATGGATATTCCATCAAGTATTGTCGATCGAATAAGTAAACAAAAAAATAGTAGCTATTTGAAAATACTATTTGTGTATATTTTTTTAGGTATTAAAAAAGGTCTTTGCCTAGTGGGGCGTTACTTACTTAACCTTAATATGTAAAAATGTTAATATATAAATAAATATTCTGGAATGATCCTGAATTATTAAACGGCGCTATTAAAACTATTATTATTATTCAAAAACTTTTTTTTTTTACTTCTAATAATTTTATCACATTATGCTATAAGAAATTACATAGTAGAGTCCTTATTCGATCGTGCGATTTAAAGGATTATTATATTTATGTTATTTTTAATGTGATATTATAGATACCCCATGAAACTGCCAGCTGTCTAATAAATACTCCAAAATGGTTAAAGTTGGTTTTTCTTAAAAGGTAATACAAGACATATACATGGTCTGTAGGTGTCTTGTGGAATTCAGTTATTACTTGTGAGTTCATTGCACAAATTATAAATTGTGTTGCAATTTATAACGATTACGTAGATACAGGTAAGTATTATTGACAGTAACAGCAATATTCAGTACTTAATTTACTCCTCAGTAACCCAAGGGGATATATAGTGGGGAGTTCGCAATTTTTTAAGCTATTCTTTGATTGCAAATTAACAACTAGTATCACGCTGAGAATGTTTTCTGAAAGTTTCATCGCAACATTTTTGTGTGTGCTGTGTGCTATGTACGGCGTGTTAATTCTATTTTATCGATTATAGACTAAAGTACTTATTCAAGTCTTTACTCTAATGCTCCGAGATAGTTTGGCCACATAGGAAGAAAGGATGATAGTCGTCTGACAAAAAAGGATACAAGGCGACAGAAAGACAGGAACGATAAGTAGAGGTCGGTCAAGATAGACATTACATGATCACTTTGATAGGATCTTAAAGGATGGGAAAGTAACAGATGAGAGGCGTGTATCGACGATTCGAAAGACCATGCATCGACGTGCATGAACTTCAACAGAAAGGCGTCCTGGCGCTCGGTTCTCTCTGCTTACTCTTAATAGTGAAACGGTGTGATGGTATGATATAATCGAATAAAGTCAAAATATGGATACATCTATGGATTATGAAAACTTAGGTCATAATCAATGATGGGTAGGTATCTATATATATAAAAATGGATTTACGTATATTTGTTTGTTCGCGATGAACTCCTAAACCAACCATCGGATTGCGATGAAACTTTGGGAATTTGTTCAGCTCATTCAGGAGAAGGTTTATGCATTATAATTTATTTATTTATTTATTCGATATCTAACAAAAAAAAATCCTATTGAATTGATTCTTAGTGGGTTTGTTCATCGCGTACACGAGAAGGTTTAAAAATTAATATTAGCATATAAATAAATAAATAAATCATTGATTGAATAAGTTAATAAACGAATAAAGAAATAAATAAGTTAGTAAATAAATAAATTCATAAATCAAAAAATAATAAGAAAAAAATCCTATATACGTAACCAAATATAAAATGGTATATTATATAAAACTGGTATAATGCCAAAGGTACACGTATATTTGTTAGAATAATTAAATAAAATTATAAATGAATGAATGAATAGGGACGAAAGGACTGTAGGGGTGGAAGGGAAAAGAATACGGAATTATAATTAGCGAATCTAGATATGAATGTTTACTAATATAAAGGAAACATACCGATCAACCATTATTGTATATTTGGATTTATATAATTAAACAGGCAGGACAACGTCTGCCGGGTTTTACTTGTATTTTATAAATAATGATTTTGTATGCTTTCTTTATAATGAGTGGGTTATAAAGATGTATAATGAAAGTCGTGCACTGAGATAATAATTGTATATTAACAGTTAATGCATTCATATTATTTCCTCTTCGGTTAAGTGAGTAGGTACCTCTTTTAAGATCATAATATTGTTAGAACGTAATTATCAAAATTGATTCGTGTCTCAAATTATTGAGCATTTTAATAGTTGCGGTTAAAAAAATCCATTTTGCTAATATTATATACACAATGTTTCGTTTGTATTTGATTTCATATTTACTATGTTGTCTAAAGTAATATAATATGTTCTGCATATGGGGACCTTCTCGGAACGCTAAGCGAACGACAAGAAAAAAAAAATGCATAGCACGAAAAGTAGCTCATGGAGCCCTCTAGATAAGCAATCTCGGCTCCATAGTGCAAAAGAACAATCGACGAATGTGAATGGAAGATTCACACTCGTGGACTTCAGATCTTTTTAAATAAGAAACGTCAGGGGTATGACCAAGATCTATGTAAAATATTAACCTACTGGGAATCTAACAATAGTAAGGCGCCATAACTATGAAAACATTTTTTTTGCTTCCCTGGCTTCCTTATTTCAACTCGCCGTTGAAAAGATAACTTTTTTGTTAAAGAATGTACTCGAGGCTTGTAACGCTGTTGAATTGGTTGGGAGATATTGCCTTGTTACAATTTGTCTCTTTTCGTGTCCTTATCGAGTGTATTTTTCGCAATTGATGTGCCAAGCTCTTGTAATATTCTCGCGGCTATAATAGTTAGATACAAATTGTTCCAAATTGGTCTCTGAAAATGTCAAGAAAATTTGCGTGTCGAGTCGTCATGGCGTGGGAAAATGTTGTTTCATAGCTATTGGGATAATGTATGGTACCAATATTTTGCAATTGACTGTGATGATTTATGTATGAAACTCAATGACATTTCATAAATCATGGTAAAAATATTCAACATTTATTGTTTTCACAAGTCATAATTGTTGTGTTAAAAATATTCAACATTTATTTTTATACTTTGCTACAATATTTCAGTAAAAATCCGACGTTAGATTTAGTCCAGTCTTCGAGTTCTCAAAAATGGGTGTAGAGTGCTTGGAGAGGTCTTAAGGAATGGGTTTGGGGTACCTCAGGAGGTAAAAATCCCAAAAGAACTCGCCACTGAGAGGAGAGGAAGAGGGGTTCGGTAGGCCTTTAAATTTAACTATGTTTTTCGTTTATCAAAACTATAGTTCTAGAGAAAAAAAAATAATCTATTTCAAAGCTGACCTAATTTTTTACATTTCTTATAAGTACAAAACGTTTATATTTACGCCGCCTGGAAAAGGTCTTTGGTTTGCCCCATTCCTAAGTCCTGTAAGGTTTCCAGTCTTAAAGACTTGCGACCCATCAGTATTCTCCCTGCTTTTTCTAAAATCCTTGAAAAAGTTGTTCATCAACAGGTGGTCGAGTATGCAAACAAGTTTAATATAATTCCTACCCTACAATCAGGTTTCCGTCCCCAACACAGTACATCTACAGCCCTACAATTAGTAACTGATGACATAATCACTCAATCCGACAAAGGTCAATGTACAGCGCTGGTCCTCTTGGATTTTTCTCGTGCGTTCGATTGCTTGAATAGAAAATTACTTGTTTCGAAGCTTAAGTATTACGGGTTCGATGCTGAAGCTTGCAAATGGTTTAACGACTACCTTGCTAACCGCACACAGAGAACTAACTGTACTCAATTGGACGGCTCTATTATAACATCTGACACTAAAAATATATATCGTGGTGTTCCGCAAGGTTCCATTTTAGGACCCCTGTTATTTATTATCTATACTGCTGACATATCCAATAATATTAAATTCTGTAATTTTCACTTATATGCCGATGACACGCAGTTGTATATTTCTTTTCCTCCAAATGATGCTGCTGACGCTGCCCAAAAAGTAAATTATGACCTTGAAAACATTTACAATTGGTCAAAAAAACATTCTTTGGTGTTAAACGCTGCAAAGTCACAGTACTCTATATTTGGCACTAAGCAGCGGGTCAAAAGTTTCAATAATTTTTATGCAAGATCTTTCAAACTTCTTATCAATGACACTGTATTAGAGAGACAAATGAATGTCAGGAATCTCGGTCTAATTTTTGATGCCAACCTTCGTTTTGAAGATCATATTCGTTTGAAGGCTAAATACTGCTATTACAGACTTAAAATTTTATATAGAATACGCAACTTCCTTGACGTGAATCTGAGAAAGTTGTTGACAGAAGCCATTATTCTGCCGATTCTTGATTACTGTGATACAGTGTATGGACCATGTTTGTTGACCAAACATCAACAGATAATCCAAAGAGTCCAAAACGCTTGCGCCAGATTTTGTTTCTCTATTCCCCGCAGGGCACATGTCTCACCATATCTGGCTGAAAATGGAATATTGAACATGGCAAACCGGCGGAAACTTCACCTTTCTTGTCAGATATATAAAGTCGTCCAAAATAAGAAACCTGAATACTTGTTCGAACGATTGGAATGGTCTGAAAGTGTTCACAACTATGATACGAGAGCCAGAAGCTTCTTATTGCTCATTCCTAGACATGGAGGGGCAGCATTTGAAGGTTGCTTCAAATACGCTGCAACTAAATGCTGGAATGACTTGCCTCCACCACTAAAAGCAGTGGAAAATATCCACATTTTTAAGAAGAAATGTCGAGCGATGCTTCTGGCCTCGCAATCATAGTGTGAAGTATGTAAGATGTTTTTGTGAATGTGTGTGTGTGTGTGGGTTTATATGTATCAATGTGTGTATGTATTATGTATTATATGAGTGCGTTTTTGATTTATGTAAGTATTTTGTTTTGTTATAGTTTTGGGGCATTTTTGAAATTTTAATTAAAATATGTAAGCATTAGGATCATGCTGAAAATCAGCTGCAGGGGGCTTGTCCTCCTGCAACATAGCTGAGCATGGTCCTTTTGAGTTGGAGAGGTTGTTTTTAATATTTTATTGTTTATATCTTGTATTTGTATGTAACTTCTTCTGCTCAGTAAATGTATTATTATTTATTATTTATTTATATCTTCTACCGTTCTAGAGGTATGTGATGTTTGTATGGATGTAACTGTGTTTTTTTTTAAATTTAAATAAAATATTCATACATAAGGGCCTAAACCCAATGCTGAAGTCAAAAATTCAGCCGCTCTCCACTCTATAATTATCATTTGTTGACTAGACTAATACAGCAATTTTAGAAATAGGTTATTATCTATTTTAACGTTGTATTGAAAATGATAATGGTTTTAAGATATAATGTCTTATCAAAATTGAAGGTTCAATCGTTTGCCGTGGAGGGGGTCTGTTTTCACATATACCAACCAAGCAAAAAGACACAAATTTTCGATCTGCGCACATCAAAATTGAAGGTTCAATCGTTTGCCGTGGAGGGGGGCTGTTTTCACATATACCAACCAAGCTAAAAGACACAAATTTTCGATCTGCGCACATCAAAATTGAAGGTTCAATCGTTTGCCGTAGAGGGGGGCTGTTTTCACATATACCAACCAAGCAAAAAGACACAAATTTTCGATCTGCGCACCCACGTGACGGCTTCAAGTTGTTTTACGATAGCTATATTTGCTATGTATATCTCAGGGTGCTACAGTATTCCTTAAGCGTGATTAATGTAAAAATAAATATATGTAAGGTAGGTACCTTTAGTTATTATTATTTTTTAATATTAGTTAATTAAAAAAAATATATCACGAACGAACTCGTCGCATGCTTATGTCAAAAATTAAAAAGAGAATAGAAAACTGTATTAGCATTATTCATGTTATTGGTAATAAGGATGTTTTAATTAGTTAATTTGACGAGTATTTTGAAATAATGAGAGATATAATAAATTGTAGTTGTTTTTAATAAAATTGGCCAAAGAACAAGCTTATAATAACTTTGATAATTAAGTTTTAGTCGCAGAAGTGCATCCTTTTTGATACATTTCAGTCACCTTTGATTAAAGGCACGCCACTTCATACCTTTCATTGTTATAGAAATAGAAAAAGTGTAAAATACCATGCTCCAAGGGTGCGATGAACTTGGAGTTGCTTTGTATGGTTTAATGTTGTTTTGTGCATCTATGGCCCAGTATTTCAGTCGGCCCTTAGGAGTTTAACTCAAGTTTAACAAAAATATTGCGTATTTCAGTACCTAATCTTCCCTTAAATACGTCACTAAACGACAAATATTTAACTCAACGTTTCTGGCGGATCGCGTGTCTTAATCTTGAGTTAAGTATTGTTTCTAGTCTTTTTCGCCTGGTGGCGTACTAATCGCCGCACGCTTTAATGTTTTATTTAATTTTATACTACAAATAACTATGCATAATAATAATTATAATCATGATTTATTTTTGTTGTTAAAATAAAAGACGATATAGAAGTGGTTCATGTATTTAATATTTATTTTCTTTTTTACATAATTACATTGTATTGCCTGACAACAAACGAAATAAACTGTCAGCCATGAAACGTCAGGCATGTATTTTAAAACTTCATTTTTGCGATGTTTTTTCATCCCACTTTTTAAATTGATCCATCCTGTTTCTATATAGATAATATGTATTCTTAAATTTTCTACATAAAACACTATTTTACCATAATCAATTAGTTCCATATCCATCTGTAAAATGTACATACATTTTGCATTGAATTACTACGTACGTAGTACATATTCAATGACATTTTTTCACTACAATGTTTGATTTTAATTAAAAAAAAACATCGATCGGTATAAAAAATTGAAAAAGTAACATGCTGTGTAATGAAACAAATAAAATAATGTGTTGTTATAATAATAAAATAATATTTAGTCACAGCTTCGCGTCACGTATCATTTAAAGTTATTGAAATTTGACAGATGCGTTATAGACAAGAACCATAGAAATCGTAAAATATATCTATAGTTGAAGATTACGTAACTGACGTTTCATTTTGCACTGAAATACGCGAATGAAATTTAATCTTCCCTAAACTTTTAACTTGGATTGCTAAATCCAACGATTTAAGGGCCAACTGAAATCTCGGGCCTATGTTATCCAATAAATATCGGTATGTACATACATTAATTGGAATGACTAATAACTACGGTATAAGGTGCAATTCCCATAAATTAGTTGGATTAATGTATTTATCGTGGCAGCAGCAAACGAGCGGTGCAGTATCCTTTAAAGGAGTGTCTTCCGCAGGGTGTGACAGACAAATTGCAGCGGTCAACAATGTACTTTAATTTGTTGACCCCGATGCCTCTGCTTCATTTGCGATGTTAGTTAGGGGCGCGGTTCGATTTTCTTCCATTTTTCCTCGCCTTATTTGTCTATGGCTTTAAGTCAATGTACCTGACACCCGCATGAATGTCTTTCTACTCACACGAATACAGTTAATATAAAATCTTTTGGTTTTCCAATTTATTTCTTGTAATTTAGGAATCCGTCTATTTGACAATATTATAGTATTCTTTTTAGTGTGCATCTTTGTAATCGTCTTTAATGGAAATATGATTTATCATGCTATGCAATACTGATGATGGTTTTGTTTATAAAATTGCTTGTAATATCTTTTTTTGTGATTTCGATCAATATATCGACCGAGACCTTATTGTCTGATTTATTACCTATAATTTTTCTCATTGAAACGATTTTACAGATAATTGAGCCGCTCTTTTTGAAAATTCTGACAAGTATAATCAAGTAAATAAATGCAAGTAAATGTTGATTTATTTCGATCGTTCTCGATTTTCAACGAGGAAGATTATGGTTTTTGATGAGAAATGTACAGTGTCCGGAAACGATCGAAATAATGGATATCAGATCTGGTAATTGTGAACGGGGTTATTATGATTTGTCTTAAATGGTCAATAGCGCGGAAACTGCATTGCTCGGCTTTCTCGGCTATGTCCATGATTGGACTCTTGTCATCCGTCTTCTAACTCATTGTGGAGTGTTATTGGGATTCGTCGAGACAGGTCGAGAGACCTCCGGGTGAATTATTATCGATAACGGAAGACATAATAGGAGATAGAAATCAGTTTGATTCCATCGCGTAGTCACGTATCGTATATGTAAGTGTAGTCACTGAATCCCTTTGTTCTATCTGATTGCCGATTTGTATTGTCTTCGGTGTGAAAAGCATATTGTTAAGTTTGCGGTGCAAGCATGCATTCTTCCTACGTATTCAATGAAAATCGTTGTTATACTTTACATTTCCATAATGATAATATTAATATGACATGATAATTCATAAGAGAAATATCGCAGCATTATAGTCCCTTTGAATTTTTACATAATTTCTTTTCTACACGATTTCTCATAATACGCAATATAGCTGTAGGATACCTACTATTGAAATATACTTTTTGTTATTGTATTGTTAATGTGGCACAATTTTTTTATTATCAATTATCGATATTATCTATTTTTCTATTGATCAATTAACTTACATTAGTTGACTCTTTAATCTATGATTTATCTTTGATTTATTGTATCTCAATAGAGACAAAGCATTAATATATTTCACATAGGGCATTACGAGTATATCAGGCACTAACAGCTTGTTTACTTCATCATAATGTTTTTTTTAATCCTAGTTGTTGAGTGTTGTATGTGTACCTAACATTCTAACGAAAAGACACGTTTATTAAAAAAATCCAACACATAAATTATTGTAGGCATTTATTTTACATTTTTATTTTGTCTTGTAAAGCCGTGTGTCGTTACTAAGATGTTTATTGGCTATTAAACATTTTTGATTCTTTTTCTACAAACCTATCTATTAATACTTTTTTTCTTATTAATAATATTGCATTAGAATTATTGATTGGCTTTAAAAGTGATTGTTATAAACACTCTGCATCTTATTTCGACATAATTTCTTATCAGCAAATGTGGCCATTTGATCTTGTTTTTTTAATATTTTTTGTACGTTCAGTACGTGTACGTATTTAGTAGGCAGTCGAATGTATTTTGGTGAATTAGGTACTTAACGATTTTATCACTGTGACCCACATTCCATTATCTTAATTTTCTGACACTTCTAATTGCTCTGCTTTATTTGAATAAGTCTGAACATTTAACTTTTTTTCAATATCTTAATAGAATATTTTTTTTATTGTTACAGATTTTCGAGATGACATCAGTAAAAAGGTGCTCAACTTCTCGTATGCCAAATTTTCTTTAGTGTGTAGTGATTGAAAATTGTTTATTATTTTCTCTGGACGCATAACACAGGTATGTACATACATAGTTTCATACATTCTTCAAATACTTTTAAATTTATATTTTTAATTTTTATTTATTTAATCATTTACGGCATATATTGCCCTTTACAAACATACATAAATAAACAAAATCACAGAAAAGAATACAATAATTAACTTACGGAAAAAAGGAAAAACCTACTTACATAATAAAACAAAAAAAGTAAATAACATAATTGAATTTCTATCTTCCTTCTTTTCTTTGAAATTGTTTATATATAAATATGCGAATTAGATAATTACACATTTTATTGGAGGCTAGCTACGCTCACCTCCACCCGCTCCGCATATGGGGACTGAAAACGGCCCTTATGCTATGTTTTTGTAAATGTTTCAATAAAGTGTCCTTATAGTGCTTGATAGAATGGAATAATACATCAGTCAGATAACCATAATCATTGTCCAACCGATGAATTCTATTCATTGGTGATTTATGCAAATACATAATTAGTGTTACATAGGAATGTTATAATTTGGCGGGTATTCCTTGTTGGAATATGGTAATGTATGTATCTGACTAACGAGGTAAGAGGAGCTAAAGTAATTATTGATTATCTTGTACAGGAACATGAAATCAGATATAATCGGAGAGGTCATGAAGTTGCTTATAGGATAGTAGGGAATCATAATTTAAATAGTGTGCAGGACTTTTCAGTTTATGATTCAAATATATTAAGAATTTATTTATTGGTTTATAGAGAGTTATACAGTCTATATAATTTATAAAACAAACAATGTTGCATTGCTTTATTAGTGGACCAATGAAAAGTCCATGCATTATTCAAATAGATGATTCAACTACAAGAATTTATAAATTATACATAATAAATTTACTATTACTTAAATAACACTAAAATAAGAAAGTTGCTTAAATAAAGAACTAATGAAGATAGCAGGAGGCAGCTATACGTAACGTACTGAGAGAGCTCGTTGAGATGTCGAGTGTATTATATAATAATATATAGGGATGACTTTGAAGTGTCTCGTTATAAGCCTTACCTATTCATTGTATAAAAATGACCATTTTTACAGTACAGACATTCCTGCAAGTTTATTTTTTAAACACGTATATTCAAATGTATATTCTTAGAATTTCTAAGTATAGTTTGAATATTTTAACCAGGTACCTACATATATTAGAACCCGCTGCTAAATCAGAAGCGTGAAAAAGTTGCTCAAGAGTACCTACCTACCGTATGTAGTTAATTTTATTTTCACTGTCGATGTTCCATGGTTTTTATAGTAGGTACGTCATGTTGTGTCACTAAACGATAAAACTTTTTGATTAATTTATTTACTAAGAATTTTTTTCTATTTAAGGTATTGAGGTGAATAACTCGAAAATATGTTTTGTCAATTCCAGCTTCTTCATCTTTTGGTGTCATGTCAGGTCCCCCCAACTTTGACTATCACCCGAGAGAAAGCGTCCTTGTCCTGGGCAGCCCGAAACAGCTCTCCAACACTTCTTATGTCCGTCCAGTCGCGTATATTGTGTCATGTCAGGTCCCCCCAACGTTGACTATCACCCGAGAGAAAGCGTCCTTGTCCTGGGCAGCCCGAAACAGCTCTCCAACACTTCTTATGTCCGTCCAGTCTCGTATATTGTGTCATGTCAGGTCCCCCCAACGTTGACTATCACCCGAGAGAAAGCGTCCTTGTCCTGGGCAGCCCGAAACAGCTCTCCAACACTTCTTATGTCCGTCCAGTCGCGTATATTGTGTCATGTCAGGTCCCCCCAACGTTGACTATCACCCGAGAGAAAGCGTCCTTGTCCTGGGCAGCCCGAAACAGCTCTCCAACACTTCTTATGTCCGTCCAGTCTCGTATATTGTGTCATATCAGGTCCCCCCAACGTTGACTATCACCCGAGAGAAAGCGTCCTTGTCCTGGGCAGCCCGAAACAGCTCTCCAACACTTCGTATGTCCGTCCAGACGCGTATATTGTGTCATGTCAGGTCCCCCCAACGTTGACTATCACCCGAGAGAAAGCGTCCTTGTCCTGGGCAGCCCGAAACAGCTCTCCAACACTTCTTATGTCCGTCCAGTCTCGTATATTGTGTCATGTCAGATCCCCCCAACGTTGACTATCACCCGAGAGAAAGCGTCCTTGTCCTGGGCAGCCCGAAACAGCTCTCCAACACTTCTTATGCCCGTCCAGTCGCGTATATTGCGGAGCCAGGAAATTTGTCTCCTTCCAACACCTCTTCGACCCTCTATCTTGCCCATAAGGATCAGGTGGAGCAATTCATACTTTTCTCCTCTAAGCACATGACCCAAATACGATACCTTTCTGATTTTGATATGATTTTGATATTGGTCTGAAGCTCTCTACTCCAGCTACTAGACCTAAAAAGTATGCCAAAAGTGGACTTGGCATATTTATGTACAAAAGTGTTTTTTATTAAATTACTTCTCGGCAACTAACGGGTACTTACTATGTCAAATATAAATTTAACATACACCCAATAATAAGTTGCCACATTCTGTAGACTTGAGATATTAATCGTCTCACAGATCCAGACTGAAAACACAATTAAAACTGTGTCTCTACCGGGAATCGAACTCGGGATCTTTGGATCAGCAGTCAGATACCTAACCCACTGATCCACGACTGGTTTTATATATGTTTTAATAAAACCAGTCGTGATCAAATCTAAAATCTCAGTATAAAAACTGTTCTTACGTCGGGAATCTCACACTACAGCTTAGGAGCCAGACGAGTTCGAATGGGTCACAAAGCCCGACTAATAATAAAATAAAATTTATTAAACTTTTTATAGATTCACTACATTGATTGTAGATTTTGTGAGCGGGGGAAGGGTGCAATGCTATATAAACCATATTAATTACATATAAAAATTAAAACACGCCAAAGAAACATTTAAAGAAAATACAATAAAAAGTAACAGATAGATAAATATAAATGTAAAGGTACATGACAAAACAGAACACTTTTATAAACATTTTAATATCGTGTTACCTTCACCACCTTCATGGACAACTCCACAGAATCACAAATGTGCTAGTTTCTTTAGTTAGAAAATTCTTGTCTTAAGTTCATTAACACTTCTGTCCATTTTTGCATCAATTTCGTTTGCATCAATTGTGTACTGTACAGCTTTTATGATCGAACTGGACTGTTTCTTATTCTTTCACGGTTTACGACGATTCGATGTTTCAGGGCACTTAAGAAATCCATCGTCCCTCCGCAAACATACGGTACGCAAATATTAATCTATAGGCGTCATTATATTGCACCCGAAGTCGTTCCATGGTCGATCTTCTGTACGTTACCCAGATTTCACACGTGTACATGGTTCGATTTGGATGCCCTGATACTTTCAAAAGCCCGTAGATATGTTTCACTATTTATTACCGTAATTATGTTTTGTTTGCGCAACTGTGGTAATGAATATCATTAAAACAAGTTATTGTATTGTCTGAGCGGTATGGTCAGTTCCAGTGTAACAGGAGAAGACACTGTGCTAAGTACGGTCTCGACAGGCGAGGAGGTACCTACCGATAGTCAGGTTCTTTCATGGTCCTTCGACCTCGGCCATCGTCAGAGACATGCTGGTTCTAATATTGCACAATTACATTTAGTCTTGGAGGATGTTTTTGGATATAACTGTACTAGGAACAAGGATTTCTTTGATATATTATGTTTGAAGTTTTGTTTTTTTGTTCTTTTAATAGCAACCTGTATATTTTTGCTCTTATAGATCTCACAGCATTTATTTGACCTAGCGTATATTTATTATCACATATTTCCTCATACTTTTTTACTAGCAATATATACTATAGTAACTTTATGGTGTTTTCATGTAATTTTTACTAGCAATATATACTATAGTAACTTTATGGTGTTTTCATGTCATTTTTACTAGCAATATATACTATAGTAACTTTATGGTGTTTTCATGTAATTTATTTATTATTTAGACTTTAAAAACACGTTTTGTATGGAATTATTACATATATTTTTTAACAGTTTTAAACATTGAAAAAAATACATGTCTTAAATGTTGCTTGCTGCAGTTTTTTTTTCGCATTTCGTATTGACATAACATATTTGCAGCCTTTGTTATCGCGGAAACATTCGATCGGCATATTTTGATATTATCAATGAGAACATCAAAGGAAAGCAGCTGTTAAACCAGTATTGTATTAATTAAAAAAATAGTATGAAAAAACTTATTTCAAAGATCGCATAGATTGCGAGAAACGTTGAATGTGAAATTCGATATTATAATGTGTACCTGCATAATAGGACCTGAGCTTTCATCCGACTTTCACACCAACACAACATCAATCACTTCTTTTCAAGCTTTGATCTCTTCAACCTGTAGGTACAAACACAATATATCTATTATAATATTTATAGTAATTATAGATACTGTTTTACGTTGAATACATGTCCTAATACCAACTTCCACTATATGCCAAGAATATTTTCCTACTTCCTTTCTCATTGAAGTTATAATTTAGATGTGTCGATGGCAGAGTGTAGCACGCTGGGTTAGTAATCCAGTGATCGCGAGTTCGAATCCTGCCTCGACCGATTTCGTTCACCTATGGCACAAGCATTTATTTGCTTATTTTAGGGAACGTAGGAAAATGTATATGTACTTGTTTAACAAGAACATATTCATTTTTTGTAAAAAAAAAAAAATGTCGGAAGCAGGTTTTTTTTTATTTTATTTAAAAAAACATGCTTCTTTTTTTAAGCAAATTTTATTTTGTACATCAGTTTTTTCCAAATTCTCCTGTGGTAACACATCAATATCGCCTTAACGCTCACTTTGAGAAACTGTGATAACTGAATGTACTCGTAGTTGTTTATATCGTAGATAAATCATTTATGTTATATTTGGTAGACATACGTATACAAAAGACATAAATATATCTTAAGTGATATGTGAGTTACTTAAGCGTCAATATGTATGAGAGAATTTAATAGATAAGAACGTGCAACACTTGTACCTACGAAGTTATCTATCGAGTTGGATATGCCGAAGCGGTGTATGGTGAAAACGACCATAAAAACTCAATAACCTTTCACATATTAATATCGGCAATAACAATAAATAATAATTATTGTTTTTAAGAATATTTCCACTATTCGATTTTTTATGATATATTGTTATTTTGAATACCTTTCGAATAGTTAGTAATTATTCTTATTGCTTATTATTAAGTTTATTACTATACGTACATAATACACAAATACACTAGCGGACTCGCAGACGTTGTCCTTCCTAGGCGAACATTATTTACGTGTTTATATTTCCTTATTTTCACCGTTACAATTTTTTATTGGAATTGTGAATCTTAATCATCTTGGGACCCACTCAAACACACATTTTTTTAAATTTATATATATATATATATATATATATATATATATATATATATATATATATATATATATATATATATATATATATATATATATATATATATATATATATATATATATATATATATATATATATATATATATATATATATATATATATATATATATATATATATATATATATATATATATATATATATATATATATATATATATATATATATATATATATATATATATATATATATATATATATATATATATATATATATATATATATATATATATATATATATATATATATATATATATATATTATAATATTTTTATCTCGGTTTTCCCGTGTCAGTAGGTCTTGACTAAGACCATTTGTCTTCCGACGTTTCGCCTGAATATCACCAGGCATTTTCAAGGACTTAACGAAAAGCACGCGCGCGACACACGTCTACTCACACTGAAAGCTCACCGTCAAGACAGTGTGAGTAGACGTGTGTCGCGCGCGTGCTTTTCGTTAAGTCCTTGAAAATGCCTGGTGATATTCAGGCGAAACGTCGGAAGACAAATGGTCTTAGTCAAGACCTACTGACACGGGAAAACCGAGATAAAAATATTATAACATATTTCACCCGTGAAAACATCAAATATAACATATATATATATATATATATATATATATATATATATATATATATATATATATATATATATATATATATATATATATATATATATATATATGATGTTACCATCACCAAATGTTACCACTTAACAAAAGAAGGGGTATAACTGATATATGTTTCCTATATAAATTACTTAACAACCAAATAGATAGTCCGTATCTCATAGGACAAATCCCATTCAACTGCCCCGCCAGACAAAACCGCCAGAATCTCCTCTTTTACACTAAATACTCAAGAACAAACTATGCAAACAACACTTTTATTAACCGCAGCTGCAATATGTACAATAACCTTAATCATAAGCCAGATATTTTTAACAATAGCCTACATTCATTAAAAAAACAACTAACATCAATATTATAATGAATACTTTATGTACCAAATTGTACAATTTTTGGTATGTCCAATACTGTATTAATATGACAACTCACCCTTTCCTCCTCTCCTACCTTTCTTCATGTCCCACCCTCGCTTCATAAAATACACACATACACACACACACACATACACACACATCACAATTGTACACTTACACCACACTTTTGTCTTTGACTTTGTACTGAATTGTCTTTTATTATGTATATTATTCTGTGGAACAATGTAATTGGCTTACTTTCCTGATTGTTATTTTTTTATTAATGTAAAACATGTAACAGCTGTTTTGTTTCCCAAAATAAAATAAATAAATAAATAAATAAATAAATAAATATATATATAAAGATGATTATCTTTTCGAAATTTTCTATGGTTTTAGATTCGCTAGCCTACTCGGTATAAAATTTTTGTGATCTTTATTATGCCTCAAAAATGATTTGACTGGCGTTATAAACATTTTAAGTTTAAAAAACAGAGTTTAAACTGACTTTACAACTGTCTTGCACCCAACTATTTTAATGTACGGTAGAAATAAGATCAACGAGACAATTATTTTACTAAAAATATTATATAAAAAGTATGAGGAGTGTTTGAACAAAGAAATTACTTTTATTACTTGATTCAATGCAGTGAAGAAATTTTTATATCCAATGACTTTAGTTTCTAGTTCATATATTTTTATCAAATTTATTATTGTCCAAATCGAAACTAGATAATTAACAATAGAATTTTATTATTTTTGTTTATTGTCTACAACACGTCAAATTTGTGAATAATGGCCGTTCTGTAAGTTGTTTTGAAGAGGAGTAAAAATATGGTTTTATTTTGACATTTGCAAGGTTTACGTTATGTTAACGAAATTGCTTGCTTTTGCCCTAGAACAATTGTATTTGTACATAACTTCTCATCACTATTACGATCGCAGATACCAACACTACATCATCCGATGTTATCTACTTTTAGCCCAAATTACTCGGTATCGCATGATATATGTACTTACATAGTGTACTTACATAGTACACAGAGTCTAGCCTGTGGACTTTTATTGTTCTTGGCCAATGTGGGAGTATTGCTGTTATTAAGTCTTTAATTAAATTTTGTCCGTTTCATTCAAATATTATGTACATACTATGCATGGCACATAGGTACCTTGTATTTATCTTATAATATGTGTAAGCAGTGTGTGGTTTGGCCGAAATTATTATTGCACCAAAATAAAATTCAACAATTATCGATCGATTTTCTATTTTTCACTCATCTAGATACATCAAAAGATTAGATTCAGAGGAATCCCTGTATCTAATAAGTATTTCACTAATAAATCTCATCGTTATCGCCAATGGCCCTACAGCCCATCTACAGCTTTGACCTCCTCAAGAAATTTCCACCATTCCACCATTCCACCTGGTCCATCACCCGCACATTCCAATTATTTAACACTGATACTTACACCATCCATCCACCTTAATTTGGGTCTTTCTACGTTTTGCCTTTCATCCGATCGTGTGTTGAGAATCTTCTTCGGGACCCGGTTTAATCAATTGTGTCTTTAAGGGTGTCTGTTTCCATCAATCAAAGTGTCTTCTAATTGTCATCCGTAGTAAATATAAAAAAAACGCTTTATTTTCTAACCGATAAAAATAGCAGTTGCCATCACTATTTAGGGTTCATATTATCCAATCGTTGTTATCTGCTGTGGTATCCTTTTACAGAAAAAAAACCTTAACACCATGACTTTGTAAGTATAATTTTTAATGAGCCCACTATACAAAATGACGTAAGTTTTGTGATTTTTTTTTTAGTTTAATTAAAAATTGACAGTTTTATTTTATCAAACAATAAGAAAGTGTTATCGCTGTGTTTTGATATTCGCGTCATCGTCTGGTTTATTATTTTAATAGTCTTGTAAGTTGTGGCTGTTTCCATTAAGATGTTACATTGTTCTTGAGATGATTGTGTCGATACTATTGACACCGGCTGTATCAAAAGATAGATTTGTAATTGTATTTATATCTGACGAATCTCTATCTTCCTATAGTGAGATAAGCGGAGGAGGCTGTCGAGTTTGTGATTGTTCAGCTGTTTGATATTTAATCTGTATCAAAACATTTTTGTTATTAAATTGCTTGTTTTTATTTCCTGTTGTTGGTTATATACTTTGAGTACAATGCAAAATAGTATAACAAAATTTTAATTGAGTATTACTTGTATCTACAGTTGTAATATAGATTTTCATATACAGAGTAATATAAAACGTAATTTTGACCCTCATTATTAGTTTATTACAAGAGCCTAAGCATCCTCCCCTCGATGGTTGAACCATCTTCGGAGGCGACAATTAAAACTTCTATACTCAAATGTTTTAATTATTAATATAATGGTTTAACCATTGAAAGCCCTCAGGCTCTTATTATAAACTCATTATGTGACTTACAACTATGGTTGATTTCATCATATTTCTAATAATTTTTACCATGAACTTAAATTATTCTGAACGAAACTACATTAAATTTAGTGATACCATTTTTTATACCACCATTGAATTGAAAAAATGATGTTGTATTTGTCAATCTTATTAGTTTTTTATTCACCATCGTTGAAATATGCCCTTCCTAAATTTTAAATCAAATCATGTCTTCAATATCATTTAAACATAACTTACTTGCAGCATAATCACAATTATCAGTTTCAACGAACGTTTCGATGACATCATACAGTATTATTGGCATTAAGTACATATGTTTTATTTTTCTTGACGATTGTTTTCACAACATACTGAGCGCTATCATAATCGTAATTGTTCTCTGTCTGCCTTCTTTGGTGAACTTTCAGCTCGAAGGCGAGCACGCTGGTGGTTTATTATACATCTATACAGTGTTAGGTCCATGGTGTGGGCTATATCGGAAATGATGTGGCCTAATGCGATTCAAATACCGGAACATTTGTTGCATAATTCATTTGTTCATATCTTGTAGCGTATGTAATCTCGTCAATAATATCTATCGCTTAGGTGGCCAACAACGTTTGCAAGAAACTATCTAAGTAACGTAAAAAATACTGTTAATATGAGTGTTTTGATTTAAAAAAAATATTGAACTTCTTCGACCGTTATTGTGTCCTACGAGAACATTATCAAACATTGTTTTTTATCCTGTGCACTTTCTTATCAGACACTAAACCATATTAAGAATTTGACCGAATTATTTTTTTTCATATTTATTGATTTTAGTAATAATACCGTCGACGAGTCCTGGGGGGCAAGTCTGATCAAGCGACGAAATCAAAACCCTTAGGATTACCCATATCATGGATATAATTTATTTATTTATTTTATTTAT
Organism: Molanna angustata; assembly: GCA_963576475.1. Lineage (NCBI taxonomy): Eukaryota > Metazoa > Arthropoda > Insecta > Trichoptera > Molannidae > Molanna > Molanna angustata. The sequence goes on from OY754970.1 coordinate 18,849,606, forward strand.
TTTTTCACACCTTTATCACAAAGACTATTATGAAGATTACTGCTTCCCAACTAGGTAACCCTGTTCTAGGGCTAGGAGTTTACAATTTTACCAAGCCAAATATTTGACATTTTGGTTTTACATAGTTATGTATTTTGTCTTTTTCCAAAAAAATATTAGAACGGACACCAGACATCACAACACAACAAAATACAATATTAGGTACATAGTTACTTATATCTTAACACACAAAAGTATAAACCGATACAGTAAATTTTGATAAGTTATTATTCTAATATTATTTCTACCATAGTATCGTAGCTTATAGAATTGTATAACTTCTTAATATATTATAGCTAAATCCATATCATAATTATATCCATGATATGGATAACCATGAGCGTTTTGATTTCATTGTTTGACGGGACTTACTTCCCTGAAAATAAAATAAGCTTGATTGGGGTAATTCATTTATTTATGGTTTGGTCATTCATCATTACATCACGTCAGGTACATATTAAATTATTTTCACAGTATCTACTTGTGAGATGCTGTCTCACTCAGAAGCACGAAATAGTCGACAAAATGGCCCTGTTATGTCCCGTGAGCACATTCGGACACAATATGGCTCACTGTCTGCCTTACTACCCCATAGTCGAAGTCCAGCCATCCGCATTTAAAGAAGTCGATACATCTGTTGTGGCTTGTGCGAATCCGACCATAATTTTCGGGGGTTAGAGTAATGATGAAAAAGTGTACATATGGCAGATTATATAACTCCATTTTGTTATAGATCCATCTTGTAATTAGTTGTTTTATTTTTATGAGGTTTTAAGAAAACCGAGGGAAGGACACTGATTTAATTTCTGATATTATAATTATTATTGTGTTAAGTAACCTACATACCTTTTATTCCATTTTACCTTGGTGTAATTATTACGATGACTTACCATCTAATTATAATAATTGTAATAAAATATGCTACATGGAACAAGTTTTTAATTGCACGATGTACCTACCCCAGATATTTTTTTTGCTACTCTTGTACCTCGTCCATTTGATTCAATAGTATGGAAAAAATGAAAATCGTTATATAATAATGACTATTACTTGTTTTACTTTAAATGGCATTTTAACATATTTTAACATTATCTTTTAATAATTAAGAAGTCTGAATAGTATGGGAGTATGTAGATTATGAGGAGAATATTAGGAGAAATAATTGCTTGCCAAAATAGTCATGTTTGATTTCTTTCTGCTTACTTTAATCTGTGTATCTCCTGCTAGAAACAAATTCATGTGTTGTATCAATGAAAAAAACAGAGTTGTTGTCAAAAAAAAACCTTAATCCTCTTAATCTTGTGAAGTAGGTCTAGTTCTCAGTCTCCGAGTCGTAACTAATGACGAGACCTGTTTGATCATTATTTTGACAAATTAAATTATTATGTTGGTATATAGAGAGAGGTATGTAGGTTTTGGGCTAATTCTGCAATTACCTTTATTGCTCGATTGCAAGGCTTTGTCGCTAAATTGCCGAGGCTTTGACACGAAATTAGTGGTGATTCATGTTATTATTTAATGGTCGGTCTAGGCCAGTTTATAACATTTTATTGTAATTACTTAATGTTTCGAGTATGTTTTGATTCCTACATATTGAATTCCTTGTACTGTTAATTTTAAATAGTTATGCGTGTACTGTTAAAATATTTTACATAATTTTGTATTTAACCAATACAAATAACCAATACCCTTGAATTTTATTGTGAGTCATAATATTGCTAGTTGAGTGTAGACAAATACTTGTAATTGTAAATTATTAATAAATTTGGTATGGTAAAATAAAACCAAAGTTTTCAGTTCTACTACTTTGTCGGCCTTCATGGCTCAGTGGGTTAGGTATCTGACTCCTGAGCTAAAGGTCCCGGGTTCGATTCCCGGTGGAGACACAGTTTTTAAATTGTGTTTTCAGTCTGGATCTGTGAGACGATAAATATCGTAAGTCTCCAGAATGTGGCAACTTGTTATTGGGTGCATGTTAAATTAATATTTGGCATAGTACCTGTTAGTTGCCCGGGAAGCAATATTAAATAAATAAATAAATGACACTGACTAGTTTCGGTCATCTAGTGACCATTTTCAAAGTGTTTTTTGACCATTCATTGACCATTTTCACACTTTGAAAATGGTCACTGGATGACCGAAACTAGTCAGTGTCATTAAAGTAGTAGAACTGAAAACTTTGGTTTTATTTTACCATACCAAATTTATTTATAATTTGCTATGGAGTTCTACCAAGAATTGTCCGTAGAAAAGTTAAAAAAAATTGTAATTGTGATGAAAGCGAGAAAATATAAGCTATTAATAACAATTATTCTTTCAACAGAAAAAATCTTGTCGTCATGTTTTTTTATAACACGGAGAAACAAAAATTAATGCTGTTCTCGTTTAGGTTCATAATGTATTTGAACATTTTGGTTGTGAATTCCTCGTAAAACTATGGAGAATAACCCATATTCAATCTTCAGTAGATGAATAAAATAAATCCAATGTTTTTCACCCAAAATCTACTGTAATTTGAATGAATTCGTGGATTTTATACATTTTTTTATTATCTTTTTTCGATACGAAAGATCGCAACGCACGGTTAGACAAAGTAAGTAGCAAATATCTCTACAGTTACAGTACTTACTAAACACATTTTCAAGGTCTCGACAGAATGCAGTTCAGCTCTGGACTGGTTTCATTTCATATTGATTTTGTTAGGAATGATTTATTCCACGATTATTAGATATCTAGATTGATTTTATAAAATAAACTGTTGGGTTTTTCTCTATTACTTGTTAATGTCGCACGAGATCATTATTGTTTGTACATATTCTGCAATCTTTTTGTACATATTCTGCAGTGGTGTTCATATTGCAGATTGAAGTTATCTTTCAATCAACTGGATATAAAGTAAGACATAGAAGTGTTTGTACTCCAATTAACTGTTATGAGTATACAAGCAAAAAAGTATATAAAGTTTAATAATGCATCGAAATAAAAAAAAGACGAAATCACGCTTTAATTTTGATTACACAAATATCCAAAATTTGAACTCCGACTATTCCTAGTCGTGTCGAACCTAGGTATACTTTAAATATGGAAGTATCATCTATCTACCACTGATTTGGGCAGTGTCCATTTTTTCAAAGCCTGTCTGTCACGATTTTATCCAGTTGTTTTCATTGTTTTGTTAGTGCATAATAATTTGTTAGCGTTGTATATGGTATTTGTATGATCGTGATGCGTCCCATACCCATGTAGCAGCTAGCATCGCAATAAATATGTTGTGATCATGCAAATGAATCAATTGTGTTTGTATATAGTAGAGTAGAGTGTAGGTGCTTGATACTGCTTTGGTGGAACCAACATTGAACACGTGTCTCCCACTTTGCCATTTGTTGCATTGGCCGTTCATCAAAATATATATTAGCTGCGCAAATTTTAGTTCACGAGCAAGTCTCAACCGCATTTTTTACCGTGGCCTTATATTTGCCTCGTCACCGATAAGTGGTTTTTAAAATAATGTCCGCGAAAAAGTGTATCAAAATGTATATTTGGGATATGCTTAGGCAGTTAGACATATTTATATATTTGGAAATAATTTTATAATATGTATGTACCTATGCATATTTTTTTCATAAAAACTTTTAAAAAACTTCCGACTGTGAAAAAAAGTATGTAAAAGTTGTGATATGATATATCTCATTTGCTTCCATTAATTAGTTAACATATTATGTATATATTGATATATAGAACTTTGTGCGAGATTCATTTCATTTTTGGTATGTAGATACATTTCCACAGTTATACATATTATAATTATAATAATAATAGACGCTTCCTTGCACTCAGCGCAAGTGGCGATTTTATTGCGTTATGACAATTTTTTCCTACTAACCAGTGTTTCCAGCCCAGAGAAGCAATATTTGTAAATTGTATTTATTTTCAATATTTGTATAGTCAAATAATAATAAATTGTTCAACGATTCAAATTACAGTTATTAATATTGCATAGATAATAATTGTGTATCTAGGTATAACTTTCATTTGAGTGAATCCAATTTAAGGCACTTCGTATTTCAATAATAATTCATTGTATTGAACATTATAATATTTTGTTGCCTCGTATAATAAATGTAGCGATAATTATAAGTATTACTTATGTAGAAAAATCAGCTGTTTAAATTGTATCATAAAAAATAAACAAAAGTATTTTATTGATTTTATACGTTATCATGTACATACCTATAGTTATACTCGGGATATTTATAGGTACACATGATGTCAGTAAAATATAGGTTGCACGAAGATGTAGATTGGACACAAGTTTTTGTGCACCATGTATAACCTATTAAAACGCCTCACATTCTCCACACCAAAAGGACGAAGATCAGGAAGACCCAAACTGCGATGGATGGACTCTGTTAGCGCCGATTCATTTACATAACATGTAGCCTGGAAAACAATCATACAATCATCATAAAACAAATATAGTCCCACCCAGGACTTTTTTAGGAAAGTCGCAGTCACCTACCCCACTCCATAGGGAACGTTATAGAACTAATTGTTCTGTTCATCCCCGGAGCGGCTGCTCGTCGGACGAAACAAGAACTACTATCATGCATATTTCATACCACTACCATTAAGAGTCCAACCACACTCGTGAAGGCCCGTCAATCATGGCAAGGGTTACCCTCCCGACAGCTCCACGAACAACAGACTGCCACAGGGAGCCTTCGCCACGCCTGTAGTACTCTCAGTTCTTCGATTTCCATACCAGGCGCAGCGTCGGCTGCACCTGTCTCATCATCAGCTCGGGCACCGCCGAGTGGGTCGTGCTGCTGACCAATCATCACGGGGGGCTCCTCCACCCCTTAGTACTCATGTTGGCGAATTTCAGGTGCACCACCGAACAGTAACATTGATGAAGATATCTAAAAAATCATCAAGGTTTTAAGACTATACGGTTTTAGTGAAAAAAGCCGAGTACAAAATTGCGCCATAGGGATATTACCAAATTTCGATAACATTTTCCAACATTGTATGTTCTCACGATGCAGCCATTTTTTATATCATATTTCATAGTTATTTGTACTGACCGACGCGACGAAAGCAAATATATTTCAATCAGCATCTTTCAAATTTGTATTGTAATTACTGTAGACGTTAGCGAAAAAGTAATGGTAGAAATCATTTAAGAGCGATTAAACGTTTATTAGATTTCACGGCCAGCTTCGCCTTGGGTTATGTGGGTCATTAACATTTACTCCCAAAAGTTGGTGGTAATGGTGGTTGTTGTTTGCGGTAGGCGTATTATTTTTTATTGACAGCAATAATATTGTACTATTCATTTTGGTTTTGTGATGAATGAAATGAAACTTTCCATCCTACCAGATCAGCACGTTCGTGCTGCTGTCCAATCATTTCGTCTAAATTAATATTCGCGTTCATTTCTCGACGTCTCTTTTTGGATACTTTTCTCCTCAAAGAAAGCCACCAGAAACCGATTTTTGATTATACCGTTTTTTTTATAAATCAATTTGACAGTTAAATTGTTGTATGTGATACGAAGTTACGTATGATTGAAAATGTTCTAGAAATTATAGTATTTAAGTATTTAATTTCTTCTCGAACTCATTTATTAACAAAGCAGCCCGACTGTGGAACGATCATCCGAATTGTGTTTCCACCTTCTTACAACCCGGTTCTTTTTAAGATCCGAATTAATATATTCTTTACCAGATTTCAAACCCTCCTTGACCTTACATACCTTACAAAAGAGTTAAATAATCAAATTCTTTATAGCTGGTGGTCCCCTACGTAGTTAAAACATATTATTCAGCTTTATTCGCTGTCTTAACTTTTTTTCTTATTTATCTACATTTTTTTAATGTAAAATTGTGAAATTATTCATGACTTTCCACAATTCCAAAGTGGAGAGTAAAAAATGTATTCTATTACTGTAATATTATTTTTATAAATCTTTCTGTGGAATTCGGTCACATGATATTATGTTCGTGTGTGAATGATGCCTTCCTTTTTATTTACTTATTTTTGAAAGCGTTATTCGTTATTTTTACTGTTTCATTATATTTTAAACAGTTACTACTTCGTATTTTATTAAGTTCACCGTTTAGATTTTTTTTCAGCTAATAAGTCCGCTTGTATAATAATTTGTTTGGATGGATTTATGGAAATACAAATCCAAATCTGACAAACCTATGATAATTTATTCCTAAACATACGCCGTTTAATTATTGGTTCGTTTTCACTTTGGTTAATAAGCATGAACGATGTGCGTCTTAATACTCGATGCTTATTATATTTCGTCAATAATCAGCTAATATTACTATGATTAAATACGTGTGTACCTAAAATCTTAATTGCCTTCTCTAAATTGAAGGCCGAAACTGAAGTCCGTGTGCATTAACACATCTGCTATGCCACAAAAAATGTACATTATTAATGACACTTAATTATTCAAAGTTAAGGCGGCTGCTTGATTTACCGTATAGCATAAATTATATCATCTATTGTATCTCGTAGTTCTCCATCTCAATTGTGCATCTTTAAAAGTGTTAGCAAAAACTTTCTTGTTGCAACAATTCCTATTTCCTATATGACCTATGCGGGTTTGGTAGATAATACATATATTATGTACATATGGTAATGGTTGAATGTAGTAGGTTTATTGCTCATTCTCAATTGGTCAATTTTTTAGCTTATTTACTTGAGATATTGAATTAAATTAAATTGATGTTAGAATACAGAACATATTCTGGATCTCAATTTAGATCCAGAGAGTGATGATTTCTTTCTTCCTGACGCTCTTTGTCCCAAATTATCGCCTTGGTTGGCCATAGGGTTATGCTCCTTTTCAATGTGTTTTAAGTCTCCAAAATATGACAGATTGTAATAGAGTGCGTGTTCAATTGTTGTAAAATATTATAAATAAATTATATTAATGAGTCATTTCGGCGCTCAATAATTTACTAGATGTCTTGCATTATTTCCATTCCAATTTTTTAATGACTTCTTGTTCTGATTTATTTATGCTGTGCGAGTTGATTTCAATATTATTATCCAAGTAAAAAATAATTTGCCATTGTCGTACCTATTTGAAATTAAATTTTACCTACCTATTTTTATTATATTGGCGGTCAATTGATTTGCGGTCGAAATATGAAATATTTTCACGTATTATTTCAATGTTACTTTTCTAATAATGAGGTTTTTGGTTCAAAAGTGCGTATTTTTATTTTTGTGTGCCTATTGTAGCGAACATTAGTCATATTTTTTTCTGTATAAAGACCAGTTACATCTACGGTTTTACAGTGACAGGAAGATTGTTCGAAAAACAATTGATCGAATCCTCAATTCTTCGAAAATTAATTTTTCTAATGACGATAATTATTATACCCACAATTTTTTGAAAAACAATTATAGGAACACACATTTAACTGAAATTACAACATTTCCTATAATTGTCAATAACTCATAATAAAGTGAAAACTGTCTCCTTTTTGTTTTTTTCTTCTTTCATACTTCAACTTACGCAGTTGTAAGGAATTTGGTGCTTTTGCCATAGAGAATTTTCCCGCCGACTTACGGGTAGACTCCGTTTATGCGGCCAAGTTATTCATTCTGTTACGTAGTATAAATATCAATATTTAATATGAAAAACATGGCGTCGCACGGTCAGAAAGATGTATATATAAGGAGCAGTGTGGTATGTACTATAATAATAAAGCAATTGGCTACTTGCACATTTTTATAGTCAAATTTAAATAATATTTTGACGAAATCACTTGATTTTTTTTGAATAAATATGATAAAAGGAGGCAACATAACAATATAAAATCGATTCGATTCGGTGAATTTGGTTTTCCAAAAAATAATGTGAATTCAAACAATAGATTGTTATTCTGATAATTGATATTCGCAAAATAGTTTTTCATTTCATTAAATTGACGTTCGAACAATTGTTTTTTGAAAGAACTTTCATGTGACCCTATTTGACTAGGGCTGGTGTCGGCTCCAGAGCCGCATGCGGCTCTTTGGCTCCTTGAGTGCGGCTCTGGCACAAATATCCACGGACACGAACACGGGTTTCAGGAGTTTAAAAACAGTAGAGCGACCTTAGCATTCGTCAAAAACCCTCTTAATGCTACGATAACTGATTTGAAATTTTCTCCTTTTGGCATTGACATTGGTAACTTTGAAATACAAGTGCAGGATTTAAAAAAACAAGGATATATGGAGCTCTAAATTTCAACGTCTTTGTATTGATTTGGAAATATTGGAGAAGAACAAATGTTCACAACACAAGTGGTCTGCTTTGAAAGACCTGGAGAAGGAAGACATGATCATTTTCAACGTCTGGAATAGTATTCTTGACTCTTACGATCAGCCGAAAAAACTCGCGTTTGCTGTTCTTTTCCTTTTTGGTTCTACATATTCATGCGAACAATCTTTTTAAGCATGAACTTTATCAAGAGTAAACTGAGAAGTCGTCTTATTGATGAGAACCTGGAATCATGCCTAAAATTAAAAACAACAACATACAAACCTGACTTACTGAAACTTTCCAAGGAGATGCAAGGACTTTGTTCGCATTAAGTGTTTGTCATTCATTGTCATGATTTAAATTTATGAATACTTTTCTTTCATATTATTGCTTAGTAACGAATAATTCTTTATTAAGTGTGAAATCAAGTTTTATTCAGTGTACCCGTAATTTAATGAAGGTCTAAAATCATAATTAAGGTTTACTAAATTAAAAACAGATTTGGCTCTCAGAATTTTTTTGAATCGTTGTAATGTACATATTTGGCTCATTTGCCAATAAGTTTGCCGACCACTGGACTAGGGTATATTCATCATTTTTATTAGGGTAATTTTGTTTTATTTTATTTTTATATTAAGGGCATGAATTTATTTACCATGGCCATAGGTGATGATGGCATGTAGTTATAATCTATACAAATATTTAAGAAATCAACTAATGAAACTACTTATGTATTTATGAATAATTATTTAGCGAAATTCGATCACTCTGTTTTTTTCTTATTTCAGTATTATATGTTATCGTTTGTACCAAATTTATTTGTGACTTCACGTTGCTTGAGTTGGTTGCCTTTTGCCAATTTATCCTCACTGTATATAAACTTAATAAAAAGTGTTTGTGTATGTGCATCGAATTACAATGAAATTTGCGTACTTTGCCTTCAGCTATACTCTTATGTCTGTATTTTGTACGACCCCTAGAGGTGTTGCTTTGATCTGGGAATAGACTTTGGTTCTCATGGATACATTATTGCACTCTCTTTGTACATGTGTAGAAAGTCCGTTTCTTTCTCTTTGATAATAATATATATATGTAGTATGCTGTCTTGTCAATGATCATTATTTTAATACCAATCATAACATTTTGCACGCTTCATTTTGCAACGCCCGAAGCCCAATACATCCATCATTACATGAGATACAGAGAGAGATACAAGTACGTCGGTGTGTATTGGATTTTTTTCCCGCTTTAATGTCCCGAGATAATTGTAGTATCGCTGGGAGGTTGTTCCTTTTGAAATTAAATATCATTTACAGTTAACAAATATATCTATTATTATAATATTATTAATGAACAGCGTAATAAATGTTGTTTAGTAACTAGTTATTACCAAGATAGTTTTTATTTCTTTCGTTATTTCACTCCTTTATACAAAAATGACTATTGCTGCCCAATATTTCACAGGAAAAGGCACACAGATATTCTGATTTTTTGTTGAGTGTAAATAAAATATTTGTAGATAAAGAAGAATAACCATCTTTCTCTCTTTAGTGTTAATTATATAAATGTTGTGGTATGTTGTCCTTATTTTACTTCTTCAGTATAAGGCACGTTGTTTTCAGTAACATCCAGGAACTGTCTTTCTATAATAGATTTTGGGTTACCTTTTGATTCAGATACATATATTCTGGCTAATGACAAATACCTACTATTATGTAATTTAAAATTTATATTAGTGTATTAATTTATCGCTTGTAAAATTTTTAATTTACATATATCAATTTCATTTTACTTTTCAATAATTTTTCCGTATCACCATGTATTGTCATTAATATGTTGGTACCTACATACATACCAACTTACCGACATATATTAGCACTTGTATTATGTATATCAATTTCATGGCACATTAAAGATAGAAATTCACCAAAGAAAGTTGATACCGAATATGTTTTTTAAAGACTAATTGAAAACGTTGCCTATTTTCTTTTCACATGCTAATCAAATCTCCTATACATTATTGTATGAGTAGGTATGTTCTCGACATTGATCGAGTCTTTGTATGACTTTATTATTTATAGCCTGCATATACTTGTCTGTGTTTGTCGACTGCATACATTTTATCATACACATAGTATTTAATCACGTAGCGCGAAATTTTGAATTGGTTTTCAATTTCTAAAAGGAAGTTATATTAATAGGTACTTAAACTATGCCATCTATCTATACCAAAAAGATCTTAAAAAAATAGCGACCGAGAACCAGCCGAAGAGGTGTCGGCAGACCCCTTATACTGTTATAATGAACTAATTATTTTCTTGTTCATTTTAATGATTTTTTTAATAAGTAGGTATATTACGGCTTAGACCACCGGCTTAGGCACCGGCTTAGAATAGTGCTTCCACTCTTTTCTATTATTGTTTTCGAGTGTCCCGTTAGAGCCGGGTAATCGAAAATACATCAGGCAACAATAACATCTCACATAGTTCAGCAATGAGGTTCACCGCCCATTCTGAATATAGTGCCTTTTTAGGTGAGACGAGACTGGTGTGTGGGTATACACAGATATGTTGTGCTCCCTTTTAAAAGGCAATGCACACCCACACACCTTTCGCTGGTTACCCCACATTGTGAGATATGCCGTGATGGTATGAATGAATGGATGAAGGTATATTACGCGCAATTTAACTCCACAAACGAGAAATATAAATAAATGTATACATAAGGTGTGTTTTCTACAAAATCGTGGTTAAATTGTATTACGTTTCTCTTTGTCCATCGAAAATAGATTTATAGCGCGATGTCAAACGTGTCATATATCCATTTTAAAATGTCGATGTCAAACGTGTCATATATCCATTTTAAATGCTTAACCGCATTGGTAAAAAAAATAAGATCGGTTATTCATCTGATATTTTAAATTGCGAATTAAAAATGAATATTTTTGTGGTTGCTTTCATTATTATGTTGTCAAGTCGTTTGACATTGCCAATTATTGTTGCATCGAACTTGTGGTTAATTTTTTTTCCGTATATCTTGTACGTCAACATGAAATTTTGATTTGTAAATTTCACTCTCTAATTGCATAATGAATTTTGTTCAGTTTGTGTAGGTATATAGTTAGGTACCATATCGCGAGCTTATTTTCATAAAACAATTAAATCGTTTTTACAAAAAATTTATAATAACTATTGGACCATCTTGTACATTTTATTATATTAAACAAACATAAATAAATATGATGCGAAGAAAAAAGTCATGAACAGGAATACCTGAACAGCATTTTATTAATGAATGATGTAGTTAGCAGAAAATGATGATGACCTTCAAAGTATGCTTTGTAAATTTCTTGAGATGATGAAATTTATAAAGCAGAAGATTTGGAAACACAGTTGAACCTGCCAGGATAGTCCATCCTCACAAACAGATCAAATGACCAAACGACGAAGAAGAAGATGTAGTGTTTTTTTTAATCCAACTGTCGATTTGTTCAAGAGAATTTAGTTCTCTTTACATATCTTATAAGTTTTTAAACATATCGAAAAAAAACGGAACACTCCAACTAGATTATTTAATTTTCTATAAAAAGTATGGACTCTGTAGTAGTACATCTCAATTTTTTTTATCATATTTTTTTAAAGTTGAATTTATTGACGACATCGTTTCATACAATTTGTAAGGCAGTATACACTATACAATATCTCACTCAATAGTTTGATACCCACTTAATCTCCAAATAGACATACATACCATCATGCTGTTTTCATATTCTGGGTAAGAAATAAAGACTGACCTTCATACTATTCTATCCTGGCATCACATACCTACATATTTTATGTAGATTTCTTAAAATATTTATTAATTTGTGTTTAAGTGTTTATAGTTTGGAACGTATTTTTCAATTACGCATACTATCGCCATCAATAGTTGGATCTCATGTGTTACAACTAGTTTTATAAAACTTCATAAAAAAATTGAAATTGTCTCGCTTATTCCCTTATAAGATTCGATTTTTAACGTTAAAATTGAAAGATTGGATTCCTAAGAAGAATTTATTGTTAGTGTTTCTCTAAAAAAATTTTATATCTGGGCTATTACTTGGAAGAAATTTCCATCGAAACATTCAAAAAGTCAAAAATAATCATATCTATCAATAATCATATTTACCGATAGTTGGACAATCTTCGATAGTTGGTCGGCGGACAGGCGAAATTCCTTCAAGTCCAAGAGTTGTTTTTAAACAACTTGTTAAAAGTTTACGTATCTAAGACTAACGACGCGACGTTTTATTTCGACTGTGCGAATAATTTCACGTTTCAGTTTCCGTCACGAAATCTAGAAGTTTAATCACAATTAATCAATGCAGCTGTGCCGTTGTTGTCGTGATATGTGGAATCACTTTTCATCTCGGTGCAAATAAAAAAATATATGTGTAAAGAATATGATCTGGTTCCACGGGTGAAACCGGTATCGCAGTATTAACATTATTTTCATATTCTAGATGATCGATTTGTAAACTTTTACTCACTACACACACACTTGTACATAATGTGTAATTTTCTAACTTGTATCGTAGCCAATGGCGTTTTCTACTTGTTTTTTGTTTCTTTCCAATTATGCATGGTTTTCATTTTTCTTATTGGAACGGCTTCTGTGTTTATCAATCAGTTGATTGTTGTTATGAACTTGAATTGGATATCTGTAAATTATTGGTAATTTGTTTTGAGAGGATATATAACGCTAAACCTAGTGACTATACTGACATGATATATTAAAATTGCCTAATGCATTATGAAGTTACGCGTTTGTAAGGGTAACTGTCGCGTGCATTAAATATTGATTATATTATGCGATTAAAAATATCGGAAACCCCAAGTTTGTTGATCTATTGCATTTTAAGAACATACCTGACTTGAATTGAAAAAAAAAACTTAAATTAACTGTATATTTTATACTTTGTTTACAACACATGTTAATAATAGTTATTTTTTGTTTAAATGTACTACAAAGATAAACACAAGATATTTAATAAAAAAATACTAGTCATTCACTTAGTTTTTATGCACTCTTTAAGCATATAAAATATTTATTTCTCTACGACACATAGTTATTGAGTAATTAAAAAAATGTAACAAATAAACTGTTACACATATTTGAGAAATTTGTTTTAAAATTAGGGTGTTTAGGTTTATATGCCTCCTTAATATAAGAACTTAATGTTATGTTGGCATATCAAAACTAATCGAAAGAAATTGCTAGAACAAAAGAGAAGTCTGACTTGTACTAACAAGCACAGAGTATTTATTTAATTTTATTTTACTATATGTAATTAATTTTGGTAATTTGTCAACTATTTGTAATTGTTAAATTTACATGCTTAATTATATTACGCCATTGACCTACCTGTACTAACTATGTTTTATCTAAGTTAAATTCAAAAAATGGCCTAGGTTTGATGAGATTGACTTTATGATTATTTTATGGATCCTTGAAAGCAATTCGTATTTCTATATTTAAATCTGTGTAAATTGATGTTTTATCAATGTTAATTGAATGGTTATGATGAAAATAATAATTACACAATTAACATAATATATTTAAACGTATGTATACGTACTAACTTTTCATTGAATAATCATATTTTCATACATTATTAATTATAATTGTTATTTTACTAAAATTTACGAATAGTTATTTTTATACAAATGAGTATTAATATGTTTTTCGATGTAGGTATATTTTAGATGTTCTTAATAAATTTGGATTCATTAAAAAACATTAAGTTTTAATCTCATCGATTTGTTCTATGAAGTTAAATTAAATTTAATAAAAAAGATACCCATATTTTCATTAACCCTTAAATGCATGATTTTTTATTTTTTCTTGAAAAAAATCATATAAATTATTTATTCACTCCTGAATCCGGGAAAAATATTAAAAAAATTTTTTTTTTCATTTTATGTCCTTTTTTGAAAAAAATACAGATGTTGTCAATTGACAACACCATGCAGTAATAGCTCAAAATAGGTAAATTTGTTTGATGTTATCTCCTCTTAGATTTTGGGTTAAAATTTATTATTTTTTATATTACAAATTTACTATGTGATATATGAATAGAAATATATATACTCGCTCATTTTTTATGTATGTATGTATGTATATATAGAAGGATATATGATAGAGTAAAAAATGAGGACATAAGGAGGGAATGCAAGGTGAATAAGAGTATTATAAGTAAAATAAAAGTGAATTCCTTGAGGTGGTTTGGACATATTGAAAGAATGAATGATGGACGACTGACCAAAAAAATATACATGAGTGTAAGAGATGGAGTGAATAGCAGGGGTCGCCCCAGAAAGGGATGGCATTACCATGTGAATGATATTTTGAAAGAAGGAAATATAAGAAGCTTGAATAATTGTCGAGCATGTATGAGACGATGCATGGATGTAAAGGAAGCTAGGAATGTGTGCAAAAATAGAGGAGTATGGCGCTCGGTTCTCTCTGCTTACCCCGTAAGGGATATGGTGTGATGGTATGTATCAAAAATTTTGTATCAAAAAGTTTTAAACAATTTTTGTCCTTATTAAAACATAAGAAAAAAATTTCCAAGAGAGTTTTCTGAGCATTTCTCACACATACTTTAGGAAATCATTTGCATCCTGGAATTTTTTATCTGTTTTGGTTTTCATTCCAGGCTGGCCAGTGCCCTATACCATCTTTTGTTACATCGCATGGTGGAAATACCGATTTTCTCGCTTTCTTTCTTATTTCTACATTCTTTGTTGAATGGGAACTAGGTCTATCTCGCATATTTTCATTTTGAACTGCCCCATATTTACATAGCGCTGATGCCAGTAAGTACTGTTGTAAAATCAACCAGTTAAATATTGTTTCTTCTTCTTCTTCTTGTGTCATATCAGGTCTCCCCGACGTTGACGTCCACCATAGAAAAAACTTCCCTGTCCTGTGCAGTGCGAAACAGCTCCTCCACAGTTCTTATCAGGAAAGCTGCCTTTTTCCGATCCCTCTACGACCCTCAATCTTCCCCTTCCCCTTCTTCTGTTTAATATTTGATTTTTGATAATTTTGATTTTTTTAATTTTAGACTTTGTCCCAAAGGAATTTTAAAAAACTTTTCATTATGCTGATCGTATAATGGCATATTTTTTTGTAAACTGTCATTATCTGAATGAGTCCTTGGCAACAATGTGGAATTTTCATCAAAATGAAGACACTCCCTTATTTTTTCAAAACGGTTTATGGTCATTGTATTACATATTGGTAATGACTTAATGCATACTGTTGTCAATTGACATAATTTATAAAAGTAGGTATAAAATAATAAATAAACATAAAATATTTAAAAAAAGATCATAATCGAACAAACATATCTGTGTTTTATTGATAAATATTTTTCTAACAGTAAGATGACTAGTTTTCAAATACAACCAATATATAAGTCAAAATCAAAACTAGTTTTCAAATACAACCAATATATAAGAAATCAAAACAAGAGAAATTAAAACTTCAACTCTCGATAATTTTCTTACAAAAAGTTAAATGCAAATGATTTCACAAGCATAGTAAGGAAGAAATCTTCTAATGTCTATAAAAGTTCAAAACTATACACAATGTAAAATTGTTTGCCGGCAATATTATAGTTTGGATCGTGTTGTCAAATGACAACAAGATGCATTTAAGGGTTAAAGATTATTGCTGATTTGGCTAGTATTAACTGTACCTACGTTTTTGGAATGTTTTTTATTTTGTGACTTTTTTTTAAGTCTTTTACTTTTTTATCATGCATACCGATACCGATATGGTATTTATGGACAGCGTTTTGTAGTCTCCGCCATATAATTAGGTATATATTATTCAAATAAGCATATCAACAGCGTGTAGTATTGGTTATTTGAATTTTGATCCTATCATTTTATTCGGTTCCTTTGATATCTTCTTGTGTATTCGTATCATAATATTTCCTATTGCTTGTATTATATTATTATATTCTAGATTTAAAGACGTTACGTATTCGTATAGTAGTAACGAAAATAGCATAGAAAAACACCTGTCACCTTGTCCTTGTCCGTGACTTAGCAGAGAGCAATTGTAGGTATTATTAGTTTGTTGATTTGAAGATCATAAGTAATACAAAATTTAAAAGGTATATCGAAATCATGGACATACCAAAGAGTTGAATACGTGTATAACAGTTGAATATCTCTTACCAACTAATTCTTTGTAATACCTATGCATTCCGTAACTGTTCAATTTACTAAATCAAAATATTACTATGTAGTTGCCACAAGTGCATCATATTGACTCTGTATTCATGAAATATCCACTTTATTACAAAATTTATTTCGGTGTGTCATAATCCAAAAAAATAAACGACTTTTTAAATAAAGTACGATATAAATATTTGTGGTTTCTATCATTTTGCTAAGAATGTTTATAAGACTAGAATTTAATTACAACGAAACCTTTTGACATTTGAAACATTCAATGAATTATGTCTAGTTGATTATATATATCATCAGTGTGAAAACAGCAAATTCAAAAATGCATTTAGTTGAGTGATATTTTACTTATTAAAACTTACTTATTAAATTTCCCGTTTTGCTAAAAAAGCATGACGGGAAATTTTATCTAAAAATATAATTTAATATGGACTCGGTTGTGGTTTAGATATTTCTCTTGACCTATGCTAGTCAAATAATACCTATGTTTTTTCAACAAGAGATCCTGCATGTAAGTTTAATACGATAAAATTATATTTTTCGCGTTCTTGTCACAGCATATTAATTGATACAAAAAAATTGGCAACGAATTCGCATTTTTTTCATCGCGAACTACACACTATAATAATTCGCGAACATCTACACTAGTATTTTTTTATTATTGTTATATATTATATATGTGCATGAGTTAGTTTAATTTAAGCCGAATGCACGTTGTTAATGTAAACATCCGACACAACATACACATGTACGTGTTCAAATTTATTTCTGTAGTGTCGTGATAAATTTTCTCATTTTTTAAACGCTTTGTCTTAATATTTTCTTTAATTTTTTTCGTTGTTTCTCCTAGGGATATATCTATTAGAGACCTAATTAATTTATGTTGGCGTTTATCTATGTAATTGAAGTGTTATATTTTATTGTTTTATCTTGTATGTTCTGTTATATATTCTAAGATAACTGTTATAATTTATAATATTATGTTACGTAAGAAACTTCTGAAATAGAATATTCGATAATAATTAGGTATTCATATCTACTCATACTAATTCATTACAGATTCCACGTGCGTTTATACCTATAATTTGTATTTTATTGTATTTGCCAATATAATATAATTTACGATTACTTACGATTTATTTGAATAAGCAATCAAACACGATACAATTTTATCGCAACATTTACGCTGTTTGTAGGTATTCATATAAAATTGAACCCGGTTCATATTCCACGTTCAAATGAAACCTTATTTATAAATAAATAATAAATATATTAGAATCCTAGATCTCGATATTGAGCTCTATTTCATACTACAGGCACCGAATTGAGTTTTGTTAAGTTGGTTGTCATGACCACAGAACAGTGTGCGCGCCACAGGATAGTTCTGTCAAACTCTAGCTATTGTAGGTACTTATTGACATTCGATATTTTTATTTGAAATCAGCGTCAATCGAAAATTCTTATTTATTAAATCGCCTTTTATATGTTTTTCTCATATCTTATGTTCATATAGGTACTTCAAAATTGTGAAATGACAAGTTGGACCAGTGTTAAACTACCGCCATCGCCGGTTTTATTTAACGTTTGTGTTGAATCACGCGCGGTTCCACTCTTGATCCATGTTTATAAATAAGAAAAGGAATCAAATTTGGGTTCAACCGTAGTTCAATATTTGAACCACGTTCATAAATAACTCTGTTCTTATTGTACCTGTATTGTTATTATTTTTATTTATCATGATTAAATGTTTTATATAAATGTTCTAGTAGGGGCATATATGTATTTGTGTAAAATAAATAAAAAAATATATTTAATGTATTTTCTAGTATCTGGATTCAAATATATTTAAATAAGGCGTTCTTTTTAAATCCTCTGAGTTACTTACTACAAGTGCTTGTGCATGATTCAAATTGCTGTACCTACACTGGATAGCTAATCCAAGCGCATTAACAGCTCTGCCACCTACCCATTATGTGAAACATTGATGCAGATTATCAATTAATACTGTGTTTTTTCTACCGGTATCTTCAGTAGCAAACTTTTATATGTCTTTTGAAATTTGACTGCGGGAGAGTCCCCTTGTTTTAATATTTATATATAATGTATAGTAATAAGGTAGGTACCTGTGTAGTTGGCAGGTCACGTACTCTTTCTTTCATCTCGCCAGGTGTACCACGTGGTCGGTTCTCATTTAATAAATAAAAGACTTCCGCAGGTGACAGACAGATTCACAATGTGTGGTCTCATTTTAGTTGGAACGTGCCGCTCTTTTCAATTGGCACAACCTAAATAATTTACATTTTAGCTGAGAATGTCTTATTTTCCGGGACTTCATAGTTATTTATCTAAAATTATTTAAGAATTTTCATGTAATTTGTATGGCAATATCCATCCTCAATGGACTACTACAATTGGAACATCTTCGAAATAATTGATACAGAATCTTCTACAATTAACATATCGTCCCCGATTGAAATATTAGCGGATTTAAATTTACTTTTTTGAGTTTTATAAAACATATCGTCGGTGAAGAGTGTTAACCTCGTAAGTCCACTTTTTTTACAAAAATACTTTTTTGGTATCGTTAGAAAGAGAAAAAAATCCTCTATAAGTACGAAAACATCTTATGTACGTCTGATAGTACAATATTATTTTATTTTGCCTCAATAAAAACACGTAACTCCGTAGTAGTCCATCGTGTAGTCAAATTGTCGCCGAAATACTCTTAACTCCTGCAAAAACGTCAGTTTGTATGGAAATTAGTGCAGTGTGCGGGTGTGAATCTTAGCTGTCATAATTCATTATTTGTATTTGAACATATTTCTATGAACAAAACTAAGTTAATTTACATAAAGGTATGTATAATTGTTGTTGTTAAATGATTATTTAATGGATTTAGTATGTAATAACGTTAGAAATAGTGTTTAAATTTCATTATATCCTAAAAATTATTCTTGTCATTTCTCTCTTTTAGAAGTCGTGCTGTCTAAAATTACAAAATCGCTTATATTCTTCTTGCTAATATTCTATGTTTCCACAATTCAATAACCAATGAGGGTTAATGTTTTTTGTGGAACGAGACTGAAGATGGTGGATTGAGTGCCCAGGAATTTGCCTCCATATGGAGCTCTTTTCTTGATAACTTCATACAAGAAAGGAGGGAAAACACAGTTGGCAAAAAGATTGTCATCTACTCAGACGGGTGCACGTATCAGAACCGCAATGCTATTATGGCAAATGCACTTCTTAATGTTTCTGTCATGAATAACGTGACAATAGAATAAAAATACTTAGAAGTGGTACATACCCAAATGGAGGCCGATAGCATTCATTCCACCATTGAGCGTTGTATGCGTCACAAAGTGATAAATGCGCCCGCTGAGTACATCTCAATTTGCAAATCTGCGAGAAAAACGCCAAAGCCATATAACATCAAATATTTAGAGCACTCTTTTTTCAAAAAAAATTACGACATTGTGGCATACAAAAGTATCCGTCCGAGGCGTGCCCAAGAAGACAGTAAAGTGACCGACATACGGGCTTTACAGTACGTTCCAGAAGGAGAAATTTCCTATAAGATCAGATTTGGAGATAACTGGTCTGCATTGCCACAAAGGAAAGTGGTAATAACAAATAAATCTTTTGATTCGTTAGGGATTCTACATAAAGACAGGCTTCCAGTAACAGAACGGAAGTATAACGATTTACAGGTATTAAGAAATATTTTGCCAAGAGAATACCAAGATTATTATAATAAAATTCCACACCAATAATTGGTGTCATTTTTTTTCAGTATTCTAATTTATAATGTGTTTTATTTTGCTGAAAATAATATTTCTTATACCTACACTTATATTCTAGCCATTGTATAAGTATTATATACCTAGAACCCAATTTTTAAAATAGTTGTTTTCAATTTTTTATTAATTAAACATCAAAGTAAAAGAAATCGTAGTTTTATTTTTCATAGTAATACCAAACATAGCAAACTTGTAACTCCAAGTATTCAGTCATTTTCTTTATGAAGAATACCTCGTAACTCCAATTTTTGTAAAAATGTTATTATAAATTGAATATTATTTTACATCTTTATTATCAAACCAAGCGTAATTGAAGTATTGATAAGTGAGAATCAAAAGTTTTATATGATTTCAAAAACCCATTTTTATTTATAGTTTTTACTGTCTCCTGTAAAGTTATATACAATGGACTTACGAGGTTAACACTCTTCACCGACGATATATCCTTTCGACAACTAATTACTAAATTGAATAATGAACTGAGTATTTGAATTTTACACTTGTTTTACTAAAAATTAAAGATAAAATCTTTAAAAGATATTTATTAATAAGAATAATTTATTAAGCATTTTAGGATATTTAATTGTTACTACTAAAAACCGAGGATTGTTTCATGATTAGGTTGTATTTTATTTAAAATACACCACAAACTTGTAGGTATTGTTTCGTTGTTTAGTCATTTATTTTACGTGTACAAAAGTCTAGTCGATAATCATTGACTCATATGTAATGTTCCATACTACAATGAAAAGAATTACGGCAAGCAAATAATATAATTTTATAACTATTTATGATTTTTAATTGGTTGATACATAATATTTAGGATAAAAATAAGTAGGTACCTCCGAAGATATACAAAAATAAACAAACCGAAAAATCTATTCGGATTGAGTGTTGAATTAATGACTGACTGATTGAATTAATATTCACTGTGCGTATATCTATGTATACATACATCAATGTATTAAGTTGGTTGTGTATCGTGTCTGCATTACAATATACAGATGGCACATGCACCTATTTTTGTCAAATATATTCACAGGCTGGAATGCATTGGGACCACAGTATGTCATTGGAACATTGAAATATACCAACATTTTTCCTGCTTTAATAATATTGGAATCTTCAAACAACAGTTTTTCCACATGCATATTGTGAATTTTTTTGTGTCATAGAACATATTAGGCGTTGATTAATTTCAATGTACATAGCGTCACTTTTGTATCAATCTATGATCAAATTTTTGGGTATATAAACATACCAAATTTCACTTTTATACAGACAATGAAACTTAAGATTTTGTCTTAAATCTGAGCTTTTACCGCCCTTTTAATTAACTTCACATGTCTGTCCGTACTTGAATTTTTCAATCGGTTTTAAACTAACTTCTCGACTAGGAGCTCTGAATATTTGTGTATTTTCGGTGACAATGCACATTAAAACTCTTTTCGGCGTAGTTCATTTGATATTATCATACAAAAGAAAGAATATTGCTATACTTATCGCATAAAACCAGGAGTATTATTTTTATAAATTTCTTTTGACAACATTTCAACCAGAAGAAAACTCTGACAAAGGTGTCTTCAATGATTTTTTTTTATTTACTATTTAAACTATGGATTTATTAAGTTCGTCATTCTAATAGGATTTAAAATTGATTATAATGCAATGCTGTAGATTTTTAAAATTTATAGCGATCGCTGTGCATTACTGTCATTTAATTTTTATTGTTATACATTATACTGTCATGTTATTTAATTGTAATACTTTATACTGTCATTTCATTTTAATTGTAATACACTATACTGTCACGACATATCCCTGATAGGTTAGGCAGATACGCTAAAGATTACGATTTTTACAATTGTTTTATTTCTTCATTTTTAGCTTGATCATACATAGTTTTATCACATAATATTCATCTCATTGATTTAATTTTGTTTTTAGATTACAATAATCGAGATGAAGTTGAACGCGATTGAAACAGTACCTATCAAATTACATATGTGAGGAATCATAATAATATATAATATTTTGAAATAAATTATACCCACAAGTTTGATAATATGCAATTGAACAGTATAGTGAGGCTAATGTTTTTTTAGTGGTGATATATCTATCATGCTTATAGGAATGCCTGTAAAATCAATCTAAAATATTTCTTCAATAAATGTTTACCATCGTAACATGTATTCGTGTTTGCATTATTTATTATGTTAATTTATAACGGAGATTTTTTTCCGGTCTGTGAATTGATTTCCGTGAACTGTGGACAAATATAGACAGAACCTTGCCTCGCTACCACATTCTACCTTCAATCTCTTGATTGATTCAACATCTCGGATATGATATATTGACATCACGATGTAGCACCCATATTGCAAACATCTCGACGCTTGCACTCTACCTACAGGTGTAGGAAATTTATCTTCTGAGCATATACACACATCTGTCTATACATCTATTTAATACCATCGAATAAATTCAGTATTTTATAATAATGTATGCCGGTCTGCAGATGAAACACGTAAATGCAGGACTGAAACATGAATCGAATGCGTGATCGTGGCTATCATCATATATTTTAGAGATGTCAACATTCGTTTGAAGAATCGCATAAACTTGGTATTTTTGACATCGATTTACATATTCGATATTGCTGTTTTATTTTTGTCTAACACACAATAAACAATAAAGACGATTTTAACAAATCTATGAAACTCCGCCAACAGTTTTAATCTTCTTCTTCCTCCTCTCTTTTTAGGCCTGTTGGCCTGTTTATTCCTGCGTCAGTTTTCGTCCTGTGACCTGGACTGCCAGCTGTCCTTCCATCTATTGGGAGGACGTCCTGGAGGTCTGCTTTCTTGGGGAACATTATCCCTGGCCCTTTTTACCGGTTTTTGAGTCTGTCATTCTTGACAAGTGTTCGTTCCAGAGCCTTCTTCTCTGTCGACCCCTTCTAACGATATCCTCAACATCGCACATCCTTCGGATCCCTGTGTTTCGTGCTCTTATCACGAAGGGTTTTGCCAGCGATGCTTCTGAGTAGTGTTAATCTATGTAACATTAATATTTTTTTTATAGTCACCAGCGTTATAATTAAAGACTTTTATTGAGTTAAACAACGTGGCGGACTATTGCCCGCAGGCAATTTCTACCAGTCAACCACCAAGGTAAATAAATCGGTTACAGGAATATTAATATAAAAATAAAAAATAATACCTATTTTATAAATGTAATACTGAAAACTGTATTCGTGCATTGTAAATAATAAAACCAGCTGCTTTGACAATGGATACAATATAATTAAGACTTTTGGAATTGACATAAATACTACCTACTAATAAAAAATATACCGATTAAAAATATAAAGTACCTTCTACAACTAAAATAAATATCAATAAAAAATATATGTGCCGACTGCCGTGGCACAGTTGGTAAGCTGATTGGCTTGGATATGCGGACGCTCTGTGTTCGATCCCCAGCAGAGTAGAAATTTATTAATTGACTGTCGTTGCATAGTTTTAGTGTTGTACATTAGGCTTGTATTTCATTTCAATTAATATACATAATATAGGTACTTATGCATACGTCGTTATTTAAAAGTTATCTCTACTAGTCGCTCTATTGTTTTTGCACTTTGATAATTTCATTTAATTGCGGATGTATCGAATTACATTTTAGCTACACTTTATATCGCACGTAGTTAAAATTGTCCATTATCACAACCTCTTATTGTCGAATAGTTTTTTTTTCACAATCCACTCGGCAGTGATACGTACGTCGTTATTTGGGTTAATATCGCGGTAGTAATATTTTAAAATATACCGTCGTACTCAAACGAAAAATTGCTTAATGCCTTTATTCTGAGAAAAGTCATAGCTGGTAATTGATACCTTGTTGTCGCCTCATTGCTTCAGATTGATCATTGTTAAGATTAAACAAAACCCTTTTTTAGAATATTTTTTAGGATTAGGTTTATGTAATAGCAAATTGAGGAAGATTTCTAAAATAATAATTTTAGATACATAAAACGCCACCAAGTGGCAAGAATAGAAACTAAGTTTGCCCTTGAAATTTATTTAAATTCTCGTAGAAAACAAAGGTTTTAAGTGCATTAAGTACTCGCTCAAATCAACCTGTGATTTGTAAGGTGCTTCGATATTTTGTTTCCTATAATACCATTTTCTTGCAATGTTGTTATTAGATAAGCTTGGAACTCGGATTCAAAAAATCTAGACTGAATTCATTTGTTTATAGCACAAGCGTCTTTTGCTTGGTTAAAGATACACATACGTATGTAGGTATTTAGATGTGTTCCTATGTACTTGTCAAATCAAGGTCATACGCATTTATTAATAATGGAGAAGAAAACAAGATGCATAAAGTAGGTATTCAAGTAACCTTTAGATTAATATAATAATATTAATAAGACTGGTATATTTCCGTTTCTCGTTATAATTTTTCATACTTAACCTAAATATTTTTCATAGTTGAATCCGTCATCGTAAATTTAAACCAATTATTTAGCTACTCGATATTTTGAGCAGTGGCAATATAACAAAAAATATCCACAATTGAGTTCAATATGAATGACATTGGTTAATTATATTGTGATTGTTGATAGACCCGATAATGTCTGCCGGTTTCGCTTTTGATTCGGGTTATTGATAAGGTGGTGTTATCTTGTTATTGCTATCTTTGAGTTCCTGTCTTTGCTACTTTGCGTTCGTTTAAAGTCGAACAATGTTTAATTCTTATCTGACATTTCGGCAATGAACATTATTATTATTATCCTCTACATACTTAAAATATTGTACATTTCCAGTTTCGAGTTGCATGTATTGTATTGCAAAACATGAAATTTGACAGTTAGCTGTCAACGAAGTGTTCGTTTACAAGATCGGCCACTCAAATCAAACCTTGCAATGGATTAAAAATTAAAGGTACTTCACAAATTATTACGAATCAACGTACTTCAAGCAAATTTTATTTCAGGAACGTGACATGTACCTACAAGTTAAAATATATTTTTTTTTAAATAAAAAATGAATATGTCCTTGTTAAACAAGTCCATATACATCTTCCTACGTTCTCTAAAATAAGCAAATAAATGCTTGTGCTATAGGTGAACGAAATCGGTATTGCTCAATAAGTAGGGACCTACTTAAATTACAAAAACTCAAAAAATATATTAATGTTATAAAGAATCAGTTTCCTCGTAATGATATTTCCGTTCCACTAGCCCTCTGGCTTGTGCTGCAATGTACTTTTATTTTTCTTTTAGTTTTTTTTTATTTAATCATATGCAGTAACAACCACCATTGTTTAATTGTTTATCTCAATCAATTTTCTGAGGGTGCTAAGACTCTTATGTCGGTCTATATTTGATCATGGAGTAATTTATTCCACTTTAATTGTTCGTTTATACTAAAACCGCACCACACCAATGCAGTCGACCAAATTGTACAATTGCGTTCCTGCATAAAGTCACACCAAAAACAAAGCCAGTAGGTACTATTTGATGCTTAACTTGGAATTTACGTTCTTAATTTTATAGGTGTTATATTGAATACTTAATTTGAGCCATTATTTAATTGTCGATCGCCGTGGCACAGTTGGGAAACCGTTCGGTTTCTGTACGGGCGTCCTAGTTTCGATTCTCAGCAGAGGAGGAATTTATCTATAATTCATTTCTCACGCAAATATTGCTTCTCTAGGCTGTAAACACTGGTTAGTTGGAAGAAATTGCCATACGGCAATGAACTCGCCACTTGCGCAGGGTGCAAGGAAGTGTTCATTATTATTATTATTACTGTTATTTCATAAAGTACCTACGAAATCATTTATCATCATCGTTAATGAAATAAATATATATTAATTTTTACATTTTAATAATAGTAAAATTGCTTTCTATCTAGGAAATTTAACAATGTTTAAATATATATACATTTTCATATTATATTCTCTTGAATTTTCATATATTCATTGAATAATTGATATCCAAAATTTTTACATGTTTGATATCCGTAGGTATTATTATACCCACTCTTTGCGTTTGATCATTTGTTTGGCTGGCAGTTTTTTTTTCGAAAATGGAATCGAGTCGAAGTCCATAGGTTTGTATTCTATCAATCGGCCACTTATCGCTCTGTTGAGGTTCAACCATAAATTTATTCAATAACATTTCTATTAGTAACTTATTTAATAAAAATATTATAATAATTGGCGGTTGGCGTGAACAGGTTACCTCACAGTTGTTTTTGTGAATTTCCCACGAGATTGATCATAAGATCGATATCTTATCGTATAAGCGACAGTTCATTTAATTAATATTGTAGATATCTTTAATTAATATCAATATTCATGACGACTTTCTGTTTGTGTATATTTATATATTCATATGCTGTCTTGAAATAACAAATGTAAAGAGGACGCAGTTATATTGAGCGTATTTGTTTTTGATGAAATATAGGAATAGTCACTTCGCGGCGACATTCATAATTGAAAAATAGTATAATTTGTAGTATAATTTTCGACAGTCATCTTGAACGAGTTTCCGGTTGAGCAGAGCGCAAATTTGTGTCTTTTTGCTTCGTTGGTTCTCGTGCAAATCGCCCTCCTTCTCGGCTAAAACTTCAAGATATTTAACTGCAACTATATCTATACTTATCTTTAGTAGGAAAATCTACATGAAAAAGGAAAAATGTGCCCGTAGGGGTATAAAGGTATGTAACTTTTTTATAAAAATAAGTAATAGGCATTCAATATTTTTAACAATTTTAAAATATTGAATGTCAATTCGATTCGTTATATGAATATTAAATATTTAGTAATTTTTCAATTGGTTAGTTTACGTGTCCGGGTGGCAACCTTGCCACTCCAATATGCGGCGACCGCCATCGCCCTGCCATTCGCCACAATCAAGTCCTCAGGGGTGCATTTCCCCCAGTCAGTGGGCATATAAGAAGGTTGCTCACATCCTGGGTTACGCCGTAGTCACATAGGATGTCATCTTCAGATGGGTACCCTCCTTTACGAGGTTCACTCTGCATTGTGTGACACCGATCTGTTAAAGGTGGTCCATATACAATAGGGTAGATATTCTCATGTGGGTGCATTCACAGCCCCAATCCAAGGTCTTGCTTCCATAGATCATATATCCGTTGTTGTGAGGATTCAATCGGGGAGATGGTTTTAATGAAGCTGTTTCTGAACTTCAGACGCTAGGCTGTGGCTGTTGGTTGATGGTGATATAGAGTACGTGTGCCTACGATCACGAATTTGTACCTTTCTACATCTGTAGCTGTCCTTCGTCGAGTGTGGGGTGGAGCGATTCCGACAATTGGATATAATTTCCCAGTCGGTGTTGGCTTTAAGCGTCCTGATATTGTTCGTGCCATTTCATTGATTAGTATGTCCACTTGTTTTGAGTGAGCAGATTTTTTCCATACCGGGCATGCATACTCCGTAGCAGACATACATAAACCGTGCTTGATGCTCTCTACGGTCCTAGCCCCCATTTAGTGACCGTGAGTTTTTGTATTGTTTCTCGCACATACATATTCAATTATAAATCGAATTGATTTTAAAATTTGTATTTTAAATTGTCTTTATATTTTGTGTTATGTTCCACAAAACTAAGATTTTGTTATCCATTTGAACTAATCATGTTGTGTCTCGCGAGATCTTTATTGGACCACGTGACGATTAGTCATCCAGTATTCAGGTAGGTACCCCACCAACTGCTAACCTGTATTATTATTGACAGAACAGAATCAGTAGGGAGAGTATTTAGCGTCGTATTGCAACACAGCCGGCCGGGCTTATTATTATTCTGATACAACTTCTTCCGGCGGGACAGATCACCAGATAGATATACGGACCGCCGCGCCGCGCCGCACCGCGCCAGAAATGTGTCAATGAAATATCTTCCATTAGCAAAAGCAGCCGGCGTCGGCGCCCGCGCATTCTTCTCCGTTTGATAATATCGGATAATTCCTTTCTTTCACGTGCCGATAGTATGTTAATTTTTTTTTTTTGAATGGGGACCTCTCGTGATATTTTAATGTTACAATATTAGAATAGTGATTCTGTAATGACTCTTCTTGTCTCTCGTTGTGTTGAGCTCGGATATCACAAGAAGTATTAACATTATATTTGCTCGCAGTGACGGACGTTTAGTGTGAATTAAATTTTTAACATATTAAATATCAATGTATGTTTGATTGATTATTATATGAATATCAATAATAAATAACTTCGAAGAAATTGCTTAAACTATAATACTTTACTTAATCATAAAGACATGTTTGATTTTAAATTTGACTTTTTCAAACTTAAATGTAAGAATATTTATATTTATTCACGTAAGCATTTTTTATGTCAAATCAAATCTCCCCACGTCATCCTTTCCTCAAACCCCTAGTCCTTCTCCCATCACCTACCCTTCTACCCTTTTGTATTTTAAATCATTTGTGTTTGTATGCTTATAATGTATTACTTCTTAATTGAAAACTTAAGTGTTATTAGTTTAATATTACCTTATATTTACATCTATTTATGTAAAAATAAAAAAAAAACTTTTGGTTTTCTAATCAATAAATAAATAAAATAAATCACTGAATGTTTGATTGTGTATTATACGGATATGAATAAAAGTTTGACTGATTATTATATTATTGTACTATCTAATTTAGATGGGTCGATGGCAGAGCGGATAGCGCGCTGGGCTAGTAATCCAGTGGTCGCGAGTTCGAATCCTGCCTCGACCGATTTCGTTCACCTATAACACAAGCATTTATTTGCTTATTTTAGGGAATGTAGGAAGATGTATATGTACTTGTTTAACAAGGACATATTCATTTTTTATAAAAAAAAAAAATCTTCACGAAACTCAGACTACTTACATCCGATGACTGTACAACTCCGGTAAAGCTTTAGCCTTATGAACAGGATTTCCAAGCCTTCCTGCCAGCCAGCAGAAACTGACACCCATCACAAGCATTCAACACATTCAAATCTAGGGTGACGTTGTCCATCAATCTCTGATGAACTCGAGTAGTGTCGGCGAAAACTTTCGGTCGTAATAAATTAAATCTGTGGAGAAATACTCGTTTTAATTTTAACGAAATTTTTCAAATGTTTTTCTACTCTATTACCACAGAATTATCATCAATATTTATCATTGTTCGTCAGGTGGTGTTAAATAATTTTATTCAACAGACATTATAGTATTATCTCGTTTCGTAAGTTAGCTGCTATTAGAATAGCTACTCTATCATGACTCGTCTTGTCTCGTTATGTATCATTAGAAGTATCGATTCCATTTTCTTGCGGTGATGGACAGTTGATAATGAAATATCATTCAACTATATGTATTTATTCAAAGTGGTGTAATTTATACATGACTAGTTCAACTAGTTAACAACGAACGGACATGAAATTGTTTAGTTATCATCTCATCCGGCATATTTTTCGTACGATTTAACCGTGGTTGTTCAGGCAGTATAACTGTTCGTTGAATCATGTTTATTTTATATGAATAATAGCCATGAACGGCGAATTTTACAAGTAACATATTTATTTATTTATTTTAAGGAAGCTAACAGCTCATTTACAGTTTGATAGTACAATTTATTCTTGATATAGTTACAGAGTCAAAATAAGCATTCCATCAAAACAGCGAAAAACAACAATAGTGTAGTTTTCAACAGTTAAAAAATCTTGAAAAACTGAATGATCACCACAGGCTCCACACTGAGCGCACGTGGAGATGATGAATATTAACAGTCAACAAACAATAGATTCACACTCAATCACACAAAACACACCCACATACATGGGCATGAGGTATTTGAGGGATAAGAGATAAATAGGGTAGGATAGAGGGATACTGATTATTGCGTATCACCTTCGATATTTCATTTCGATATTTAGTTTTTTCATAGATAAAACATAACTTTAAAACATTATCAACACTTTTACTGTACTCGGCAGTGATTGATGAATTAATTGATGCAGTTTTCTTTGAAATTGTTTTCGAGTTTCTGGTAATTTTAGATAGTTGTTATCATCACACCATGTCCCAAGTGGGATATAGTCGATGGACCTGAAACCAAACTTTTTCATCTAGACAAGTATCCATCGCTTAATCTACATACGTGCATGTATCGTCTTTTTATTAAGGTTTTTAACGATACCGTCATTCAGGGTATTGTTCACATGGTCTATCTTCTACGTTATGCGTTCATTCGTCTCATATAATCAAACCGTCTCAATGTATATTCATTCATTTTGTTGACGACATCTTTCTTTATCATAAATACCATTTTTTTTTTAAATAAAAAAAAGGAATATGTCCTTGTTAAACAAGTACATATACATCTTCCTATACGTTTCCTAAAATAAGCATAAATGCTTGTGATATGGGTGAACGAAATCGGTCGAGGCAGGATTCGAACTCGTGACCACTGGATTACTAGCCCAGCGCGCTAACCGCTCTGCCATCAATATAATACTTCTACTTCTGTATATAATATACTTCTGTATATAATATACTTCTGTATATAATAAGTATAAATATTTTATTTAGATATTAAAAAGTATAAACGTTATAAAAAAACAACAAATTGACTTCTAACTTCAAGTATCCTTATTTCCCTTCCTACCCCATCCTTTTGTTTTAGTACTTTTTTATTGTATATGTTTGTTTGCTGTTTTTTTTAATTACTTTCTACTAATCTATTTAGAAGAAGATTTTTAGATTGGCAGAAGTTCGTCACATTATGTTAAAATCCTTTTTTTTTGTTGCATAACAAAACTATTTTATTATTATTATTATTATATAGATTGATCTCGGTTATGATCCGGTAATTTCCTTCACAACGGAGCGTACTCAAGTTGTGAGGCTATGTGTTTGTGTGTCTGTGTGGTTGTGTGTAGTTGTTTAAAGTGGTACCTTATTATTATTATTATTATTATAGTTGGATAACTTGTATAGCGCCGTTTTCGTGGAAAATCACCTAAAGGGCGCTTTACATTAAATTAATTAAATCAAACAATAAGTTAAAATTAAACTAAACATCAAATTGAACTAAACATTAAATTACATTAAATTAAATGTTAAATTGACATATAATTAAATTAAACTAGACGTTTAAGGCTTAAAATCCTAAAAATCTTAACTAAAAAACTAGACGTTTAAGGCTTAAAATCCTAACAATCTTAACAAATCTTAAAATCTGTGTTTTTGGACTCAGTTCCATTCTATTTTAGGTAATTGCCATGTAACGTTTGGAAGTAAGTAATTAAAGAGTTGATGTCGTGGAGCAGTTGGGAACAACGTTATTAAGTCGTTTCTTATTTGATTGAGTCAAGTGTTGCGAGGTGTTGTTATGTGAAATGTTGAACAGATATGTCTTAAGCTGTTTTTTAAATGTCGTTATATTGTCTATTTGTCTCAGTCGGTATGGGAGTTTATTCCATGAGGATGGACCCGCTACAGCGAAAGCACGATCACCGAAGTTTGATTTGTGCACTCGATTAACCTCCTTTATCTTACCGATTGCAGAACTTTGAGCTGAGCGGAGGGATTTTTGCCTGTTGTTTGAGGTGAGCGGATTGCACATGTCGGATAGGTATTGAGGGGCTAAACCGTGCATTGCCTTGAATGTTGTTAAACAAATTTTGTACTCTATCCTTTCGGGGCACTTGAGCCAGTGGAGGTTTTTTAGGTGGTGAGAAATGTGAGAGTATTTAGAAGCACCAGTAATAACTCTTGCAGCGGTATTGAAGACAGATTGAAGTTTTTTTATTTCTTGTTTTGGGAGATGAGCGTATATGCTATTGCAGTAGTCAAGACGTGAAATAACATAGGCGTTAATTAGAGATTTAGTAGCATCTGCTGGAAGGTTTCTTCGTATTGACTTGATTCTACGAAGGTGATAAAATGCTGCGCTAGTAGTGCTATTTATTTGTTTGTTAAAAGTAAGACTAGCGTCTATGTGAACTCCAAGGAGTTTCACGCTGGATTTAGGAAAGATGTTCGATTTATCTACTTTGAATTCTGATTTATCCAGAAGGTGTTGGCGCCTTCGCGTGGCGGTCCAAAGGAATTCGGTCTTAGTCGGATTTAGTTTGTTTGTTGACATCCAGTCATTTATGTCTCGTATGCACTTGATTGTTTTGTCTTTTAAAGTCGCTATGTCTTCTGACGAGCAATATGAATATAGCTGCCAGTCGTCTGCGAAACAGTGAGCGTTGAGGTTATGTATTTTAATGATGTCAAATATTTCTTTGGTGTAGAGGATAAATAACAGTGGGCCCAGTACGGATCCTTGTGGTACTCCCGTCTTCACTAGTGCAGGTTTTGAGGTAGAGTCGTTGATTTTAACTATTTGATATCTGTTCGTCAGGTACGACTTAAGCCAGTTAATGGCAACACCGTGAAAACCGTATGTTATCTTCATTCTGTTCAGTAAAATTTCGTGGTCAATTGTGTCGAAAGCCGCGCTCATATCTAGAAAGGACACCAGTGCCATATTACCTGTTTCAGTAGCCAGTATTATGTCTGAAAGTATTTTTAGAAGTCCCGTTTCTGTCGAGTGGTATTTTCTATATGCTGATTGATATTTATTAAATAAGGAGTTTGTTTCAATATGGTCGTTTATTCGTTTTGCTACAATTTTCCCAAGTATTTTTGCTATTTTATTATCATTATTTTATCGTCTTGTTGTTAAATCTTCGCAGCAATCTTATTTCAACTGCATTTATTCTGTTTTTATTCGTATTCTGTCATGCCGAAGTTTCACTAGCATTCGACCAAGTTGAAACTACAATAATTGCAGTGTTCACTTTGCGAAACTTCCCTTTGAAATTTTACAAAAGTGTAATAAATAAATATGTTTGTACCTATGTAAGCGAAGAAATGCCACTGTCGATTCCCATAGCGCAATTTGTAATGCAATGTTTATAGATATAATAAACATTTATTGGCCACACTGTTGGTGTTGTACCTGAACGTAGCGTTACATTTCAATCTAAACCCGACATCCCTTGATATGATGCCAAAATCAATTCGCCGCCTGTCCGTCGGTCAACTCAACTCATCTCATCAACTCTTCTAACCAATAACACTTTTCCTGTCCTCCTCTCCTCGCTCACACTCGACGCTGAACGCTTCCAAAGTGTGATTGGTTTACATAATATGTACATACTAGTAATGATTACATTTCTTTTATTATGTTTGAGAATTCAACGACACAATTTTATTAAGTAATTGTTGATATAATTAGAAGCGCGCTTGAGCTAATTAATTATCTTAATTGGATACGATACATATATTTAACATTTTTACAGAATACCATAGGGTATAGTCATCATTGAGGATACGAAATCTGTCACCTACGTAGATATTAATTCTGTTCAGATGGATCTTAACGTATGTTTTGGTTTTCACTAGTCTATTCTTATTCTATTTTAATATAGGCAACTCAATCTACATATAATGAGGATGTTTGATTTATAATCGTTACAGAATAACTAAAGAAATTTTAATGCCAATAGAGGGAGAATTCAACGAAAGCAGTTTTCACCAGTCAACTGTATCTGTTTTCTAACCAGGAATAGAAAACTTTTTTGTCTATACAATAGCAATATTTGGGAAAAAATACTATGGTATATTTGTTAATTAATTTTAAAATGGATTTCCACTCTGTCAATACAAAAAAAAATAAAATGCAGGACCCTTTTCAGGAGCCACGTTAGACGGGAATAATTATTAATTGTTTTGTTACCAGCAGTGAGTACAATACATTAAATCAAAGGTGGGCTGATTAAGTTACAATTACTTATGTTGTTATTCTTATTTATTATATTTTTCAAAAAAATATTACTGTAGGTACGTTGCCCATTTAATTTAAATAAACAAATAAAAATCATTAGCAATATTTGTGTTCGTAATATATATCATTTTTTAATACAATTAGGTTTAAAATTAGAAATACGTATTTGCCTATCTAAGCATTTAATGCATTTTGTATTCGTGTTTTGTTGTTTAGCAAGTATCTTGAGCGTCGTCAAATATCTTGAGCCATTTCGCGGAGAAGGGGGGCGATTTTTTTTTTTTTTTAATAAAAAATGAATATGTCCTTGTTAAACAAGTACATATACATCTTCCTACGTTCCCTAAAATAAGCAAATAAATGCTTGTGCTATAGGTGAACGAAATCGGTCGAGGCAGGATTCGAACTCGCGACCACTGGATTACTAACCCAGCGCGCTAACCGCTCTGCCACCGACCCATCTACACTACATTTACATCTACATTTGCACGTATACCAACGAAGCAAAATACACAAATTTGCTCCGCGCACCCATGTGACTGGTTCAAGGAATTTGGTGAAAACTACTATAAATTTATGGCTTATTTAAAATAGGATGTAAAAGTATTTCATTTGAATATTTGTACGGTGTGTTATAACTAATGGAATACCAATTTTTCTTGTATAGGTAACGGAAATCAGTTTCATAGAATAATATAACTCCCAGTGTCTTTGGTAGTTCCTATGTAGATGTGAAACAATAATTCACGTTAGGAAATACTAAAAAAATTCTTCGGCAGTATGGAAGAGTAATAGGTATGTATAATTAAGAGTATGGATGGGTTCGTGAATTTGACCATAAGTTTTTTTAATGTTATGTAGATTCTAATTTTCTCTAGGTATATTTTTTCACTTAGCCAAATTTTTAATCACCGTTAATTTATAACCTTCAAGCAATATTATACTTTATAAATTATATGTATTGCTAATACTTCCTTTAATAATTTCATATTTTTCGTAACTATTACAGTAGTAACACAGTCAAAATATTATTGGTTCACCGAGTTTTATCGATTAAACATTCGTTTGCTTGGCTGTTGAAATTTCCAGAACATGTACCTACCGTACCTACTTATTTCAACAAATCTAGATACATACTAAGTTGGCACTCTATTGGGTCAACACGTGTTTTTGTTGTTCCTATCCGTTATAATATTGTTATTCAGTGTTATAATATTGTTATGGATTCCAAATTAAATATAGTATTCTTTGGTAAGTTTAGTTTTATTGTTTTTCCTTATCTCTCGTATTCAATTCTATACCTACTTTGTTATAATTCTGTTTTTGACTGCAAATATACTCGTAGGCTTACTGATTTAAATAATCTGATCTCTTCCTTTGAAATTCATTTCCATGACTGATTAAGAATAAAAAATGTTTTGCTTTATGTTTATGGCAAACTTATTATTAAAATGTGCGTATTTAGCGGATTCGATTGTAATGACATTGGTTCGTTATTTATTTATTTCATTAATTTATTTATAGCCAAGTATATATCTTTTAAAATATAAGATCTGTTTTACTACAAAAAATCCATTTTGAAGCAACTATAATTCTTGTAAATTATTTCTTCTTTGCTGTTTTTCTTTCTACATAATTATAGTTATAATATAAACTTGGTTTTATGCAATTATTATGTTGATTTCTCGTACTGTAATTGAATAAAATAATAACTGATTTCTTCTTAGCTTTTAAGTCTACTTAGCGCTACTTCATACATTGAATAGGTACTAATTTCTTAATAATCTCGCATTCAAACACGTTTTATTAATTGCACAATTTTTCACAACAATTAACATTTCTTAAGAGTATTTTAACCATTACTTACACTTTGTCGTGGAGCTTTCATACTCTATAAATACTCGGCATTTTAGATGAAATACGCATATATTTTTTTGTTACGTGAGATTTTTTTAAATGATAAAATGTTAATGTTAACAAGCCATCAATTATGTTAAACGTAAATAACAATAGGCTATACGATCCCACCTGCCATAAAACTTTCTTTTTATCGGAATACCTTTGTACCATCGTAAAATTATAAAATATGCATATGATGGATAGTATTTTTTGTGATATTATGCATGTGTGAATTGCGTCGTTTTTTACGAATTATTTTTTAATTTTCATTTCGATATTACGTTTCATAAGAGAAATTTTTATTTAAAATTTAAACAATTCTTCGATACGCGTACCCATTTATTCTAAATTGATAAATAAGAAAACGCGTCAGGTTGGAGTAGGCAGAGAGATCCGGAAGCCACATTTTTCTATCTTGATATGTACCCATCACGTTATTAACATTCATGCATAATGTCTAATCCATGCTTGTCTATTGTTCGAGTTTTTTTACATTTCTTCTTTTCTTTCCTCTTTTAGGATGTCGTTTACATGATTAACCTCTTGTTTCGTTCTTATTGGCTTTAAATATTTTCTTCGTTGGGCGTTCTTCATTCGTTGCATTTTTATGTACATTTTTTACATTTTGCCAATTTTTATTGTATGTAGGTACTATCGTAGTTATATCAATTGGTAGGTACATAATAAATTTAACATGTTTCTACTTGCAGAATCCCCCACGCCCGCAAAAAAATTTGGAATAGATATTCGACAACATTACTAAAGGAGTGGGTTTTGGCCAATGTTATACTCCTCCCTACCAGGTCACTTCACAAAGTATTCAAATTTTGTATGGAATTTTTTTAGCATTTTAATGAAACTAGTTTGTTCAATTAATTTTGATTTAAATATCTATTGTGAAAAACTGATAATTCTTCAGTGCCATTTTATGAAAGTGAAGTGCCTTTTTAGCAATTCATAAATAAGTAAAAATATCTATTTTTAAGTTTCCCGATCTTGGGGTCACTTTGAAATATTTGACAGTAAAAAAATGAGAAGCCCTATTCAGATATCCTCCAAAATCTAATGGGGTCTAAGAGAGTAGTCGGTATACAAATTCGCAAAATTTGAAAGATATGGATGAGTAGGTACCTACTTTAGTCTAAAATCGATAAAGTAGAACAACCACGCCGTACATAGTACACATTACACACATACATTGTGATAAATCTTTCAGAATACAATCTCAGCTTGAAACTAGTTGACAATCTGCAATAAAAAAATAACCTTTAAAATTGCGAATTCATAACTCACCACTATATCCCCTTGGGTTTTTTTGTGTTAGGCAATTCACCCTGAAAAGAGTGCTTTGTGCCGATTTAATGTTTACTGATTATAAGGAAAGTTATTTTTGTTCATATATTTAGATTATTTAGTAATATAAATTTTGAAATGACAGACAATACACGAGAATTTTGGAGGGACAAAATATGTTAGATGTTGTCCCCTTGGGTTAGTGAGGAGTAAAAAGCAACGGACTATATTGCAGTTTTGGTAACTGTTTCAATTGGAGTATGTTGATAAACAATACTTCTTGATTGTACTGCAGGTATTTATTTATGTATCGTACGAATATTTTGAGTTCAGTAAACTTGTTATTCTTTACTTAGTATCTTCCATATTAGGTATGTTTGTATTATATACAATGCGTGTGAGAATTTGTACATATTTTTTTTATAAACGCAAACAAACATTGTCAAGATAGTAAAAAACAAAATAATCGAGAGAATGTTTTGTGAATTGTTTATTAGATTATTGTATCATTACATGCAACGAGACAATGTCTCTCAATTTTCATTCAAATTGAGCAAACAACAAATGTTGATGTGACGCAACATATTTATACCAGAAACCCGAGGACCAATTGTTGTAATTATATTTTAGGACAATCGTTATTGTTGTCCGGTGTGGTCGTTCTGTAATGAAGACAAATTATGCAGATGTCATTGTCTTGTTACTTGAGTAACAAGTATCTTGGTTGCTAATGGAGGAGATTATCAATTCGTCATGATTTTTTTTTTAAATATGTTCACCGACAATTCTTTTCCACGTGGTCCGATATCAACGTTTTTTTCTCATTGGAAAGGGGATAACTCATGGATGATTCTTTATAAATTTGGTCAAGATCTGATGATGGGATCTGTGAGAAAATCATCAATTTGCAAAGGCATCTGCAATCTGTATGACATGTTATGTCGTGCCGATTAAGGGGGCAATTTAAAGGACAATTTGAAATCTTTTATTTCTTTTTTCTCTTGCTTATTGTTTTCTATCAGTGAATGATAATGGACTTTGGAGGATGCGATATAATCACGAACTACATGCATTATATGACGAACCCAACATTGTCATAAAAGTACGTAGACTGCAGTGGTTGGGACATGTCAGCCGGATAAATGATGATCGTGTCCTCATAAAGGTTCTTAATACCAATCCAGAGGGCAGAAGATGTAGAGGCAGACCCAAGCTAAAATGGCTGGACGATACAGAAGACGACATAAGAGCGATCGGAATAACAAACTGGAGGAGAGCGATGGAGGACAGGGACGGCTGGAGAAGGATTCTGGAGGAGAACAGGGCTGTAGCGCCAATGATGATGATATTTTTTTCTATGCTTTTATATATTTTTTCTTTTTATATTTTTAATATCGAAAAATGTGTCTGTTTACTTATCATGATGTATTTTTATTTTTGTACTTTTTAAAATCCGAATTAATAAACTCTTTTCTAGATTGCAAACCCCTCCCAACGCTACGTAGTGCGCTTCTTCGGAAGAGTAAAATGGACCCAAATCATAATAGCTGGCGTCCCCTACGTGGACATGTTAAAAAAAAAGCACCAGCTTATTGTTATGTGCTGCCTACGTTCGACCAACTCGTTTTTATTAAATCACGTATCTACCACCTGAGGATATTGAGGTTTATAAAAAAAAATAATCATAATAAAAGTACTTAAATGATTATTGCCGTAAATCATTACCTATGTTTGATCCTCTTGGTTATATACATGGCTTAAGCAAATAACGCACGTAGTTAAATTCTCGTCCGACTACTCTCTATTATAACACTTTATCATCTACATATATATACGAGTACCTACACTACACGTTGGGGTCCCATCAATCCACGCGCTATGAAAGTAGAAAGTATATTTTTTTTCTCTAGTCGATTATTTGAAGTTATGTATAATAAATAAATAGATAGTCAGAAGTTCATTAATGCAGCCCGCGGCGAAGGCTGACTTATGTTTTGTTTGACATTTTCTATTTTTATTGGTAAAAATGATATAGGCGAGTGTTTATGTCGGTAAATAAATCGCATGTTGACCTTAGGCATTAAAAGTATTAACGTTTTAAATGTTGATTTTTGCTACATTACTAAATGACTATATTACACTGTTCGCATCTCTATTTGAATTGTAAAAATGATCAGTTCATAATTATAATTAATTATCAATAATGATTATATTATATTTAACGCCGTTTCACAATACAAGAACATTTCAATGACTCAATAAATTGTTGACTCTAGCAAATAACAGTAGCCTTCAGTTATTTTCTGAAAACATCGTGATTCTGATATTCGGGAGATATTTTATCTTTAATGTTCTCCTCTTATTTTCCTCAGCAATTGTCCCACGTGATGGTGGGGTCTGCTTTCTGCGTCTAACGCTTCGCTTCCTCTGTCCTCGGTTTTGCGCATCCTTCGTTTCATAGCATAATATCCTGCTTCACCACTTATTTCTAAACTTAGATGATAATAATTTGTTTCATTGACCCTTACCAAATTATATTAAGGCTTATTTATTAGTAATTTTATATTTTTACGAAATTTTGACTGAACCAAAATATCCATAAATTTGAATGACATGTAAAATTTATTAAATAACAGTTTAATCTAGTTGAAACTTTAATATATGTTCTATTCTGATTCGTCTTAATTTATCCGTCTGAATTTTAGTATATGAAAAATGTAAAAAAAGGTGCTTGCATTTATACGGGATTTATTACGTCACACCGTGCGGAGTTTTGTCATACGATAAATTTTATGAAATCAATGGATTTAAAACTATACTTTTACATTGTTGAAATAATTAGGTTTTAGATAGGCTTACATGATCTTGTAAGTATTTGTTTTTGAACTAACTTCCCGACCAGTTAAAATTCTGAAACATGCAGAATTTGTGTATTCTCGATGACAATGCGTGTTAAAACTGATTCCAGCTTGTTCATTTGATATTTTGATAAAATTGAACAATTTTGTATTTCATACAAAGAAAACTAAAAAGGACGCATTCAACATTTTTCTTGGATTACTCGTTTATCAAACAGTTCGTCCATATATACCTACTCTCGAGAGTGGGTTGAATGAACATTGAACATCAATAATGTGTGTAAAACGGTATTAGTATCATTGTATTTTGTCTATAAACATGGCGCACACTACACACCTTTTGGCGGAACAAACAATATCAAGGGGGCACATTCTATGTGAAAATAAATTGTATCTTGTACATTATTTCATTTTTTTAAATGATTTCATTGTTATCCATGTTGTGTATTTCGCCTTCTAATTTTACGCTACATTAGAAAAATAATAATCGCGTGCGTGGCTTCGCATTAGAAATTTTGAAATCATTGCCTAATGTGGAGCGATTAATTTATATTTAGTTTAGTATACTTGCGTTATGACGTGCAAAAATATAGATTATTATTTATTAAATTTATGTACAAAAAAGATTATAAAGATGTTTTTTTTTTCCGTAAATGAATATTTTTCAACCATCTCAAGTAACGTGTAGGCTTTATTATGTAGTAAAGAAAAAAACAACTTCAATAAAAAAGGAGGATATCAAGGATTCAACTGGTCGAAAAGACCTTCACCAGGCGAAACGGTCGTTCTGGAGAGAAAAAATAAATGTAGAAAGAAAAAACAAGTTTTTAATTTATTTAAAAATATCAAAAATAGTTATACGCAGGATTTGAACCCAGGTCCATATTATTTTGGACGGTTCAACATTTAAATAATATTTTGCAATGTGAAAACAGTATTTCGTCTAAGGTGTTTTTTTTTCTATTTATTTGATAGTTCGTGGTCTGTCAGCGCAACATTACCCAGTGACTTATTCGCTTGTAATTAAAGGGAAAAAATATTTACCGTAAATAATTTGATGATTGGTAAT
Source organism: Molanna angustata (assembly GCA_963576475.1). Lineage (NCBI taxonomy): Eukaryota > Metazoa > Arthropoda > Insecta > Trichoptera > Molannidae > Molanna > Molanna angustata. The sequence continues at coordinate 18,890,923 of OY754970.1, forward strand.
CCATTGTATTTCATTTTGACGTTGAATTGAAAAGTGGCGGAACGTCATTGTAACGATACATATATGATGATTACTTGAAATAATACATTTGTCATTGAAATATGTAAAAAAACTAACATAAATAGTTCCTTTAATAAGTCACACTTGGCATCTTGTTCCGGGATGTTAATATATTTATATTACGTTTGTCTTTTTTATACGTGGGTAATTTTTTTATTATTACATTTATTTTTGACTAATTATAATTATTTAAAAAGATGACTAAAGGCATGATTGAGGAATATAATATTTAAGGCCCGATGCTCCCAGAAACAATACAAATATCAATTCTTCTTTTTTAAAATAAATTAAACACTTGTTTTTCTTTCTACATTTATTTTTACTCTCCAGAACGACCGTTTCGCCTGGTGAAGGCCTTTTCAACTGGTTGAAAAGGCCTTCACCAGGCGAAACGGTCGTTCTGGAGAGTAAAAATAAATGTAGAAAGAAAAACAAGTGTTTAATTTATTTTAAAAATGGAATTCTACATAGTAAACGCTGTCAGTGTAAACAAAATTAAAAGTATGAATTCTTCTGTTTTTGTTTCAGACGGATGACATTTACTTGACATTTCATAACAATCGACTGTAGGAACGAAAAGCTTCTTCAAATGCCATAAATAATGAAGTTCTTTATAAGTGTAGGAAGATCCATAGACATAGCCTCTGAATATGACAACATTTTCCCAATAATGAACAACTACTTTAATGTTCCACCAGCACCATTTTGACTATCCAGATTAATAAAGTTTGTGTGCCCTAAAGTGGTTAAATATGTTATGTAAAAACATTACACTGTGTTAGTACTTGCCATATGCATCGTTACTTCTTGAAGATTTCTTCGTATGAACAACCTTCTTTCTATGGGTGTGCCACTTTCTTCCTACTTTGGATATTTAATTTTACTAACATGGAGGTGTGGACACGTGTTGCTCAATTCATTATTTGTGTAGGTATCTTATTCTCGTGTTCACTTTCAAAGTCATTGCTCTTTTATGGTCGTATTTAATGTTTAACAGAATTTCACTACTATAGATATTGTTATTTTATCTGCTCTACAAGAAATGTAAGAAAATGATATCTTCTAGATTTTTTTTCATATTTCATAGAATATGTCATTCTGTTATACTGTACATTCAGTCAATAGATGTTTAGTTGTATTTACAATAATAACTATTTTAGTAAGAAGCATTTTGAACTTTGAATTAAAGAAACAAATATTTTCGTTTTCATCCATTCAATAAAATAAACAAAAATATATTTTTATTTGTTCCCTGATTTTTAGGTATCTCTTATAAATTGAATAATCCTTAAATGTAGGTAGGTTATGCATCGTATTTTTATAACAGATTCTACATAATTAAATCAATTTTATTCATGCATCTCGATTTTTAGCGTTACTTATTTATTTTTTTATTTTGTTGCTTCTTGGGCAACTAACAGGTAGGTACTTAATCCAACTGTCGATTTGTTCAGGAGAACTTTGTTCTCTTAACATATCGACAATGTATCAAGCCAGAATACGCGAGAATTGTATGGAGAGGTCTACTTTTTTCACGGCTTTTCCAACTTTGAAGTCAAAAAACACCAACTTAGAGGCTTCGCAGCATATATGTTCCATACACGGATTTACTCGGAATTCGGAGTAGAACATTTTGTGTGTCTGTGTGTGTGTCTGTGTGTGTGTCCGTCCCCCCCTTATAACTTTTGATCCGCTCAATTTACAAAGCCCAAAATTTCAGAATATATAAACAGTTATAGGCCTACAAAACTTTTATACTCAGAATTTTGAATTTTTGTTTCAGTCAGGGGTTATCAACTTTTGAATTTTTAATTTATTTTTTCATATATCTCAGAAACCATAAAAGCTAAAACGCTGAAAATTGGTACAAATATAGACAAATACAAAATCTCAAATTAGTTTATTCAAAAAAATTCCGGGGTTTCTCAAACATTTTTTATTAAGAAAAATATTTTTTGTATGATAAATTTATGAGTTAAACTGCTTATATTTTCATTTTTTTTTTAAATATCGAAAAAAGCCGAAACACCCCAACTAGATAATTTAATTTTCTACAAAAAATATTAACATGGTATTAGCACATCTCAAAATTTTTTTAACAATTTTTATAAAAATGGAATGTAGTGACGACATTGCTTCATACAATTTGTAGGGCAGTCGCCTATACACAATATGTAAGAAGACTTAATAGTTTGATAGGTACTTAATCTCCAAACATACATACAGAACCATCATGCTGTTTTCATATTCCGGGTAGGAAAACAGGACTGACCTCCATACTGTCCTATCTTGACATACATACCAACATGTGTTAAAATTTTCAATAATTTGGATTTATGGGTTTATAGTTAGATTCTTACTCTTCAACTATACATACTATCGCTATCGACAGTTGGATCTCATGTGTTACATGCAACTAGTATTAATCGTATTGCTGTCACTTCGCTTATCTCTCTTCTCAATGAAGATATTTAAAGGTATTCATTAATATAATAATTTCCTTCCTCTGTATTGTTATTTGTGTATGTATATGTGATGTTTAAAAAAACTGCGTGGTTTTTTTTCTTACTACGAATCCGATCAAATTATCATCTAATGTAGAAAAATCGTTTTGTAGAAAACCCGTTATTTGAACATCCGTTGGGTAATATCGGCAAATAATATAATTTTGTGTTCAATAACCACGCGATTCTGTCGACATAACTTTTAGTGATGTACATGTACAATTTATTATGAGAACTTTTTTATTGAACCCAACGCACACGATATTAAAATGTGTCGATTTTTGAGAGTAGGTATGCATTTCCCGTCGAGCATAATTGTTCAATTACATATTATTATCGTTGTTATTCAATATTTAATAAGCCTTAAAAAAAGTTAGTATGTTATTTTGTTATGGTCGAGAATATCGTTTTTTTTACCACTTTTACGCAATTTAATGTTACAATAATTAATTAATATTTATTTAACATATAATTTCTTTTTATTTTCAGGATTGGATTGTTTGATATAATCTCGTGCTTCTAAATTAAACCAATTTGGATTTTTTGTTGGCAGTTCTTCAAAAAAAGGTAAATATTATGATTATTATAAAAACAAATTAATTGTTTAACGTCACATACAAATTACAAGATGTTTTTTTGTATTAATTTGTCTCTTTGATCCAAAGTTCTATAAGTACCTACGCATATGTACATATTTAAATTTTGTATCCATTGACCTATTTAGATATACATACGCGTCAATCATAAAGTATTAAAAGCTCCGCTTTTCTATTATAGCCATAATAGGTAGCCATAATTGCATATACCAATTCAGAAATAGTCAATCTATTCATAATCTCATTTGTCACTTATTCATCATAATGACGATATTAAATTAGCTTTGACATCCTCATAAATTAACATTATTTGGTTGTAAAGTTTCATTATTTCCTATGTTTGTTCAATTTCACTTCACAATTTCACTTCACATAGTGTGAAGTATGTAAGAATTCATGTGTGTCCATGTATATATACATATGAGTACATTTTTGATTTGTTTCGTTTTTTGCTTTGGAGCATTTTTTGTACTTACATTGTAATATATCAGCAATAGGATCATGCTGAAAATCAGCTGCTGGGGGCTTGTCTTCCTGCAACATAGCTGAACATGGTCTTTTTGAGTCGGAAAAGTTGTTTTTCTTTTTCAATTGTCTTTTGTATTTGTATGTTTCTCTTGTATTTGTATGTAAACTTCTTTTTTTCGTCTCAATAAATGTTTATTATTATTATTCTAAGTACATAATAATAGCTCGACTGGATTATGCTCTTTGAATGCAACCATCGTATTGTCCTTTTATAGTTTTGCATAAATCTTCAGGCTTTCATTGGTCGGTAACATGTAGGTATACAATGTATTTTTATATGAAAACATCACGAGATAGTGTATAAGTTTCTGGGTAAAATCTAATATAGTAATTTCAAATATGAAACTTGTTCATGAGTAATTATTAACAGTATTTTCGAATATCGAATGATACCCATTGAGCAATTATTATTACCAGTTATTTCGAATATCAAAAATTTATCTCGAATTTTAAACAGTTATTTCAAATATCGAACTTATTTATGAGCAGTTATTAACAGGAATTTCAAATATCGAATGTAGGTACACGAGAAACTATTATATCATTTCAAATAGCTATGCATGTTTTTATCAATTTTGTTCATTATGATCGACCCTTCTCATATTCATTCTTGTTTGTTTATTTTTCATTTAAAGTTAATATATTTTACAACAACTTATCTTATTTTGACGTTTCGCCAGAGTTTATTTTCAATTATGACACCATCTGTGGTTTCCGTTGTCGATAGCATTAATCGTGTTTTTATAATATTATCCTGGCTGAGGGATTTGGATATTTTTCGGAGTAATTCATTCTTTTAATTTTTAGTTCTCTTCATAATATACAAGCTTCTCAAAATGACACTGCGATTGATTGCAAAAAACTATATCGTGTAATACCCGATTTCATTTTCTAAACCTATTTGGCAACTTTAAGCCCTTAAATATTCAGTATCAGTCAACCACAATAAGTTTAATATTTAAAGTCCAACTGCTCAAATATGTTCCTTCTTTCTTCATAATATGAAGAATATTTCAATGGGGTATTTGTGCATTCGTATGTACGTAATTAATGGTCATGTTAAGGGCTATTTATGTTTATTAAGAAGTTACTTTTATTAACGTTTTATGTAAAATATTAATTGTTTTATATTTCTACAACGATCCTTATATGGCATAGTGTTTTCCTCGTTTGCTCGTTAAACAAACATTAATTTTCTTCCATTTACTTTTCTTGTACAGGTATCTATACTTTTTATTTAGTAACATCAGTTATTTGTATAACCCACTTAATTTGTGTCATGTTTTAATTGCATTTCATTAAACTGTTTTCATTCAAGTATTTCTTTGATTGTGGTTTGTATTATTTGTTCATACGTAACTAACTACACAATAACTTGACAATCTGGTTTTATATTGAGATGATTGTGTATTATGTTCAATCATTATTACATGATACGAGTGTCTACTCCATAAACCACAGTGAAATTATTCACATGATTCCTTTCTTAATTGACAGCAAAGGTTAATTCATTAATATCCTCCTGATGCAAGGTTCTCAATGAATGCTCGTTTGGTTTTAATTTTTATAGACCGTGTCCTGAATTATTGAAGTGTTTAACATTTCCGCAGCATCTTGTCATCATCTTCTATGTATGTTCTTTGGTATACAGGGTCTGCTGAACTTCAGTATTTTTCATGACCCATCTATTATTCAGTATTATTGTATATAATATACTTGTAAATAGTTATTACAATCACAAATCACAACCAAATACCTAGGTAGATATAATTCAACCGCATCAAGTTTTTGTCGTTGTTTATTTTTGGTACAAATGAATAACCGTTCATCATAATAATTTGACCACTCGTATATCTACACTTTTCTAAATAAAATAAAATAAATTAAAACAAATAACTTTGTTTACTTCTACTACTGTAAACACCTTTAATTTATGAAAGGGGTTATAACGTTTTCGAGCGTGTGCTCATCCTCAGTAACCACTTATTACTAACTTAAAACTAATGACAGACTACTTAACTATGTTGGCGGGCGGACGGAGGAAGAAGGGGGGGGTGGTGGATGGGGGGGGGTGATAGTGGGTGTGGTTAATATTTTTATAAGGGGAGAATTTACACTTTTCTGTTCTCAGTTCTATTAACGAACTGGGCAAAACGCTATTTCTGAGAGATCATTAATTTTAATTTCAAACCGGTCTCTATTTTTTGCTGAACATTTTCTTCTTCTAGTGCATCTTTTTTGGTTTTGTTCCCTTCTACATATAACACGATGTTCCTCGCAAAGATTTATGTATTAAGATTGTTAATTAACATTATCATTTTAAATTTGAATTGAAAATGCGTAATTGCTTAAGTTCATTTTTACGGTGAGGAGTTATGATTTCGTAATTTTAAAAGTAATTTTTTTATTGCAGATTATCAACTAGTATCGTGTTGAGATTGTATTCTGTTTCATTACAATGTGTCTGTGTGTGTGTGTGTGTAAGTGCTGTATACTATGTGCTATGTACCTACGGCGTGTTTATTCTACTTTGTCTATTATAGACTAAAATAATCATTCGATTATTTTCAAATTTTGCAAATTTGTGTATCTAATACTCTTTTCGACCCCATTATATCAAAGCATCTCTATGTAATCGAATATTTTTATTATTGCCTGTGAACAGGGAAAAAAATCCAATGTTTGCGCATATGCAATAATAAAAATATTCGATTACTTACACATTGGTACAAGTAGGTAAATAAGACAAAAATGACCTTATAAGTCTGGCGCAATTCAGGGGTGACTTCTATGCGAAAAATGCATTGTCACCTCAGATATAAGAATTGTAGCTTTCATTATTTACAAAAAAAACAATTCTCTCAATAGATGGCGTTACAACAAAATAAATAAAAAATAATAAGATTGTTGTTCATAATTTCACCCATAGATGGCTATAGTAAAAATTCCTTATTTTCAAGCGAAAAGAATTTCAGTATTACAATATATAGAACTTCCAAAATTGAATTGATAGGGATCGCATTAAAAAGGCATAATTGGTGAACGTTGCGCAAGCGCATAAAGTGATCACGTAAACCAGCCGATGACAGGTCGTAAGCCCTGTAGGTGCCTTGATTTCCCGGTTCTCCTACAATAAATATTCCAACTTCGTCTCTATTGAGATAATTAAAAATCTGTTAAAAAACATCTCTATGTTTATATTTTTTAAATGTCAAATATTTCAAAGTGACCCGAAGCTCGGGAAACTTAAAAAGTTATATTTTTTATATTAAATTTTCTAAAAAGGCACATCAATTTCATATTGAATAATTATCAAGTTTCCATAATAAAATATTTGAATCAAAAATAAGTTATTTCATGAAAAATGACTTTCTCGTTGACCACAACCCAATCGGTTTAATTAATTATTATTGACTAGCTGAGAAGCATCGCTTCGCTCAGCTTCTAAGCTAGGGCTTTCAGCCTACTTTTTACCGCTGCGCGGTAAATGGCCGCCTTCGGCGGTTCATGCGACAAAATGAAACGAAGCTTTTATGGTAGGTACTTAAAAAATATATTCGGTACAGTGTTAACCAACACCTGGTGGACGTCACAATGTCTAGTGGACTTCACAAGGTGCGGGCTTCCAGTCCATTGCCAGTGTTGTTTTTGCGGCTACTCCGCATGGACACATGGCCCCAGCCACACGCCCCATGAACATGCCCATGACGATGCCAATAGTCCATGAAGACTTGGCCACGTCAACCTGAGCACCCGCGAGGAAGAACGAACGCTTGCCCTTAACCGTGAGTGCCGTGAAAAGATAAATTACTCTGGATGCTGCAATTTATCGACCTGCATCTTCGCTTTGTGTCTCATGGGCATATTATGATGAGTAACAGCACTCTATTCTCCATCATCAAAATGTAGTTAATTACCTCATTTTGATAATTTTTAAATACATAAGTATTTTTTTTATTTATGTTAGTTCAATTAATCCAAACTTTGGGTTGCCCATATAGAACGAATGTGTTTTTAAAGTTGTAACGTGCACAGCATACATTATTTTATAATAAATAATCAATAATTGTTGATGATAATATTTCATTTTGATGACCTTTTTATTATTTCGATATTATTCTCATCGGAAGAAAACTTATATTTTTTAACGCATTGCGGCGCTTTTGTGATGTCATTCAAATAATACTCCATAGTTAAATAATAATTAAATTTCAAGACCTGACACGAAAGTAGAAGGTACATAAATATTTTGTAATTTTATATATTTTTAAACTGTAATCAATAATCAATAGTTGTTGATAGTAATATTATTTCATTTTGATGATCTTTTTATTATTTCGATATTATTCTCATCGGAAGAAAACTTATATTTTTAAACGCATTGCGGCGCTTTTGTGATATCATTCAAATAATACTCCATAATTGAATAATAATTAAATTTCAAGACCTGCACGAAAGTAGAAGGTATTTAAATATTTTGTAATCTTATATATTTTTAAACTGAATCCCTGTTTTACAAAATTTCGTACAAATAAAGTTATTTTTTGTAAAAATGATTTTATATTGTGTTTCCATAAGTTTGAAAATTTTCCGATAGATGTCGAAAACCAACCATTTATACAATTTGTATATTTTTTCCTATTTATTAAAAAAAAATTAGGCGTTACCACAAAAAAAGAATATTTTTCCCGAAATATGTATAATATTGACTATCTTTAAACAAAAAATCAATATAATTGGCGTTGTAGGCCACTTGTAAAGAATCACCATTTTGACAGCTAAATCGGTAAAACAATGCAAGTAAAGCAAATCTGACCCACAATGCAAAAGGAAACACTTGTTCCGTGTAAATTGTTCCCTCTCCCTATGTAGGATTTTATTATTTCGTGCCTTTTGAGCTCTGGCTATGACGGGAACAAACAAAATTTTACGTTGGCATCAGTGTGCATTATAATAACCGTAAGGATATATTCTCATAAATCAATTTTGGCGACTCGGCGAGTAATGCAAAAAAGCATTCTATAAGTCTTATTATATAACATTAAAACATACTTTCTTTTGAAAATAACATAAAAAACATATTAGCTCGCGAGGCTTTGTGTTTTTATACTGTTTCAAATGTTATATTATAAAAATGTAATATTATAAGATTTTTGCTCTACTGTAAAATTGACGATTTTGACATAGTAAGGTTTCAAACGAAAGACAGACAGACAGACTGACATGAATTTAGCCGTGCACAAACATGTGCAAATCCAGAACGACAATCTTACCAGGTCTCTTTTATTTATATGCAGATTAGCGTACATTATATTTAATTAAATTAAAGAACATTTCAAATTCGTATCATTGATTTTTCGGAGTTGTCTGTTTTTCATAAATAAAGATTTTATTCTAGTCAGGGGTGCAATGAACAATTGGTGTTAATGGTGGTGGTTTTTTTAATTCCAAAATTAACCTTTATTGTAAAGCACAATTCCGCCTCTATTGGTGATTGGTGACCTATGTCCTATCTAAAAAATATATAAATAAACCTTTTGTCTTGATGTTTTAGTAGGTACCTACTTACTTGGTTGTCATCTCAGTTTGTGTAATATTATCTATTTATGGGTTATTTTTATATTATCTGCTAGCGATTCAGCCACCATTTTTTGTGTCTTATTCATTTGTTATCCGTGACCAGTTTCGTGGATTTTACTTTTTTACATTGTTAGGTAATATAACTACAATCGAATCATGCCTCGGTTGATTGCCGCTCACGAAGGACACACAACAAAAGCATTGACGAACGTCTGATTTATTTATAATCTCAATATGGAATCTTGTTTATTTACGGAAGGTGTATGTTACCGCTTATTACATCGCCATATATGCGATAATCGTTCTCGGATAATCTCAATATTGTTTATTACTAGTTGCATGTAACACATGAGATCCAACTGTCGATAGCGATAGTATGTATAGTTGAAGAATATGTACCAAACTATAAACCCATAGATACAAATTATTGAATATTTTCAGATATTTTGTTTTCTATACAACATTGTAGGTATGTATGTCAAGATAGGATAGTATGGAGGAAGATACTTTTTCCTACCCAGAATATGCAAATAGCATGATGGTATGTATGTATGTTTGGAGATGAAGTATCAAACTATTAAGTCTTCTTACATATTGTGTATAGGCGACTGCCATACAAAATGTATGAAGCGATGTCGTCACTAAATTCAATTTTTAAAAAAATTGTTAAAAAAAAATTGGGATCTTCTACTACAATGTTAATATTTTTTATAGAAAATTAAATTATCTAGTTGGGGTGTTTCGGCTTTTTTCGATATTTAAAAAAAAAATTACAGTATAAGCAGTTAAACTCATAAATTTATAAAAAAAAAATACTTTTCTTAATAAAAAATGTTTGAGAAACCCTGGAATTTTTTTGAAAAAACTAATTTGAGATTTTGTATTTGTCTATGTTTGTACCAATTTTCAGCGTTCTAGCGTTTATGGTTTCTGAGATATATGGAAAAATAAAATAAAAATTCAAAAGTTGATAACCCCTGACTGAAACAAAAATTCAAAATTCCGAGTATAAAAGTTTTGTAGGCCTGTAACTGTTTATATATTCTGAAATTTTAGGCTCTGTAAATTGAGCGGATCAAAAGTTATAAGGGGGGGACGGACACACACACACACAGACACACACACACACACACACACAGACACACGAAATGTTCTACTCCGAATTCTGAGTAAATCCGTGTATGGAACATATATGCTGCGAAGCCTCTAAGTTGGTGTTTTTTGACTTCAAAGTTGGAAAAGCCGTGAAAAAAGTAGACCTCTCCATACAATTCTCGCGTATTCTGGCTTGATACATTGTCGATATGTTAAGAGAACAAAGTTCTCCTGAACAAATCGACAGTTGGAATACCTATGCAGTACTTACATACTTTTGTATTAGAAATTTCCAACCGTGTGTGTGTGAAGTATGAAAATTCTTTATCGGTAGCGCGATACATAAAATAAATCGATCGTTCAAATGTCAAGGTTTGGTCTTATGTTGAAGTGTCATTTTATCGGCATTTGGTTTATTCTTCATTTATTAAGATTCTTATTTATGAATTCAATATAACTTTCATATTACATTGTTAGCACGGTCCATTTTCTACAATATTATTTATTTTTTGCGAGCACTGGATTACAAATCCAGTGTTCATATCGCTCTGCAACGTACCCATCTTCATGTGTTTAACTAGTCCTGTAATGTATTGATGTTGCTTCTCAGTATAGTCTATCAGTATAGCCTACAGGTATAGGTATTTTATGAGTATGTACGATCCAGGAGTTCGGTATTCTTCGGTAGATTTAGATATGTAAACGAGTGTTGAGTGTGAGGCGTTCTCCGATATATCGATTATTAATGGATTATAGTGCTCTCACTTTGTGGTTCATATTATATTATTATTATTGTACTTCTACTTTTATATATGAACAAAAGAATGTAAGATAAAAAAAGTTGTAATCAATGGAATAATGAAAGTGAACACATTGAGATGGTTTGGCCACATGGGGAGAATGAATGAGGAACGCCTGACGAAGAAAATATACATTGCGGACAGGAATGGGAGGTCGGGGCCGCCCAAAGCAGGGATGGCACGTCCATGTGAACGGGTATTTTGAAAGACGGAAATGTTAGAAGCGTGAACAACAGACGAACATGTATAAGATGATGTATGAATGTCGACGAGGCGATGAATGTGTGTCAAGATAGAAATAAGTGTCGTTCGGTTCTCTCTGCCTACCTCGTGAGGGACATGGCGTGTTGTATCTTTATATATCAATTTACTGTATTCTTATAATAAAGTATAAATAGTTAATACCATAATATAACACGTACATACATTTGATTTCCGCTACACGTTTGCGTTCTCCGAAAAACGAAACAGTCACACAGCATCTGAATTTGATTCAGCTGGATTAGTGACGGTGCTCGTTTTCGAGTCAATACTCCGATAGGAAGTTCCTTCAGTTTTAATTCTCCGCCGATACTCGGGGGGCAGTGTCATTGTCCGGTGAATAGGATCTTTGGCTAGGGTCCTTGGCAAAGACACCGGGGCAGCGGTGGATCCTTGTCCCCTCGGGGCACTCTGCCAACAGCACGCGGGTGGAAATAGCTATCGTCAACCGCAAATAGACCCGAGATATGACATGATTATTCGATTCACCGATATCTCACGATGTTCGCCCATTTCACGTTATTATTTTCGCCGAGTGGGACCTAACCTAATCTCTTACGTAACACAAATTTATAATTTTAAAATGCACCGCGTTATTTTACTGCTGCCATTTATTTTTTTGTCCGTATAAACATTTATATTATGAACATTCCTACTGCAGGAAAACCGTGTTTACTGTCGATTTTTTTTCTTGTCATTTCAAATACTTACTTACTTACTCAGCCTCTTCTTGAGTCCAGTATTGGACAAAGGCCTCCCGCTTGGACTTCCACTGGTCTCTACTATCCTGTGCCATCCTTCGCCATTCAGGACCTGCTACTTTTTTGATGTCATCGGACCATCTGGTCTGGGGCCTTCCCACGCTTCTGTTTCCCGTTCTTGGCCTCCAATCCACTTAAAGAAAAAAAGTTTTGACGCTTGTGTACTCCTTGTGCTCACTTACGGCTTTGAAACATCCGCATTTACTAAGAAAATGATGGAAAAGCTAAGAGTGACACAAAGAGCGATGGAAAGAAGAATGTTAAATATCTCTCTAAGGGACCACAAAACTAATGAATGGATTAGGAAGAACATTTCAAATAAATCGGTAATAATATTCAACGAGCAATAAAATTATTATTAATAATAATGATAATTAAAAACTTTCATTGTGATAAAACAACGTGGCTGACTTATTGCCCGCAGGCAATTTCTACCAATCAACCACCATAGTAAGTTCAATGAGCTACAGGAATAATTAACAAGAGGATACAAAAATAAAAAATAATAAGAAAATAAAAATACAATATAAATATAAAAACAAAAATAATAATACACCAGATAGAGACATTATGTTTGTTCCATGGAGGATAGGAGAGGAAAAAGGATAGAGGAACAAAGGGAAAGAGACGTGAGTTTGTGGTTATGTGGATAAAAAGTGTCACATCAGACGCTTTTTGAATGCTATCAAACTAACTTTGACTAAGAATAATTTATCATTAGAAATCAAATTATTTATTTGTTTCAATTGAAAAGTTGGGAAATCTGGGTAGTGTTAAAAGTGTTTGTATTGGATTCATCGGCTTATGTGGGAAAAGTTGTTCCCTAAAAACATTCCGAAAATCTATGACACTATTAAGTACTAATTTGTTATGTTCGTTTCGTAAGTCATTCGAGGTTAAAGATTGATATTTTCGTGCGTACGAATATAGAAATCGAAAACCAATTCGTGGCGTTTGTTTAGAAACAAAAAAGATCAACAAACTTACTGCTGTGGTTTGCAAGCACTAAACAGCGAGACTGGAAAAATATCCTAAAACAGGGTACCTAAAGAGGGCACGAAAGATAAAAATATGTCATCAATAGAATAAAATTGAACACAGATGGTTGAAATGGTTTTGCCACGTAGGAAGTAGAAGTGAACAATGTCTGATGAAGAAAATATACAAAGCGGACCGAAATGGAAAAGATGACCCTATCATATGACATTCATCAACGACATCCTGAAAGAAAACGAAAGTACTAACTGCAGGCAGGGATGAACACGAAATGAATTTACTGATGTCTGGAGCTGCGCTCAAGAATGCGAAAGAGTTTGTCCATCTAGGGAGCAGGATCACATGGGAGGGCTGTTCAAAGAGACAAGTATAGTCGTATCCACCAAGCAAAACTCAACCATAAGGGAAATAGACCGTAAATGATTAGAGGCTTTCGATATGTAGACTTCCGACCAATATATATTTTACAAATGATGAGGTTATCAGAGAAATTGAGGAAAACAGGTACATGTTACACACCATATCAATAAGGCGTGCAAATTGGATAGGCCATATGTTGCGACATGGGGATCTCCTACGCATCACCTTGGTGGGAATGGTTGTGGGAACAACTGGCATAAGGGGTCCCCGACGTCCTGAGTATCTACATAGAACAGATATGCCACGACACGAAGTGTACCTCCTGTACAGAGTTGAAGAGATTCGCTGAAGAGCGAGCGGAGTGGAGAAAGAGATGCATCGCTTTGCTGCCAACCAATCCTCAAGATTTAAGCCAAAGGATTAGATCCTGAAAGACGGACATGTATGAGACGATTCATGGATGCAGGCTATGGAAGCTTGATAGGATAGAACAATGTGCCATTTGGTTCTCTCAGCCTTCCGCTTTTGGGACATGAAGTGATTGTGTGTATGTTGTTTGTATATTTGTGCATCATCATCCATCATAAATTATAATATATATGGGATGTGTCGGTAGTCGGTAGTTCTGCACCACAAATTTTAAAACTACGCCCCACTCATATCTTTTGGGACCCATATTTCATAACAACTTTATCATTGTGTAGCGCTATCGTTTATGTGCGACAGAGTAATGAAAATATTTCGATTTATATTTTTGTATGAGCACGTGTTGTATTCATTGTGTGGCGGTGATAAATTCTCTAATTTGACTTTACTGGATATTTATGTATATATACTCAAGGTGTCAAGTTTGTAGTATTTATTGCTTTCAACATTTGTTCAAAATTATAATGGTTTGATTAAACAACCATCTTCGTGACAGAATATAAATTTCTCGTTCAGTGTTGGTGTTTATATAATTTTGTATCGAATGAAAGGATTTTTAAATTATGATTATTATTGCAAGAAAGTAATGTCACACTTTCTTCGCTGATTGTCTTATTAATTTTCTCTTATTTATTTGCAAATAAATGACACAAATCGTTAAAAATGACGTTGAAATAAGTTTAAAATACTTGGGGTGAACGACAATCAACAATTTTTGTTCTTTGTCTGATGACGTAATTTCGTACCTTGTTTCTTAGATTTAATTCCAACATGGCTCTTTGGGTGACCCTTAGTTTTCGGCACTTTTCTGGGTTATTATTAGTCTCCAAGCCATAAGTTGCTACTTGTACTACACAGGTCTCATACCTCCCGTTTCAGGTTGATGGGAATTTGTCGATTTTTGAGAATGTGGGTTTATTTCCCAAAAGCTGCCCAACTTAGTCCAATTTGTTTTTTTATCTCAGTCTTTTGGTTATCTCGGCCTATTTCCATTTTGTGAAAAAAGTCTTCCTACCTATACATTTACTGAAATGTATCGACAGTCAGTAGGCTTATTTGTTCTTCAACATACTAGGCATGTTCCCGTGTTAGAACATTACTGCAATTTCTGCAACAGTTAGAACATTACTGCAATTTCTGCAGCAGTTAGAATATTACTGCAATTTTTGCAAGGTGTTTTTATTTGTATCGTCCGCCATTACCAACTATTAATCATCTTTGTATGTTTCTTTATCGGCTCTGATCGGTAAATTGTTGAAAAGACCAGGTGTTAGCCGAGGTCAAAATGTTGGGGTCACTGGCTATATTGCGCTATGTACTGGGATATGTAACTGGACTTTCGTGCCTGGATCTCGTGTATGTCGATCGATCAAATTATCGCTTCTCGGTATTGAGGATGCAGCTGGGTCACACTGTTCGGATATTATACTATGGAGACATTCTTTAATGAAATCAACCGATATATGTGAACACGGTTCCTCCAAAACGGTTTTATATAAATTATTTATTTAATTTATTTTTATCACACCATTTAAATTTGTTTCATTAAAATAGATAACTGCTGCCCAACTAGGTATACCTGTTCTAGGGCTAGCAGTGTACACATCATTATAATATTTCATAGGAAACATATAGGTTGTACCTATTTGCATTTTTAAAAAGTATCTAAACAATATAAACTTATCTATTGTACACAGATTAAAACAGTGAATTGGAGTCATCATGATATGCATAAACATAGGTATTGTGTATGTAGGTATCTTGTCATTTTTATTTGTTAATTGAATAAATAATATGAAATAGTATTTCTTGGGACTAATGAAATGACAGAGCATAGATGTGATCCGCCAGTCATATCTTTATTATCTATAACCTATTATAACGGATTGATATTTCATGATGAAATTGAGGTGATTATACCTATACATATGTAATGCTGCGATCCCAAATTCTATTAATAGGTATTCTAAAAATGTGTGTTATAAAAAATAAACTGCTTTAGAAAACGAAGTATTTTTTCTCATTTATCCAACTGTCGATTTGTTCAGGAGAACTTTGTTCTCTTAACATATCGACAATGTATCAAGCCAGAATACGCGAGAATTGTATGGAGAGGTCATTTTTTTCACGGCTTTTCCAACTTTGAAGTCAAAAAACACCAACTTAGAGGCTTCGCAGCATATATGTTCCATACACGGATTTACTCAGAATTCGGAGTAGAACATTTCGTGTGTCTGTGTGTGTGTGTGTCTGTGTGTGTGTGTGTGTGTGTGTGTGTGTGTGTGTGTATGTCTGTGTGTGTGTGTGTCCGTCCCCCCCTTATAACTTTTGATCCGCTCAATTTACAGAGCCTAAAATTTCAGAATATATAAACAGTTACACAAAACTTTTATACTCGGAATTTTGAATTTTTGTTTCAGTCAGGGGTTATCAACTTTTGAATTTTTATTTTATTTTTCCCTATATCTCAGAAACCATAAAAGCTAGAACGCTGAAAATTGGTATAAACATAGACAAATACAAAATCTCAAATTAGTTTTTTCAAAAAAATTCCAGGGTTTCTCAAACATTTTTTATTAAGAAAAGTATTTTTTTATGATAAATTTATGAGTTTAACTGCCTATATTTCCATTTTTTTTAAATATCGAAAAAAGCCGAAACACCCCAACTAGATAATTTAATTTTATATAAAAAATATTAACATTGTAGCAGTACATCTCAAATTTTTTTTAACAATTTTTATAAAAATTGAATTTAGTGACGACATCGCTTCATACAATTTGTATGGTAGTCACCTATACACAATATCAAAGAAGACTTAATAGTTTGATACTTCATCTCTAAACATACAATATACATATACCATCATGCTGTTTTCATATTCCGGGTAGGAAAAAAAGACTGACCTCCATATATCTTGACTACCTAGGTACATGTGTTGTATAGAAAACTAAATATCATAAAATAATAAATAATTTGTATTTATGGGTTTGGTACTTATTCTTCAACTATACATACTATCGCTGTCGACAGTTGGATCTCATGTGTTACATGCAACTAGTAATATCAGCCATCGGCATAGTTCCAAAATTGTTAGTCGTGTAAAAATATCTACTTTTTATCGCCAGTTTACTAATAAAATTCAATTCTGTACAAGTGAACATTATATTATTGTCTCCGAAAGGGATTAATTATACTTTTATAATTATTATGAAAACTTAATTTGTGTGCCATATTCAAAATAATAAAAAATAATTAAATTTGTGTTGCACACTTAACTAGTTATTTTATTATTTTGGATTAATTATATTTTAATATAAACGATTTAGGAATATGTTTTTTACTTATTTTTTTACAGAACTATATTTACTACCTATATACATACATTGCCCTGGTTGAGGAAGTAAACATTGTAAACAATATTGAAACTCATAGTTTAATCTATGTACCTATGTGCTCTTGACAGTCATGCAGTTAGTTAAATTCCTTAGATATTTTATTGAATTATTCTATTTCTTTTCGTATTATTTTACATATATAGTTGCCCTCCTTAATCTAATACATTTGTGTCCAGAAGTATTGTGGTAGCTACATATTTTATTCTTACTTTTACAAGTTTGCTGAAAATAAATTCACATAATTTAATTTAAATAGTTTGCTTAATTATTCCAATTCGAAGGTTGTCTGTGCATTGGTTTGACGCTGTTCTGTGTTATACAGCATAGATAAAACTTTCAATTTAAATTTCAATTGAATTAATTTAAACACAAGGTAAATGCAAATATTTGGTCATTATTGACCTTTACTTGTGACATATCTTCACATATAGATTTTAATATAAATAAATAAATGTGTAATGGTCGAGCTTTTTATGTAAGTACCTAGGTTTCAGAAAAAAATCCATAAAAAGCAGGGATATCTTATTGCAAGCAAAGTATATCTAGTCAAAAAACAATTAGAACCGAATGTTCGTATAACATTATGATGCTATTAATTTTCGATTGATTTTAATATGAAATTCTGTAAACGAGTCGTCTCCAAATACAACATGTGCTATGCTTTGTTGATTGTAGGAATATTCTAGAACAACGTGATGACCTTTTGTTTCATATTATTATGCATCATCAAATAATATTTTGTTGTATACTTGTGAGTCATAAATATGATTTCTCGAATTTTGCACGTAAACTTAGTGGCAATAATTTATTATTTAAGCATTATATTTTGGTGTAGTTATTTCGTTACAAATTACTTAATAATAATATGCAATTTAGTCGTTTTATATGGTTTGTATTCCGCGTGTGTGTACATTTTCGTATTGTTATTAAAATAATTAGGTGTGTAGTCAACAATAGGACCGTTTATTTTTATTAGTGTCACTAATTATCTTCATATTCATTCATTCTCAAATTGTTACCTGTTCAAAAAATATGCCATGCAGTCTTTGTGATAGCAAATTTGACTCTTAGGAATTCCAATTAGGGAAAAGTGAATACTATTCATAGGATAGTCACACATCCAATGTTTACATTTCCATTAGTAGCTAGTACATCGTTGGTTGTGTATCATAATATTTTATGGTTTGAGAATCACGTTAACGCCTTCTTTTGCAACTAATGTCATTAAATTTTTATCGATTGATTTATAGACCAGACAAGTGTCATAGAAGTAGTTAAAGTATTATCTGACACATCCGTATTTATAAAGTTCGCCTTATGCATCACAGCTGTAGTTCTAACATTAATGCAAGCGAATAAAGTATGAGTATGGCAGAAAACGTACAAAAATGTCAGACATTGTGGCTCAGTTGGTTAGGTATCTGACTGCTGATCCCTCCAATTAAGCGCGTCCAGAGATTGCTTAGAATAAATATTTTATGACGCCATTATACATACATACATATTTGCCACACTTACATACTTACCTGAACATAAAAATGAAGCTAAAACATTGAGACTATTGAGTGTAGTAGATTATTGTTAAGCGGATTGATTCGTTGATGCTGTTTATTTCCTTACATTTTCGTATTAAAATGTTATTCAAATTAGAAGAAAATGAGCCAATGACTGGAAATTTGTGATTTAAATTATCGTTTTTAAAAGTATCTTCTGTTGGAATTCGTAGAAATATTGTCATTTGACAGGCGGAGATTTTAAGACGTAGGGAGGAACAGACAGGATAAGAATAATTCGATAGTTCGAAAAATATTTTTTAATACACTATGTGCGTCTATGAGTTTGTGGAAAGGAACAGGATTGCTTAATATTTTGATATATTTTGTAATATCAGCCTTTAACTCTAGAAATTACCATCAATGCTTGAGACCTGCAAGTAATTGTGGTAAACTGTTGGTGTCTGAACCTCGAGGATTACCAGTCGCCAATTTTGAAGAGTCAATTATTATGTGTTTGTAGCGTCACGTCATGTCGTGACTGTGTTAACATATTGATACATACATAGAACCGGTGTCTACAATAATTCGCAGGTACATGTTTCAGGCAACTCACTCACTCATTATGTCCACGCAATGCATTTGATTATTTATTTTCTATTATTTCCATGAAATGCATATATGAATAGGTACAATACACGCTGTTGAGATACAATATATTCAAATTAGGTCGAGCCAATTGTGTAGATGTTTGATACTCAATTTGATATTGCATCATTACTACAAAACGAATCATTTTGAAAAAAATAACAGTTAGTTTGGATATTAATAAAGGAAAATAGACCTTAACTTTTTAATTATGTTCTGTATATTATATTCTTGTAGGAAAACAATAAGCATACCCCGAATTTTGACATTTATCTTATATTTCTGAAAAACTATAAAGTATAGAGCAATATATTTTTTTTAAATTAAAGAATATCAAAATATCTGGAAAAATGTCGTGACGTTGCATTACATAATGCATTGTGTTAAACAAATAAACCAGAAATACTTTTATTTCGCGATGGCGCTGAATGGAAAATAAATGTTTTTTAGGTTTCTTTACTAAACCTGAAGCATTAATGCAACGTCACGACATATTTTTCCGGATATTTTAGTCTTCTTTAATTTAAAAAAAATATATATTGCTCTACGCCGTATAGTTTATTTAATAAAAATATAAGATAAATGTTAAAAATCGGGGTATGCCATTACTTTTTAAGATTTTTTTTTAGAATCAACAGAACATTATCAAAAAGTTAAGGTATATTGTTCTTTATTAATACCCAAACTATTTAAATTATTTTTTTAAACGATTTGATTAGAAATAATAATGGTATATAAAATTGAATAGTAGGTACGTTGGCAGCAGTCGCCCCCTTAATTAGATCTGTTTTTTTTTTCGAATTTTATTTATGAGGTACCTACATACTTATTCAAATCGTTTCTTAATCCATAACTATTATAATCGTCGTGTGTCATGTCAGTTTTTTAGGAATGGAACTCATCACACAATTATATTTAAATTTATATTTTTATTTTTTTTTTAAATTTGAACATAATATTGAATCACTTGAATTTTTCAATCATGACAATGTTCAATCCAACTTTTTATACGTTTTAATATTCATAATTTGGACTGGTGATCCAATCTTTGTACGACAAATAATTTACATATGTACTTGTGCATACCATCAAGCTGATTCCCTGTTCCAGGATTGGCCTCAGATCATCCTATTTCGACGTACATCATTCAACTCTATTACATGCCATCATTCTATGCCTATCAGATTTGTTTTCTTGCTTCTTCAGACGTTCTTCGTCGTCCTTTATTAGTAGCCAAACCAACCTACGCCATGTATTTTCATTTCCGTCTTACATTATCATTTTTTAATCTATCGTATAATGTTTTTCCACAAATTCGTCTAATGAAAGACCTCATTTCTACCGTAATAATTCTATTTTTATGCGTCTCCATTTCTCACTAGCATGCGTTATTTGTAATAATATTTTTTTTTCGTCCTATGATGTATTTGTATATACCAAATGAAGTGTATTTAAATTCATCAGCCGTTGAAACCTTGTGCATTATTTTGGCGTTCAGCTTAATATACTTTTCTTACTAATCGTCGTACCTACCTACTTACTATCATCGTATTGTTTGATGGAGTATAGTATTATAGTGTATACATATAGGTATACGATCTGATCTATAAATTATTTGATCTCAATTACTCGGCATGTTTATGTTCGGTCGCTCTTCATAACGCATTTGAACTTGAGTTTTTTATTGTTGTTGTAAAGGCACTAAAAGTTCCACTTATGATTCAAGTGGAATTGAACATGAAATAATGTGATTGTGACGAGTTGTGTATAATTATCTTTCTCTCGGCGTGGGTGCTATTTTTATCAGTCTTTCCAAACAATTTCGTTTTATGCCTACTATTTTCTAAATATTATGGGACCTTTTAAATCAATTCTGTTTAATAAATAACTTGTATAATAGTCTGTACTAAACTTTGAAGTTTTCAGTTTGCTATCACATTGGAAATTCAATGGGTTTTTTTAATTTATATTTTAAGAATGTATTTAGGGATTGTTTTTGAGACGACCTTTGATAAAAATGTGTTCTCTGTAGAACCCAAACTTAAAATTTAATATACTTCCTCTATATTCTAAAGTTTTTGGAGTGTACATTTCTACGGTATATGTCGTATATGAAGTAGAAAGCCACAATCCACTCATTTTTTCCAAATTTTTTTTCTATTGTATTGGTATATATTTATTTGTTTTGGCAATATAATCAATATTTATTCAACAATTTTATTCAACTTCACTCCATAAATGTGAACACGGACCCTTGAAATCGTCCCTTGTGTTATTAAAAATATTCCGCCTTAGAAAACGAATTATTCTACACAACTTTTTAAATTTTCTTTTGTCTGTACCGAAAATTTGCAATCGATTTTTTACTAACTCTCCGACTAGTTAAGAGTTCTGAAACTTTTGGAATTTGTGTTTTCCCGATGGCAATGCATGTTTAAACTGTTTTCAGCTTGATTCATTTGATATTTTGATAAAATTGAACAGTTTTATATTCCATATAAATCGACTAATTTTGTTAAACGCCTTGATACGAAAAAAACTATGAAAGGGGTGTCCTCAAATATTTTTTTCGCTGATTTTTGTGTTTTTTATTTTACTGTATACTTTATTGGTCTTCTATTCGCCTTCTATTGTCTTTCTATTTTGTTGTCTGCGTCATTGACACTCCATTATTAGGAGATAAATATTAAGTTAACCTACATAGTTCATCCAGATGTGTGCTTTAAAAAGTTGTGATGTGTGTGACATAATCTTTATTTATGACGAGTTCGGCTTTATATTTATCGTCGTATCAAGAAGTACTTGTATCCCAACAAAGTATCCTTTTATACATTTTCATATGTGGTATAATAATATTCTGATATTAATTATTGTCTAAGTGACTCAGATTATCATTTAATTATGTAAGGATTGCAAGTTGTATGTCTGCTACCATATTATTGAGATGTGCTGGAATTGTATGAGAACCAGAGCTTCAAGCATCTTGGATGTACACAAGTTTAGTTTGTAAAACGCATGTTCGTATTTTTAGATGAGAACTTTAAATAAAGCATCGTTAGATCAGTTCTCGCTTTTGCATCGATTAGTGTTTTCTTTGAATATTATCAAATTATTCTCGCGTAGACGAAATACTCCAGCACTACTACATGCTTCGTTTTTGTTTCTTTTTTATTTCACAAGAAATGCCTCAAATACCGCAACTAATTATTTTGATCTTCATATGCTTAAGGTATTCGTTTCCTTCATGATTTGCCGGTTCATAAAGTAAACATCCAAAGGAATCTCTTAATTGTTCATTAATTGTCATTCCTCTCCATTGTGATGGTCTTTTTTTTCTAGATTATTGTTTTGCTTTCTGACTGTATAATTCTTTCGTGATGTAAATGCAGGCGTCTCTTGATGGTCTCTTGACTATACCCACAAAACAATATTAATAATTCCGAATTAAAAATAATATGTTTTGACAATGTTTGAAATTATTTTTCGATATGATGTGTTAGTTTCCGTATGTGTCGACAATACTGAATCGTTCCTGTCAGAATGATAATCTTTATAGTTCCAATGAAAATTAGTTGATCTTGATTATAATGTATGGCGTTTTACGATAAATAAAATAATGTCTTTTTGAGCACAGTAAAAAATCATGTAGGTACCTATTTATTTCAAAGTTTTATGGAATACCGAGTAAGTGCCTTTTCACACGACCCGGTTGCCGGGTAGCCGGCGCCGGGTAAGCACCGGATACCTGGCAACGAAGTGTATGGGCACGCATGGTAGCTTTCACATGCACCGGCATGCATTCCCATACAATTAACCGGCGCTTACCCGGCGCCGGCTACCCGGTAACCGGATCGTGTGAAAAAGCACTAAGGCCAATATTTATACCACCATTACTACGTGCTTAAAGACATAATATTGTTCATTTAGAAGTCAGGTCGTAATAATAAATTTGGGTGCGAGGCATTAAATATTAATGTGTAATATGTGAGACGTGAGAGAAAAAGTAGAGCTGTGGAAGGAACCTTAAGCGTGGTTCGTATTATCTTATAATATAAAGTTATGCCTATGTTTGCTTATATGTATGTAAAAATTGTTACCTTCCAACCAGATCACGTTTATTCCGACTGTTATTTTACTAACTTAATTAATTTGTATTATTTAATTAACTTTTGTTACATACTTACCTAATCTACAACCTCGGTATCATTCTCAATTTGCTAATTTTTCAATTTAAGGACAATATACTTAATTAAGATAATTTGTCCCTTTGTTGACGTCCATTGCTTGAGCGGCAAACTTAATCCCCTGTCAAAACACGACTCTGTACCTACCCACTACCCACTACCCACTTATTTCTCGACTGAGTGAGGCAAGGCGCCACACGATGTTGGCTCATTAATTTGTCAAAAGCACTCCTCGTTTTCTTTATAAGAATTTTCTCGACTTTCATGCCCTAGTACTACAATATAGCTAATGGAATGCATAAATCTACAGTTTTTTTATATCTTCTATTGGGTGCTACCTATTGTAGTTATTGTCGGAATTTTGATGTGGAACAACGTATTCCCAATGAAAGAAGAAATTAGATCCAGACTATCATACATAAGATGTTTAGGTGTTCGGTATAAATAAAAGAGATCTTCGATTTGACATTTGTTCGAAACCAACAGGAATTTTATGAAATAGATCTCACATAAAGATTACTCAAAAGATCCCTAGTTTACAAAATTGTTATATAAAAGTGTGTATAAATGATTACTCCTATTATATTGTGTTCTTGTGACCATCTAGTATTTAGACAATTCAAATTATGGACTACATTTACTGAAAAATAAAATCTTGACTTTGGTTTGAAATAATCTGTCACCAAGTTTTCACGTGAAAATATATCGGTTTATTGGAACGAATATAAATTTATCGTTATTTTATGTGCACCATTATTCTAAACCTTACTTTGTGTTATCTTTATGTGTGTAAACCTATATTATGTGTGTACCTAATATGATAATATTGTGCAGATGGTGATTGGCATTTGAAAGCTCGTTCTTTCATTATCAATGGTTTTTTAAGAGGAAATAATATACGACTCGGCACTATATATGTATGTACGGTCGGGAGTTTGTTGCGATCTGTTTGATCTATGCGAGGCTCAAGATCACAAGAGTAGCGCCGCTGAGTGACTAAACCTATCTCACTTGAATTGATGACGGCAATTAGTCTCTCTCGGACTCGTCTCGTATGGTTTATATCTTGGAAGAAACCCCTCTTTAAAGATGAGATGAATGGCTGGTCTAAGTTTTTTTTTATACCGTGATTCGGATTAGGCTACTTCGATCAATCTATCGACTGTCCAGAATTGCAGATTTAAGGTCATCTGACATATCCAAGTTTTATGCCGTCTCTAACTAAAGATCTGGAGTGTACTGCTATATGGCTGTGAAACATGGGCCATCAGCCAACGCGAAACGGGACGTCTGTCTGCGTTTGAGATGTGGTGCTACAGACGCATGGCTAAAGTTCACTGGTCAACACATCAGCAACGACGAGGTACTAAGTAGGGTTGGAGAGACAAGGCAAATTATGAAAAGAATTGCCCAACAGAGAACAACTTGGATAGGCCACAACATCCGGCACCCAGGCCTGCTTTTTACCATCGTCGAAGGAATGATTGATGGGGGTAACTGTAGAGGTCGCCCCAGAAATAACTATATAGACCAGATAATCGGTGACGTGCGGTGTAGCAGCTACAAAGAGATGAAGAGACTGGCGGACGATAGAGTCAAGTGGAAAGATCGAGTGTTTGGTGCAGACCAATCTTAGTATTGTGACCCAGAACAAGAAGAAGAACTAAAGATGTAGCAACATAAAACGAAAACGTTTTGTGAAACCTATAGCCGATTTTATTGATTCATCATAAAATAATCATATGAAAGTATAATAATTTGTTTTACATATGAATGATCCAGTTTTATGTCTTATTTGTAAACGCTTGTATATTTCTTGCTTACGCAATTTCTAACTAAGATCTATATATGGAATTATTTCCATGCAAAGAGACCTGTATTACCTTTTTAAGAACTTCATTTAATTATTTTTAATTTGATTTATTTACATATAACATATTAAGATTATTTAAATGACATTTTTCATGTCGTTATTCCTTTGTTCTTTAAATTTTCATGTCGCTAGTTAATCTACATTTATATTTATCCGTATTTCCTGAAAATCACAGGTAATTCGTGTATTGATTACATAAATATTTTCAAGTACCTACTTATTATATGTACGGTTTATCGATTTGGTCGAGTATTTTCGCTATCAAATGATCGAGGTCACAGGTTTTTAAATTGCCGAATAATAATAATAGTAAAATATAATTTCCCGCCAAATTTAGCTTCACTTTACGCGCGCGTTAGTTGTATCAGTGTTGTGTGTAATACTCTCCTGACGCGTGCTGATGCTGTGATCTCTTCCGTTGCATTTTCATTCCGCGATAATAATAATAATATAATGATGTTATTATTTTGAATGAGACATACCTATGTATGTAGGTATATGGCATATCACAATACTACATGTAGACTTGCCATATTCGTCTATTTATAGTGATGGAGCATTAGGAACAGGAATATGAATAATTAATGGTAGCAGTCGACAGCGACAGTATTTATTTGGCGGTCAGTGGCACTACCGCCCAAGGCCAACAGCCAGCCGTGACCTCTCACACCGTTAACACGCTCTGCCACCCTGGTGTAGTTACTTCTTTCATTGTTCCACTGCTGCTGACTACCGGAAGAATCATTCCATATCTGCTACCATCGTAAAACATCTCTTTACCTTTCATGTTTTCTTATTACCTGTGATGCAATTTCATGCGGATTGATAAAATTTTCATTGAATCGTTTTATATTGACTGCACATAATCAGTCCTTGCACTGACATTTATTTAGTCTTTTGAATAAAGTTTTAGCAATAGATTTTCATGTGTTTCTTTACACTTAACGATTCTACGAAAATATGAGGAAAAATAATCCAACGATTTATTTTCTAAAGTTGTACCTACATTTGATTTGAGTTAAGTATCTACCATAATAGAAAATATATACTTACTCTTAGCATGGAATATACCGATCATAAATATCAAATATTTTTTTATAAAATCCTCAATAGCTTCGTATTCAACACTAGGCGGTGTAAAAGTATTTTTGTCTAAAATTGAATATACCTAGTGATGAGCAAATGCAAGACCGATGTGGTATCTTGCAACCTTTGTGTTGCATTTACAGATGTGGTCATGGGCTTGCAAGTCTTGCAATTTTACATTTTTTTTATTTTTCTTTTAAATGCAATAAAAAAACCAATTACAATGAACTATGATGAAAAACGCAAATTTATAGTATTATGTCGATAGTTCTTAAATTGCTTACTTTTTGGTTAAAAATGGCTGGTCTTGGTTTTCTATTGCACTGATCAATTTTTACTATTTTAAACTATTCATATACTCACAAAGTATTCTTATTTAATAGCAAACCTACATTCATTTATTCAACAAAATTTAAATGACATGTCATAACTTCAGCAATATAATAAATACCATCAACCTTCAAAATTAAGCAGGATACATTCATTTCACGACGCCTCAATCTTAAATGTTTTAGTATTTCTTGAATTGATATAAATCACTCATATGATTTGTCACGAAGTTGTTTCTCTAATATAGGTATTTTTTCAAAATATCGATGACTCCTTCATTATTTTGTTTTAACTTTGGGACTTCACGAGCGGCATTCTCCAGAGGATCGAAGTCCTTTTTGATCTCTCATTAATGTTGAGGTCATCCATGTTGCTCTTGAAACATATATTCAAGCTGGTATCTATTAATGTTTGTCTAACAAGATGTTCTAGGACTACGTTGAAGAGAGTGGGAGCCAGCCCATCTTCTTGTTTCAACCCCTGTGATACAGTAAATTCTTCCATCAGTTCTTCATCTACCTTGACTTGGCATCTTGAGTCAGACATAGTGGATTTTACAAGTCTGACTAGTTTCGGGGTTATCTGGAATTGGATCAATATATTATACAGACATTCCCTGTCTATGGTATCATATACTTGCTTGAAATCAGCTGGTGAATATTTTTATGTTTTCCATATTGTAAACCTATTCTTTTAAAGAGATTTACAATCTGTTGTTTTTTTTTTTGTATATGGAAATATCTTGTTTTATGAACTATCTAAAATGTATTTGATTATTATTTAACTTTTTTTCTTATCCATAATTATGAACATGTATATTTTATATCTGATTTATGAATAACACATTATTATTAGAATTTCTCTTCACATTCAAACACTGACAAACGTGCGTTTGCCAAATCAATGTCACCCTCGGAAGATGAATATTTAGAAACTTTATCATTTTCTAGTGTCAACTTGGTTAATTTGGACTTGTCTTACAATAGCTGTGACGGTGACAAGAATTCTGACTAAAAATACCGCAAACACGTTTTTTACATTTTATTTTTGTCTCGAGAGAATTCTTTCATGTTGTTTTTATATGTGTATAAATATATGTACACGGTTCAATGTGTGAGTGTATTGTTTGTGAATAAACAATTAAAAGCTTGTTCTCTCGTCGCTCCACTGCGAATTATCAATGAGCTTTTCGAATATGATTCAAGAAATGTACGTTTGTTCTGATTTGTATCCGTTAACCTTGTACAACATCGAATTCCAATGATTTTGACATATACCTATATGATAAAATACTGTATGAAGAGGTGATGACTGCGTATAACGTGTTATTATTTTTGAAATATAAATTTAATCCCAAAATATTGAGAATGTAACGATATTCTGAATACAAATTTTAAATTAATGTATTTTGGGAATACTTCGATTACTCGGCTCTTACGGGACACTTGAAAACAATGATTTAAAAGAATGGAAGCACTATTCTAAGCCGGTGCCTCACAGCTAACAGGCAACAATAACGTCTCACTTAGTTCAGCAATGAGGTTCACCACCCATTCTGAATGTATTGCCTTTTTTGGTGAAAAGAGACTGGTGTGTGGGTATACATAGATGTGTTGTTCCCCCTTTTATAAGGTAATGCACACCCGGACACCTTTCGCTGGTTACCCCACATTGTGGGATATGCCGTGATGGTATGAATGAATGGGAAATACTTGAAAATCCATCGTTGAAATTTTGTTTACCTCTTTTAAATTTTTTAACTATGTTGTCTTGAGGAATAAACATATCGAGGCTGGTATTTCATTACATTTTTCAAGATATGTTTAGTAAAGCGATTCTTTTCCATATATTTTTAACATATCACACAATAATATTTCAAATTATCTAACTATTATTGCCATCCGTTCCCTATACTTTACCTCTCCATCCGTCAAATGACAATATTATAAGAATTTTAATTCATCCATCCTATTTCACTATCTATGGGATAAATTTATCTTTGGGATAAATGAATCGAACATTTCTACTAATGCCATAGTTAATATTGACATATGTGTTCTAATTAAATGTCGTTTTGTAGCCATCGTTTGGTCTTTTTGCCAAGATATTAATGTCAAGTGCGACCGCTCAACATGTCACTGGTAGACGACTAATGTCTTGCCAAGTCCCAGATGGTAGCTAGGCAATACAGGAGATCAGACATTTATTAAATCATAATCGACACGAAAATATATAAGTCATAGAGATTCTTTTAAAAAGCAGATGATCAAGACCTAGGGTGACCTTGAAGGTGGAGAACTCAATTTGGGAATATGAATTTAATTTCTGCAGAAAAACCATTTGGGAACCTTTGGTATTTATTGGCGCAAGGGCGTCTAATAAAGGTAGATTTGTTATGTTATAGAATATGTTCGATATTTATTTATTTATCTTTAGTACATAATATAAACAAATGTAATGCTCACTGCCGAGTTTATTGGCATTAGGCAATTTTTTCCAACCAACCTGGGGAGGGGGCGAGTCTGGTCAACCGACGGAATCAAAACCCTCACGACTACCCATATCATGGATATAATTATTATATTATGAAGTTCTACGTGCGAAGTACATATGATTCAATGCAAAATGTATGCACTACAATGATTGATTTTAATTTAAAAAAAACATCGATCGGTATAAAAAATTGAAAAAATAACATGCTGTGTAATGAAACAAATAAAATAATGTGTTGTTATAATAATAAAATAATATTTAGTCACAGCTTCGCGTCACGTATCATTTAAGGTTATTGACAATTTGACAGATGCGCTATAGACAATAACCATAGAAAACGTAAAATATATCTATAGTTGAAGATTACGTAACTGACGTTTCATTTTGCACTGAAATATGCGAATGAAATTTAATCTTCCCTAAACTTTTAACTTGGATTACTAAATCCAACGATTTAAGGGCCAACTGATATCTCGGGCCATAGACAACTCACATATAACATCTTCTAATTAAAAGTGAGACGAATCTTGCTATTGCATTTTATTCATTCGTTATAACAAGACCAAACTCGCAAAACTAAGTCTCGCAAAACTTAATTGTAAGACTCTTGCGGCCTTGAAAAGTATAAAATCCTTTTTTTGTTACATGTCATTAATTTTACATTGGATTATGTATTCACTTTGAATCACCCTAAAAGGAACAGACGTCAAGATAGGCCTGCACTGAGCATCCCGAGTCATAGGTACAGGCAAATGAGTTGATCATGAGAGAACGCCCCAGAGAAAACTGTGTGACGATCACATGCTCCACACTGGGAGCGGACGTGGATTGATGATGATGCATTCATCATCTGGTGCCTACGACATGGCACTAATATTTTCGATGAAATATCATTATGATATGAATCTTTTATATTTAATTTATAATGTTACAGTGATATTTTCTGTTGGTAAAGTCCAGTATGATATGATGGTAATGACGTCACAAGTCGCATTGTCCTTTTACGAACCACGCCGGCTGCGACACGGGGGCGGACACTATCTCTGAGTCAGAAACACTCGGCTCTGCTCTATAGATTCAGACTATACCCGACCACACCGGCGGTATTTTTAGCTGAAGAGTGACCTTTGACATGTTTAGTCAACAGTTTATTTTAAAATACATTTTAACCAGTTTTTAACAAACAATCCATACAATATTAAAAAAAAAGTAAATATGTGTTGCACCATTTAAAAAACTAGTTACATTCTTAGAATACATTCTTAGTTTAAGTTCGGTTTTGTAAAGTTTAGCTTTATTTTCTAGCTTTTGATTTTGTTTTGTGTGCAGTGTTTCGGTTTCGCATCTTCGTATGCATGGTCTTATACTATGACGAATTATTAAATTTTGTGTCTTTTGTAAAATCTTAACTAAATAAAATCTTAACTAAATTTGAGACGATATTACCCCCTATTCAGTAACTATTGGAACTAAATTAGGAACGTTCTAAAATTTTAGATTTACGGTCTTATTTCAGCGTTATAAAATATCAACTTGGACTAAATGGAATAGTAACGTATCTATATTGGCCGGAACATTCTTAAAAATTTAAAATAGGTACGTTCCTATTCCATTTAGTCCAATTTGACATTTTATAACGCTGAAATAAGACCGTAAATCTAAAATCTACAATTTTAGTAGGTTCCTATTTTAGTTATGGTAGTTACTGAATAGGGAGTATTGTGTGTTAGTTTTTTCCAAAACAACAGCAAATATAGAAAAAAATAAAGTTTAATTATATATATAGACCGATCACAGTAATGAGAAAAAGAAGATGCGACTTGTATCTTCCATGATCAAAAAATCATTAGTCATTTTCCCATAAATTTACTGGTAAAAATTTTCTATGAACAAATTAATATTTTAATTATTGAAGATATAATATTTGATTGTTTTTAAATTGTTAATACTAACGGTATTTTATGGCGTAGAACTACTACACTACTAGTTTTTTTTAATCAAACTAAATTGATTTTGGTTCTACAAATATATTTTCCTTGTATCAGGACGGCTGTTTCGACTGACTTGGCCCTTATCAACTGGTAAACATACATAGTATATTGTCACTTTTTTTTTGTTAACACAGTGGAAGTTCATACTTCGCTTGATGTTCTAAATCGCTTTCGCCAAACACAGCCGGTATCCTCAGAGGCACGAATCAATTTGTGTTAGGCTCATTAAAGTCACTCTCATTTATGGATTAAAAGTGTGTTTTTATTTATATTTATAAATAATTTACAAAATTATATTGTTTTTTTTCTTATATACTATGTTATAATAATATTCTATGTTTACCAGTTGATTAGGGCTTTGTCAGCCGAAACGATCGTCTGATACTAGGAAAATATATATGTAGAACCATAATCTTAAAACCCACAAATGCATAGATATATTTTTTTTCCTTCTGTCTCTCTGCCTTTATTCTAATGTTGCAACTATATTTTCCGTAAAATTAAAAAAAAAGAGTCCATGTATAATTTAAAGTGTTTATATATCTTTCTTGATCTTCAATATTCTATGTTTGCATATTAATTCTTATTATTGAATTATCAAGAATAAATTCATTATTTGCATATATACCTACTCTGATTTTATGTTTAATTATTGTAAATGTCTTCTCATATCATATTTTGTATTTTTGAGTTTAATTGAAACGTTATTTTTTATTTGTATATTTAAATTATTGTTTTTAAATTGGAATATTTATTATATTTTATTTTTAGATTTGTATATTTTTATATATATTTTTCTTCTGTACCTATGTCTATTCATAGCAATGAATCAAATGATTCCTTCCATTCTATCCCTGAATCCTTTACCTCCTTTTCCAATTCCAATATAATCCCTGATATTTCTTCTTTAGAACTATCCAGCTCTGATTCTTCCGTCATATCAAGCACCGAACTCCATAATTCTTCCACTCCAGTACTACTACATGACCTTCTTGATACATCATTCTCGTGTTTTCCTAAAGGCTTCAACGTGTGTCATATAAACGCGCAAAGTATTCCCGCCCATCATAATGACATTCTATCCACATTCTCGAATCTATCTGTCCATGCTATTCTTGTTAGTGAAACCTGGCTAAAACCATCACTTCACTCGTCATCATTTTTACTTCCAGGTTATACGCTGATTAGAAATGACAGGTTGATTCGTAGAGCTGGTGGTGTCGGGATTTATCTTCGATCTGACATTGAATATTCTGTAGTTCATCAATCAAATAACACTGATATAGGGAGCCCTGAATACTTATTTATCAATGTCAAATTTAAACATAATAACCTTTTACTTGGAGTGTTATACTGTCCTCCCTGTTCTAATTACTTCAGTGAGCTTGAGTTGCATCTAGAAAATCTTCTTTCCATTTATCCACATATTCTCTTGATGGGAGACTTCAATACTTGTTTACTACGGAGTGATAACAGAAATCAAAATCTTATTCGAATCTTGGATTCACTAAACCTTACTATCCTACCTCTTCAACCAACCTATCATACTGAGATTTCTGATTCACTTCTAGACTTAATCATAACTTCTAAACCCAATTATATTCTCAATCATGGTCAATTTTCCGCACCTGGATTTTCTCACCATGATCTGATTTTTGCTTCCTATAATATACACTGCAATAAACCTCCACAAAAAATAGCTTTTCTCCGAAATTTTAGGAGTATTGATAAAGCAGCATTGACGAGGGATGCCGAAGACATTGACTGGAGTAGGATTTATATTGTTCAAGATATCGATCTCAAAGTTTCCATATTTAATAATGAAATACTCAAACTTTTCGACACTCATGCACCTCTTACACGAGTGAAGCTCAAAGATACATCATGTGCGTGGATCACCGACGATATTAAATATCTCATGGCAAAGAGAGATAAAGCCTTTGCCAAGCATAAGCGGCAGCCGACTGACAACAACTGGAGTAACTATAAGGCGCTACGTAATCGCTGCAACCAGTCTTGTCGCAATGCAAAGCAACGTTACATTCACAACTTCATCGGTCAATCTGCTCCCCGTCGCACTTGGAAATTCTTGCAATCTCTAGGAGTAGGGAGGAGTGGTGACCTTGAGACCCCTAAGATCGATATCAACGAGTTAAATCGTCACTTTGCTTCGCCTCCGTTCCTTCTAAATAATATTAAAAAAGCCAATACTCTCAATCAACTATGTAGTCAACCTATTCCTACCCACATACCTTTCGCATTTGAAACTATAACTGATACTGAGATTATGAAAATCTTATCTTCCATAACAACCAAATCCTTCGACTCCGATGGCCTCAATATTGAAATGATACGTCTGCTTTTGCCTCCAATTCTGCCCATTATTACACACATTATTAACCACTCACTGACCGTTGGTATCTTTCCATCGGCATGGAAAATCGCACATGTCATACCCCTCCCTAAGATTTCAACACCTACTCAACTAAAAGACTATCGTCCAATCTCGATTTTACCAATATTGTCTAAAGTTACTGAAAGGATAGTATTCAATCAATTCAATGTATGGCTTTGTTCTAATTCTCTCCTTGATCCACTGCAATCTGGTTTCAAAGCAGGTCATAGTACCACAACTGTACTAGTTAAGATTACGGATGACATTAGACGTGCTATGAACAATAAACAACTTACAATTCTCACACTACTCGATTTCAGTAGCGCGTTTAATTCCGTTGATTTTGACATTCTTCTTGCTAAGTTGTCCTCGCTAAACATAGCTCAGCCAGTATTGGAGTGGTTCACCAGTTATCTTGGCAACCGTAAACAATGCATTAAGACAGCTAACACTACTTCTGATTATGCCACCTTGCTGTCTGGAGTTCCGCAATGTGGAGTTTTATCTCCACTGTTATTTTCCGTATTTATTAACTCTATCACTACAAACCTCAGATGTAAATATCATCTTTTTGCAGACGATCTTCAATTATATTTCCATTTTAATATCTCTGATATTAACAATGCAGTCCTTCACATGAATGAAGATCTTAAATTGATCTCTTCTTGGTCATCGGATCATGGTCTTCTTGTTAATCCTACTAAGTCCCAGGCAATTATAATCGGTAGTCCTCGTCTGCTGTCATCTATAAGGAATTTGCAACTCCCACTGCTGTATATCAATAACCAATGCATTCCTTATACCAGGGTTGTAAAAGATCTTGGAATCTTCATCGATGATGACCTTTCGTGGCATGAACAGGTATCGCATGTTAGTAAATCTATTTTCTTTGCCCTACATTCACTTAATAAACTTAAAAATTTCCTTCCATTCCGTTGTAAAATAATTCTTGCTCAATCACTTCTTCTTCCATTGCTTGATTATGCCGATGTATGCTACTTGGATGCAAATGAAGTGCATCTCAATAAACTTGAACGTCTTCAGAATATATGTATCAGATTCATCTTTGGGTTGAAAAAATTTGATCGCATATCACCTTACCGCAATCTTCTTTGTTGGCCCAGGATACGCCAGCGGCGCAATATACACATTTTGTCACTATTGTACAATATTCTCTCGAACCCAAACCTGCCACAGTACCTCAAAAGCAAATTCACTTATTTATCCAGTCATGGACTTCCACTCCGATCTGCTGAATGTACAACACTTTCCATACCTATCCATAATACAGAATTTCTCAGCTCTTCGTTCGAAGTACAATCAGCAAGATTATGGAATAGCCTTAGTCCGGATATTGCGTCGTCTAACTCACTTAGTATTTTCAAGAAAAAACTAAAGAAGGAATATTTATCCTTGAACACCTGATCCCGATTTCCTCTCCTGTCCTTACCATATCCTTTTTCTTGCTATGAATTATAATTTTTTTTTTTGTTTTAATAGTATTTAAGTGTTATACGTATTTTCTTTGATTTCTTTTACTCTTTTTTATTTGCTGTTGTACATTCACAATGTTGTCATACTTTGTAATCTGGTTGGTTGGAAGAAATTGCCTAATGGCAATAAGCCCGCCAGTGTACGATTATATTTGTTTATATTATGTACAAAAAGATGTATAAATAAATAAAATAAAAAAATAAATAAATAAATATTTTTTTTATTAAAAAAAAACAATCAATTTTATTCGTGAATCGTCGTAAAAACTAACACATCTTTATCTTCCATACTCGTTTTTTTTTTGTTTTATTACATCAGCTGACACGAATAGTAAAAATGGCGTTAAATTGATTTTTAATGTTTTTCGGCGTTCAAAATTTTTTTCGTTTGTCATTTGTATCATCTCGAATAGAGACTGTGGTACAATATGACGTAACTTATTTTTACCTATTTACAATGCGGAAGCAAGCAGACTTGATCTGTAAAAATGTACATACAAATTATGACGTCCTACGTAAACGCAATGTGAACACAAAATGTATCCACTCAGTCCTTATGGGTTTTGCTATGTAAACCTTCAATATGGTCAGAAGAACCAATATATCAGGCTCAATTCTTTTGTTAAGATTGTGTGTCATTTTCCGTATTGTTATTTTTTTCCAATAATAATTATTGTTATACGAAAAAAATAATATGCCATTTATATGAAAAATTGCAACATTTTATTTTTCGCTTGTTCCGCGTTTCGTTCAACAGTGTTCTTTTTTTAACACTAATTACTTTGGTATAACCACTTTTTGAGTTATTTATATTCGACCGGTTTCGAAGCGTACCGCTTCCTTGTCAGGACGGATAACGATAATTGTCTTTTTATATAAACATTATATAACACCCCGTTGAATAGAATTCATCGATTGGGCAATGACTTTTGTTATCTGACTGAACCTTTCTTTAATTCTTTTAAGGACTATAAATATACTTTATTAAAACATTTTCATAAACATAACCCCAAATGACTGTGTGTAGTCAGTTGTTTTCATTTTATAGATTTTTACATTTTTATATATTTTTACATTTTTATGTATTTTTTACATTTTTATATATTTTTACATTTTCATATATTTTTGTACATTTGATTTTTATTTTATTTAATTCAATAATGTAATATATAATCACATCTGACAGCATTCTCTATTATCTAATATACCTATAATCACATCTGACAAATTCACACCATTCATTCATTCAGTCAGTAATATCCTTATGTTCATGCTATGTAGTATTTTTTATTTGAGTTTTTTTTTATTTATTTATTCTTTGGTTTTAAATATAATATGTACTTTCGTGTTTAATTTACCTTTCTTATATGTTTTTATTTTCCTTTATATATCCTCTGCTAACGTTGATATGTCCAGATGTTTATAAATTGTATTTCTTTGGTTTATGCTGTGTCATGTAATATTTAATTTTGTAAAGGGCTTTGAGCCGTGAATCAATAAATAAATTTTTCTTCGTTAGACTTTGCATTTTGTCTACCCGGCTTGATTTTTACTTGAATTAGGCACGTTTCGATTTTTTTTACCCTCACTTCTTTGTTTTTGTTTTATAATATTGCTCCCTGGTCAATAAATGTCAAATAAACAAAAGATGTCCAACACAGCACGAACGGCAGCCATGTTGACTCATCGGCAACGAATAATTTAACAGATTTCTGTTTTGCGAATAACGATACAAAACGCGTTGAAAAATAGAACACGTTCTATTGTTTTTCCCACCGCGTTGAACCCCGTTAAAAATCACGTTTCTACATTAGACTAGTAGTCTTAGATAGCCAGCTTGAACATCTCTTATTATGGAGCAATAATTTCATAAACTTAACGAGCATGTAATTGCTAGTAAGGACGTATTAATTTTAAAAGAAAATATACCTTTTTTGCGTATGACCTATATATGCCTTGAATTATTTCACGTTGACGTAAACGTAACATGTCAAACATAATTGGTGTCATTAGAGATAATTTGATATTATGTTGTGTGTCCATGACATGTTTGCATCTTGTAATTTTGCCGCATGTAGCCTTTGTACATACGAGTGTTGTCGGCCTTTTAGGAGCTCACTCCTCCAAATATGCCACCCACCACCTTTTGATACTTCGACTTGTTTCGTTCAATTTATGTATGCCTCTTACTTTCCTTGTATTCGCGTTATTGTTTAGTAGTCAAAAGATCAGACGCAACAATGTATTTTGTTTTATTTAGGAACATTTCATTAGTATTTAATCTGCATTTGGTTCCATGACAGAACGTGATCGACTATTCCATCACGGGAGCCTTGTTTTACCTTTTTCGTCAGAAGCTGTGCAGCAATTCGTCTTGTGATGATGAGTCTCAGCCTACGTTGATGGTAGTCTCCATTCGTTGCCTCGTATAATTTATCGTCAAACTGCTTTTATTAGTGTTTTGTGTGTTTCATCTGTCTGTGTTATGTGACTCTAGTAGGTAGGAGTTTATGACTTATATAAAACGATCGATATCCTGTTCATCATATTTCGTGTTTTTTTTATATTTAATTTATCGTGTATTATCTATTTAATTTAAAATTGATTTTCGAGGAACTAGCAAACACCATGTGAAATGTTGCTTTAACACCCACCCAATGACAATGACAAGATGCCACATTCTGGAGACAATAATCATTTCACCAATCCATACTATGTATGAAGTAGGTCCAGCGTCAATATCAACTATCCACACCACTGCATTACTTTAAAATATTTTGTTTATCTATTGTACTTTGATATTTATTAAATTAAGAGTATAGGTAACTATATTAATTTACTTCTTCTGGATGTAATTTTCCAAGTCTTATCGATGTTTGTGTTCTACTGCACTATTTATCTTTAGGTGCACACTACACATAACCCAATGACATTTCATACCTACTTCGATTATATTATACCTATGTACATTACAGTGCCTACTTTGCTTTAAGATTTTTTTGAAGACGTTATCGTGTACATACAAATGCGTGAGTTGATATATTAGTTCAAAACGAATCTTCATTTTTTCCTAACTTGAAAACTTTCCTCTGGTGTTATTATTTTTTTATCATTTGAAGGTTGGGGTATGACTGGTCACAGAGCTACTTTTTTTTCGCTGTCAAAAGTTATAATTTTGTTTTAAAAACTTTTTTTTCTGTATCCCTCTGGTGATTTCCGGGAGTTAAATTATTCAGTCGCTTTGTTTCGTCAACAGAGCGTCAACTTTGTATGACTAATTTTTAAAATCAATGTCCGAATAATTCCCGTATTTAATAATGGTCGTTACAATGTCCTGGTGGTTACTTCTCTTATGTATCTACTTCCCACGAATAATCTGTTTGACATTTTTGTTTTTGTTCCGTTAATTCTACAGTGGGCGATTTAATTATAGTTTGTTTATACTCGAACGTTTTTATTGCATCTCGGTTCACACGTATTTTTAGTGTTTAGCCAGTAGTGCTCTTTGAGAGTTTTCTTAGTTTTATTTGTTCGAAAAGTTGTATCTACTCAAGTCGTGAAATGGTTAGAGCATTTGAAAACAATTCGTTCTCGGTATTTGTAAATATGTTACATGTATCTAAACAGTGACGTAATGACTATTGACATAATAATCTGCAATTGATCTTGGTTTCTTCGAGCAATTTCATTATCGCAGTATCATTATTTCAATTACCATCTGCCACTGATTACTGATCTTTCTTGGTATCAATTAACAACAAGTTACGTTCGTTTGAGAACTGTTCTCACGAATGTTAGACTAAATATGTCTTTCACCATTTTGTGTAATTTGAATACTCACATAATATATGTGATTAATCTTCTTTACTGGACATTATAAATGACCAAAAATTGAGTCCTATTGACTTTTATGATTTCCTAATACATATCCAAATCACGTTATGTTTATATTAGATTAGGCATACGCCGCATACTCTTATTTTTACATACATTATTTGTTTAATTTTCATTCTGGTTTCTCGCTTTACTTTTTACTAGCAATAGTTCAATTGCCCCCGTGACATACGCTAAGATCATAGTATTGATACTTTAAGTAAATTGTTTAGTTAAATACTATTTTTGAGAGTCAACAATAAGGTAAGTATCGTCACCCTTCAAATAATCACGCGTTATTAAACGGCGCTGTATAAAATTCTATTTCAATGAAATATTTTGCGTTTGTGTTATTTGGTGTGGATATAAAGATATATATTATTTATTTATACACAATTGTCTCTCGCATATAAAATATCGTTACGACAATATGTCCGTTGGAAAGACAATAAAGAAAATATTTGTATGTAATTTATCAGTGGTAGGAAGGAGTACCTATCGTGTAAATAACAAAAAGATAAAACCGCAATTTATTCACCGGTGTTACCAGATTCTCCGACGATAATTTTTGCATTACGTATCGGCGGGTATTTCGTTTCGGCCGTAACATTCTTCAGACCAGACATCTCTCAACGAGATCACTTTCGGTTTTTATTATTACACTTTGCAAATTGTGCATTCGGAATACTCGTTTTCGATTGCGTAACATCATCACGACTATAGTCTATTTTTTAAGTACAGCTACCTATTTTAAATGGGTCAGTTAGATCAAGATGTGGTGATCTTTATTCCATTATTGATGTTAATCTTTATTCCATTATTGATGTTAATCTTTATTCCATTATTGATGTTAATCTTTATTCCATTATTGATGTTAATCTTTTTTGTGTAATTCTTCCGTTAATGATTAAAGCATTTATTTTACTCAAATAAAGTAGTGGAGCGGTGATAGCCCAGTGGTAATGTCGTCGCATCACTTGCGTGATGTCGACGGTTCGAATCCGGGCGGAGCATGCACCTCTGGATTTTTAAAAAATCTATGTGCGGATTTATATCCCTAGCTATGTGTAGCCATGATCCAATTTGACCTTCGTAACCCTTTCTAAGGGTTACGAAGGTCAAATTGCAGTCGCTTCAATGTAATGACCAGACTCGCCAATTCCAGGATCATGGTCAAAGCTTACCCCGATAGAAACGGGACAAAAGCGCTAAGGGGAAAGAAGAAGAAAGTAGGTAGATAGGTAGATCTGTTGTGTGTTTGTTTTTTTTAGCGGAATAGAACGAGATCTGGAACTTTTTTATCATAGAATTTTGTATATTTCTTGGGAAATATTTCACAGATTAGTTAGTTAATTTGCGTATCTGGCTTGTTCAAACCCTGCCACTCCAATTTGCCGCGACTACCATCTCCGTTGAGGGTGGTCCAATAATAATATGACACATCTTTTCCTATTGGTAAATCCTCATGTGGATGAAGCCACAGAATTGCTCCAAGGCCATGTTTTCATAGATCCTCTCTCCGTTGTTGTGAGGATTTAATCGGAGAGGTAAAATAATAATAGTGAGTTTCAAATTCTAGTGACACTCAAACTCAATCCAAACCCAATCGTGTAGTTTTACAAATATGTTTCATTGATAACGATTTCTTTTTTTACTACTCTTTAAATAACGCGCGAAAAATATAACAGATTTTATCTTTTAATTAAAAACACTAGAACCGAAAAAGAGATATTTTTGAAATATTGTAAAATAATGTAAATCCACTAAACTGAAAACTCAGCGTTCAGTCGTTAAAATAACTATCTGTATAATAATTACGCGGACAATTGATCAAAATCAAGTGGCTCTCATCAATAAGTATGTATTTGAATTAATGCTCTGAATAGTCCACTCCCTGGTTTATATTTAAATGTAATTTAATCGGAGAATTGTACCTATCTACCGTGTAACATACAACAATGGAAGACCTTCGTAGTATTTATGTGCAAAGATGCGAATCCTCATATTTATATACCTATGGGAAAATTAAAACGATAATAAAGTTTTGCATTTTATTGTATTGAGCGTACATTAAGTGCCTATTATACATATATGCAATAAACTCGTCCTTTCTTACGTTTCCTTATTCATTCCTTTGGCTTATTTGCAAATGTCTATTTACCTAATTGTTTCCTCGTGCTTGATAAGATGCTAGTTTTCTATTTATATTGCTAAAAAAATTAAATTATCATTATGTACGATTATGTCAAATATATAAAATAATTTGTCAAATTAATGTATTAAGGAATTTTTGTATATTTTTTTTCCACAATATTATTTTTCTAGGACTTATTTTAAAATCTGTTTTGAAATAAGTCCTAGAAAACCCTAACCTTATTGCTGAACTGTCTGAGATGTTATTGTTGCCTGTTGTTTTTTCGATTACCCGGCTCTTACGGGACACTGATAACGGGACACTGACTGGACGAAAACAATGATTACAGACAAGAGTGGTATTTTTCTAAGCTGGTGTCTAACAGCGTACCTATAGGTATATTGAGATTAATAAAATTTATTTACAACAAATTTATAGGTACACACTTAGACGGACTTGTTACCTAAGAAGATAAAAAAATAATTGGACTGAACATAACAATAAGACGGAAGGAATTGAAGGATTTGGAAGCAATATTGATTCTTAGTATCCAAACTTATGTAAAACAGTTCAATTGAGTACCCGCTCGGGTTGATGGCTTCGATAATATTTTCTCGGTATCTCCACATAACGATTGCGTCAATCTACCGATTCGATCGCATAACATTGACTCATTTTGTAACCATTGCATTCTGGTTCTCTGGATATTAAGTATCTCGTTCTAACCATTTTTGTTGAGGTGACTGGAACTATTGTTTTTTCACATCAAACAATCGAAGGATTTCAGCGTTGGCGTATCTTTTACTCTCACACAGTCAGTTACCGAATTTTATTACCAATGCTAAAGAGAAATATCACTTAATGCATTTGCATATTTATCTTTCGACATAGTGTGATTATTTGGACAAGTTAACTGACTTCATCGTTTTATTAAGTGGACTTGATATCGTCGGATACTTTTTGAGAGGACGTTTATAATCTGCACACTTTTTGTGTGAATTTTTTGCGTAAATATTTTGTATCATCACTCTCATATTTAATTATGTTTATGTCGTGTTTGTTTTATTATCGGAATTCATGACACCCGAACCCCGAACCATACGTTCCGAGCTCGATTCTCGGTGGGAACCCAGTTTTTCAGTCAGGATTGTCTGAAAAACTGGGTTCCAAAGTGTGGTAATTTGTTATTGGGTGCATCGTGTTATATACTTTTTTCATATTTTCGAGATCACCATGAATACCCTAAAATTTTAGCTTATTAATCACAATTAGATGGTCCACTTTATCAAATGCTTTTGAATAGTTGGTATATATTGCTTACCTTACTTTTCGTGTGATTTTATATCAGATTTTCAAAAGTTCACCTCCAGATCACCGCCTCTAGTTTCGCCTCGTGGGTGTCTTGAAAGCTTCCACTATTTTATTTTTAAATTAGTATTTTCTATGTGTTAAATCGATATACGATTAAGTACCTGTTAGTTATCAGATAAGTCAATTGTAATTTCATATTTCCATTTAAATAATATTTTGTCATCATCTATTTTGTATGCTTTATCTTTAAAACAGGCCTACGTCATACGTCACATATAAAGTTAGATACACAATGCATTAATGAAATTTTGACTATATATTTCTGTTTAACAAAATATTACCGCGCTAGATGTAATATCACATTTTTATAATTATCTATAATTTACTGTAGGCGATGTTTCTCATTATTTGTCGTAGGGCTGTCACATTATAGAAAAATATTAATAACCCATTAAAACATGGACAGTTAAGTTTCTGAATTATTCCTTTTTTTTCATATTGCATGCGTTTCAAACCAGCCACTGAATTTTCAAGTAGCCTGTAGCCAGATTATTACCATCATACTACCTTTGTTGAATCTAAAGCGTATAGGTAAACACAGAAAAATCTTAATATAGTTTTGTTTTGCTACGTTACGTTACGTAGTTAACTTGTTGTTTACACATTGATAAGATAAACGGTAGTTTATTGTTAGTTACTATAGTGTATTTGTATCCTATCGTTTTTTATTGCATTTTATGTAGATAACGAAAGAGCGCAAGTAAAACACTCAAGTCTAATGATTCATATCATATTGTTTGAAAATGTGTATTGCGATATTTTGTCATGTTGAAGCTTGAGTATTTATTTAATTTATTGTGAGTTTTGTTGAATTTCTCTGTAATATAATTATTACTGTTAACGGTTATTGTTAAGTTGTGTCGCATTGTTTTACGAAAACCGTCAATATTTTTTGAATCCTGCCTATTTTTTATTAAGTGTTATACCTATAGGTATTTGTTCTTAAATAATAAAATATATAATATACTTAAATATGCGAAAAAATACTTGCACTGTAATTGAATAAATCTGACGACGTAGAATTTAAATCCGGCCTCTATTGTGTTTTTATGAAATAGTTTGATATAAATAAGAAATAATTTGTATGATCTGTATAGGTAGTTGTCACCAAATATCTTGAGCCATTTCGCCGAGAAGGGGGGTGATTTGCACGTATACCAACGAAGCAAAAAGAAGCACCCGGATGTCTGATTCAAGATATTTGGCACATATTTTAATGTTTCATATTTCTGTTATACTCCATTGTAATCTTAATTAATAATTTGCTTACCTTAGTGGTGTATGTGTATTGTGTAGTCTTAAAATTTTGGGTAGCAGTGCCTTGAGCTATTAACTGAGCCACTCATGTGGGTCACCGACGCGATGATGATCTATTCTTGCTTACTTCTACAAGTATATTAAGTATAAACAGTGTAACTCATTATATCAGAATGGTCAACTATTGTTCTGTATTTATTGTCAACTAGATATAAGCGGATTTCTTATTACGAACTCACGGAATGTGCTTCACCTTGTCCTCCGTGTTTATAAATTCAGGACGTACAATAAATCGGATAATTCATTTCTCTAATACTCGTAGTTTTTAAATAAAAAATACATGTTGTGGATCAGATATCAACCACATGGTGTAAATTTTTGGATGAATTTTTTTTTTTTTTTTTTTTTTTTTT
The DNA here is from genome assembly GCA_963576475.1 of Molanna angustata. Classification (NCBI taxonomy): domain Eukaryota; kingdom Metazoa; phylum Arthropoda; class Insecta; order Trichoptera; family Molannidae; genus Molanna; species Molanna angustata. The sequence continues at coordinate 18,935,322 of OY754970.1, forward strand.
TTTTTTTTTTTATTTTTATTTTATTAATAAAGAATATAATAACAATAAACATATTATTTTGCCTAATCCCTTAAGGGGATTTTTGGCTGTGATCTTAATTATAACAGTTTTGTAATATACACATATATACATATAAATTTCAATTAAAAACTAATATTGTACCTACATACTACATTTTTCCTACAAAGTCCGGAACAACCCGCGCTCACCCCTTAGATCAACCATCGAGGATTTTTGTGTAATATATAACCTTTGGCTTTCTTTTTGAATTCCTCGATGGATCCACACTGCTTCAAGCTGGCAGGCAAGGGGTTCCAGACCTTGGGCAGCAGCACATCTTCGGTCCTACGTCCATAGTCATTGTTGAATTTGTTTGTACGTAAAAGTTTGTTGGTCACTGATCTAGTTTGTCTGTCGTGTGTTATGAGTAGTCTGTCTTTAGGTCTCAAAAAATGCTCAACCAGAATGCTATACTCCACTCTCCTCTGAAGAGACAATACTTTAGATTGGTCGAAAAGGCATTTATTTTTCCTTTTTAACTTTTTAGCTATTTTTTTAGTAATCATAATTTTTAGTAGTCTTCTTTGTATCTTTTCAATCTTATTTAGAGTAGTTTTATATGCCAATCCATATGACGATATTCCATATGATATTACTGAATCACAGAGGGCCATATACAGCAATCTGGCCGAGCAGAAGGTTAATCTAGGTCTTATTATGTTGAAAATTGCTGTCATAGTTCTTAGTTTACTGCAAACATAGTCAACGTGTTCTTTGTAGTTTAAGTGTTTGTAGATAACGTATTAAATTTGTTGACGAAAGTATTTCCTTTGTTACTTTTAAACTACCTATATAAAATTTATCTTTTATTTTCTTCAGTTTTTGCACACAGTTATATCGCAGTTAAAAAATTTGTATGAGCAATTTAAAGTTTTCTTTGTGTTAAAAATTTAAAAATACCTATGTATTTTCTTAAATCTAATCGAGAAATTGAATGATTTTTTTCATTTTTCCTTTATTTCTACACCATCTTAATTTAATACGATGTATTTATTATTTTATTGGTTTCCTCACATGTTGATGTATACCATTTTATACTAACTTATAATATCTTCAGTTGTACTTTGTATTGTTCTAGTTTCATGTCCATAGAATACTTGTCACTTATTATTTCTATCTAAATATCTGGAAATTCCTTTAAATTTTGCCGTTCATTCTGATATTTGCAATGTGTTTGCCAACTTACATATATAATTGGTTCATTTAAATATAATATATGGTACAGTAAAAGGTCATGTATTCACGACATTAATCGTCACCCGAGATCTCGTTGATGATTCAAATGCAAAGGTAAGTGGTCTTCCTTGTCGTGTCGTGGAGTTTCCGCCAACTTCTCAGTAAAATATAATTTAATTGTCCCAATGTGATGATGAACGCATTCTTGATACGAGGAAATGAAGTAAAATTTCCTGTTGTTTTCATTATTCTTTCGCCAACTCCCTTTGTTGTGGTCCAATTATTATTGTTTATGTACCTATTTCAGCAGAGTTCATTCACTTTCGATATATTTTCCTTATATTTTTATTGTCTCGAAGAGAATGTGAACAGTTCTCAATGCGAGTTGTGCGTGTGTTTAGAGGCTTCATCTACTATAATAACTAATATTTTTACTAACTATGTATTTTATTTATTATTGGATGACTTGTTATTTTTATAATAATAGTGGTTTATAAACACAAGCATTATTGTTCATGATTTTTTTACGCAAGGAGTTTATGTCTTGTATTTTTAATACTTTGCTTTTAAGAACCTTATTACACTGTTTTATTTCTACTAAATTATTTGTCTATTAAGATGGAACACTGTTTCGGCTGATGAAGGCTATTGAAAAGGTCGTCCGGTTTTAACTGGATAATAGGATTATTTTTTTATTTTGAAACATTGATGTTTTAAACAAGAAAATAAGGGGAAATTTCCATTATAGGGAGATTTTCATTTGGGTTATATCAATTTTCCTTCAAGGACTTTATTTGATTCGTTCAATCGACACACTTGAAGGTTGTGGGCGCTGATGTCGGTGTCGGCCTTGACCCGCGACTGCATAACAATCTCTCCACTGCACTATGCAGCCCCGCCTACCTGTCCAACGGCCACCTACCACATAGTCCTATCTTTAACAAACTATTGTCGCAGTCTCCCGTGCAATGAACCTGCACACTTAGATACGTGCTCGGACTATCATAATACTTGTCATACATTATGTCAACATGTGTAACGTGCTCGAGATGCTAATGTTTTGTCCTATTGTGGATTAGATGGAGATAATTTATGTTTCTCCACCAGTCGAGTTCGTTATACTATAGAACTTATAGCTTGTCTTATACAAGTGTGAGGTATCTTCTTTCATTTGACACCTGTGATGATATGTCAAGATGTATTTGTGAGTTATTCACCATTGAATGTTTCCAAAATTATTTTTTTTATTTATTTCCTGAGAACTAAACTTTTAAATAATACATATTTTTAAATACTGTTTAAATTACAAATAATTAACTAGGTACCAAATTTCACGTAGCCTATTTGATGAATGATATTCCAGAATGCTATATGATTGACATATTTGCTTTAGGTATTGTTATTGCTTCTATCATTTGAAAGTATGTCTACAAGGTTGTAAAACATTCCTTTCAATAGAATTTGCTCGGTTTCCTCTATGGTAAATGTGCGTTGAATAATCACCTCACCTAGTGTGGAGAATTGTGATTGATGGTCGTAAAAGTGGACATAATTTAACGAGATCCATCGTTTTTTTATCATTATTATTTTTAGATCAAAATACTACAGATAAAGCCGTTCTTTTATGCAAAACATGTTTTGTGTACTTAGAGGAATAATAATTACATAAATTATGGACGTTTGTTCTTTAACGCTTTCACACAATTTACCGTTTTTCTCGAAAGTAAATGTTTATTTAAACGTTATAAAATTGACGGTATCGTTATGTTTCAGTATCTAAATTTACAGTACGTACACCAGGTCTATTTTTTCTTCTATTTTTACAGTGTTTGTGGATAATCCAACTGTCGATTTGTCAAATTTATTTATCTGAACATATCGACAAAGTATCAAGCCAAGATACGTGAGAAATATATGCCAGATCTTTATTTTTCATGGTTTTTTCAACTTTGAAGTCAAAAATCTCAATTTAGAGGATTCGCATCATATATGTTGTACATATTTATATACTATGGACTATGGAATTTTGAATAGAACATTTAGTGTGTCTGTGCCCCCCCCCCCTCCTTATAACTTTTTATCCGCTCAATGCACAGAGCCTAAAATTTCAGAATACCTATATAGAAATTAATAGGCCTACAAAAATTTTATACTCAGAATTTTATCCACTTTAGGAGTTATCCACTTTTGAATATTAACTTTATTTTTCCTTATAATAATAATGAACACTTCCTTGCACCATGCGCATGTGGCGAGTTCCAGAGTTTCTCTAACATTTTTATTAAGAAAAACATTTTTTATGATAAATTTATGTATTTAACTGCCTATATTTCCAAAGTTTTTAAAAATATCGAAAACAGCCGAAACACCCAAACTAGATAATTTAATTTTCTATAGTAAATTGAAAATTGTAGTGGTACATCATCTCAAACTTTTTTGAACAATTTTGATAAAAATTGAATTTAGTGACGACATCGTTCCATACAATTTGTAAGAAGGCAGTATACACTATACAATATCTCACTCAATAGTTTGATACCTACTTAATCTCCAAATATACCATCCATCATTTTCTGGATAGAAAAAAAGACTGACCTCCAAACTATCCTATTTTGACTTATATACCTACATGTTTTATAAAAAAAAACAAAATCGCCATAGACAGTTGGATCTCATGTGTTACATGCAACCAGTCGTAAATAATAGCGATTCTTGGACATAGTGGTGGAATGTTTGTTTGCTATTATTTAATTTTCTTATATTCACTTTGGAATTTATTGTTTCCAATCACAATTATAGTTTCTCTCGGATGTAACAAACTCGCCACTCGCACAGGGTTCAAAGATAATGTTCTTCTTCTTCTTCTTCTTTAGCCGTCTCTCCACTGCTGGATGTAGGCCTCTTCAAAATCCTTCCATTTATTTCGGTCCATGGCTCGTCTCGGCCAGTTTCTACCCGCAACAGGGACAATATCGTCCGCCCATCTTTTCATCGGTCGACCTATTCCCCGTTTATTTCCCCATGGTCTCCACCTCATAACTCTGGGTGCCCATCTCTCTGTTCCCTGTCTAGCAACGTGACCTGCCCATTGCCACTTTAATCTTGCTACATGGTCCATAATGTCGACAACCTTGGTCTGGCGTCTGATCTCTTCATTTCTTATTTTATTTCTCAGACTTATGCCTAACATTTGCCTCTCCATGGATCGCTGTGCGCATTTAAGTTTGTATGTGGTGTTGGCAGTCAATGTCATCGTTTCTAGACCATACGTCATCACAGGGAGGACACACGATTCAAAAACTCTTCGTTTCAAATTAATGGGGATTTCTTTGTTTTTTAGGACATGCTGGAGTTTGCCAAAAGCAGCCCAGCCGAGACCAATCCTTCTAGGTATTTCCGCTGTTTGGTTTTCCTTCCCTAATGTGATTTTCTGCCCAAGATAAATATATTCGTCTACAGCTTCAATCGTTTTGTTGTCGATTTTTAAGCTGTTGCTGGATGAACTCATTATTTTCGTTTTATTTATATTCATCTCCAGGCCAATCTTTAGGGAAGCTTCGTGCAGATCTTTGATCATGCCACTTAATTCTGCCAGATCTTCACTTACAAGAACTATGTCATCAGCAAATCTGAGATGGGTCAGATGCATGCCATTTATTTTTATACCCTTTTTTCCCAATTTAAAGTTTTAAAAACATTTTCCAGGGCAACAGTAAATAGTTTGGGAGAAATGGTGTCTCCCTGTCTGACGCCTCTACAGATTTTTACTTTTTCCGTTTTTGTTTCTTCGTCAATTTTTACAACCATTGTGGCATGGTCATATATAAATTTAATTAGCCTTGAGTATCTTGAGTCGATTCTTGCATCGTTTAGAGCTTGTATTACTCCCCACTGTTCTACCGAGTCAAAGGCTTTTTTATAGTCAATAAATGCCAAATGGATTGTAATATTGTATTCGGTGACTTTTTTCAAACGCTACGCCTGCTTATAGAAAAAGTCACCGAAAGATAATGTTAACAATACATAATATTTATTTATCTATTTCTTATTTATATACTGAATATGGGATTTATTCAATTTGCCATACTTGGAAGTTTTAACTCGAGTTTTTTCACCGGTCCAAATATGAATAATTTAGAAAAGAAAATTATCGCATTCAACTTTATTTTCTAGTACTCGACGTTTCATTCATACATATGTAGATTGGTATATGCGGTAGGTACGTTGTTGTACAAATATTATTGCGTAGTTTTGACAGGTAACGTAACTTGCTGCCTTGTACTGTTCTGTCACTAATGACTTTTTAATGAAACGATGCGTCACAGTGTGTACGATTTCATTTTTTTATTTGGTTTTTGGGTGAAATACGTATATTTTGTGAGTGATAATTATTTGTTTGGTGTATTATTATTTATTCATTTGTTTATTACCTTCTCATCTAACAATTCGTGTATTACCTTGGTTTATTTTACTGTAGTGATTTATTACATGTTTAAAGGCATAGTTTTTCGTTGTAATATTGTTTGATATAATTAGTGATCCCATTTTTACTCTCCACACTATGGAATAGGGGAGAGTCATGATTTCGCAAAATTTAAGCGTATTTTTTTTACATCAATTTCTCAATGGGTATCATGTAGAGAATGCACACTATGAGTTTCGTCGTGATGTGTTTGTGTGTATGGCGTATACGCCGTACGCCGTACGCCGTAGCATTTATCTTTTTTGTGTCCTCTCTACAGCCCAAACTATAAGTCCGATCGACTTCATATTAACATCATATGTGTAATGTGCAAAGACCTAGAGCTGATTAGTTTTCCATAGACAACTTTTGATTTCTTCTCTATGAATTCATCATTTACGTTGTTTTTTTTGTGTCCTCTCTGCAGCCCAAACTATAAGTCCGATTGACTTCATATTGATATCACATGTGTTAAGTCCATAAACTTAGAGCTGATTAGTTTTCCATAGACAACGGTTCATTTTTTCCCAATGTTTCTTTATGATTTCATCTATTAAAACTGAAAAAATGCTCTCACGACCTGGAAATTAGAGATATTTTAATTTGGTTTCAACTATTTATACAACACCAAGAATCTTCATAAAATTGTATTCAAAGTTGGTCAATGTTAAAAGAAAAATATTCAACGGTTTCAAAAATTATATTTTATTTAATGGATATTTGTATGAAACTTATATGTAACAAGAGAATTTTTTTATATTTGGCAATGTTCAGTTCATTGATTTCATATTGATATAAGAATATTAATAGCTTGAACTTAGAACTGATTAGCTTTTCATAGATATCATAAAATTTCTTCATATGATATCACATGTCAACATTGTCAAAATGCTCTAACGCTCTTTGAAACAAAATTTATCTGCTTTTTTTAAAATATTTCATACAACATAAGCAGTCTTCACTATACTGCATTAATAGTTTGTCTATCTTAACATAAAAATATACTATCGGAAGAAAATTTATATTCCTGATAGTAACATTTAGTATGAATAAAAATGTAATTAGATAAATTTCTATGTATGGAAAAGTTCAGTAATTTGATTTCATGTTATAATGTAAAGAGCTTGAACATAGAACTGATTAGCTTTCCATAAATAACAAAAAAAATCTTCATATGATATCACGTGTCAAAATTTTGAAAATGCTCTCGCGTTCTTTAAAACAAAATTTATCTGCTTTTTTTCAAATATTTCATACAACATAAGCATTCTTCACTATACTGCATTAATAGTTTGTTTATCTTAACTTAAAAATATACTATCGGAAGAAAATTTATATTCCTGATAGTAACATTTAGTATGAATAAAAATGTAATTAGATAAATTTCTATGTATGGAAAAGTTCAGTCATTTGATTTCATGTTATAATGTAAAGAGCTTGAACATCGAACTGATTAGCTTTCCATAAATAACAAAAATTTCTTCATATGATATCACGTGTCAAAATTGTCAAAATGCTCTAACGTCCTTTAAAACAAAATTTATCTGCTTTTATTAAAATATTTCATACAACATTAGAATTCTTCACCATACTGCATTAATAGTTTGTCTATCTTAACATGAAAATATACTATCGTTAGAAAATTTATATTCCTGGTAGTAAAATTTAGAATGAATAAAATATTTCATTGTCAATATTTGTGGTGTGGAGAGTTTAGTGTTGGCCACAACCCACTCGTTTTTACAAGTAGGTACGTTTATTGTAAGAATAATTTAATATCAGCTTATTTTGTATGACGAACAGAAGTTGCTTTCTTAATATAGGTCATAAATCACAATTCTTAAGGAAAATTAATGTGTATTTATTTTTAATATTTAAGTACAACAAGTGCACAGAGTCGGGTTTATTGTCGTAAGGCAATTTCTTCCAACCATCTCGAGTAAGTAATTTATTCAAGATTTTGCATAATATACATATTGAATTACCTAAGTAATGAAAATCAATATCAGCAAGGCTATTTAAACAATTATTTTCTACTATTCTATACTGAATAGTGAGTATACCATCACTGGTGGTATTCATTGTTGAATGGTAGATATTATTCTACAGACATAGCAAAATATCATAGCTTTATGTTCAGTTTATACTCTACTCGTATATCTGTTTTGTAGAATGTAAAAAAGTTCGCACAACCGATGAACATTAAAATGAAATGTTTCCACGATTATGTCTCTTACATTTTACCGATCATACCATTTTAGAGAAATTTATGTTGACGTTTGTTTTATCTCCATTATGCATTTATAGTTTGCCGCATTTGCAAGTTGAAATCGAGAAGTATGTTTATCGTGTTACCTTATAAAATAAAACGTGCAAATGTTATTTACGACAGCGGATTGAAATATATTAGTACAAACGATTCTTGGCTAAAATATCTCATCTGCCCACTCAATGACGTCACGATACTTCTCTCTCCCTCTCCCTCTCTCTCCCTCTCCCTCTCTCTCCCTCTCCCTCTCTCTCTATCTCGGATGACTGTCTCTCCACTCTGTGGGGGAAGATGGAGATGCTGTTCGTCAATTATTATCATTTTAATCGAATACGATTGTTGGATCATAATGTCTTGCAGAAATATGTACTTATCTTTCCCGCACTTGTCAACTTTTCACAGACTGACTTTGAGACTTTTCGATGGACAGATTATCTTTATAAATGTACCTACTTATTTTACTGGGTTTGATGTAATATGCTAAAACAACTCTTGATTTGTGCATTTTTGTAAGTTACTGCCTCCCTGACCAGCCAGCTGGTTAAAAATCATTTGACCAACACCAATTATAATTACAAACAAACCTAACAAACATATTTTTACCAAACTTTTGTAGGTTATGTTTAAAAAATCGGTGTACATCCTAGGCTATCCTGGCTAGTCAGGGAGGCAGTACCTTTTTGTAATATATCCCGAAAAAGAATCCTGTTCTCAGCCTTCTGTGTCTTCGTCTTAATGTCGTCACTGCAGGTAGATGCGAGCCCTCAAATTAATCAAGCAAATTAAACTTATTTTAACTGACAATATTCTTACGAGTATCAAATTAAATCAATTAGCCATTGTTAGTTTGGTATCTTACAGTTCTCTACCACAGAATTCAGTAGGTTATGATAAAATCGGGAATCAGGAAATAATAATAGTCTCTATGTTTCTTAGATTATGGTTAAATAAGCCACCGAAAATACACGAAATTATCTCTTGCGTTTTAATTTTCCCTCGTAATAAGGATTATTCGTTTCCCTCAGTATTAGTATCAGAGTTTCGTTTGCATTCATCGGGTTTTTTATCGTTGAAATCAAAACGATAATTTGTAATTTTTCATCCTCCCACGACGCTCGTTCATCACATATCACGTTGGATCCATGTCTTTCCGTATGCAAATGATCAGCTCTGAGGATATTGCGAGTTTTATGACTGCTGAAAATTTGGAATAATATGATTTATAATCCCATTTAGCTCGCGGAAAAATGAGAGCAATGATTGTTATGTAAGCGTGATATAATAAATTATTTTTCAGTAATTTGTTAGTAATTATTATTTTTATTATTTAATCGTCGTTTTTCTCGGAACCATTTTATTTAATTGAACATCTAAAATTGTAGATTTTTTTACGTTTTTCTTTTCTTTTGGATCTATTAGTTATGGACAACGATTTGTATTGTGTTGTTATCTAAAAATAATAATCATTTCGTGCAATGTTTCTTAATATTATTCAATTGTCCATTTATTTATCTTCAGGCGATGATACTTCCAGTAGCGGACGTTCGTGATCTTTTATACTTTTGGGCGTGTTAAAGACCACACCATTATTATAAGTCTTCTTGTTTCAACCCATTTTTGTTGACCTATAGATTTCTCGATAAATCGATTGTAACTTGTAACTATTGGTTTATGAAATGTTTCGATAAAATAACAAAGTATATTTATTTTGTTTTCGTCAGTTGCAGAATACTTTTCTGTATTTTATCGTTTTCTGGTAGATTTCTTGCCATTAGGTTATTTTTTTATAGGTACACAGCTTGGTTGAAACTTGCACAAAAGAATAACCAAGACAATGCGTAGTGATAATTATTTTATAAAAAAAAGGGAACAAATATAATGAATGAAATTGAGTTTCAAATTATTTGCTGTTAATTGATTTTATTTCATTCAATATTTTAAGATGAGTGGCAGAGCGGTTAGCGCGACTGATTTCTTCACCTATTGCACAAGCATATGCTTAATTTAGGGAATGTATAAGGATGTATGTGTACCTACTTGTTACAAGGACGTATTCATTTAAAAAAAAAGTTTAATTTGCTCAGGTCCATAACTAAAATGATCATTTTCCATAACTAAATGATCATTTTCCATACATAACTAACTCAGGTCCATAACTAAAATGATCATTTTAGTTATGGACCTGAGGTGTTTATAACCATGTATTATACATTGTTGGTTCTTTCAAATATGACTTAAATAATATAAGGTCCAGTAATAATTATAATTATATGGATGATGGAATATCAATGTATCTTGCTATGGGGAGTTGCTTGCACCTACCAGTTCCTTATTAGGCAAGACCAAGAGAGATGATCGTGCACATACCAACCACTAAATCCTTTTCCAGGAACTGACCTGACCTCATCATTGAACCGAGGCTTTGTATTTATTTGCTAAACCTTAGCTTGTAATGTTGGTATTGTCACTGTATCATCGGTAAGTACGTATTTATGAATTATGATGTTGTGATACACATAAAATACTCCGCCATTTTTGGTGTGGGTCGTCATTGTATGATTTGTTGAATATGTTTTTATTTTTTGTAAACAATATGTTATTTGTTTGCTGAACTTGATTCGGAATCAGTATTAATATTTTATTTCTTTATGTATGATATATCGATGTTAGAGAAATTTAATATTCCAACTCATGGGACATGTGTTTTGAAAAATAAAACGTCATGTAAATTTTCCGGGAATATAATACGAGTAATACATAACCGGTTGATTCTTACTAAAATCAATCGTCAGCTAAATCTGACCAATAGCATTTTCGCTATATAGCAAATCTGCATACTAGAACCTAAACGTGAATAGTCAGCATATTTGTTATTTTTGGCGTAAAATATGTACTTGTCATTAATCGAACGTATAAATAAAAAAATATATTGCATTGAAAATATGGATATATTTTTTAATTAATAAATAGAAATTCTGGTACAAAAAAAAAATTGTTTTTCCACTTCACATTTAATACGTTTTCGGTCTGTTGTAGTCCATCCTCAGTAACATCAAATCTTTTTCCACAAGACTTCGAAAAATAAATTTAATGTTTTTTTTAAATAATTCTTTAGCAGTGTACCTACGTTCAATGTATGCTGGAACAACATACGCTTTTAATTATTTAATAAACCGAAGTTTTTGACGGGAATTTTAATGTGATTGTGTCGATCTCAGAGTCAATTTTTCAGCTCATGTTCCAATGACTTAAATATGACACAAAACATTTCCTCGCGGGGAACTCGAATCGAATGCTTTCAAAGCTGGCCAAAAAATGATTTTATATAAAAATGCACCTATTATTCATCTAAATGAAGTGCATATTTCAATTATTAGGGCCAATTCACAAGAAATGAGCAATTTATCTTTGTCAGAAGTCAGAATTAAATACAGTCTCCGTTGAGTATGTACATAATGGTGTGTTACAGTTTTGGTTGTCTACCTCTGTTTTGTGCAGTAGATTCTCTCACCCAGTTCAGTTCACCATTATTATTATTATTATTATCCACTATTACCGACATTGTTCACATTACGATCTTATCATTATTGTTGTTTATATTGCGTCATACTTTCACTGATAGGATTGTGCGCACCTTTACCGACTGTAATATTATTATATGTTGTTATTATTATTATTAACTAGCTTTTATGTCCCGCCGTTGGCCAAGAATGTAAAATTGTGAAAGAAAAAGCAATCGTTTTTATAATATTGTCACCCAATTATTTTGCAATATCAGACTATAAAAAGTGGTTTAAAATTTGATTGAGTTTAAGTATTGTAAAATGTTCAAGTGATGGCCACAACCCATTCTTTTTTATATATTGCTATAAAGTGTGAATGAAGTATAATATTTATACAATTTCTGCTCGCATGGACTATGCGTAATGGTTTTAAATATGACTGTTTATCAACGTTGTAAAGAGATTGGTTTGGCCACAACCCCCATTTTTAAATATTATCATCGAAAACAAATTGTAATGTGTACCTATTGAAAATTTAGTAATTTTCGATGTTGGGATGTGGTTAAAATTTGATTAAACAAACGTAGGTACTGAAAAGATCTAGTATTGGTCACATCCCATTCGTTTTTATATTTTTTCATCAAGTGTGCATTATATTTTTGCTCAATTTGACTGAAAGTCTTCATTAACGAAGAAGAAGAAGACTTGAACTATAGTAAATAGTTTTTAATTTGAATATAAATGTTGTGAAGAGTTCAGTAATGGCCACAACCCCCATTCTTTAAATATTAGGTGTTGAAAATTATTCAAAATAGGATGATATAAATGGTTTAAATTTAATTAAACAAAAGTATTGAAAAGATTCTAGTGCAGGTTATATCGTCACATCCCATATCCCATTCATTTCATATGTATTTTCATCAAGTGTGCATATCGTTAATAATATTTCTGCACAATAGACTATTAGACTTAAAACTAACCCAAAAGACTAAATAAAAAAGATAAAAATAAGTATAAGACTATAAGAAATAGTTTGTATAAAAAACTATTCCAATGGTCTACATAAAATAAGTAAAAATACATATACCTAATAGAAGAATTAGACTATTGGAAATAGATTGTATAAAAGCTCACCCAAAGGTCTACAAAAAAGAAGAAGAAGAATATTTAGACTATTAGAAATAGTTTGTATAAATACTGACCAAAAGGTCTACATAAAAGAAAATGAATAAGACTATTGGAAATAGTTTGTATTAAAACTCTCCCAAAAGTCTACGTACTTAAATGAAGAAGAATAATAATTAGACTAAAGGAAATAAATTTTATAAAAAAATGACCCAAATGTATACATAAAAGAAGAAGAAGATGATTTAGACAATAGGAAATAGTTTGTATAAAAACTGCCCTAAAGGTCTACATAAAATTAAGAAGAAAAAGAATTAGACTCCAGGACCCGCCGCTTCAGGCCCTTCAGTACCTCCCGTCCCTTTAATCCCTCATTACGTCCCTTCCCATCAGGCCCTTCAGTACCTTCCGTCCCTTCAGGCAGTTTTATACCTCCCGTCCCTTCAGGCCCTTTAGTGCCTCCCTTCCCTTCATTACATCCCGTCCCATCAGTCGGTTAAGAAAAGTTTAAATCCAGAAACCATCCTGGAAGAACCGCGAAGAGATGAAAGAACCTTCTTTTCCCAGGATGCTCTACTTAATAGGTAAAATGACTAAATACACGAAGAAGAAGAAAAAAGTTTAAACCCAGATACCTGCGAAGAGATGGAAGGACAGTTGGACCTTCTTCTCCCAGGATTCTCCAACTTCATAGGTAAAATGAGCAAAAATACACGATGAAGAAGAAGAAGAAGAAATAAGTTTAAATCCAAATACCTGCGAAGAGATGGAAGGAAAATTGGACATTCTTCTCCCAGGTTAGTCCACCTTCAAAGGTAAAATGACCAAATAGACGATGAAGAAGAAGAAGAAAAAAGTTTAAATCCAGAAACCTGCGAAGAGATGGAAGGAAAATTGGACCTTCATCTCCCAGGATAGTTCATCTTCATAGGTAAGATGACCAAGTACACGTTGAAGAAAAAGAAGAAAAAAGTTTATATGCAGAACCCGTCCTGGAAGACCTGTGAAGAGATGGAGGGACAGTCGGACCTTCTTTTCCCAGGATATTCCCCCTTCATAGGTAAAACGACCAAATACACGAAGAAGAAGAAGAATAAGAAAAAAGTTTAAATCCAAAAACCATCCTGGGCATACGCTCGACAATTCACCAAAGTTTCATTATAATCGGACAAACGGTTGATAAATAAATAAATAAAATAATTTTCCTATAGGAAATCAGTATAGGTATATTATTGTTGATTTGTAAGTAAATAGTATTAGGTAGGTACCTACCTACAACAACCTTCTAAATAAATTCGATTCCTAACAAATTTTATTTGAATATCACATTCTTTCTGTAGCCATGGAAACGATTCGAACACGTAAGTAATATCGAATGGTTCGGATACATTTTTTGAATATGTAGGTACCTACATTGGTTTGTTCGATGCCATAAAAATGAAAATTGTCAGAAAAATCAAATATTATTTACAAATTATGCAATTTTATTATGCCTATATCTTTACTAATAAATAACACATTTTTACAATATATGTCTTAAAACTTGCCGTAATGTCTTGTGTTTCATTTTATTATTTCATAATTACATTTATTTCAAAGGTTTATTATTTTCAAGAACATATTCATTCGGTGGGAAAATGAAATATTGTATGAAAAGATATTAAAATGGCGGCGTTTATGTACAAAAGGCTTACTTTAAAAATAAGTTAAACATTATAATTATACCAAATATTCACCATGTTTTTCACTTAAACGCTAAGTTATACTTCAAAATATATTTTTTTTGTGTAAATACCTACTTCTAACTTTTAAACTAACAGATATTTGCGTGCAAAATGTACACTTTTTTGACAGATATGACTTGGAAAATTTTGTATGAAAAAAATAATTATTTAAATATTTTTAAAATTCAGCATTTTTATCGCATTCTTTTTAGCGTGACACTGCATCAGGTATACTGGTACATGTTCGCACTTAAATTAGATTTTTAGATGCTCTTGGTTTTTCAGAAGGCGTGAGACAAACACACACACACACACATACACACACACATACACTAACATTTTGATTGCTTTATTACTTTAGATTTATCCATATATAAATAACCAACCGCTACGCGCGACTTATTACGTTGTAATAACGACACTTTTTTGTTTTTTTCTTTGTTGCATTTAAATGCACTGAAATGAAAACACTTCGTGGTATTGCTGGGAGGACTGCGTGATCATGTAAGGAATTCCACTATTCGGGAGATCGGGGAGGTGGAAGATGCGGTCAGATGGGGGCGACAACGTTGACGGTATTGTTATTGACATGTTCAGAGAATGAATTCCTCGAGGTTTCCACACGTGGCTCTGCATTGAACAGTAAATACACAACGCCAACCAGGGAAACCCCCTAAACTACTGAGATAGAGGACTTAAGTACAGGTTTACAAGATGAATACAATACTTTGGAACAACAGACTCTAAAAAATAGGCATTTAATTTTTTTCATTCTATTCGTAAATTGCAAAGAGCGTTTCTATCCCCGACAACCTTTCTTACGAATTTGACATTTGGTTATATGTAGATACATAGCTACAACACAATCTATTGTCATTATAATATTATTATCTCTGTACTTATCATTCAATCAATAACAAAGATAGCGATTTTGATAAACGGCGTCAACTTGCGAAATCAATTTGTGTTTTGCGTGTTATCATTATGAAAGTTGTTTAGTTCGTATGTTATTATTATAAACAAAATAGTTTTGTTAATTTTCATTTTATTTATGAAAGGGCACCAATGTAGATTTCGCAACATCTTTAAATTATTGTCAAGTTATTGACGTCTTAGGTTACGTTTTTTTTATATTGCTAACGTTTCTGTTTGTTTTTTTTTTCAGAAGCAGGTGGCGGTGTGTGAGGTGTATTTTGTTGGTTGGGTGAGAACCAGCCAGCAAAATGGTGGACTACTACAGAACCCTCGGCATCACAAAAACCGCGTCAGATGCTGAAATAAAGAAGGCGTAAGTATATATATTTCATTATCGTAACACCTTTATTGATAGAGATATCGGCAAACATCTTGAAAAATCACGTGGGCTATGCAGAACACAAATTTTTGGTATTTTGCTTGGTTGGTAGATAGGCAAACCGTCTCCGTCCCGCGAAAATTATAAAACTGTTTGCCGATACCTGTTTATTTATTAGTATTCACTCAGTGCTGTGCTGCTTGTGTAGTGTTCCTACATTGTTAAGCGGTCACCAAACAACTGGCTCCATAATCATGCTCTACGGAAGAAATCAGAAATAAAATTTATTTTGCAAATTTAATTTGCTATTCATAGTTAGCACATAGCACCTTTATTGTTCAATTTAAAATAATGAGGATAATATATTATATTGAATATTCAAATTGAAAACATAGCTCCTGGTGATGCAATATTGGAATTACGCTATATACATTGCGTATCATCAGGAGTTTCAAGGCTTTTGACTCAAAATATGCAATACAGAAGGGAGCATTGAAGGAAGATTTAATTTAACTGGTGATCAGGGGTGTGCTTAGAACCTTCGGACCACTTAAACCCTGAAAGATAATTAATAATAATAATAATAATTAAAGACTTTTATCGACTTAATCAACGTGGCGGACTTTTTGCCTGCAGGCAATTTCTACCAGTCAACCACCATGGTAAATACAATCAGTTACAGGAATATAAGAATACAAATAGAAAAAGAAAATCATAAATTAAAAATACAAAATAAATATAAAAAACAAAAAAAATATAAAAAAACTTACTTATGTAAGTTACAGTATTTAACAATATGAGAAAGTCAATCTTAAAAAATAAAACTTAGTAAACTATCAATGAAATTTTTCTATGAGCGTGCTCATTTTACAGTCTTCTTCAAAACTGTAAGTTAGCTTACTTATCCTAGTACTTAAATAGATATTCATTATTTGAAGCCGAACATAATATGATACAGAGAGCAAGAGAAAATTCCCATAAAGGAATCCTATTTGTGTGAAAGAGAATAGCAAATCATATATAACCCTGCACTCATATATAAACAACAAACAGGTAGCGACGTTAGGCTTCAAATAGTATAAAATTATTAATTCATACAGACATATGCCCTACTACAATTCAAATGCTATTTTTTATTTTTTTTTTATTTTTACACAGTATTATTATACATAAAACAGCGTAAGTAACATAACAAGAATTATAACAACAAAATATATTAGTACATTTACAAAGTAGGTACAGTTTTTCATGGAGATTCTCATTAAAAAAGCTTAACTTCATCCAAACACTCGACAAATCTTTGAAGAACTTTTCCACGACTTAACCATCGCACATTGCTGTACATAAGTAAACCTTTATACACTGAGTTTACCTCATTTAATAATTCTAAAAATTTCTTTTGTTTAATCCGCGTGCAGATTTGTTACAAGAATCATAACATCTTCCAGTGACTAAAATCCGTGCTTTGAGCATAAAACTTGCTGGTGTATAATGCAATGAAAGCCCAGAACGGAATGTCCAATACGTTCAGTAAATAATCTGATAAAACCATTTTCCTCTCCAGTCATACTGCGAGCACCATCTGTCGTTACTGATACAACTTTGGAAAGATCTATTTCTCTTTCAGTGAGTGTTTTTACAACTGCATTGCAAATATCGATTACTTTTGTTGTTGTTGCTAATGATACTAAACTGATTAATTCTTCTTTGATATTATTTCCATTGCAGTACCGAGTAAAAATTGCTAAACGAGCTGATCCAGTTATATCAGTACTCTCATCAAGGCAAAGGGAAATTAAATCGGAAGACTTCATATCTATGTTTTGTTGATGAGTTACATTATTGGCCATTTCAATTATTCTACCTTTCACCGTATTTCTAGCCAAAGGCATATTATTTATTCTTTGAATAATTTTTGGTTTGTTTTCAAAACCATCAAAGAGATTGGGAGCGCATTTTAGCCATGCTTCTTTTAGATATTCTCAATCGCTGAGTGGTTTTCCGTGTTAAGCGATTATATTTGAGGTATCAAAACCAGCAGCATTTATATTTGAACGACCGCCGCGCCGATAAATTTCATTAGGGATGTTGATTGTACATTTTTATTTTTATTTGCTTGAGCAATAAATTCTTTTTGTTCCTCCTTACTTTTTTTAAGGAGAGATTTATGTTTTGTCTCAAAATGCCCTTTTAACTGACGGAGTTCTGCATACAACTGAGCTCATTTAATCACAAAGAGATATTGTTCTTTTTCACTTGTGAATATTGTACATATGTGATGTGGTGTATATTGTACATATACTTCACTGAAAGTGACACCTGCGACGGCGATAAACAACAAATTACAATTAACATAACCTCAAATGAAAACAAACGTCTAAGGCAGTGTTGCCAATATAAAAATTGTTAAAAGTTGCCACGATAAAATAATAAATGACTGTCGTTTATCTTGGGAAACATTTGATAATTAATAAAACGGAATAAATTAATAATTCACGGATTATTTAATAAAAATTTAATGTTTTCAACTTAAAAATTAAAAAAAAAATTTAACTTGGAAATCCTTCGCGTGCCATCCAAATTATCAAACGTGCCACGTAGGGCACGCATGCCCTAGGTTCGCCACCCCTGATTAATTAAAATTATTGTTTTTTTCAGCACATTTCTTGTCAACTGTTTACAGTCATCAGGTAGTAAATTAAACAGTTTGGGGCCAAGAAATCTAAAATTACGCTGTGTGAAAGTATTGTTTGTTTTTTTTCTTTATAATAGTTGACTTTTGAGAATTACGGGTGGAATAAGAATGGCTAGCAATTGGGTATTCCTGTCTATGTTTGTGAGTATGTAGAATTATTACATCTCATATTTAAACAGGCACACCTGATACTTTTGCTTTTCATATTGCAATTTTACCTGATTTAATTATTTCTATATTTAACAATTTATTTCAATTTTCAGATACCGAAAATTGGCATTAAAATGGCATCCTGACAAGAATCCTGATAATCCAGATGAAGCCAATAAAAAGTTCAGAGAAATATCAGAAGCATACGAAGTGTTATCGGATGGTATGAATCTTTGTATAATCTCGCTACATTATTATTTTTAAGTATAATTTTCTTATCGTATTATTTCTGGGAAAAGAAACATTATATTTATCATTTCTCATTAAATTTGTTGTTGTATTTTTTATTTATAAATGTTTTCAATTTTTACTGGTTTCCAGTGCTATCGTTCATTCTCAGTTAACATCAAAGTATATTTGAAGTAAGCGGTAGAAAGGTTTCCTCTTTCTATAGAAAACTGTGCTCAGTTTGCTTGCATATAGGACCACTTTCATATTTTAAATTTATATCTTAGTGACACGGCATATTATAATAAAAAAAATATATATTCTTATGTGATTCGACTGATGCATATTATGATGACAAAATTGTCACATCATTTCATTTCATTGTTGTATCCATTTTGTACACACTGGGTGTTTTGGCACGACGCATGCTGTGCGCGCGTGCGTTATCTTTTCGGATTGTAGAAAGCAAGAGGAAAATCTATGATGCACGAGGTACGCAAGGGCACAGATACGGACAAGCAAAGGGTGGAGTCAACGGTCATCGACACTTTTCTTTCAAGGGATTCTTTGGAGAGACACCGTTCCACCGCTTCTTCGGTACATACACACTATTGAGGCAAAAACACTCGTAACATTCTTCACGCAACAACAGTATTCATTTCACTGGCAAATGAAATGTCATTACATTGGCTTCGTGATATTCATTTGTTTATCATCAGACTTTTGTGTTTTATTTATTTAAGGATAACCATTTATCAAATAATTAACATTAATATTTTCTATTTGGCTTATTCTACGATATAAAATATTAAATATTATTTATGAAATATTATGACTCAGTAATTTTCAAAGTAATATATTTAAAATAATAAACTTTTATACAAATGTCTAACTAAATTAAGATCTTATATGTACATCTAATAGATTTCAGTAATATGATTCTTAAGGCCAGATTGACTTTTCATTTTGATGCCAGGTTACTCAAAACATGGAATGGTTTTTCGATTTCGGTGTTTCTATGAATTAATAATTATCCATTGTTAACAAGGTGTTGTCTTCGGGGTTCCATTACACTAATAACATTAACATTTGTGATTTTTTTTTGTCATGGGTTGATACAAAGATTATAAAACCAGCTTAATGTCTAACAGTTTCGATTTACCTTCATTTCAAATTGCTTCCTAATTTCCTTAGTAACATATTTACAATTTTGTATGTAAATATGGTAGAATCATTTTAATAGTTATTGGTAGTTTTGGCAATGCTTTCAATATTTTTCATTCTATAATATTTTTTACCTAGGTACAAAATAATTAAATAATATAATCTTTGTATTACAAAATATTCAGTGTTTGATTATGATTGAAAATGTATGTATTTTAAACTTATCTTTAAGATAATGTTTTATTGAAATAAAACATGTGTATGTATATTGGAGCAAGTTGATTCAGAATGTTTTTAGGTTAGGACTAGGTTCTGCTTAATATTGGATCATGCTTCCAAAAACTGTATCAATATTAAGTCATCAAATTGTAACATTATAGTATAGACCCATCCATCTGCCTCCAGCCACTCTTCTAATATCGTCAGACCACCTTGTTTGAGGCTTTCCAACACTTAACATTGGAACCTATATTGTATTACCTACTGTGAATCTGTGACATTTATAATAAACAATGTTGTTGTAAAAAAGACAAAGGTTATAGTAATGAAGAAGATACAAGTTAAAAAAGATCAGCAATACTTGGTTGTTCTTTTTAAATAAATAAGCTTTTGACCTTAACTAATAATTAGATAAGAAATACCTATTTAGTTTGTTTGCTTTTGCTTCAGCTTGGACTATATATATAGTGTATCTTGGATATTCATATGTTTAATTGCGATTGTTCCGATAATATGAATTTCTTCTACAAACAAATGTGATTTTTTTTCAGTGTGTTTATTTTTTCACCCGCATGAATTGTGATATACAAATTTGAAAGTAAATTTTTAACAAATAAGTTAATTTGAAAAAAAAAAGCTTTTTGTTTCAATTCCACTAAGTATCCAATTGCTCTATCAAAAATGAGTTTTTCTTTTCTCAAATTATGAATATGTGATTCTTTTTACATACTTAGCAATTTATCAATTATTCCATAAATAACCTAGATATCCCATTTGATATCATATTATGGTAATCTTCATCACTCAAAAATATGTTTTTTTACATAGAATTTCAATTTCCAATGTTGATCATTGATCCAATGATTGTGATGTTCAAAACAGATATTATTGATTTTCTTTTAAATAAGCACTAATGAATATTATGATATTAAAGTATTAATATTTTTTTCCTCATTGGTGACGTTTTTTGCTTTTTTGAATATTTATAAATCATATGCGAGTTTTTGTACATGTTATTAATAACAATATGGGTGTATTGCTTTTGCAAACAATCATTTATCATACAATACCACAATCATAAAATGAATTTAAATATGTATTTGGTTGTAATTAGTGAAATATTGATTAAATAGAGTCAAGATTATAATTATAGTTTATTCTTTTTCTCAGAAGTGTTTAAGAAGGAAAATAATAATTCAACTTCTTTTGTCCTGTATTTAGAACGCAAACGTCGCATGTATGACCAGTATGGAAAGGAAGGATTATCAAACGGTCGCCCAAGAAGGCCGACACCAGATGAAGACTACGAGTACGGATTTGGATTCCCATTCACTTTCCGTGATCCGGAGGATGTATTCAGAGAGTTCTTCGGTGGATCACCATTTGGTGATCTTTTTGCAAGTTAGTAGCATTTTTTTTTTTAATACATATATAAAAAGGAGTGGGTTGTGGTCAACGCTATAATCCTTACTACCAAGTCAATCCAAAAATTATTCAATTTTTTTTATTGAAATCTGCATAAAAAATTAACTTAATGGCAAATTCATAACTTAAAAATTCAAGATATAATTAGGTAATATAAATTTGAATGAATAGTTTTCTTTTTATATATATATATATATATATATATATATATATATATATATATATATATATATATATATATATATATATATATATATATATATATATATATATATATATATATATATATATATATATTATATGCTGAGATTATAAATTATTCATTCTATTTGCTAATAGAAATAATTAAATTTTCAGTGGGTGCTTCAGACATTTTCATCTTATTTCAAGATCATTTTCTTCCGTCTTGTCAGAGGTTTCTCAGAATTATACATGGAAAATAGTTTATATCGTGTCATTACCCCATAGCAATAAGTGATACAAAAAAATTATACAAATTTTAAATTCTACCCACGAATATTTTCTTTGCCTATTCCTGTGTTGGTCAGGGTCGGCACCCTTGCACATAAATTCCCACAAATATATATTTAACGCTAAACATGCTTGAAAAAAAATGCTTGTGTTTTATTTTGTTTTGAAATTTTCAGCAATGTATGGTTTTCCAGGCATGAATGGCCATTCAAACAGATCTCGAGGATCAAATTTTGGTCCACCCTCACTTCTGTCTCCATTTGGTTTTGGACTGGCCGGGTTCGGTGGCTTTGATGATCTTTTAACTGCTAGTACAGCGGCACACCACGATCCCCTCCACGGGTTCACTTCTTTCTCCAGTATCAGCAGCACGGGACACGCTCCAGGAATAAAAAGAACTTCCACTAGTACCAGTACGAGGTTTATTAACGGGAAAAAAATTGTTACTAAAAAGTATGTTTATGTAATTTAATTAGAACATTATACTTTTTCAATATGTAAATCAATCTTGAAGTTCGTCTTATTTGATCTTTTTAAATGGTATTTTGAAATTTATAATATGTATTTCATTGTTCAAATTGTAATTGTCTGATAATCCTGTTAAAAATATTATTTTGTTTTATAATAGTTTTATTTTATAAGTCCCCATTTTATAATATCTTCATCATATTAAACCATCTCTCAGTAATATTATGAATTAATAATATGTACATCTTTTAATTTTTCCAATTCTTTCTAAAATCATTTTCCATTATGACAAATTTGATATCAGTGTTTTATGTCCCCTGTTTACTGTGTCACTTAATTACTGTCTTTTTTACACATACGTCTATCAATATTAACATATTTGTTTTTGAAAGTTTGAGCTTTTAGTATATTGTACCAACATTGTGTTATATTTGAATAATTCAATAGAAAATATATGTACTGCTTCAATAAATATACACTAACAAATTTTGTTTTAGGTTTGCTTATTTTAATTTTATATCATTTTCATGTGTTTTTTTTTTGTATCTAACCTTTTAAAGTGTATTTTTTTTCTTTCAGAGTCAATGAAAATGGTCGTGAAACAGTAATGATGTATGAAAATGATGTGCTTAAATCAAAGACTGTAAATGGTGTACCCCAGTCCATAACGTATAGCTAAATCAGACGCTGTTTACCTGTTTGCGGCAATATATATATAACTACACACTCAACACTACATTAACCCAATTGTACAATTTTTCATTATGTCGCTGATTATTTTATTTTTTATTTATTAAATTAATATTTAAATTAGTTCCTCTTACTTTAATACTGCCATTTTTTTAATATTTTTTTTATTTTGTTTTGGTTTTAAAATAAAGTCTTAGTTAACACGGAATGTTATTTCAGTTTTTTATAATTTTTCTTATGATTTAGAGTGAAATAGACTTTGAAAAGATTGCTATGGGAAACATTTTAGTGTGATATATCCAGTGTGGAGAGACAACACCTTCTGGTGTTAACCAAAGTGCTTGTATGATGAGAGTGGAGTGTATAATATAATAATATGCTCTGCATGTTGCGCACGCACGTAGGTGCATCTTTTTCCTTTTGTAGGATTGTGAATCCGTTCACCGCATAGGGAAGATTAAATTTAATTAATTATATCAATTACCTTATATTGCAATTGTCACAAATTAATTTTGTTATTTTTTTATGATAAAATAAACCTATTTTTACTTTGTAGCATAGAAAAATATTACTGATTCATCTGAATATTTGAAACAAATGATAATTGAATCAATAAAAAAATTGTAGTTATTTCACTGTCAGTTTTATATTTCAGTATGAAAGTGACTAAATGTAATATTTTGTATACCTACCTACCTATGTATTTGTATTAAATATTATAAATTAAATGTCACCGTAAGTATGCTTGAGAGACGTTATATTATATTTAGCTAAATAAAACTGTACATCCTTTGTACAAATTATTTTTGATAATATATTCTTTGAATAATATTTTGAAATGAACTTTGGCATTAAAGAGCGTTTTTAGATTGGCAGTAATGCTTTTGTTTAAATTATTTTTCACATTTCTTTAATTAATAAAATCCATGATTGAAGTTTGCTTGCCAATAATATTGATGCACAGTTATGGACTTTGGTTTTTGTTTTGTAAATGATCGTGTATGTTTTATTTTTATGAAAATACATTGAGTTTGGCGTGCGTTGCCTGGTGTGATAGTTTATCACTAATAGTTAATAATGTCTTTAATTACGCTTTTTAATTACTGATACCTAATTCTTTATAAAATATTTTAGTGTATTATGTCTTTAATTATAATTATTATCAATATGTTAGGGCAACATTTATTCAAATAGTTTTGGAAATCAGAACGACTGGGCATTCTTAATGCTTTTTCTGTTTTCTAATTTAGTAAATAAATACTTAATGGTTTCATCATTATAATCTAGAAGGTTTCATGCATATTAATTTATTGCAGGTCCTTAAATGTAAATATTTATAACATACCTAATTTGTACCATCAAATTGTTAACGCCATATTATAAATTTCAAATAACTGTTATTTTCTTTGTATAAAAAAATATACTTTTGAACTTTAGTAGGTACACTATTTTTTGTTTAAATATTATTATCTCCATAACACTTACATACATATTATATGAATACATTGATTTGGATACATTTGTTTTAGTTAATTTAGCAATTTTTAAAATCCTAAGTAATCAGTTGACATGTGAATTTGTTGCTCATTTTTGTGTCTATTTAAATGACATGCTAAATCAATTTGTGGATATATTATTAAATATGTATTTATACATAATATTTTATGTTTATTTGTTTAATTTTCCATAATTATGTATTAGCTTTCTCAAAAAAAAAATGTATTTGTGTATTTTTCTCTAATATGTAAATTTATAAAAAAATATATAAACAATAACATAAATTTAAATTAAATAATTTCCTTTCTTGATATACAGTAGACACTTAATGGGATAGTGTAAAGAAATAAATTTCAGCTTAGTCTCTAGATAAGAATTTTTATTACGAATGGCAAGAAAAAATAGATGGGTGGTGGCAGAGCAGTTAGCGCGCTGGGTTTGTAATACAGTGGTCGCGAGTTCGAATCCTACCATGACCAATTTCGTTCATCTATAGCGCAAGCATTTATGCTTAATTTAGGGAATGTGTGGGGATGTATATGTACTATTTACAAGGACATATTCATTCTTTTTTTTTAATATATAAAAAAAAACAAGATTTATTATAGAAAACATCAAATTTTATCTAAAAAACTACTCAACATACAATATTAAAACATGATAAATAAGACTAAACTTCCTTTGTCAATATGTCTACGGATGACGTATGCCTACAATTTGAATGATTTAATTTGTTTTAAATAATAAATAACTTGTATCATTTAGTAAAAAAATTAAATATTTATTGAATAATGTGGCTCAGTATAATTGAGTGTTTACTGTATGCTGTTAATTATATAAATTATGATGTTACCAGATCTATTCTAATTGAGGTTATAATTAAGTCAAGTAGTTATAATTATGTAGGAAGACTCCCGAGTGTTGGAGTATCCCCAAACGATGAAATTATGATATGGTCATTTTTAGTCATTCCTCATTCCATTTTTTTTTCAAATATACATTAATAAATTCACAATATATAGAAATGTAAAATTATATAGTATGTGAATTGTATCTCAATATTTAAACTAAGTTTATATAAATAAGTACATGATAAAAAATTTCATTTGTGTTTGTCATTTATTTGAAATGATCTGTCATAACTGCAAAGGTACATATTATATTGTTATGCAACAAATTAATTGTATGTGGATATCTTACCTATCAGATATTAAATTTCTTTTGTAAAATATTATTTCCTTTTTTTATTGTCGATTGCACCCTTTGGTGATCATGTTTTCATTTTGTGTTAAAATAATTATAATATTGTAACTTCATTGTCCAAATATTAATGTACCCTTCCATGAATTTATTAATGTTTAATGAAAGAAACCTTAGGTGTACATTTTGTCCCTAGATCTCACATCTAATAGAATAATATTATTTATGTTTTAATGTGAAAATTTGAAGGTACCGTGTACTGACATTTTTTATTTATGGAAGGATTACAATAATAAATATTGTTACAAAATGGTGGTGAAGTAATTAACGAGGTCAGCTTTAGCAACTAAATACAATCTTGCTTGGTATGATGTAATGAGTGCATTGACAAGATAGTTTAGAAACATTGTTAGCTCTTTACAGTTATGTTCTGCTCAAAATTTTAATTAGGTTTCAATAATCGTGAAATATTTTTATGTCTTCAGAATTTCAGCTTTAATATAGATATTTTATTTTTACTAAACTATAAACATTTGTGAAATTGAAATAGAATGTTAAAGGAATTATTCTCACATAATTTATAAGACAGTGTAAGGTTGCTAAAGTGTTGCCAGGATACGTGTTATTGTTATCATTATAATAATATTATCAAGATGGAAGTGACTATGGCCAGGGTTGAGGAATATTCTTAATGACTGTAAATATTACGTTTGTTTTAAGTGACAAGGAAGAGGTGACAATGTCAATGTATTCATAAAGAATCGATTTTCCGATTAATTTTTATGTTGAATAAAAATAAATATTAAAAGTACATTTTGTTTCATTTCATATTTTATTTCATCTGGTTGTGAAAGTTGCATATATTGTTGTCTATGTCTTATATAAGACAAATGAATATTGCTCTATCAGCACTGGATATTGGAGAATTCTGGGAGAATGAGTAGTGCCTGACCGAACCATCAGTTTCGGCCAAAATTAAGTCAAAGGTTTGGCCAAAAGCTGAAGTTTTCAGCTGCTAAAAACAGTAAAAAGTGAATAACTTGTTAAGGCATGCGAATTTAACTAAATAGAATTGTAACTTAAACAGTTCAACCTGGTCGTAGTCCAACTGTCGATTTGTTCAGGAGAACTTTGTTCTCTTAACATATTGACAATTTTTCAAACCAGGATACGTGAGAATTGTATGGACGGTCTACTTTTTTCACGGTTTTTCCAACTTTGAAGTAAAAAAACACCAACTTAGAGGCTTCGCAGAATATATGTTCCATTTACGGATTTACTCAGAATTCGGAGTAGAACATTTCATGTGTGTCTGTGTGTCCCCCCCCCCTTCTAACTTTTGATCCGCTCAATTTACAGAGCCCAAAATTTCAGAATTTATAAACAGTTATAGGCCTACAAAACTTTTATACTCAGAATTTTGAATTTTTGTTTCAGTCAGGGGTTATCAACTTTTGAATTTTTACTTTATTTTTCAATATATCTCAGAAACCATAAAAGCTAGAACGCTGAAAATTGATAGGAACATAGAAAAATACAAAATCTCAAATTGGATTTTTTTTAATTCCAGGGTTTCTCAAACATTTTTTATTAAGAAAAATATTTTTTTATGA
The DNA here is from genome assembly GCA_963576475.1 of Molanna angustata. Lineage (NCBI taxonomy): Eukaryota > Metazoa > Arthropoda > Insecta > Trichoptera > Molannidae > Molanna > Molanna angustata. Next base: position 18,962,755 of record OY754970.1, read on the forward strand.
TAAATTTATGAGGTTAACTGCCTATATTTCCAATTTTTTTAAAAATATCGAAAAAAGCCTAAACACCCCAACTAGATAATTTAATTTTCTATAAAAAATATCAACATTGTAGTAGTATATCTCAATTTTTTTTGACAATTTTTATAAAAATTGAATTTGGTGACGACATCGCTTCATACAATTTGTATGGCAGTCGCCTATACACAATATCTAAGAAGACTTAATAGTTTGATACTTAATCTCTAAACATACATACATACCATCATGCTGTTTTCATATTCCGGGTAGGAAAAAAGGAATGACCTCCATATTATCCTATCTTGACATACATACCTACATGTGTAGAAAACTAAATATCTTAAAATATTCAGTAATTTGGCTTTATGGGTTTATAATTTGGTACTTATTCTTCAACTATACATACTATCGCTATCAACAGTTGGATCTCATGTGTTACATGCAACTAGCAGTACAATTACTTTAGTATGCATAAATATCAAACAATTCCTCCATAATTTGCATCAATATTTTTATGTTTAAACACTTAATTTTTTTTTCGGCTTCAGCTTTGGCCAAAATCTGACCTTCTGTCGGACACTACTTACGACACTGTCCTTGATAAACAATTATGTGTGGATAGATGGTACTATGGAGAGAAAATTGTGTGTGGAATATGAGAGAAAAGGCCATGATAGTGTGCAATGGAGACGATTCCTTGATGCCAAAAAGCACATCCATTGATGATAATGAGATGTTACTATTAATATGTAGATTATTAATGTTTGTATAGGAAAATACAACATTTATCTTTAGGAAACTAGACACCTCTGGTTCATCTACTACAGCTAATTAAACCTATTTGGAATATATATAATGTTTTATTCATAACCACTGCTTGAAAATAAGGTAAAACATGAAATGCCATCTGGGAAGGTTAGATGCTGTTACGGTTTCACTTGTACCGTGCGATTGTAGGTGGTAGGTAGGGCACCTTGCTTCTGTTAAAAAAACAAGGGAAAGCAGACAGACTCAAAAGTAAAACCTCAAAAAAAACCTAACGCCATCTACATATTAAGGATATGAGTCAACACCATTAGATTAGATTCTTTTACATTGCCTAACGGATTGACTCAATCCTGCATCCTACTTTCCAGTGACCGTATTTTCTAAGAACTTTTTGCTATGAACCTGCTTGAGAATAATGCGGTAGGTAGGTAAGTTTTAATCCTAATAGTCGATAATTTGAATGTACGCATATGACAGGTAGGTAAGTTCCAAATGATAAACTGGGATTGGATGCGATTGTACAGAGTAAGGCTGCTGATAATACCAATCAACCCCCCTAGACAGTGTGTCATTTAGCTCAAGAAAAGATAACTCAATGTATGGAAGTGACAGTTACCAGTCACGTAACAACTGTCACTTCCATCCATTGAGTTATCTTTTCTTGAGCTAAATGACACTTTTTCTAGGATAGATTCTTTAATAATAAGTACAAATCAAATGAATTGAAATTCAAGCTTATCTTGGTCCCAGAATCATTTGTAGCATCGTATTCTTTAATATAATTACAAAATGAACAAATATATAATGCCTTATGGATATTAGTTTTTTTTTTTTTTTTCCTTATACAAATGATTATCAAAGTAAGTTTGAAGTTCATTTAAATGTATAAACCAAACCCATGAGCAAAATAATAGGACTGAATGAAAATGACAAATTTAGTCATTTCAAGTATTTTTTGCTATACTAAAGATTGAATAAAATAAAGGAAGTTTAATAAGATTAAAATGTCAAAAGAACATCACTAGTTTATTATAAAATGGATATATTTAGTTCAGAAGGGCAAGTCCCCTTTCATGGTAATCCATATTGTGATGGTAACCCACGTTATAAACCTATGTAGCAAGAGTATTCTGTATAGAAAATTTTAGAAATCGAATATTTAAATGGAGGGTTTAAAAAAAAATGAAATGTAAATTCACTCCGCCGTTTGACCGGACTTCTCTCCTGGTGAACACATTTTTGTGTTTAATGACTTCCAATTTTATTTCACCTTGAGAATTGAACCAATTGTGTTAAACTCTATTAAAAGTTTAATAAGATTAAAATGACTAAAGAAAATCACTAGTGTATTATAAAATTGATAGTAATGTGACAGTTCTTGGGAACAAGTCCCATCAAATGGTGAAATCAAAACCCTCACCATAACCCATATCATGAATATAATTATCATATGGAGTTCTATAATATCTTATGATATTATAGAACTCCATGTGATAATTGTATCCATGACATGGGTAATCAAAAGGGTTTTGATTTCAATGTTTGACCAGACTTGCACCCCTGGTGAACACATTTTCTTTATAATTACTTTAATGTTCATTCAAATTTTAATTTGTCTTCAGAGTTGAACCCATTAGGTACATAGTTTTAATTTGAAATTCTTGGTTTTGGTACTCCAAAGAAATAAAAGTGCATAATTGTTATTTATGACTGCATTGTTACCATGACATTGTTTTGGTACAAATAGCAAAATTTTAAATGTTTTGTCAATAAATGGTACTCATTTCATATCATTTTTCATAATCATAAGGGAGGTCTCATCAATTCATATTCTAAAATAATGGATTTTAAAAAGAAAAAATCCGAAATATGTGCTTCCAATATATCTGAGGAATCTTTGATAGTGATACCTCCACGCAATGCCCGTTTTACTAAGAAAGAATGGTATCTCAATAATGATATGAGATACAAAAATGCTGTTGATCAGCAACAACTTGCTGAAAAGGTTTTAGGGTAAGTCTCATAATGTTCTCTTATTCAGTTTGAAACATTATACCTGTTCCAAATACGACATCTAATGGAGTCACAGTTTTTCGCTGAGATTTCTGACAGGATCTGTGAGACACAAGTCTCTGAATTTGACATTGTACCTGTTTGTTCCTAGAAGCAAAGTAAAACAATATTTTGTTGGCCTTTGTGGCTCATTGATTAGATAGGTATCTGACTTCAGAGCGAAAAGTCCTGGGTTCAATTCCTGGTGAAGACACAGTTTTTAATTGTGTATTTAGTCTGGATCTGTGAGCATCATAAGTCTTCAGAATGTGATAACTTGTTATCGGGTGTGTGATACATTAATACTTGACATAGTAAGTGTTAATAGCCCGAGAAACAATACAATACTATCAGTTTTATAACTAGCTAAATCATTACATTAAACAATGATGACATGGAATTCATTTGATGAAAAGTATTTCCTGGAAACATCTGTTGAACACATAGATGTCTGTGATGCTCACACAAAACTAAGCTATTGGTGACCCTTGGAATGAGCCTGAATCATTAAACAGCACTTTATAAATCCTAAATATTATATTAACAAAAGCAAAAAGTTCTAAAACTAACTTGGTAGGATATCCAACTGTCGATTTGTTCAAGAGAATTTATTTCTCTTAATGTATCGACAAAGTATCAAGCCAAGATATCTTTAACTTTGATGTCAAAAAACACCAACTTAGAGGCTTCGCAGCATATATGTTATATACTCATACATGGATTTACTCAGAATTGGGAATAGAAAATTTAGTGTGTCTGTACGTCTGTGTGTCCGTCACCCCTTAAAACTTTTGATCCGCTCAATGAACAGAGCTCAATGAACAATGAACAAAATTTCAGACTATGTAGAAAGTTATTGGTCTACAAAACTTATAAGACTAGCGTCAATACAAGCGCAGTGGACGGAGCACATCAGACGGATTTTAGAATTCTTTGTATAGGAATTCATGCAAGTGCGTCCACTGATCGGCAGCAGACGGAGCACATCAGACGGATTTTAGAATTCTTTGTATAGGAATTCATACAAGTGCGTCCACTGATCGGCAGCTGACTGAGCACATCAGACGGATTTTAGAATTCTTTGAATAGGAATTCATACAAGTGCGTCCACTGATCGGCAGCGGACGGAGCACATCAGACGGATTTTAGAATTCTTTGTATAGGAATTCATACAAGTGCGTCCACTGATCGCCAGCAGACGGAGCACATTAGACAGATTTTAGAATTCTTTGTATAGGAATTCATACAAGTGCGTCCACTGATCGGCAGCGGACGGAGCACATCAGACGGATTTTAGAATTCTTTGTATAGGAATTCATACAAGTGCGTCCACTGATCGGCAGCAGACGGAGCACATAAGACGGATTTTAGAATTCTTTGTATAGGAATTCATACAAGTGCGTCCACTGATCGGCAGCAGACTGAGCACATCAGACGGATTTTAGAATTCTTTGTATAGGAATTTATACAAGTGCGTCCACTGATCGGCAGCAGACGGAGCACATTAGACAGATTTTAGAATTCTTTGTATAGGAATTCATACAAGTGCGTCCACTGATCGGCAGCGGACGGAGCACATCAGACGGATTTTAGAATTCTTTGTATAGGAATTCATACAAGTGCGTCCACTGATCGGCAGCAGACTGAGCACATCAGACGGATTTTAGAATTCTTTGTATAGGAATTTATACAAGTGCGTCCACTGATCGGCAGCAGACGGAGCACATCAGACGGATTTTAGAATTCTTTGTATAGGAATTCATACAAGTGTGTCCACTGATCGGCAGCAGACGGAGCACATTAGACAGATTTTAGAATTCTTTATATAGGAATTAATACAAGTGCGTCCACTGATGGGCAGCGGATTGAGCATGCATTGTATTGTTGGAATGCCGACGCCGTTACTAGGAGAAGCAATAATCCGCTCATATGTCATTTTTGTATGTGCATTTTTTTTGGTTTTGAAAATTGTCATTTAAATTGTTTAAACTATATTTAAATAAACAACTATAATATAAATTCGAATCTTTGGATGCTTAGATGTTTTTTACTCAGCAATCACGTGAAAACAGCTGATAGATTTTGGATGAAATTTGATATTAAGATATATGTATTGGTATATCCTATAAAAGGTAATGGGCTATATATTTTTTTAAATTCATTCTAAATAATTTTCAATAAATATTTACATTGAATTAAATAATGTACGAGCCGAGCATGCGACTACCAAGCCGAAGAATAATTTGTATATTTGTATTTTCTATGGAAAATTGTCAAAAAATCCAAATGACATTTGTGTCAGCAATCCGATTGGTGCGCTTCTGTGGACGCTCTGCCACAAACAAATCCGTCTGATGCGCTCCGTCCTAAGCGTCCGCTGCGCCTGTATGAACACTAGCCTTTATACTCAGTATTTAATTTTTTTTTTTAAGCCAGGGGTTATCAACTTTTGAATTTTTGCTAATTTTTCCATTTATCTCATAAACCATAGCAGATAGAACGCCGAAAATTTTAATAAACATAGACAGATACAAAAACTCAACTTTTTTTTTTAAGTACCAGAGCTTCTCAAACATTTTTTATAGAGAAATATTTTTTATGAGAAATTTATGTTTTGAACCGCCTATATTACCAGAATTTTAAAAAATATGGAATAAAGCAGAAACACCCCAACTAGAAAATTTAATTTTCTATAAAAAATATGTATATTATAGTACTACATCACAAACTATCCTATCCTGGCATACATACCTACATCACGTTTTGTATAGAAAAATTTTAAATTGTGTTTATGGTTTGGTACATATTTTTCAACTATACTTACTTTCGCCATTTGAGATCCATCAGTTGGATCTCGTGTGTTACATGCAACTAGTTTAGATTTCTTATAATTCACTAATTTGGGTTTAGGGGTTCAGTGATCACATTTATTTTTATTTCTATTTAATATATTTTAAAGAATATTTTGGATAAAGTTCTAGATTCTATAAGATAAATTTATGATGAGAAAGGGTGGCAACCACAGACCAATAATCTAAACATAACTAAACCAATTCTTAATACACACTTCCACCAAAATTTGGTGCCAATTAATATAACATATTTGAATATTTTTGAATATTTTCTGAATGAAAATTGAAACAGTACTCAACACTCCCTTGGCCTAAATTGTAGTTTACTTCAGCTCTATATATTCTTTACTCTATGATGGCTACATTATAATTTCATGCATTTCCAGTAGTCTCAATGATTACCTAATATATTTTTGAAAAATTCATTTAATCCGTCGTATTTGTGTTAGATTAGCTATAAATACTTTTTCTATAGGTGGTGAAACAGCCCATTACTGTCATAATTGTGTCATAACTGTTACTGTTATGTATAATTGAATGGTAAATGTATTTTCTTTTGTTAAGGGAATGTGAGAGAGTTAAAGGGGAAACAGAAGAAAGAACCAAAGCAAATAAGGAAACAACAGATCGCAGATTCCAGGAACGTATAGGTGACATAGAATTTAACAAAAATGAATTAGAATTACAACGTAATGAAGTTTGCCTAGAGTTGGAGGCATTGGACGTTTACAAAATACGTCTTATAGATTGCCTAGCATCATTACAGGAGAATGCTCTTAATCAATGTAAAAAATGTATCATTTTAAGGTATGTTGAAAAGTTAGAGTTTGAAACTGGATATTAGGAAAATCCCATTATGTAAACACTATTGTCACTTATTAAAATTTTGTTACAGAGAGCGTCGAATAGGAATTGATTTAGTTACTGATGAAGTAGGAATGGCTCTACAGAATGAAATCAATGTCATTTTGGGTGCTCAGGTGAAAATAAATACTGGTTTTTCTATGGCCAACAGTAGAATTTTTCAATCGATTTTATGTTATTTTCTCACGGACCATTTTTATATAAATTTTAATGTTATTACAGCAATTATTAAAGAGGGCTTTAGAACAAACTCACGAACAGATGCGAAGATTGCGTGCTACTCGATATTCAATTGATCAAGACTTAGAGCACAAAGAAACATCTGTTAGACTCGATCAAGAAGGCTCAAAGCTGCGACCTACTGACTTTGGTCTTGCTGTATATGAAGGCTGTTCTAATCTAGATCCAGCGTATGTTATTTATTTGTATTTATTATCATAAATAATACTGATCAAATTTGAAAGATATTATTTAGCAAAATTTTATTTTTTATTTTAAATGGTTACTAGTTACTAGGATATCTCTCTACATGTAATACTAGGTACTGTACACTCTTATTATCTTATTAACACTCTTCATTCCTTATTAAATTTTTATTTTAACTTTTTGTTTATTGAAATTTTAAATTTATTTCATCGAGGTATAATAGTTATAACTATAAATAGGAATATTACAAAGGAAGAATGGGAAAAATATTCAGCAAAAAATATTATAAATGCTGCAAAAGAAGTTACTAGTGCAAGACCAATACGAGTAATGATTGATACATTGCTAAAACAAGTAAGTATTGTTTCATGTATAGATAATTCATAATAAATTGATTATTTAAAAATAATTTTGCACAAAAAAAAAGACTAATATTACTTTTTAGGTGTATGAGGATTTGCTCGCTGCAAATACTAATTGCAACCGCGCATTTAAAATACGTATTGATGAAACCAAAAACGTTAAGGAGAAACTCGAATCTGCTCTTGCTCAAGTAAAGACTATTCATACAAATAAATAATTCACTTTTATTTTAAGTCAATAAGTTATGACATTTCTATACAATCTTATAAGTAAGAAATAAACTAAAAACAATAATTTGAACATTTTAGCATTGTATGTTGATATTTTAGACTGTAACCAAAGTTGAAGAAATGACACAAAACATATACTCATTGGAAAAATCACTGTCGGATAAGTTGGGTTATATTGCATTGGTACATACACGTCTGGGTAAGCGTGCTCAACGCCCGGGAGCTGAGCTGGTCAAAGATGCCGTCTGTTTGAGCCTTAAAGCCGAGACAGAAATGTTACAAATGAGCCAATTTGATCTTATACGTGTATTGGAAGAGGTAATTTAATTTATTGATAAAAGATATACAGTAATATTATCATCATCTTTTTCTCAGCTATCTCTCCACTGTTGGGTGTAGGCCTTTTTTAGCATGGGCTTCCTTGTACCACTTTTTTCCCCGCGAATATTATCATACTCTAAGTGAATTTTCCCATTGAAATTAATGGAAATACAATTTTCTGTTTTAAACTTTTTGATGGGTATTTTTCTTTGAAATGCACATAAATTTCATATTACGCGAAACGTTGTGTGAAAATAGCAGTCGGTAACAATGGAAGTGGCCTATGTAACCAAACGCACGTAGAGTACGGTGCGGCGCGATACGAAGCGAACGCGATCAGTTGGTTTAGTATTTTCGCACGAATTGGACGCGATGCCATAATTTTTTTGACTAAGTATAATGAAAGAGCGTGATTCGCACACACGTAGGACAGAGCCGCCGCGTCGCATTGAATTTGCGTGTTACTGCATCGGATCGCTTTGTAATCGCATTCGCTTTGAGTTGCCTACGTAAGACGTTGCATAATATTAAGTCAATCTGTATACCTATAAATATTTTATTTAAGTAGGACCATGAAAATATAAGAATAAACAGTAAAAAAAAAAGTTTTTTTTTTTTTTATATGTTGCTATAACTATGTGGCACATTTTAAATATTTTCGCAAATTGAAATTTGGAACAAATACATTTTTTGTTTTAACAGACTTGTACAAGTCTGTCCTTAGGAGGGAGCGGTCAGCTCCGAAAACCGGTTAGACACCAAGTATTCACAGTGGTTAAAACAAAAAATATATTTGTACATACCAAATTTCAATTAGCGAAAATATAAAAGGTTTTAGGTATTCATAATAATTAAAATAACACAGTTTTAATCCACAATGAGTTTTTATTCGTAATGCCTTAGCGCTTTTACTGAACTCTGCCAGCGTCATCAGAGGCAAAATACAAAAGGTTTGAGTTTTGCCTCTGATGATGCTGGCGGAGTCCAGTGAAAGCGCTAAAGTCATTATTAAAACTGTGTTATTTTAATTATTATAAATAAAACCTTTTATTTTATAATTATGAACTTTAAAATTATTGATGAATTGTCTGGTAATTTTAGAAATAACCATACATGTTGAATTGCTCAATACAATTAAGGCCCATTTACACGATGCAAGTTTCTTGCCTGTTGCATACAATAATATTGAAGCAATAAATGACTTGCATCATCTAAACAACATGTGACATTCTTGCTGTACAAGGCAATTATTGCATTCAAAACTGTTGTTGGTTTGCACATACAATAATTTCTTATGTAATTCTTGTATTGAAGTAATAAACATGAGTGCAGTGAGTGAGGTTGTGTTGATCTTTGCTGCTCTTCTGAGGCAAGAAATATTGAAAAAACATCGTAAAATTGGATGTTGGATCAAAAAATGGATAGCAAGAAGAGAGGTTCTGGAGCATCTAAAAATCTTTGTGTGCGGTACCGGAACCAGTACCCATAGAATATTTTATTTTTTTCCTTTCCCCATGATACTGCATCCTTAAATTTTTAATTTTATTAGTTACTAGTGAACCCCCGGCAAACTTCGTATTGCTTGTATAATTAAAATAGTCCTTCATTACCACTCGTCGCTTCAGACCTTTCAGTACCTCCCATCCCTTCAAACCTTTCAGTACCTCCCGTCCCTTCAGACCCTTCAGTACCTCCCGTCCCCTCAGACCCTTCAGTCCCTTCAGTACCACCCGTCCCTTCAGGCCCTTCAGTACCTCCCGTCCCTTTAGTACCACCCATCCCTTCAGTACCACCCGTCCCTTCAAGCCCTTCAATACCACCTGTCCCTTCAGGCCCTTTAGTACCTCCCTTCCCTTCATTACCTCCGTCCCTTCAGTAGGTTAAGAAAAAGTTTAAATCCAGAAACCATCCTGGAAGACCTGCGAAGAGATGAAAGGACAGTTGGACCTTCTTTTCCCGGGATCCTTTTTTTTAATGAACTTTATTAAGTCAGCGGAACCGAATTTTGATATTTTTTGACTCATTTTTTAATGAAAAATGAACAATCACCCTTCAAAACGTTCAACACTTGAATGAAAAATTCACCAACGCAAATACGTGCAATACTTGAAGCAACACGTCTGTAAATGGTACAAGTCTGTGTTTAGACAAGTCAAGAATGGTAAGCAATAATGTCATAGAAATAATTGTATTGGTGTAAACAAAATACACTTGCAATTATTTCTTGTCAAGATTTGCATTCAATAATTGCATTCAATTTTTTTACTAATATGCGCGTGTAAACAGTTGCTTACAATTCTTGAATGTCAATTATTGCGCCTAATTTATTGCATTCAATTATTGCTCTTGTATGTACAAGAAACTTGCATCATGTACATAAATCAGCCTTTACACTATTTTATTCTAGATTTTATAAAGGTTACAATAAAATAGTTTGTTCTTTATCATAATACACAAATTTTAAATAATGTTTGTAAAGAGGTATTATAGATTTCTATTCAAATTGATCGCCGATGATTTTTCTTTTTGTACATTCCAGGCAAAAGCAGCTCTAAGATACTTACTGCAAACACAGATGCAACTGGAAGAGGACATTAATGTCAAAGTAAATTCACTAAAAATTGATGAAGTTGAATGTATGACCATCAGAAGTGGAATGGAGTATCACTTATACTAAATCTAATAAAACACTAGTCACTATTATCTATGGTATATATTTATTAGTACATAATTTCATTTCATAAATATATTTTATAATACAGTATCAATATAGGTAGGTATTTCTTATCACATTTATGAATTTTGCTACAGTTGAATATATATTTCAAACAAATAAGTCTGTTAAATAAATAAACTATTTATTACTATGTATCCAAAAATACAATTTGGTACCTATGCATAACAAGGTATTTTTTATATGCATAGTAAAATTTAAACAATGTTTTTAAAATTAGACCTTTGATCAATAAAAATATTTTTTACTTTAAATTTATCAAATATCAAACGAGTACATACATTTTAAATCTAATTAAATAATTTTGTGCACAAAAAATATTTGTTCATTTGGTAATTACTTGTTAGTATAATGGATGAAATATTTAACAAGAATATAGTATAAATCTGATTGAAAATATAAAAAATCTATACCAAGATATATCTACATATATATTGTAGCACTTTTATACATACCTAAAAAAGTTAATTACTGTATAAATATTTTACAATATAATTCATTAATCATATTTATAGAATTTACACTAAAAATGGCAATATTGATTATTCAAATTTAAATTAATAAAAATTTGGGTTAGAAGTATGTCTTACTAATAATTATCTAAAATTTGGAGAATTTCATTTTTACATTTACTAAAACATTCAAGTCAAAAAATATCAAATGTAGCCATTTATTGCACATAAATGTTTCAAACAACTTTGGTTCAAATGTTTACAATTGCACAATCTATCAAAATATATAATTCTATACTACATATTCTATTAAAAATTACATAATATAGGTATTGTATATATGTAGAGTATATGTTTTATATAAATGTGAAATAAAATATGAAGTAAGAATATAACAGTGCAAATTACACAAGTACAAAGTACTGCATATTTTAAAATATATAGTACATAAAAAGTTCATATTTATAGTACATTAGCACTGCAACCAAACACATTTAAAGTGCAAATTTATAAATACATAAAAAAATATAGTAATCATTTAACATAGTGAAAATATGTAGGTATCATGTAACACTCTCCTTAGGATGAACTGATATATAATGTGAAAAACGTAGTGTATAATTTTTAAATTAAACAACATATTAATATTATTTCTAAATCATTACAGAATACTTAAATTGCATTTTGTAGTACAAACAAGATTAATCGAGCATATTGTATTAGTAAAAATTTAATTGCAAAATTATGTAAATTATATTTCAAATAATTAAAATAAAGTATAATATTTAATAAACATGATTTTTAAATTATACACTTAAAAATAAGTCAACAATGATATTTTGTTTAATATTTTTTTTAGAATAAATATGTCATTGGAACAAGCAAATGCTTGTGCATTAAGTTTATGAAATTGGTCAAAGCAGTATTGGAACCTGGGTCCACTGGATTGCTAGCTCGGTACAATGTCACTGACCTATCTAATATATACATCATAAATATTTGCAATACATACATACATGCATAAACAATATTACTTTATAAATAAAGTTAATCATACTTACAAATAAATATCATATGGTTACTTAAACTACTTAAAAGAATGTAGCTATTCTAGATGTAGCAATCAATGTTTATATGTAGTCGTTCATTAAATTAATGGTAATAGAAGAATTCCTTACATTGATCAGCATTCCTTCTAGTTTAGTAATTAAAAAAATATGCAATAAAAAAAAATATTTAATGAATATACCTATATGTAGACAAAAATAGGAAGAAAAATATATTTTCGTGATGAATTATTATCATACGTGAAAAGTTAGCAAATTTGAAACAGATAAACAATTTGTGATAGGCTGGGTGAAGGAGTGATGGTGGTTTGTTCGCGAATTGTCTGAAGAAGGATGTGACGAGATTAATGTGCATGACCGTGGTGTGTGCGGCGTGTTAGTGAGACTGTTTGTGACTGACGGCGGAATAGAAATGTTGGGTCCCGTGTCTGAATGCGTTTGAGACTGATGGAACTGGCCAATCTGTCTTCCGATTGGTTTAAACTTTCATAATGTGGGTACATCGGGCTGGCGATAGCTTGTGAAATATTCAAGATGTAAATACTACAAGTATGAACAACCATATCAAATACTGACATCCAACCCTGTTACTTCAGTCAGGTGATTAAATATTCTACTACAGACGATTCCTCCCAGTCCAAGTAGAAGAACTACCTACAACAGTGTCAACGTGTTCTGACACGCTCGCAGGCGGTGATTGCGATTTGCGTGTGAGTCAGCTGTAAACGAAGCGTCACTTAAATTGCCGAATACCTCCGAAACCGTGATCGGTTTGGCCGACTAGTAGGCCTCTTTGGAAACGACTAATCGGCTAGTCGGAAAAAGTCATAGTCAGCACATCTCCAATCGTAAATTTAATCTTTTTTTCACTTATAATAATGACTAAAAATCACGAATTTCTTGTATAAAATTACAATACACAATAAATGAGTCAATGGAATGTAAAGTTATCAATCAGATGTTATAGGTACAGTTCCTACTAAAATAATAGGTTATTCATAAATAAATATTTCATAAAACTACTAGTCATGCAAAAATAAATGTAAAATATGCTTGTTTACATTGTGAAGATCATGAAGGTATGATACTAGTGAAAATACATATTATAATAAAGATGAAGTATTTATTCTTGATTTAATAGTACGTATATATTGACAATATTTGTTCCGAATCAGTGCAAATTCTAGAATAATGGATAAAAGTGCCTTTATTTGTGAAAATTTTGTACACATAAAGCACTTAATAGTATATTCAGTTTATAATTAAAAAAAAACATTAATAGTACTAGATTACAGTGACTTGCATTAAAATTGCACAAAGTTGGTATATTGCATGACTTATAATTTGATATTTTACTGCCATTACCTCCTTAATATTAACTTATAAATCAAGCATTTTAAATATAATTTATTATTAAATATATCCATTATATATTATATTCTCCTCAAATCACAGTTTGAACTATACACAATATGTAATTAATATAAAAGAAACATTTTGAAATCCAAATTCAAAATGATTTCCAATTAAATACTTGTATAATGATATTTATGGCAAAATCTTTTGGATGAAGAGTAGAAAAAATAACTGATTTAAAAATACATTAAACAAAGTACGATAAATCCACAAAATACATAAATGTAAACCTACTTTTGCAAAATCAGATCTACAAAATGTGCATTGAAAATCAATATCCTGCAAAATAGATGATTGACCAAGTGCTCAATTGGTACATAATTTTTCTAGTAGTTCTATTGTTAGGTAAATAAGTATATGTAAAAAACACATCAAATTGCTTGTTAATTTGTAAAAGAAAAAAATGTTATTCTTTTATTATAGGAACGAAGGGTGTATGGATGATCCCATTATTTTTTTACCTAACACAATGGCATAATTAAAATTTTATTCACATTGAAGATTGTCATCTTAGAATGACATTAGTGATTAAATTCAAAAACAACAAAAATATTGTATATATGTTCAGTTAGTAATGACTTTAAACAACATTTAGTATTACTTGTAGGGATTGAAATTTCTGGATCCATCATCCACCAATTCTGCTGGATCCAGCACATTTTTCGACCTGCTGGATCCTGCACCAAGCGCTGTGGATCCGAAAGTAATTCATTTTTAAAATAATGGCGCAAAAGTCTACGGTTCCTAGGTTTCGATATAGTATCAGTCTGTGCGAGTGCGAAGCGATGTTGCGGCACAGTGCTATAACTTCTCTACATCATTTGTTTACAAAATCTAGATTTCAATTGCTAACAGTTAAGTCAATGATTACCAATTATGAGAAAAATATTTGCTAAAATAATTCGTCAATTTTAAATAAAAGGGACATAGATTAGCCTTAAGTTATGATGAGTAGAAAATCTCAAAAAAATCACAGATACATAAATCTTAATGTGCACCATAATGAGACTCATTTTAATCTTAGCTTAATCAGAATTCACGGATCCTGCACTGCTGTATATTGTATTTAATTGGTGTCACTTCCTAAATATGTTAAAAGTTTAATAGAGTTGTAAATACCAGTCTAAATAATAAAGTTTTTTTTATAAAAATTTTTTTTTGAAAATTTAAAAATTGCTGGATGCGAGCTGGATCCAGCTGTATTGATATTAATCCAGGAAAAATCTTGCTGGATTGAAAAGGCTGCTGGATTGCTATCCCTAATTATTTGTAGTTTTTTGGCATTTATTGGTATCTATCGTGTACTGATATCAAATTTGAATCAATCATTTAAAAATTTACGGAATGTAAAATGGAAGTAATAATGAATTGTAATCAATGCAAGAATATAAAATAATACTACACCTTGGTTAAACAACATATTGACACAGTTTAAACCCGTTTAATTAGCTGCACAGGTAACATCTGTTCCATGTAATATAAGATTTCATTCATTGACAAGTAATTAAAATTTTCTGATAATGGTTTTCTAAAGCAATTCCCTTCTAAGCATAAAATTATATTAACCTCCCTACCTACAGAATAAATTTTCGAAGAGCAGGTAAAAAATAAACATATTTTTTTCTTCAGAATTCCGCGAAACAATACCAGTTAAAGTCAACCCTGATAATAGACTCAAAAACGCTGACGACACATCCGTACGCCTCGAGTGTTTTCGACAAACTACCTGCTATGATGAATCATGATGTATTTTTGCCATAGCGTATCACGTACTGGTTAAATAATTTTAAAACTTTTTTTTTTAAATTTTTTTCCAATACGTGATACGGGTTAGCGCAGAATGGAGTGATCGAAATGCGCATATCACGTACGCTCTGTTGCTAGGGAGGTTAATAATAAAAAAATAATAGAATCACCAAGTGTTTGTTTTGATATTGATTTACCAAATAGAAAACGGCATTGTTGGTTTATGGAAAAACAAAAAGGAGCAGAAAATTGATAAACATATTGTGATACCAGTTGAGGGCATAATGTTAGTGTGGTGTCATGCGACTTTGGAAGAATGCACTGTGAGAGGGATCATCAGGGTATTCCATTTGCATCTCTTTATTTGGAATATACAGATGGCCATTGAAGTGACTGAAGTCAATGCCAATTTTTTCTTCCACATTCTTCAATCTGTATGGAGTCAATACAAATTCCAAATTTTCTGAAAAAGAAAATATCGTACTAAAATTGTTAATTATTTATTACGAGGTCTACTTTATTTATATGCTGATTTAAGTCTAAATTTTACTATTCAGACATATACACATTGAGGATTCATTACTGTTGTGTATTACAAATGTAGATGATCACACAAAGTCTAAAATGAGATAGGTTACCAGTACATCATAAAATATTTTTATGGCATAATTTTCTCATGTATTCACATATTATCATCTCCACAAGGTTCTGTTATATTCTTTTTTTGATGTGCTATGTCAGGTACCCCCGACATTTGCAATCACTTGGGCGAATGCTTCTTTATTTCTGGCAGTATGGAGCAGTTCTCCGATGGTTTGTATACTTGTCCAGGCTTGAATATTTCGGAGACATGACATGTTTCTTCTGCCCACACCCACGCCTTCTCTCGATGATGATCTGAAGGAATGAATGCTTGTCTCCTCTGAGTATGTGGCCCAGATATGAAATTTTCTGTATTTTTATAATTGTTATATTACGCAATCGCAGTGCCAACCTTGACGTATGTAATTGAAACCTGGGCATTATAGACGGTGCAGGAAAGCAGAAAAAATGCAGTTGAAATGAGATTGCTAAGACAAATTTGTAATAGAACAATGTATGACAGGGTATGAAACAAGGACACAAGAAAAGAATGTAAGATGAAGAAAGATGTAATTCATAGAATGAATATAAACATATTGAAATAGTTTGGTCACTTGAAAAAATGAATGAGGATCGTTTGACGAAGAAAATATACAAGGCGGACAGGAATGGAATAAAATGTCAGGGTCGCCCAAGAAAAGGATGGCACAACCATGTAAATGATGTTCTGAAAGGTGAAAATGTAAGAAATGTGAACAGAAGAATATGTATAATACGAATTATGAATGTTGACGAGATGATCAATGTGTATCAAGATAGAAAAATGTGGTGTTCGGTTGTCTCTGCCATGAGGGACATATTGTAATGGAGTGTATTTTTTATTTTATTTTATTTAAACCTAACAAACATACAGTCATACAAACAAATATTACAACAAATTCAATTTTAACAATATATCATAGACCAATTTTGTTTGCGGATATTACAGTATCTTTTTAAGCTGCACAGTGTAAAACAAATATCTATTTAGAATTTAGTAGGTACTCAAAATTCAGAATAAAAAGGACAAAAAGAGAGAAAGGAAGGTTGTGGCACTCGCAGTCAAAAAGGAATCAGCTACCGTAAACCTCTAAGGGTCTCAGAGATGGCATTTTTATATTTTATTTTAGTATGTCTAAAAATATCAACATTCTTAAAAAAAACATTATAAATGATACATGCCCTTTGGATGAATGAATTTTGGACATAGTTCTGCAGAGAGGCAATCTAAAAGTAAGATTTGTTCTAGTACTACGAAAGAGACAATTAATTGGAAGACTCCCAACAAGAGACTCAGAGTCAACGGCACCATCAATAATTTTATGTAGGTATGTCATGTCTGCAATGGTAGGTACGTCTATTTTCTAATGATGTTATTTTATGATGACGAGCAGAGAGGATTCTATCATCAAAGGCAAGACGGCATTTATAATCAAGGTGTTTCAAAAATTTATTTTGGACTTTTTCTAATCTATCTACATAGGTAACATACTGGGGGTTCCAAACAACTGAAGCATATTCAAGATAGGGTGGAACATAAGTAAAATATAACAATTTTAAAGTGTCACTAGATTGAAAAGGTTTAGATATTCTCAGTATATAACCCAGGTGCTTGAATGCTTTTTACACAATATTATCAATGTGGGTTCTTAACAGCATTTTTTCATCAAGAGTTACGCCCAGGTCTCTAACTACATCGCTTCTCTTCAAAGGAACATTATTTATCATATAGTTATAGGGTACCTATTTGATTTTTTGAACGCGTAAATGATATACAAACACATTTAGAAACATTCAAATAAAGTTGGTTATCTTTGCAATACGAATATAAACAATTCAATTCCGCTTGCATATTTTCATTATCTCTTAAGCTAGTTATTTTACTAAAAAATTTAATATCATCAGTATACACTAGAAAATTGCTGTGATTGAAACACTTTTGAATGTCGTTGATACATAGTATAAACAATATTGGACCGAGGTGGGATCCCTGGGGTACACCAGAGGAACAGTGTCGGAAATTAGAAGAACTGTTATTAATTGCGATAGCTTGAGACTTATTCTCTATGTATGAAGTTACCCATCTGAGCAGATTGCCGTAAACACCATACTTCCCAAGTTTTTCTATGAGTATTGTATGACTTATTTTGTCAAAAGCTTTGGAGAAGTCGGTATACACAGCATCAACTCTTGAACCCTCTCCCATTGTCCTCAAAATGTATGTATGTATTATATTATATTAGTTCCTTGAATTGTAACTTTACATTTTTAATATGATTGAATCACCTTTCGACACAATTTATTTTAAATTCTCGTTAAACTTTCGCACTACGATTCCTATCATACATTTCAGTTATTTTGGGCTTTATATTGTGTGATGTTGGTTGGTGGTGCTGATAGTTTGGCATACTGTTAATTGTGTGAATGTATGTAATGAGGGTTTTTGTGTTATGTTACAGCTTCATCTTCATCATAATTAGTCAGTTTTAATACAACACAGAAGACAATAATCAGTTACAATCATTCAGGACAAAGTATCATTTTACTGTATTATAAATAATTAATTATTACAAATTCTTTTTATATATTCACGTTTGATACTTGGTGCTATTTTACAGCATTTATTTTGCATGTGTTTTCTTTTTTAAAAAATAATGTGTAGTTACCTTGAGCCACATATCTCTGTGAACCATCTTCTGCCAGAGCATGATAGAATGGTTGAGAAGGACCTCCGCTTAAACGGTACACTCCCATGTTTCTCTGCCACTCTTGGGAAGCTTTGCAAGTATAATCCCAGCCAGTCAGAACACACTTGTATTGATACAACTTATGGTGACATACCATACCAATGGCAAATTTTACATTTGGCATTCGACGCTTTACAATGAGCTGAAATAAAACAGTAAAAACTAGTAAATGACATACATAATGGAAATACAAGGATTTGATCAAATTAAATGGGACTCAAAAGCCAGCTATTTTCGGAATTCAAGATCCTGGATGTTAGAAAACTCTATATTAGAACAATAATCATACAACTACATAAAGACCCGGCTAAATATATACCACAATATACCCTGACTTTCAATACATAAAATACTGCTGCAACCGACACATACACAGAATACTTTTGCCCAGAGACATTACACATTTTTAGCACCCAAAATATATAATAGAGTTGTATCTGATATCTTGGACTTAGTCCAGCCGAGTGGACATCATTTTAGAAAGCTGGATACTGTTTGGTTGATTCGTAGACGGAGAGAAGAGTCAGAGAGAGAATTGACATTTGTTCTAAGATAATATATATATATATATATATATATATATATATATATATATATATATATATATATATATATATATATATATATATATATATATATATATATATATATATATATATATATATATATATATATATATATATATATATATATATATATATATATATATATATATATATATATATATGTATCAAAAAGAGATCTTTTTTAACGCCTTCATGCATCTTTTATTACACATATCCCTACATCGTCCCCTTACACATGCAAACCCACCCTCACCTTCACAAATACACTTCCTCTATACTTTTGTACTTTTTATATTTTCATACTTTTATACCTTACTAGTGAACACCCGGCAAACTTCGTATTGCCTGTATAATTAAAAATTGTCCTCCATAACCACCCGTCGCTTCAGACTCTTCAATACCTCCCATCCCTTCAGTACTTCCCGTCCCTTCAGTACCTTCCGTCCCTTCAGTACCTCCCGTCCCTTCAGTACCTCCCTCAGTTACTCCCGTTCCTTCAGTTACTCCCGTCCCTTCAGTTACTCCCGTCCCTTCAGTTACTCCCGTCCCTTCAGTTACTCCCGTCCCTTCAGTTACCCCCGTCCCTTCAGTTACTCCCGTCCCTTCAGTTACTCCCGTCCCTTCAGTTACTCCCGTCCCTTCAGTTACTCCCGTCCCTTCAGTTAATCCCGTCCCTTCAGTTACTCCGTCCCTTCAGTTACTCCCGTCCCTTCAGTTACTCCCGTCCCTTCAGTTACTCCCGTCCCTTCAGTTACTCCCGTCCCTTCAGTTACTCCCGTCCCTTCAGTTACTCCCGTCCCTTCAGTTACTCCCGTCCCTTCAGTTACTCCCGTCCCTTCAGTTACTCCCGTCCCTTCAGTTACTCCCGTCCCTTCATTACCTCCCGTCCCTTCAGTAGGTCCCGGTCATACGCTCGACAATTCATCAAAGTTTCATTGAAATTGATTGAACGGTTCCAATGATAGTCCACCTTCATCGGTAAAATGACCTGATACCCGATGAAGAAGAAGAAGAAGAATTTTTTTTTAATCCAGAAACCATCCCGGGCATACACTCGACAATTCTTCAAAGTTTCATTGAAATTGAATGAACGGTTCCCAGGATAGTCCACCTTCATAGGTAAAATGACCTGATACCCGATGAAGAAGAAGAAGAAAAATTTTTTAATCCAGAAACTATCCCGGTCATACTCTCGACAATTCACCAAAGTTTCATTGCAATCGGATGAACGGTTCTCAGGTTAGTCCACCTTCATATGTAAAATGACCTGATACCCGATGAAGAAGAAGAAGAAAATATTTTAAATTCAGAAATCATCCTGGGCATACGATCGACAATTCACCAAAGTTTAATTGCAATTGGATGAACGGTTCCCAGGATAGTCCACCTTCATAGGTAAAATGACCTAAAACTCGATGAAGAAGAAGAAGAAGTTAAAATTTTTTGATCCAGAAACCATCCCTGGTATACTCTCGACAGTTCACCAAAGTTTCATCACAATCGGATGAGCGGTTTAGGAGCGCATTCAACACATACATAGATACATACATAGATACAAACATTCAAATTTATAATATAGATTGAGAATTAATGTAGCAAAAATGTATTAAATGTAAATTATTGTTAGTATTACATCAGAATAGGCTTCGCCTAGTGAAGTAATAGGTTCCATAATATTTAAGTTAATTATATGGTATTAATTTGATGTATTATTATGGAAATAGGTAAATGAAAAAAAATTTAAAAGTATATACAATCACAATTATTTCTTTTTTTATAAAAAAATGTTTGGTACTCTTACTTGTTTTGAATTAGATTTTTCATTTTCTTCTTGTTCCTTGATAGCACTTTCTAAGAAATACAATAATTCACCTCTATTACGATCGTGATGCTAAAACGAAATAAATACAATGATAATATTAAGGCTAAGTTAATGTAGTATTTACAAATAACAATTGTTTATAGTAAAGCTTGATAAATGAAGACATGAGTAGATAAAGGTGTTATGTTACACATAATATGGAGCTGAGATATTTGGGTTTAAAATTTAGAACATATTTTGGGCTGGATTATTTTCTATTGCAGACCTATGTTACATATTGATAGTTATATGATAATGTAGTTCCTAAAATTTTGCTGACTAAAATTTTGTTAATATTTAATTTTAGGCAACAATTGAGATTTTTATGTTAAAATTAGTACATAACACAATACCAACATTTGTACTAACTAGACAAATATTTAAGTGGATAAAGGGTTTATAATAAGATTTATATGCATCAGATCCCACAATTTTTAGTTACTCCACTATCTCCTTCTTTAAGTATAATAATGACTTACGCCCTCAATTTTTTAGGTCACTTTGGTCATTTCTCATATCTAAAACTAGAAATACTCAAAATAAGTTTTAAGGCCCAACAAATGACTGTAAGCACGCTTTAACTATTATAGACATATGAAAGTAGATATAAATGTCATGGATAAAGGTATTATGTGCGTCGTATAATGTGTTCATCTGTGTGTTTTTTCCTTGTAAGATGATTTTGTCCCAATTAATGAAGGCGTTATGTTCCCATAACACTTTCATCCATATTTCTGATAAAATAAATCCCGACATAGTTCCTTCATCTACTGTGAAAATAGTATTTTAGCTATTTTTTTTACATTTTTATTAGTATGATATGAGAGAATGAGAGTTAGAAACTTGTAATTTTGCGACATAACACCTCCACTTGTGTCTTCAAATATTTGCAATGTTATGTTAACTGTTACTTACATTATTAGTGCCAACATTATAGTCTTCTAACTTTTCCATTATGTGTCTAATAATTGGCCGAACATCTTTCTTTTGTAGTACATACATGTGAGATATGAATTTTAAATTATCAATTTCATCCGGTAGAATTGTGTATAGCAATTCCAATGTACATGTTACAAGCCTGTAAAATAGAGTCAGTATGATAACAATTCCACACTCAATATTATACCTAGTAAAATTAAAGAAAAGTTTCTAAAAATAGAACATTCATATATTGTCTTGCAAACCTACTATTTTATCAAATTTGCAATAATTTTTATTAATGCTTGTTTGGGTCAAATTGATTATAATTAGTGGGAATATAAAATATTTTATCAATTGCCAAACTATTAAACTATCAAATAGATTATCATTTTTTCACTTATTTACATTGCATACTATATCATACGCATCCTTTTTTTTTTAATGAATATGTCCTTGTTAAACAAGTCAAATAGACAAATATACATCTTCCTACATTCCCTAAATTAAGCATAAATGCTTGTGCTATAGGTGAACGAAATCAGCTGAGGCAGGATTCGAACTCGCAACCTCTTGATTACTATCCCAGACCGCTTACCGCTCTGCTATCGACCCATCTGCCATGACCCATTCATTTACATTACATAATTGATATTTCATACTATAGTATATCATATACATTTATGCTTCATTCATTTTCAAAGATCCTATTAAGACAACATTGTTCAGTACTGTATTACGGAGTTCTAAAAAGCTCCGTATGAATAAATGACTTGCATTTATGTGGGGTTTTTATTAATCAAAAATAAATAAATATAGATACATACGGTTGATCGAAGACATGAATGATGTTGTTGATTTCAGGAGCAATGTTAGTTAGCAGTAAAGCCGCAGAATATTCTTTATCATTATCAGGACTTGGGCTGGAGTTAGCCGGAGCAAAAGGACACCTTCCCGTGCTGATCTTCAATCTGCCACTGACAATGTCAACAATATACTTTGGAGATCCCGAAGACCAGTTTTCTCGCCAATGCAAGAATAAATGGTTGCCAGATCCAGTAATATCACACCTTATTCCACACCTTCGAGCAACAGCTTCATACAATATGTACGTTAGATACTTGTGGGAGTTTTGATAGTTGATCATCTACACAATAATAAAAGTCATTTTATGCAATTTTGTACAACATTTTCGGTTCCCCCCCTTTATAACTTTTGATCCGCTCAATTTACAGAGCCCAAAATTTCAGAATATATAAATAATTATAGGCCTACAAAACTTTTATACTCAGAATTTTGAATTTTTGTTTCAGTCAGGGGTTATCAACTTTTGAATTTTTACTTTATTTTTCCATATATCTCAGAAACCATAAAAGATAGAACGCTGAAAATTGGTATGAATATAGACAAATACAAAATCTTAAATTTGTTTTTTCAAAAAAATCCAGAGTTTCCCAAACATTTATTATTAAGAAAAATATTTTTTTATGATAAATTTATGAATTTAACTGCCTATATTTCCAAATTTTTTAAAAATATTGCAAAATGCCGAAACACCCCAACTTGATAATTTAATTTTTTATAAAAAATATTTATATTGTAAAAGTACATTTCAAATTTTTTTAACAATTTTTATAAATATTGAATTTAGTGACGACATTGCTTCATACAATTTGTATGGCAGTCGCCTATACACAATATGTAACAAGACTTAATAGTTTGATACTTAAATCTCCAAACATACATACATACCATCATGCTGTTTTCATATTCTGGGTAGAAAAAAGGACTGACCTCCATACTATCCTATCCTGACATACATACCTACATGTTTTATATAGAAAATAAAATATCTTAAAATATTTATTAATATCTGTTAAGTGTTTATAGTTTGGTACATATTTTTTAACTATGCATACTATCGCCATCGACAGTTGGATCTCATGTGTTGCATGCAACTAGTATAAATAAAGTATGATATATTATTTGAGTATTGCAAATATATCAAAAAAGGTTAAGGAGCCCAAAATTTTACTACAAATATATTTTGCAATTAGAATGGAGTATTGCTACCAACATATTACGGTGTTAACGTGATATCTTAAAATTGTAAAAGTGAATGAAATTTAAATGTAACTGTTTAAATCAAAATATCTAGGTGTTCAACTAACAAAACCAATAATTATCTGGTTAAGTATAAGGTTTTTTAAAATTTATTTGTAGGGGACACGAGGTAGCCTACCCCCATCAATTATGACCTGAAGTAGTTCTTATTTAACATTCTCGCAGGCTAGTCACATCTAATAAACACAATGTATCTGCATACCCATTTATCATTTCGTCCTACTATAGGAACCCGTCACACATATCTATAACTTTAGACCGCCAACGTGATATACCTACCTATAATGGGGACAATAATGCTGATGTTTATAAATTTTGCAATGTGAGCCTCCAAATGTGAAACGCTACACCGTGGTACCAGATAAAGAATTCATCCTACACATCAGATGATAACATGCAAAAATAAACATCAGGCGATAACACCGCAACCCGAATACTGATGTGAGAACTCAAAACAGTTGATGCCCATGAGAACATCACCAAATACATCATCACAGATTATTTCATGAAGGGATGATGCTACAATCTCCAACGAGTGCCAATTCTGGATGCAGACGTAGAAATTTACTGCGACAACATGCCTTCAATGATTACTGGAATAATCCATATCCCAAAGAAGCAGTGACTGCTATTGTATGGTCTACTTCTTAGAATATACCATGCTCCATTATGACGTCTATCACGTTGCCAGCAACTCCAGCCTGCAAACTTTTTTGCATAACTATGTCTGCTTGACTGACACAAATCAAAGCCGCTTGCCTTTGTCTCATCGCCACAAGCTAGAACTGCTAATCTCGTCTCATTGCCACGACATGGCAGAGCCGTTCTTCTTGTCTCATCGCCACGACATGCCGGAATGGCTCATCTTGTCTCATCGATATGACAAGCCAAAGCCGCACGAAGGAAAATTCTCAGTACTTAGTCTTCAGCAACGGTAAAAGCCTTTTACCAGATGAGGTTGAAGCGAAAATGCAGGGAAGTTTCATTAATCAAATCAAGCAATAATCATCTGTGTAAGATATACAAATAATATGTATATTATACACTCATGTATGCATAATCTATGTCTACAGCATGTTGGTGTCTTCTTTTAATAATTCTAAATAAAGATAAACTTTAATATTTTCAAACTCACATCCATAACATCGAGGGCCTCAACAGCATGGGATGATCTGTGATGAAAAAATTCCACATCGAATATCAAATGAGATATACTGGCCATCAGTTGCTTACATATGATACCACTAAGTTGATTGTCTTCCAAAAGATTTTCCATCCAATTTTCTCGCTCTGTTCCAGGAATCTTCATCAGTGGATGGTTTGGCAACAGTTCACATTCAATTTTTTTCACCAAGTAGTCAATCTTAAAAAAAAAAAAGATTTACAGGGGCTACAAAAAATAAATCTTATGTTATGTATAGTTATGGCTAAGCATCTAAAAACATCACGTGGGTGTGTAGAAGACAAATTGACATTCATGCATAAACCATCTAACATTGTCGGGTTCATCGTAATTTTATTTATTACGACCCTTAACATCACAAACAGCTAAATTGTTATTTAATTACACTAATGTTAATAAGAATATAATAATGTTGATCATGTAAGTAACCTTTTATTTGAAAAACTTCATCATTTTGAATTGAGAATCTAATATTGAACTGACTTGAGTTTTGCAATATATTTGGAGGTAGATGATGTTTAAATAATAAATCTTTTGAACATGCACATAATATGATCTTATCCTTCTGATAAATAATCCTTTTAAATAATCAATAAAAAATTTACCGTCAAACTTGGTACGTTTGATGGCCGCTGATAAATTTCTAGAAGTTTGGTGATAGGTAACTATATCTACTTCATATTATAAATTCTGAGGAGGATCTATATGGCGAGCAAATGAAAATGCAATTATGGCTACAAATTACTGGAGGGACACAATATAAGTTGAAGATCTTGGACACAGAAAGTAAGTATTATAAATTGAACTCAACTCTACGGGCAATTATTTGAATGCCAGATTGTAATTTATTCTAGTAAATTACAGTTTATAAAAAAAATACTTATATAATTAATAAATAAAAAATACTTACATAATTAATACATAAAAGATACTTACATAATTAATAAATAAAAAAGCTCTTCTTTCACTTCTTGGATACAACCATTGGATAACAAATTTGGCAACTAAATCCGGCACAAAAGAAGTTTCTCGTATCATCAGTTTATTCCAAAGATTTTTCAGATAATATTGATGGAAGAGATAATTGTACACAATTTTTGCATAGTGCTGATTGGTAAAAGTATATAATCTGAAAAATATCAACATTGAAAAAGTTAAATAAATGAAGCAACATTTAATGGATTGTTGTACTTAATAAGTTGGATTTGGATAACAGGAGATTTGCAAATTAATATCATAAAATGAAGTAAAAAATGGTGTATACCCGTATTCATAAACAAATATGAAGATTGAGGAGGCCTCAACTTTTCATTAAATAAAAATGATAACATATATTAATTCAAATAAAGAGAAAAATTGAGGCTTCCTCATATTTGTCTCTGAATATCGGTGTGTTTTCATCCTCTTACACTTCAAAACTATAATATGATGTCAGATGGTGTAAACTAGAACTGAATTTTTTTGAAATATAAATTAGCTATAAACCACTTGTTGAGACTCGACACGCCGGTCGATGGAAGGACAGCGCTTCCGAAACATGTCGCGAAGTGACTCAAAAAACAAGTGGTTTATAGCTAATTTATATTTCAAAAATGGTTTATATTAACTACCACAAAATATCCGCCGAATCATTAAATGATATTAGAACTGAATTGTTTATGGAAAATAATGTGATGCTATTTTTAAACAAATCAAAAATCAAATCAAATGGTTTCTTTTCTACAACCTCGTTCATTAATTCATACCATCACGGCATATTCCATAATTTGGATATCCAGCAACAGTTGTGTGCTGGTGTTCATCATCTTACAAAAGGAATGACACAAATGTGTATTTCCACACACCAGTCTCATCTCATAAAGACAATTACATTCAGAATGGGTGTCGAACCTCATTGCTGAACTATGACAGTTGTACAAGGTGTCTCAAAAGAAAGTTTATATTTGAATTCAGAGCGTTATGTGGAGATGTTAGACCACTTCTTGGTCCCTGAACTGCAAAACTGATAAAACAAAACAGAAGGATGGAGCAACGTCACACACATCCAATACATCTCTGCCACGAGTTCATGAAATTTTCCCAGGCAAATTGATCTTCAGGAGAGGTGACATAAATTGGCCTCCACGCAGTCCTGCTTTAACCCCTATGGACTTTTTCCTATGGGGTTATCTTAAATCTAAAGTTTACGCTAATAAACCAACTTCTCTGGCGCATTTGAAAGAAAATATCCGTCACAAAATGGTAGCCATCACTGAGTCCACAAGTAATTTTACTGTTCGATTAAATGAGTGCTGCGAACGCGAGGGTCTACATTTGGACGATATTATTTTTAAGAAATAAATTCCCAAATTGTGTACTTTAATAATTAACAAACATTTTTTCGATACATGGCTTACTTTTTTTTAATCGATCCACTAAATATAAACTCTCTTTTGAGACACCTTGTATTTTCGATTACTACACCCGAAAAGGATGATAACAGATGTCTTCTTTTTATGCCGCTCTTAACGGAGGTTGGCGACCATCACACTAACTCATCCCAATGTCAACCCTCAATAGAAGAGTGGAAGCACCATTCTAAGCAAGTATTGAACCACATATATTAAAATAAATAAATTGGTATTTGAAAATAAATAAAAGTTAGTTTATGTTTACCCTGTAGCAGGAGTATTATCTGGTATAAACACATCAGCTTCAAAAATATTTCTTAGACAATTCATCATACAATAATATCCGATTCCGTCATTTTCTTTTGCTTTTTCCAAATAATGAACCAGATCTGTATTCGATATGGCCATCCTTCGCCTAATAACATTAATTAATTATATAGATTAGTAATATAATATTGAATAAAAATAAATTATGTGACACATACTATACTTCTGTCTTCTGTAAAAAAATCATAATTTATAAATAAATATTTTTTTTTCAATTTTATCAATAATTTACAATTATTTTAAATCAGCAATTTTTTTCCAAATAGAGTTTAGGAAGATAATTAATCAATGTGTATGTAGTATGGTAAAAGAGAAAATAAAGTGTGTATTAATAAATAATATTGGATTTAAATTTTTCCAGTACAACTAAATTTTTTTTTAAATAATAAGTTGAGAAAATGTTTTATGGATTGGAGGATTATATTATCTTTTTCTAGTATCATGTCAGGTTGCTCCAACGTTGACTATAACTTGAGGGTACATCTCATCTCGAGGGACTCTAAACAGCTTTTCTACGGTCCTTTCCTATTCTTATATATTGTTGAGCCATGAGATCTGTTTCCTGTCAGCATCCTGTTTTCCCTTAAGGATTATATAAATAATGAAAATTGTTTTATAAAATACGTAACCCACCAACGATACTTTGAAGACATTCCCATAACTTGAATTTGACAATATTGTTCAGTTTTTACAACATGTCTACATTGGTCGTACCAGTTTTTGTAATTTTTGTTCATGTAAGGAGGTTTAAGGAAGGGCCACCTAAACAAAAAAAAAACATAATAGTTTTTATAACAGATATTTTTAACTGTAACTTGTAAAAGAAGGTCAGTTTTGAAATTTACAGATTGACAGTATAAATCCTAGTATGTGGCTTGGCTACAGAACCTGTAATAAATTATAGAAATCAAATTGTTAAACATCAAATTACCGTCAAAGGACAGCAATGTGTAGAATGATGAATAAAAGTTTAAGGGCCGATCTTTCAATCGTCAAATAAAGCACCAGATAGTTATCTGTCGAATAAATTAATTCGATAGTTTAACTATCAAATAAAATGAAGGGCGTTTTTCAATGAACATTTATTCGCTAGATTGTTAATGGTTAGTTAACTGACCCTTATTTTTATACCTGCTAACATTTCTATGTGTAATAGAGATGCATATATCAAAATCGTACGTGAGGAAAAGAGACAAGTTGCGCATGTGCTCATGGTTAACATGTGGTTAAAATTTTGACAGTTCGTCTGTTCCTAACCTGCATTCAGAGTTCGTGTGATCTTTACTGTTATTGTATATTGTCAAAATGGACAAAAAAAGAGAAAGAGCACTTAATTTTACTGTTGCAACTGTATGTTGCAATTCGTGAATAATGAGTGATAACAACTCTTGAGTAGTAAATTTCTTCAGCCTAAAACGTCGAAAAAACTCTTGATCATCCCAATCATTGAAATGATCTTTCCGCGGACGAACATTGTACTCCGAACTGTACTCCGGATTGAACTCCTTTATCATTTCGTATTCTTCCATGATTGAGATATCCTCAAGTATATCGAAATCCATGATAAATAACCTTTCGGCGGGCTTCAATCAGCACAAAACACAACAACTTATCATAGAAAACGCTAAATAGCTTCATCTGCATTTCATCTGACAGTTGTTATTTGACAGATAAGTTCCTATCTAGTGGTCTAACGCGCAGATAACTTTATTGGATAGATAGTAGGTTTATCTAACCAATAACTGCTATCCGAGAATTGAAAAACGCATTTTTATTTTATTCGACCGATAAAGGCGTTATCTGTCAAATAAATTTTATCTGGTAGTTTATCTGACAATTGAAAGATCGGGCCTAAATTTATATCAACTAATAAGAGTTGTTATTTACTTTAAAGAATTCCATTTGAGCTTTAAAAAAAGAATGAAAACCTTTTCATTTATTTTTTATAGAATGAATATGTCCTTGTAACAAGTACATATACATCCTCGTACATTCCCAAAATTAAGTATAAATGCTTAAGCTATAGGTGAACAAAATCAATCATGGCAGGATTCAAACTCCAGAGCAATGAATCACTAATCTAGTGCGCTAACCACTCTGCCGCCGGCCATCTAATTCTTTTGTTTTTTATTTGGTATGTTTATAATACCTGTCTCATGCCGATCACAATAATATTTACACCAATAGATAGATAAACATGTCTTCATTATGAAAAAGTTATTTTTTTTAGCGAAAACGAAAGACGGGTTTATCTATCTATTGATGCAAAAAATATTGCAGTCAGCAATGGACAGGACTTGTAAACAATTTCGTTTTATTCTGATTTTATTCTTCATTTTATTTCGTCGATAGCTACCTATATAGCAAAGAATAGAAGTATTAAGCCATTATGATTGTAGAAATTGACCACTTTAACATGTGTTCCCTAATGCAGGGTAACTATTGATAAAAAATTAATAGAATTGAAAAAATATGTTTTTAATTAAATTAATAGTTTTTTTTAAATAAATTATAAATAATTAACTACAATGTTACATAGTAAAATAATTCTTTATAGGGTCGAAATACATCATAATTGTGTAATATACTACTTTCTTGCTTAGTGCCATAAAAACCGCATTTTGCTTAGAGTGGCAGAATAAATGACATGTTTTACAAACTAGTAAAATTCACTTGTCTTTATATTGTTTGTTGTTCACAATCCAGATAGATAGACAAAACAAGTTTGTAGTTAAATAAATTATACAGAATAACTATACTATTTGAAGAAAAAATCATACTTACTCTGATAAAAGTTTGTTTTTCCATAAAGTTTGACGGGACATAATGAAATCGTTCATATACCGACATGTTAATCTCATATTACATACATCATTAAGTGAAATAACCGAATTCTGTAAAATCAATTCAATGATTTCAGGTGGAACACCAGCGAATTGACTCGATTCCATAGTTATTTCACCGATTTTGTCACAATTTGATTAAGAATCTAAAAATAATAAACATTTAATGTGTAATCAAAATTATACACTGAAAACTAGTGTAAAATGTTGGCACTCTTCGCGATATGAAATACTCGTAAGAAATGCTGATAAAAATGTTTTGTATTTACATAATAAGTATAAAAACAATGCATTATAATCGCAATAACTACTTTGTCAATCGGACATTTGGGACATAGATATTGTAGAAAATAGAAAAAGTCGGGCACAATACATAGAAAAAAATAATATATTTCACACTTCTTCTTATTTACAGTATTTAGTTTCATTTGCTATTCCCACTTATTTTTGCAAAATCAATGTCATGGAATTTTTTGTTCTTACAAAAACGAAGCTTATCAGTATGAGGGCCACATCAAAGTGGACCTCTAGACTAACTGACAGGTGAATGCAGTGCTCTGAAGTGATTATTTGTCTTCTGAGCGGTACAGCGATTCTCGCAACAGAGGGTGTAGAACTCTTATAGTCTTATTTCCCCGCTAGAACTGCCTACTCTTCTTCCCTAACATTTAGAAATTGTATTTTACTGGCGACGTGCTTTGATCACAATTATTAACAGAAAATATTTTTTAATCAATACATTCTCGGGCATAACATAGTGACACAAAACTAATTTATTGACATCCTTAGTTTGATCTTTAATGTTTGAATCTTGGTTTGAGTGGTGTTAAAAAATAATAACATATTTCTTATAAAAACGCTCATAGTGGATATATATGGGTTGCTGTGACGCCATCATCAAGATAGTGACATGTCTGGAAAGAGCATTTCGCTGTTCCCAGGGGCTGCACCTTCTGGTCGGCGTCTCTTCATGCTTGCGTATGTTTGATAGTTTAGTAGTTTTTATTTTAGGTGATTTTTTTGTATTCTGTTTTTTTTTTATTTATTAATTTTTTGCCATGGACATTATGAAATTTAAATAAAGCGCCATACCATGAAAGTATGATACTAGCCGTACTAACCAAATTTTGTAAGTTCATTTGTTTCCTTTTCTCCTCCCCACATTTGTTTTGATGTTTCCTTGTGGTTGATATTTCCATAGGTATTGTGATCGATATATTTCCATGCATTATGATATCAAAGAAACCCAATAACCATTATTTTACTTCGGCCTAATGTATTTCTTATATTAATTCTAGGAACGGATTATAGCGGCCCCCCAGGCCTTGATCATATGTTTTAGCATTGTCTTTTATTGCTGAAAAGGCTAAAATGTCATCCTGCCATTGACACCCAAGATTTACGTACCATTCATCATTTATCTATGCATCCAAAATATATCTATGCAAACTGTCAAAAAACAAAAGAATATAATAAAACAATGTCGGCGCGTTATTGCTATTAATACAATTATTAATAATAAATACATAGTTCAAACGTTCGTATTTTCATTGCTGGCTCTCCCATAACCAACAGGTTATGGGCCCAGACACTGTTTGCCTCAAACAAAAACGTGTTCAAAATAAAAATGGCAAAAACCACGAACATCGACCCACTTCGAAGAGACAACTACGACACATGGAAAATCCAAGCCCAAGCAGTCCTGATAAAAGCAGGACTTTGGAAGTACGTGTCAGGTGACATAAAAAAAGAAGAGGATATAAACTTCGAAGAAAAAGATTTGTTGGCAAAATCGGACATATTACTGATAATGTCACCACCAGAATTGAAGCTAGTAAAAAATGCCAGTTCATCAAAAGACCTATGGGATTCCTTAAAGAAAATTTATGTAAGTAAAGGCGCCGCTAGAAAGGCTACATTATTAAAAAAACTAATATTAATAAAATCCAGCAGTGAGAAAGAAATAAGACATCACCTCGATGATTTCATGGACACAGTTGACAAATTAGAAAACATGGGCATTACAATTCATGCCGACATGCTCAGTATAATGATGCTTTATAGTTTACCAGCATCATATTCCAACTTCAGAGTCGCTATAGAAACAAGGGACTCTTTACCTTCCCCAGACGAACTAAAAATAAAAATAATAGAAGAGACAGAAGCTCGAGGGAACACTACATCAAACGAAGAACATGTAATGTTTATAAATAAAAAATCACAAAAGAAATTCATGAAGTGTAAATTTTGTAAAAAGACAGGACATGAAATAAGTGATTGCTGGTTTAAAAATAAAAACGTAAAAAACAAAAAGTTGTACAAATTTGACAATCAACAAAACTTGTACATTGATGAATGCCTAACCACTCCTGAAAGTAACCGTAAAAACACAAAAAAATGGTGTTTAGATAGTGGATGTACGTCACATATGTGTTACAATAAGGAAATGTTTGATAATATTGTAAGTACCGAATCAAGTACTTTAAGATTGGCATCATTAAATAAAAACGAAGAAATTCATGGACGAGGCCGAGTTTCTTTTAATTTTAAAAACAATCAAATTCATTTATGGGATACTTTATACGTCCCAGGCCTATCCACAAATATGATATCCGTGAAGAAACTTACTGACAAAGGTTGCACAGTTCATTTTTATGAAAACAATGCTATTGTTTACAATAAACAAAATAAAAAAATCCTGGAAGCAAGAAGGGAGGACAACCTATATTACATTACAATAGAAATGAAACAAGAAAAATTATTTTGTATCAGTGATCTTCAAAAGTGGCATATGAACCTAGGCCACGTAAATGAAACAGATCTTAAACTAGCACATAAAAATAATGCAGTAAGAGGTTTAAATATAAATGAAAATGACAAGTTAGATTGTGAAATATGTATTCAAGGAAAAATGTCACAATAGGCGTGATGACAGTAAGAAAAAATCATTGAAATTATGATTTTATTAGATAAAATATGTTATAAAGATTTGAAAAAATATATTTATTTTCATTTTAAAAGAGCGAATAATATTAATATTATTAAAATAAAAATACAAAATATGTTTGTCCGCCATTTTATGTGAAACACCAATCAGAGCGCATGACGTCACCATATTGTCACTGTCAATTGTGTTTGTTACTGTCAACTGTTGTGTTGTTCGAAATGGCTATTTTTTTCATAACAAGCTATATGGAATATGCTGCTTATTTTTAACATGCTATTTTTATTTATTGATTTATTTGGTTTATTTGGGACAATAAACCAAATAATATCGCTATCCGCTCTATTGAATCGTTGACGCATCTGTTATAACACGCACCGAGTATTGTAACGTGGTGGAGAATATTTAACGTTTCAGAAATAAATAACTTGGTGGCTTTCATTGCTTGATTATAAAATAAAATGATGTAATTATATTGTTTGTGGGAGTTGTACAGTGTTACATGAGGTTGAAATGGAAATACACAATGTATTATGATGAATCTAATATACATATGGGATAACTGTTATGATTCATATACATATTATGATTAATATATTAAAATATGTAATAGGTGTGATGACTGTAAGAAAAAAATCATTGAAATTATGATTTTAAAAAATAAAATAAGTTATAAAGATTTAAAAAATGTTTTTTTTTTAATTTATAGGAGTGAATAATAATAATATTATAAATATAAAAATACAAAATGTGTTAGTCCGCCATTTTATGAGAAAAAACAATCAGAGCGCACGACGTCATAGTATGGTCGCGTCAATTCTTCTGATAGTCTTCAATACAATATACGCATTAATTGTCGGTCTGGACTATGTTTATTTTGGTGTTATCGATATATTAATATTTTAATTAGATACTTAAAACTAAAACAAATTAAATATAAATGGAACAAGTATTCATCAAAGCAAATAGTTTCAATTTACCTAGATACTCGCCTACCTATCGGGGGACACTATGGGCCGGTATTACAGTGTCAGTTTAAGAGCTAAACTCAAGTTTTACAAAAATATAGCGTATTACAGTGTCCGTTTAGACCTAATCTTCCCTCAAATACGTCACTAAAACGACAAATATTTAACTCAACGTTTCTGGCAGATTAAGTACTTAACTGTGAGTCAACTGTCATTTGCTAGGCAACTCGTGTAGTTTCAGTTTCTATCACTAGAGGCGTTAGGCAACGTGTGTAGTTTCAGTGTTGTATCGAAGGTGGCGCCACACAACAAAACAAACTGACAGCCGTATTGAAACGAACACGGGCATTTAAAAGCATTATTTTGGTGAAAAAAATTAAATTTACCATGTTGGATAATAAAACAATGGTATTTAAAGTCGTAGCGTCCCGTTTTGTATTTCGTATTATTTGAGGTTATTTAAATTTGACAGATAATAACCACAGAAAAAGTGAAATATGTCTATAATTGAAGATTTAGTAACTGACATGTCATATTGCACTGTAATACGGAAATGGATTCAATCTCCCCTTAACATTAATCTTGAGTTTGGCAAACTCAACGAGTTGAGGGCCGACTGTAATATCGGGCCTATGTTAATTGTATTTTGTATGTAACTTAGTTTTTATTGAATAAATAAATAAATAATGAACGCTCGCAACGTATGGTAAACTAATTTAGTTTTAGTATTCTACAATTTTGTCACGCGATTGTGAGCTGACGAACGTTCGACATGTTATGATGCTGGTCACTGCCAAACTAAACTAGCAAGCTATATTTTTTTCATGCAATGAAGCGATTTGCGAAACGACGGCGATTACGCGAAGCATGCGTTTTAAAACATCGTTACAATTTTAGCAGCATACGAATTATTACATAGCGCTCGTTATTTGTATTGTGTTCATAACAAGCTATATTTATCTGCTATCGTTATTTTTAGCAATAGCAGCCATAGTAGTTATTTTTCTGCCTGTCTTAACTACTCTTAACTAGAATGGAACTTTTGATGGTCGGATATTTCTTTGCGTCGAACAAAGACTTTTGTTCATAAGAATTTCGAAACGTAAAAACTTAATAATAAGTACATATAAGTACTTTATTTATCTGTAATTTAAATACAACTTACATCTCGAAAATCGATAAAATATGCTCCTTCTTCTCTCTACATTATGTGTTCATAAGCTAAAAACATACGCGGGAAACTTATGATGGCCTATTTTGACGTTTGGACATATTAATGAAGTTCTTTATATGCTTATTGCCTAAATAATGGTAAATATTATATTATTGAGAGCTAAAAGTGGGGGAACAAATACTGTACTTCATTGTAAACGCGTACTTAATAAAATTCACTTGTGTCTCGCCGTGCGAAATTTAATCACTTATTTCTCTTTTTTTTCGCGTGGGACGAAAACAAATACCTCAGTAGGTGTTTTTTTCGTCGTGTTTGTACATTTAGGGACCGCACAACACTTATGCACTTTTGAATTGATTATAAATACACAAATCGTCTTAGAACACATATATTACATATAGTAGTGATATGCAGTTTACGATACCATGACGTCACCGTCAGGGTCGGCAGCCGCCATGATACTACAAGCTTTTTTTGGCGTAAATGTCAAATTTGATTTTAAAATGGCGATTTTTGCTACTAAACCTTTATTTTATGTAGAAATGTATATATATTTGAAAACAGTGAATGCGTAAAAACATCGTGAGATAGTTTTTCAAAATTAGTCATCATGCCTATTGCCATTTAAGGACAATAATAGCTGGAAAGCAAATGAACCACTTCAAATAATACACAGCGATGTATGTGGACCAATGCCAATTGACAGCCTTGGAGGCAGTAGATATTATGTAACTTTTATAGATGAGTACACCCGCTACTGCAAAGTTTATTTCCTAAAAAATAAAAATGAAGTATTAGATAAATTTAAAGAATATAAAAGTGAAGCTGAAAACTTTACAAATAAAAAAATTAAATACTTACAATCAGATAACGGGACAGAATACATAAATCTTGAATTTGACAATTACATAAAAATAAATGGTATTGTTCGAAGATTATCTGCTCCATACACACCACAGCAAAATGGTATGTCTGAAAGAAAAAACAGAACGTTGCTGGATAAAGCTCGTTGTATGTTAATACATTCAAAATTGCCTGAAAATTTTTGGGCCGAAGCTATACTAAATGAAAATTACGTTACTAACAGAATACCTACAAAAAACACAAACAACAAAACTCCATTTGAGTTATGGGTAGGGCATATACCATCTGTTGGACACATGCATTATTTTGGAGCCAAAGTGTATTCTCTTATAAAAGGACAAAAGAAAAAATTTTCAGACAGAGCAGAAGAAGGAATTTTTCTTGGTTATTCAGAAACAAGTAAAGCATACAGGATTTGGTTAACAAAACAAAATAAACTAAAAATCACAAGAGACGTTAAAGTGCTCAATAAAATGTACAATGAAGAAAAATATACTATAAAAAATGAATATTTGAATTTAGAAGAAAATATACAAAATGCAAATGATGCTCAAGTGCCCATATTAATATCAGAACAAACAAAAATAAATGAAAACACAGAAGAAAACATAAATATTCCTTCACAGCAAATTCCTATACAGCAACCAAATGTTGAGGAAAGTTCGGATGAGGATAACCACACCACTCCTGACCACTCAGAAGCTCCTACTACATCTCATTCAAGACCACAAAGAGAGAGGAAACCACCTCAAAGGTTTGAAGACTACACTTCATACTTGAGCAATACTGAAAATTATGATGAAAGTAATACTGAATGGCGAGAAGCTATTATAGAAGAAATTAAAGCTCATTTAAAAAACGACACATGGCAAATAATTGAAAAAGGTAGTGAACAACATTTTAACAATATAGTGTCTTGCAAAATGATTTTAAAAGAAAAACCAGGTCCGGATGGAAAGATAGAAAGAAAAAAGGCACGACTAGTTGCAAGAGGATTCTCACAAATCTATGGTGTAAACTACAACGAGACCTTTGCACCTGTTACTAAATTAAAATCTATTAGATCCATATTAGCCATGGCCGTAGAAGAAAACTTAAAAATCACTCAATTAGATGTTACAACTGCATATTTAAATGGTGAACTACAAGAAGAAATATTTATGGAAAAACCAAAACATTTAGAAAAATACTTATGTGACATAATGGTTGAAGAGAGCACTAAAGAAGATACCGCCTTATTTGAAAAAGCTCGAACCATGTTGGAAAACCTGCGAAAACCTGGAAAAGAAAAAATATGCAAATTATTTAAAGCTTTATATGGATTAAAACATCTGGAAGGGAATGGTATAATAAATTTAACAGCACATTAAAAGAAATTGGCTTCAGACCATCTAGTGCTGATCCTTGTGTGTATATATGTATTAAGGACCATAAAAAAATAGTTATTGCCCTATACGTGGACGATTTGATCATTGCATATTCCGATGAACAATGGATTAAGAAAATAAAAGAAATACTAATGAAAACGTTTGATATGAAAGACTTAGGCGATTTAAAGTATTGCTTAGGCATAAACTTCAAACACAAGAAAAATATAATATATGCAAATCAGAAAAATTATATAAATTACCTATTAAAGAAATTTAAAATGGAAGACTGCAAACCAGTGAATACACCAATGGTACAAGGGCTCAAATTGGAAAAAGTTACTATAAAATCTGAATTACCTTATCAAATTTTAATTGGATCATTAATGTACCTAGCAATTGCAACAAGGCCTGACATCATGTTTTCAATATGTTATCTAAGTCAATTTAACAATAATTATGGTGAAGAACATTTCAAATGTGCTAAAAGAATATTAAGATATTTAAAAGGGACAAACGATTTGTGCCTAACTTATAGTAAAAATAACTCACCTTTACTAGGATTCTCAGATGCAGACTGGGCCAGTTGTGAAATTGATCGTAGATCCACCACTGGGTACTGTTTTATATATGGCGGAGCCGTAATAACATGGGAGTCAAAAAAACAAAGAACTGTCGCCCTGTCTACAGCTGAAGCTGAATACATGGCACTGACAGAAACAGCAAAGGAAGCTATAAACTTGAAACAGCTATTTTCTGATATGGGTATAAACACCAACAGGGTAACCATTTACAATGATAATCAAGCAGCCCAACATTTAGCAAAAAACCCCATAGTGAATAAGAAGAGTAAACATATCAGCATTAAAGAACACTTCATCAAAGATGTTGTGGAGAAAGGAATCATAACATTAAATTACAAGCCTAGCCAAGAGCTCGAGGCTGATATATTTACTAAAGCCTTAACAGAAATAAAACACAAAGAGGCTATAAAAAATCTCGGACTATATCCAAGCAATGCCAGGAGTGAGGGGGAGTGCTGAAAAGGCTAAAATGTCATCCTGCCATTGACAGACCCGGTACGAGAGCAGCGGCTGGTAAGATCTTTCCAGTTATGTATATATTATTTTTACCATGCCTGTATTTGTATGTATTTTTCTTTTCAGACACATGAGAGCCGGTAATATTGGTTTTAATAGAAGTATTCTTTTCAGCATTTTTTATATATCAATTTCGCGTCCCAACATGGGACCAATATATTTCTTCCCAGCCTCCTTATATCAATTTCGCGTCCTAATGTATGACGAGTATTTTTCTCCGCCTTCTATAGATATCAATTTGTCTCCCAACGTGGGGCAAGTACTCTTCTCCGCCTCTCTCTAGATATCATGGTAGATGAGAGATTTTATCAACCTCCCGTTCTATAGGGAAGCCACATAAAGGCGGGTATGGGAAAAATCTATATTAGAAATTTTATTCTTTCTTCTCAAATATCCATAGACACAATTTCGTTATTATTTTTTAAGTTTTTACCTATGCGTTCTTTATGGTCAGAGGAGTCAATTTTGCATGCACGGGTTTGACACCTCATTTTCAGCTCGATAACACTATTTATTTAGAATTTAGTGTTTTTTAAAACATAAAATCATTTAAGATGCGAAGAATATGGAGTTTTTCGAGTTTCCGATACA
Organism: Molanna angustata; assembly: GCA_963576475.1. Taxonomy (NCBI): domain Eukaryota; kingdom Metazoa; phylum Arthropoda; class Insecta; order Trichoptera; family Molannidae; genus Molanna; species Molanna angustata. The sequence continues at coordinate 19,002,652 of OY754970.1, forward strand.
CATTATTTTCCTTCACCTTGGTGAGAATGCTATTTATATTTTTACGGTTGACACTGGGAAGATCTGCCACGACATTCCGGCGTCATTATTTATTGAATTAATATGACAAATATGAGAACTATTCATACAAAATATTCAATTTTAACGTTAATTTATATATTCATTCTGTTCGTGTGTATTTTTTACATATAAGTTAAACAATTTCTCTTATATACTTCATAAAACAGTTAGCATATTAATTTTACATTTGTTTATTTATGACAATTTTTGTTTTAGATATTTCATGTATTTTACAACCCCACTGATAGTGGAGCCGTGCAGCTGACCCAAAGCAACTTGGATATGATTCTTGGTAATATTGATTTTTATTTTGTGTTAGGTATCCTACTATCCAAATTATAAAATGATTTTCCTTAATAAGAAGGATCTAAAGAAGTTTTTTCTATTCAATATTTTAATTGTTATTAATAATTGTCCAAGCACCAAATTTTTTTCTCATGTTGGAAGGAGATACATTTGTTTTTTTCACGGAAAGGGATACTTGGGTGCGAGCCCTCTTGGTTGCAACATCTTCTATTCAAAAATATTTTCATGTTTAGTTCTGATTTTTGTAATACTCTTTATAGGTATATAGGTGATATTCAAGTATTTAAATACACAGACATTTAAAATATATCAGTTCAAATGTGTAAATTATTTTCTCATTACACATAATATATACCTATAATATAATATTATTCTTATTTATTTAATAGGCACATTATAATTCTAAAGTAAAGTTAAAAAACAATCTACTAGCTTATAAACTATGCTAAAAGGTATTTTTATAGTAAATTTTAATAAAATTAACATTAGCTTATTTCAAATATACCTGTAATATTCTAATTTATTTAGCAAATCTATTCTAACCAAAAGTTTTGTTAAAATAGGTTGGTGAGGTTTGTATGTGGTTATTATTGCGACTCCCGCGAGCGATTTGCATTATATATTGTGTTATAGCCCCATCTATCAGTTTTTTTAATAGAATAAGTGTCTCGCACTGATCCTGACCGAGTGTCTCGCACCCAAGTGGCCAAAGCCATGTGTCCTAAACTGTTTTTTATTATACTGCTGTGAATTCTTAGTTCAGTTTATTCTGACTGTATTAAATCTTACTAAATCAATGTACAATACAATCTTGCTAATCTGGCACCTCACTTAACCATCATATCCAACAATCCTGCATTACGGACTATTTAATAAGATACATTGAATTGATTTATATTTTAATGTTTTAGATTTTTTTAATCATTTTTCCTATATTCCAGTCCAAATTTTTACCTTATCTGGCACTCTTTTTGTTTTTATTAGTGCTGAATTAACGAGATTGTACTGTATTAATAAATTACATAACATGTTCCATGCCCTGATATTTTCTATGCATTATTATTTGTATTTATGTTCTTAAGCACTTAATAACTATTATTATTAGTATGATATTTTTTTTTATTTTACCAAAATTCACTTTAGTTTTCACATTAATTTGGTTGATTGAAAGTTATTTACAGCAATAAACTTATATACATATTTACACTTCATTTACTATGTAAATAAATAAAAAAAATATATTAGAACATATTTGAGAATATGTAATGTGTACTTCCATCAAAAACTTTATCTAAATTTTATTGTTTGAAATAATTCACAAATATTTTATTGTTTCAGCATCAAACGAATTAGTGTTTATAAATTTCTATGCGGAGTGGTGTAGGTTTAGTAACATGTTACAACCGATATTTGACGAAGCAGCCGATAAGGTGGCCCTAGAGTTTCCTGAACAAGGGAGAGTTGTCATGGGGAAGGTTGATTGTGACAAGGAAAACTCGGTCGCCACTCGTTTTCACATATCCAAATATCCAACACTTAAAGTTATTAGAAATGGACAACCAACCAAAAGGGAATTCAGAGGTTTGTAGATTTTACATTTAATTTTCAATCCTTGATGTAGGCAAGTGAGACTTGGACATGACTGAAGTTGCACAAAAGTGGAATAAATGCATTTCTAATAAGATCAATAAGAAGAATTTGCAATAAGACGATGTAAGACACAATAAATGAATATAAGATGTAGAAATGTGTCAACGACATCCAAATATGAGGGAATTGTAAGAAGTTTGAATAACAAAGAAGCATGTATGAGATGATGCATGAATGTTAATGAGGCAGTGTATGCGTGTCAAGAAAGAAATATGTGGTATTCAGTTCCCTCTGTCTATCCCGTGATGGACACGGCTATGGTATGATATTACATTTATATACATATATCGAATATAAAATATATTTACGTAATTTCTAATTCATTCATAATAATCTATTTTGTGGTAATTTAGCATGTTGTTAAAGTAAATTAGTACCTACACTACAACTGTGTAAACAAATTATTTAAGTAATTCTTATCTTGATCATTTTTGTAGCCAAGGTTTTATGTACCTCTTATATTCATAAACAAATAACTTACTAAAAATATTATACCATAAATTATTTCAAATAAAGCATTTTAAAAATACCTGTTCATATAGTATGTTTTTGGGTACTTGTTATTTTTTATGTTCGGTGTTAAGGTATATTTAAAAAAATGTATTTGTATAGTATGAATTGTTATTTAATGATATTATATTGAATATTTACAAAATCCTTGCAGAAATTTTAGCCTGTTTTGCTGAAATAGTATAAAATTGTAGATATAAGTATTTGACGTAATATCTGTCCCGATGATAAAGCGCTCTCATTTATTTGTTAATTGAATATGTTTTTAAATGCATATACGCAAACATTGGATAAGGGAACTCAATAAGAAGACATTATTAGCAAGCGCATAAAGTGATCACATAAGTCCTGTAGGTGCCTTGAGTTCTTGGTACTTCTATAATATTCCAACTTCGTCTCTTGAGATGTTAAAAAGCTTGTCAAAACAATATAATTTATTTGTTGTTATTATAAAAACAATGCGATTTGTGATGAATAGACTTGTTTAAAATGTGCCACATAGTTATTAAAACTGAAAATATATAATGAAAGAAATTAATTTTGTAAGAATTGTGCAATATTGTGTTATTTTTTCAAACGTGCTTCACATTGATTGTTTTTTTTTATACAATTAGTAATTTTTGAATTTCAGGTCAGCGTTCCATAGAAGCTTTTGCTGATTTCGTTAGAAAGCAACTAGAAGATCCAATTAAGGAATTCAACTCGTTACAAGAATTAACCAAGTTGGACTCCAATAAGCGGATGATAATAGGTTATTTTGATAGAAGGGACATGCCCGAGTATAACATATTTAGACGTGTTGCCACTTCTCTTAAGGAGGATTGTCAATTCCACGTTGGATTTGGAGATGTTTCAGCCCAAATGCATCCACCTGGTATAGTAACCCTTTATCTAATCTTTGTTTTATTTCTTTGTTACTCTTTACAATATTTAAATTATTATGTTCAAAGTCATATAATTATCAGCTTCTTATTTTACTGTCTATTATTAATTAGTCTAGTGCATCATATTGAAATACTGCTATTATGAATTAGGTTTATTTCACATAAGTGGTATTTTTTAGTTTTTTTGTTTTGTACAATCAATGACTTCAATAGTAAAATTCAATATCCGGACTGATATTAACACTGATTACTGAACAATTTTTTCCCCTATATGATATTGTTTTGTACAAAGAAAATTATTCGCAGAACAGACTCACTCTACAATATGCTTTAAATGCGAAATTTATATTATTTCAAATTATGTGACATGAAATGTGAAATACATACCTATATTTCGTAATATAAGTATTTAAGAAATTTACATGTTGCAAACTATAAATGCAAAAGTAACTCTGGTGGTCTGTTATCTTTTCACTCCTAAATCACTGAAAAGATTTCAATAAAATTTGGCAAGGAGATGATTGCAACCCGAGAAAGGACATTAATTTATAGGTTAACTTTTGTCAAAAAAATGAAGGGGTTGAAAGTGGGGATGATATGAGGAACCAAATCATTCAAAAATCCTATGTCCTTGGTGGTGTTGTTTAACTCTTTGGTTAGAAGCGTGCTAGAGTTTGGAGCTGTCATATGGAGTCCTAATTACATAACCCACATTGAGGCACTCGAAAAACCCCAAAAAAAATTAATTAAACAGCTGAATTTTAGGAATAGAATCCATTTGGAAAACTACAGAACTAGCCTTCAATACTATAAACTGAAATCATTGGAGTCTAGAAGACTTATGTTACTTGTACAATTTAGTTAATGGTGGAGTAGATAGTCCGAGTCTTTTGCAGCTGCTTCCCTTTCATTGCCCTCGGAGAATAGTCAGGAACCCATCTTTATTTTACATCGACACACCTAGGACTAATTACTCACGCAATTCATTTGTTAATAGAGCATGTTAACTATTGTTACAATAAAAACTGTATGAGTGACCCTAGGCTTGATATTTTTACGTCTAGTCTCTATACATACAGAAAATGTTTGATGGAGATGGTTAAATATTAATTGTGTTTTGGGTATGCCTGCATTGGGACTGGTCTTTCGATTGACCCGACAACTTGTTTCTCCAAAAGGGAGCTAATCCCTCTCCTCTCCTCTTCCTTTTCCCCTCGCTTACCCTTCCCTAAATCCTAAACCCTCTTGCAATGCTATATGTAGGTTCAATAGTTTTTTGTTTTTAATTCACTCAAACATTTTATTCATAATAAGAACATTGTAATTGGCGCTATGAAAATTTTTAATTTTTATACTATTTTTAAATAAAACTTAAGCTGTAATGTTCATTCAAATAATAAAATAAAATAAAAAACCCATAATTTCTCAAATTAGAGATATGAAAATATAAGAGACGGAAGGGATTGCTTACTTCACAGTTACCTTCCCAGGCAAGGCAGGGTATAGAAGCTAGTGTATTATACGTACCTAATATAATAGCTTTTCATGATAAAATATTATGACTTACTATAATAACAAATTAATATGTATTGATATTTTATTAATACAAACATATTGGTCTTCATGGTTCATTTGTTTTATTACTACAAGATTATTGAAAGTAATTGCACAGTTCTTATTATTTAAGTTTTTACTATTTTTCTAAGTAATTAACAATATAATAACATACTTTGATGCTTGTGATAGAAGTGAGAAAAAATAAGATTTGTTTTTTGTTTTTATATTCCCGGCCAACTAACAGGTACTATTTTATTTTTTATTTTATTACATTAGGGACACTTATAGACATTGACAACGGCATGCAAGAATGTATATCTTACAATTTTATATATTTTCAATGCTATTTTAGAATTAAACATGAGCAAAGTTTATCTGATACACACGCTAAAAGTTTTTTATATATAGGTACATCCACAAAAACACAATCACACGCACACACATGAGTACAGACAAGAAAATGCTTCATACAAACATATAAGATAAAAAATAATTTAATAAACAATTCAATACAAAACCAACTTATGCAAATGCTAAAATATTTTTATAAATATTGGTACATCCACAAACATACATACAATATCATGTATACTTTGTCAAAAATTAATTTAACACACATCCAATAACAATTTGCCCCGTTCTGGAGACTTATGTTAAACCGTTTCACAGATTCAGACTGAAAATACCTAACCTAACCAACTGAGCTTCGAAGGCCGACATACACTTACAAGTTATTGCTATTTTTTAACAATATATACTTGCTATTTTTTATGAAATTTTATTGTTTTAAGGAAGGAAATAAGACCACCATAATAATATTATGTTTGTTTACTTTGGTTCCTCTGTTTATTATTTTTTTTATACAAAAGATTCTTACTAGTATACCAATTAACATCATACATTTTATGCCCTTCAAAAAAGAATTCACAAGACTGCTTAAAAACTGTACAATATTGTAATAATGAAATATGTTTATTTTTTGTACCATAGACAATCTATAAATGTATTATAAACATATAATAATCATATAATAATCGTTTGTCATAAATTCATTGAGTAAATATGAATCTGTTTTTTTCTTTCAGGTCAACCTATTATTGTGTTTCGAGCTGACAAATCTCGCTCCAATGAAGCGGATGAGACATTTATGGGAAATTTAAATAATTTTGACGAAGCGCATATTTGGGTGCAAGAAAAGTGTGTTCCATTAGTTAGAGAAATCACTTTTGAGAATGCCGAGGAACTGACTGAGGAAGGATTGCCTTTCCTTATCCTCTTTCATACTCCGGGTGATACTGATATTATCAAAAAATATAATGATGTTGTTGTGAATGACTTGATTTCAGAAAAACGTAAGGAACTCTTTATACATATATTTTACCTAGACATCATTTTCTTGAATCATAGTCTTACAGGTCCAATAAAGTTTTAGGCATTTGGTTTTTTGATTGCACAATAATTCTAGAATTCAATTGGCTGCGCAGGGAAGTGGAGTATCGGTCGGATGTTGGGGGGGTGTGTGGTGAGAGTGACTCGAGTCATAAAGTGGCTCCTTAAGTCCACATACATGGTTACAAGTCCGTGTGGCTCGCCTATTCTGACTGGTACTCTGGTCGCATGTGCTCGTGGGCCTGGTTTTGTGAATTCAGTGAAGCCACAATTGCTTTTCTCTTTTTTATCATCATTGGGATTGACAGCATTTAAATTACTGACAGGATCTACATATTTATTTTTATTTGTGCTTACATATTTTGTATCGGGTTGTTTAATGTGTTGAAGCTATCATACAAACCTTTTAGTCGATTCACCCTGAACAGATGAGTCTAGATAGAAATGACTATGTTAATCTCACAAAAATAAGATAAAAAAAAAATTTAAATTAGTTAATCAGAAATGATTGTATTTTTGTTTCAGAGAGTGTGAATTTCCTGACTGCGGATGGAAAAAAATTTGAGCATCCTTTACATCACTTGGGAAAAGGATCCAAAGATCTTCCTCTCATTGCTATTGATTCCTTCCGTCACATGTACTTATTCCCTGATATTAAAGATATGGAGAAGCCTGGTAAATTGAAGCAGTTCTTGCAGGATCTCTATTCAGGAAAGCTGCATAGGTCAGATAAATTAATATATTTTATGATTATTCCTTGAAACAAGTATACATTCCCTAAACTAAGCATAAATGCTTAAATGGTGAACGAAATCAATTGTGGCAGGATTCAAACTCGCGACCACTGGATTACTAGCCCAGTGCACTAACCGCTCTGCCACCACTCATCTTATTGCACGGGATGTTTGAAATAATAACAACTTTAGATATCTTTTATATTTTTTCAGTATCCATTTATAACTTATTGAGAACTTAGTGAGATTCTTAGAGTGAGACTTATTTTAATTACATTCTTCTTCTGCTTCTTTCTCAGCCGTCTCTCCACTGCTGGATGTAGGCCTCTTTTAAAAGCTTTCACTCGTCTTTTTTTTGGGCTTTTTGAACCCATCTGCTTCCAGCGACAGGGACAATATCATCGGCCCACCTTTTCTGGGGCCGGCCTATTCCCCTTTTCATATCCCATGATCTCCAATTTAGAATTCTGGGTGCCCATCTTTCCGTACCCTGTCTGGCAACATGACCTGCCCATTGCCATTTAAGTTTTGCAACTCGATCCATGTCATCAACAACTTTTGTCTGGCGTCTGATTTCTTCATTTCTAATTTTGTCTTTTTTTTTTTTAAAACCCATCTAGAGACCTTCTCACATCGACTCAATAGTAGTCCATTGTGATAATTTTGTCTCTTAGACTTACGCCTATCATTTGTCTTTCTATGGATCTCTGAGTGCATTTTAGCTTATGTATGGTCCTCGCAGTTAGCGTGATAGTTTCCAGACCATACGTAAGCATAGGCAGGATACATGTTTCAAACACTTTTCTTTTCAGACATGTGGGAATATCTCTGTTTTTTAGGACATGTTTAAGTTTCCCAAAGGCTGCCCAACCTAGTCCGATCCTTCTGGGTATTTCTGCTGTCTGGTTATACTTTCCTAATTACATTGCTTTGATTCAATTGTATGAAAATACGTACACAAATTATCTAAGATTCTTCTTTAAGCTGTTGTAAAAAAAAACAATTTGTAAAAAAATTAAATTATTAAAAATGTTTTTTTTTTTAAAACTACTTGCAATTTTTTTTTATATATATTTATTTATGTTTGGTATTGCAGAGAATTTCATTATGGACCTGATGAGCCTGTTGCATCCAATCAAGTGGATCATGCTGGCCACAACCATGGAGAGAAAAAGACTACAAATCCACCTGAATCAACATTCAAGAAGTTAGCTCCATCCAAAAATAGATACACATTATTACGAGATGAGTTGTAAATATATTAGACGTTTAATGGATTCTAGCACGCTTACTTAAATTTTAACAAATTCGATGAAAATAAATAATAGAATGGTTTCTTCGTAAGTCTTTTCCAAAAATCTTGTTTTAAAATGTCTCAGCGGGCATTTTCAATACCAGGTTGTTTTTTTATACAAATAGTAATGATCAAATTGTCATTTTGAAAAGTTTAAGTATTGTAAATATTCTGCTTATAATATCTATGTGATAAGTTTATTGATCAAGATACATAGATCCATGTACATCAAATAATCTTATCAAATATACATTCAGTGGTTCCTCCGTACCTCTACTTCTTTATGGTGATCTTAATCATTCTATTTTTTTTTTTTTATTTATGTATAAAAACATAAATCACGTCAAATTTTGCAGATTCATAATGCTGTTTGTTCACTGAATACCAAATTATTCTATTATCTTATTTGCTTTTCACAACCTATCTGAAACGAAATATCATTTAAAATTCTGTACTTTATAAAAGAACAGCAGTCTAAATCAATCATGGCATATTAGCTGTAGGGAAATCCCTACATCTTACCTTTTTGATAGTACTATAAATGTCTTAAATAATTAGTCTAGCTCCTTCATAATTGGATGGATGGTTCAGGATAATTTTTGAGCATACCATTGAAATTATAATACAGGTTTATAAAATTTACTAACTGTTTCGTCCGTACATTATTTTTTATCTCATATATGTATGTAAATAAATATTTCTAGATTTTATATGCAATTTCATAAGGTTTTCATTTTGTTTGTGTGGTAAGTGAATATTTATAACAGGCATTATATTTTTTATCATATATAGAATGTAAATATTTATATTATTATCATGTCGTAGCATTTTTCAAAGATATTTTTTTGTTATAATGTATTCAATTATCTGTAACTATTGATAATTACATATAAGATTGGCTGATAATAAGACCTTGATGATTATATATTATTTTCTATTTATAACATGGCTTAAGTGAAAATTTTGTGTATGAACTCCATGTAAGTATATTTACTATTGGATATTAAACTATGTCCAATAGTAAATATACAAAACCTTATTTTAAATTTAAATCTTGAATTTTTTTTTCCATTGAATTTTAGGAAATTTAGTCATAGTAAGTCACCAGAGTTTTATGTTATGCTAACATTATTGTTGATTTTTGTAAATACTTATTTTTTCTATTTTACACGCTTGTTCAAAATTGTTATAGTAAATTTGTTTCCATATTTATATTAAGTATGTATTAATTCCAAATAATATATGTTTGAAATGTTTTTTTCTACTAATTAATTGTGTTTTTTTTAAACATTCCTGCTAATTTTATTAAAATCACAGTTTTATTTATATTTTTAAGAGAAGTGTTTTTGTGTGCATTCATATATATAGGCAACATTGAAAACAATTCTTCATGTAAATAGAGAACCTTTTTTTTGTATGTCATAATACCCTAAAATACATGTATTACGGGGACTCAAAAAAAGAGTTTTTTTGTATAAAAATTTATTTATTAATTTTTTGCCAAATTCCTTCAGTCACCTTTAAAGTACTCACCATTAGAAGCTATGCACTTTTCCAAGTTTTTTTCCTACATTTTGAAGTATCTTTGGAAATCTTCAACTTTGATAACTTCCCGAATGACAGCGCACTTTCTGTCCAGTTTTTTTTGGGTCCCCCCTCGTATATAGATACTCAGTTCACAATAAATAATTACAATTTGATTTATATTTTATTTGTGTAAAATTGGCTTTCAAGTTTCTAACTCTTCTGTCATCGGGTGCTATTAAATAAGAATATATTAAGCTATTATTCTTATCCAAATGAAAATCTTTATTTTCATATTATAGTTCTCTCTTGTTTGGGATATGTAAAGTTATTAAAGGATCTATTTGACAATAATCCCCTGTTGGGTGTTTATTATCATTATAGATCCTAAAGTAACTTTTTGGTGTAGTTTCATTAGTGAATTAAGACTAAAATGTTTTGGGCTTCTGGCAATTAAGTCTTGTTTATAGTTTTACCTAACTTATCTCTTTTTCTGTATCCAATGTTTTTTTTATTTATTAGAGTTTATTTTTTTTAATAATTAATACCTACCTTATTTGATTAGATCAGTGGTCGGGGAACTTTTTTAACCATTACCCCAAAATATTTTTGCATAAGTCGATATTACCCCTTCCCCCCATTTTGAAAAGAAGACAATGCATGTATATTTAAATAAACATTATTTATTAAATTAATTTACACGGAAAATAAAAAAAAGTTACATGAAAATAGTAAGAATGTAATAGAAAAACAAAATAAAATTCTCAAATTGGATCAAACAAAAATTCATTTTTACCCCATTTGGGGTAATTTACCCCGGTTCCCCGACCGCTGGATTAGATGATTCAAAATTTGATATGATAAAACATGAAATTATTATAATATAATTGTAGATTACTAAAGCTTTATTCTCATCAGACATGTGTTCTTTGAAATATTCTAAAATACTACTTACACGGATGGGTGAGGTAAATTTCTAAATGCATTGACAAATAAATGATTGTAAAAAGCATGTTTGTAATTTTATTTAATTGTATTCATGAAACTACTAAATATATATATTATAAACGCTCTTGTAGTAATCTTGTATCACTAAATGGCGTTTTATAAATTCTATTTATTATTAAAAGATTAATATTAAATAATGCACCACATCAAATAAAATTTTTCATAATTCATTAATTGTGTGTTTGTTTAATTATGGTGCATTGGGTTATTTTTAATGACCGATATCTATAAAAGTTAGGTCTGTTAGGTTAGAATTAAATAGAAGAAAAAGCTTAAAACTACTTTTAATTTCTTGAGATTCTGCAGGGGATTATCTTATTTCGTAATTTAACAGTGAACATCAGAATAATTAACTGTGTGGTACCTCGATTCAATAATTACTCGTCTACAGCTGGTATTTGTAGATTGTTTGTTAGTAATAAGTATTTCTTACCACAATAGCTGGAATACAATATAATAGGTACATGACATGTGTACTTTTCTGGATGAAAATTCTGTTAATCATATTTTATATTCTATCTTTTTGTGATATTCACTATCAAATGTTGGTAATCGTACTGTCAATATAATCAATTTTGAATTAAACTTTATTTTATATGAAGCTTCTCGGGCAATTGACAGGAACTATGTTAATAATATTGTAACTCCTACTATTAATGTGGTGTTTATGATGTTGATCGTCTCACAATACCACACTGAAAAAAACAGTGACTACCGAGAATCAAACTCAGGACATACTCTTGCTCACATTGCATTGTGAAAAAGTTGGCTGTATTGCTTAAAACATGTCCACATGTTTCCATGGCATTATAATGGTAGTGTATAAATCCAATATCATATTATAATGTTTCCACATCTTTAAATAAAGTCACTTTATATATATATACTTAAGATAAAGTACTCTATTCAATTTCCTTGTATAAAGTGACTGTTTATTATTATTTTTTGAGACAGTTATCATAATTTAATAGTGCTAAGAGAATGCTTTTTTAAATTATTATATCTAATGCAGACATATTTGTGCTAAAGTTTAATGTACATATTCTGTTTTTATTCATAAAGTTGTTGTGAAAATTAATTTCAAATGCAATTAATTTTCTAATCTACATTTTATTTATTGAGTTTTCTTTATAGTCTTGATGAATTGAAAAAGGTGCTAACATCGCAGCATTTCCAACAATGTGGGATATCCAGCGACAGGTGTGAATAAAAAGAAAGCACAATATATATGTGTATCTCCACACACCAGTCTCATCTCACCTAAATACCGGCGGTCAGCCGCTAAGGCCACTAATATAACCAATTATTTGATTATTTTTATAATTTATTTAAAATTATCAAGTTTCAGTTTATTAGCAGTAGTTTTTGATTTTGGAAAATTTTAATTTTTGTCTATATTGGCAACACAATTTTTTAACATAAATGGTTAATCAATATATTATACAAAATCTAGCTTATTTTATTCATTGTACATAAGTTTGTTTTGTTTTTTTTATTGTTGTTTATTTTATTACGTAAATATTGTGAAAGCATTTGAATAAGTAACAAAATAGTATAAATATTGTAGAGGATTGATCTCTAGTAGTCATATCAATAGTTGTGTTATGTAGAAAAAAAACAATATTATTGATTCAGATCTTTTCTTATAGTGAGATGGACCAGTATTTGTCTAAATTGGGCTACACTAATTAATATGTTTATTTAAATATCTTTGCCTGATTTCATTTTATTATGTTTTTTTTGTATTTCGTTTTCAACAATTTAAATGTTTGGCAGAAATTGGATGATTTGTGGCAAGTTTTGTATACAATTCAATAAATGGTTCTATACCAAAATTGCTTTTAACGTCAGCGTCACCATAAAGATTAAAAATCTGTTAAAATTCTAATACATACTACTAAACCATAGTGCATTAATTGAGTTTTGTTTGTATGAAATCTTCATCATACCAAATGATAAATCACATATTTTTTCTGCTGACCTGATGTGTTGTTAATTTATTTCTATTTGTGTACATTTTCATGAATAAAAGTAATTTATGAAACAAAATAATTATTTAACCACTTCATATTATGAAAAGTAACATTTATAAGAAAATATATACAATTCTGTATACATTATAACCAATTTGGAATGATGGGTCTTGGATTATAATGGTAATGAGTTGGCTTTGTATGGTACTGATTTTCCTGCTCACATTGGTAAGTGAACTGTAAAGAATATGAAAATAAGACCGGAATGTATGAGATATAAGAAAATAATTTGACTGAATTTTGGTGAAAAGTATTCATCGGTAGCAGAGAGATCTGCATCTCATCTCTTGACAATATACTCTTTTTCATTGAAAAGATTTATTTATGTGGAGCTGACTTCCATGGGACACAAATATTCCATAAGACCACCGATACATGCTAAACAAGTACAAGGAAATGGTAGATAAAACAGTTCAAAAAAGCTTTCGCAAAAATATATAATATGCTTTCTCATTTGTATCTTATTGGCAAATTATGCTACTAAGCATTTTGTTTTTATTGTCAATCCATTTTGTGGTGACCCACATTATTACTAATATCGCGTCATCACATCTTTCGGCGATACCAGAGATTTCCTCTGGAATCCCCGCATCTCTGGTAGTAACATTCTCTGATTCTAATTGTGCCAAGCATAAAGAAATTTGATGTTTAAGTGGTTCCAAATAAAAGGAAAATAATAAAAGGAGCGCCTTTTTAATTTAGTGCATTAGGCAACTGTAGAAAAGGCCCTGGTCTTACAAGTAAAAAATGTCTTCTTTATAAAAATAGGAACAATGTTGTGATTAATGTTCAATCAAAACTTTTGTCATAAAGTCATACATCAAAACCCGTTTCTAATACATATTTAGGGATCTTAATTATTCTAAAAAATATTTACTCAATTTCAGGTGATTTGCGTATGAGTTATAGGTAGTAGGTAATTTTGAAATTCTTTTCCCCAGAACTCCCAAAGAACAAAGTGGACAGTTTGCGCATATACCTACCAAGCAAAAAAAATTGTGATCTGCATATCCACGTGACATACCTATTTAAGAAGTTTGTCGATTTTTCTTTTTTTTTCTTTTAGTTTCTGTTCTTCAATTTTTGTGTTGACATTAAGTTACTATGTGAAAAAGAGAATCTGCCCTACCAAAAAACTGCTTTGCAGTTTGGCGGGAAAATGTACCTAATTGATATTATTTTTTATTAAAAAAAAATAAAGTAAAAAAAAACTATATACCTACCTACTTACCTCGTATGATTTTTTGCCATATTTTATTTATATAAGAGATGTTAATTCTCCTCCTATATTGATAAAGAGAGTAGCAGACCTTTCTAAAATCATATGACTGAATTGTCTATCACCTTATTTATTGATTTTGATATGTGAATGTATAAATTGTAATTGTGTTTTTTCTATTTACCATATCAAATGTTTTTCTGTTTACCTCATCAAATGTTTAGTTTCTAATATGTTTAATTTTCTTAGTAACATTCCAAGTACTCAAGGTTCTCTCCCACCCCTTCCCAATTTTCATCTCCCATATTTTTTTGTTCTCTATCATCCCTACTCTTCTGTTCATTTTGCTTTCTTTCTATTTTTCCTCACTCGTGGTCAGATTTTGGACGGTGTAGGCCAGTGCTGTGACTGACAGGCATCTCTTGGGTTTTTTTGATTAAATTTTTTATTTACTTACAACCATAAAGATGGAATTGTCGATTTACTATCAGAATGTTTGAGGTCTACGTACCAAAACACACTCTTTTTTCTCAAGTGTTTTGTCGAATGATTATGACATCATTTGTATCACAGAAACTTGGTTACATGATAATGTATTTGATCATGAACTGTTTGACTGTAGATATAATGTGTACAGATGTGACAGAGATTTTGCTGCTACTGGTCAAACTCTTGGCGGTGGTGTTTTGGTAGCAGTTAAATGTGATTTGCCATCCAAAGTAAATTCTACTTGGTCTACAGATGTAGAAGAAATCTGGGTATCGGTTGTACCAGGAAACTCCAATCCAAATATTAATATTGGTTGCGTGTATTTGCCTCGTGACGAAAAATATAACTATCGACTATCACATTACTTGGAAAATACAAGTAAGCTATTATTAAAAAAACTCTAATGATACTTGGTGACTTTAATTTGCCAAACATAACTTGGTCTAAAACAACAGGCAACAAGCAACAATTCATTCACCCCGAATAATTTTGTCGATCATAATAGCGTATCACTTGTCGACTTCATGTCACTTGCCGATGTTATGCAATTCAACGATGTTGCCAATGAGAATGGAAGAATTCTCGACCTAGTTCTGTCTAACAATACAGATTGTAGAGTGATTGTATGTGATAATCCTTTATTAGAAGAAGATATACACCATCGATCTATTATTATAAGTCTTTATATAAAAAAGCAGTTATACATAAAACATAATCAAAGATCAATAAAAAAATTTCATAGGGCCGACTATTCTATGATCAATGATACTTATCTACCTGCAATTGGGAGACAGAGTTAGAGGTTCGGAATATGGAGCAGGCTATTGAATTTTTTTATAATATTGTGAATGATGCTATATCTAGACACGTTCCCTCCAAAACAACGTCCAAGATTGCACATTTTCCTTCATGGCACAGTAGCTCTTTAATTAAACTAATTAAGGAAAAATTAAAAGCTTATAAGAAATGGAAGCGATCTGGTTCTTCTCGTGACTATGATGAATACTCATTGCTCAGATCTAGACAGAAACACCTGCAAAAGATGTGTTATAACGACTATTACTAGAAATGAAGCTGAATTGAGAACAAATCCTAAAACCCTACATCATTACGTGAAGTCTGGGAGGCCAAATACCGGTTACCCACAAAACATGTTTTATAAAGATATTTCAGCTAATGACACTGAAACCATATGTGAGCTTTTTGCAGGTTTTCTGACTCTGCCTTTGAAAGAGTTGGAGCTTCTGCAAGAACACAGATGACATGTTCGAATGATCTTAATCTTGGACATATTCATTTTAATACCAAGGATGTGTTTTCTGAATTGAGAGCTCTTGATTTGAACAAAGGTCCAGGTCCCGATGGTATACCCCCTCTGTTCATAGTAAAATGTGCGGAGGAGTTGTCTGTTATCCTAACGCGTTTATATACAAAATCATTTACTGAAGGTGTGTTTCCCATTTTATGGAAGAGATCTTATATAACTCCCGTGTATAAATCAGGTGACAAACGTAATGTTGAAAACTACAGACTGATTTCGAAACTTTGTTTATTTAGTA
Source organism: Molanna angustata (assembly GCA_963576475.1). Taxonomy (NCBI): domain Eukaryota; kingdom Metazoa; phylum Arthropoda; class Insecta; order Trichoptera; family Molannidae; genus Molanna; species Molanna angustata. The sequence goes on from OY754970.1 coordinate 19,018,868, forward strand.
AAATAATGGAAAAAAATACTGTAAAACAGATTACACCAGCAATCAAGAGTTGATGCAATCAAGAGTTCAAGAGTTGATGCTGTGTATACCGACTTCTCCAAAGCTTTTGACAAAATAAGTCATAAAATGCTCATAGAAAAACTTGGGAAGTATGGTGTTTGCGGCAATCTGCTCAGATGGGTAACTTCATACATAGAGAATAGGTCTCAAGCTATCGCAATTAATAACAGTTCTTCTAATTTCCGACACTGTTCCTCTGGTGTACCCCAGGGATCCCACCTCGGTCCAATATTGTTTATACTATGTATCAACGACATTCAAAAGTGTTTCAATCACAGCAATTTTCTAGTGTATGCTGATGATATTAAATTTTTTAGTAAAATAACTAGCTTAAGAGATAATGAAAATATGCAAGCGGAATTGAATTGTTTATATTCGTATTGCAAAGATAACCAACTTTATTTGAATGTTTCTAAATGTGTTTGTATATCATTTACGCGTTCAAAAAATCAAATAGGTACCCTATAACTACATATATGATAAATAATGTTCCTTTGAAGAGAAGCGATGTAGTTAGAGACCTGGGCGTAACTCTTGATGAAAAAATGCTGTTAAGAACCCACATTGATAATATTGTGTAAAAAGCATTCAAGCAGCTGGGTTATATACTGAGAATATCTAAACCTTTTCAATCTAGTGACACTTTAAAATTGTTATATTTTACTTATGTTCCACCCTATCTTGAATATGCTTTAGTTGTTTGGAACCCCTAGTATGTTACCTATGTAGATAGATTAGAAAAAAGTCCAAAATAAAATTTTGAAACACCTTGATTATAAATGCCGTCTTGCCTTTGATGATAGAATCCTCTCTGCTCGTCATCATAAAATAACATCATTAGAAAATAGACGTACCTACCATTGCAGACATGACATACCTACATAAAATTATTGATGGTGCCGTTGACTCTGAGTCTCTTGTTGGGAGTCTTCCAATTAATTGTCTCTTTCGTAGTACTAGAACAAATCTTACTTTTAGATTGCCTCTCTGCAGAACTAACTATGTCCAAAATTCATTCATCCAAAGGGCATGTAACATTTATAATGTTTTTTTTAAGAATGTTGATATTTTTAGACAAACTAATATAAAATATAAAAATGCCATCTCTGAGACCCTTAGAGGTTTACGGTAGCTGATTCCTGCTTTGTCCTTTTTGACTCCGAGTGCCACAACCTTCCTTTCTCTCATTTTGTCCTTTTTATTCTGAATTTTGAGTACCTACTAAATTCTAAATAGATATTTGTTTTACACTGTGCAGCTTAAAAAGATAATGTAATATCCGCAAACAAAATTGGTCTATGATATATTGTTAAAATTGAATTTGTTGTAATATTTGTTTGTATGACTGTATGTTTGTTAGGTTTAAATAAAATAAAAAAAAAGAAATAAGAGACTTTGTCAAATAGTGTTTATTCTCTAAAATTATCACAGAAAATACTACAGTGAAAGACAAAAATAAACTTAACAAATAAAGTGATTAACCCGTGGATTTCCGTTGGATTAGTGAATTCAATACGACAAAAAGAAAAAAAAATCGTAAAGAGATCACCCAATAATGAACACTTTATTTTTACTTTATTCTATTATGTGATTTTTTGAAATTTGAATGTGTAGTTTTAATAAAACCCTTTATTATTTTTTATTGTAAATAAACCAAAAACTACAAGGCCTTTGAAGTAGAATTTTACTACAATCGAAAGAGAATATGAAAATCTACCAATTGAGTTTTTAAATAACTATTCTTGCTATTAAAAAAAATCTCTAAATTTTACTCTTTCTTCACGAAAAGATATTGTATATCACAAATTTTGTGATATACAATGTTTGTTCGTGTTTCATACATTACCTTAACTGTACAAAATTGTATTTAAGAAATTGAATGTCCTTATGTTAGAATTAGTAGGATAAGGGAAAATTATCAAAAAGGCATAACTGGTGAACGTTGCGAAAGCGCTTAAAGTGATCACGTAAGCCAGACGATGACAGGTCGTAAGCTTTGTAGGTGCCATGGTTTCCCGGTTCTCCTGTAAATTTCTACATCGTCTATATTGAGATGTTAAATTGTCAAAAAAATCATTTACACCCAACAGGGATACAACACCCAGGAATCATAAAATATTCGATTACCATTTTGTAGGATTTCAAGATATTTAACAACGTGCACCTACTGTCATGTCCCATGATAGGAGCGACATGCACGCACCAAGACACAGTGATAGCGAACACTAGTGGAATCCGAGTGGCCGAATATTGGGGGTTACGAATATGATGGTGTTCCGGACACAGAAAGTAAGTAAATAACAGTGGAGAATTAATGACTTCTAGAACTATGACCTCAATTTTTTTTAACTCAAATAATTTCCATTTGGGGTTTTGCACGAACTATCATTGTTCTACTGAATTCAAATGCAACGAAAACTGCCAAACAGAAGAACTGATAAAACAACTTATTGCGTGAATTATACTTTCAATATTATAATGAACGAGATACATAATGATAATATGAATAAGTGATTTTCAATTATCATTGAATTAATAAATAATAGTTGCGTGTCAAGATATTTTTTTACACCCGACCAGTTAGAACTCCGAAACTTTGTGAATTCCCAATGACAATGAACGTTATAACTGATTTCAGCTTGATTTTTTTGATGTTTTGATAAAATTGAACAATTTTGTATTTCATACAAAGTGAACAATAATATTGCATAAACCGAGTATTTTTAATATTCTCTTTTTCATGAATTTCTTTTTAACGCGAAGAAAACTTTGAAAATAGTTTGTATTTTTATGTTTGTTAAACCAGCTAATAACAGGCAAGCCAACGTTCGTATAGGACAACGTCTAGTAAAACTATAAACCCTTAAATCCAAATTATTGAATATTTTTAAATATTTTGACATCTATACAAACCATGAAAGTATTAGGATAGTAAATAGGTCAGTCCTTTTTTCCTACCCAGAATATGATAACAGCTTGATGGTCTATATATGTATGTATGTTTGGAGAATAAGTACCAAATTATTGCGAGTCCCCGTAGATATTGTGTAGTGTATACTGCCATACAAATTGTATGAAACGATGTCATCACCAAATTCAATTTATATATACAAAATAAAAAATGTTTTAGGTCTACTACTACAATACAAACCAAAAATTTCTACCAACCATCCAGAGTTAATTTTAAATATAGTTACAATACAGTGTGCAATATGGCAAAGTGGTAGTCACATGTCAAAAATAAAAAGAAAACAAAGATTACAAAAGAAAAATAAAAATCAAATATTGAATATATACATAGTTATGAAAGGAAAACAAAAAAATAAGGAGATGAAGAAGTTTCATGGTCTAGGGGAGCGGAGTATATTACCGTACACCTAAACTTAAGTTGAAATTATGTCATAACTATACAGAATTACACGTTCAATAAAATACAGTTTCACAGCAATTTTTTTTTTTATAAAAATGAATATGTCCTTGTTAAACAAGTACATATACATCTTCCTACGTTCCCTAAAATAAGCAAATAAATGCTTGTGTTATAGGTGAACGAAATCGGTCGAGGCACGATTCGAACTCGCGACCACTGGATTACTAATAGCCCAGCGCGCTAACCGCTCTGCCATCGAACCATCTATTGGTTTTATAATGGTGTCTTAAAAAATAAAAAAAAAAACTTATAAAAAATCCGGAACCAAAATATTTTTGACAAAAATATATTAAAAAATCGAAACATTGAATGCTAAAGCATATTAGGTTTAATGTCAAGCTATCAATGAACGCGAAAATTAATATTATTTTACAAAATAACTATGATTAATTTACTTACAGCTTAAAGATCAATCGATGATTTCTATAAGAAAATAGCGCGAAACGTCATATGTGCTCTCAGATAAAAGGTCACAGGTAAAATGGCGCGTGTTTCTGTCAAAAGCACTGGGAATGGTAAATACTAACTCTAGACAATAATAGGTGTTTGATTCTGTTGAGGGTTTCGCTAAAACCATGTGTACGGAATTAGCCGCTGTACGGTAATACACTCCGCTCCCCTATACTTTCATCGCTGAAAGATTGACAATCTCTATAAATGCATTTTTATGAAGAACATTTATATTAGATTCTTAAACAAATATAAGATTCCCAGAGGACAAAAGTTTTCACAATACACCAAACACACAAAAACATTGTCACGAAACTCATAGTATACACTTTCTACATGATACCTGTTGAGAAATTTTAAGTAAAATTGCATTACTAGCAAGATGAGCACGTATGAGACAATGTATCAATGTTGATGAGGCGATGTATATGTGTCAATATAGAAGAATGCGGTGTTCGTTTCTCACTGCCTACCCCTTGAGGAAGATAGAAGTAGAGAGTAAAAAATAAACTTGTCTATAGAGACACATAAAATATCAATATGAAGTTAATCAATCAATTTTCTCACACAGAAGCTATTTTATTTCTACTTTACACATATATTATGATGTAAATATGAAGTCTATCGGACTTATAGTTTGGGCTGTAGAGAGGACACAAAAAGGACACCTTTAAGAAAATTAAGAAATATTTATCCTTTTAAGAAAATTAAGAAATAGTTGTAAAGTTGGGTAGTTAGATGTTTTTTTCATTATAATTTTTACTATCAATCTTTGTGTAATTTCTAGAGGCAAATTGGATGTTTTATACATCTTCCCTCAATTTAAAATATATAAAAAATATTCACAAAACAATACAACTTACTGACGAAAAATTGAAAACTTAACAAAACAATGCACTCATGGTGGATAATTCACAAGGACAAACTACCTATATACATCTTCCCTCATTTTAAAATATATAAAAAAATATTCACAAAACAATACAACTTACTGACGAAAAATTGAAAACTTAACAAAACAATGCACTCATGATGGATAACTCACAAGGACAAACTACCTAGGTATGTATGGGAATTTAATGCAATTTAACTTCTTCCACCTCAGAAGACGCTCAACCTATAGGTTGAGGTGACCTATAGTAGGTATACAAGGTGGTTTGTACCTACCAAAAATATAAACACATAATACGCCAAAAACGTAGCATGGTCCATCCAAAGATATCAAGAATATCAACAGGTCTAAAATGATTGTCCCAAAATAGCTACATATAAACTCAACATAATCAAAGATTTCGGCATTCGTTAGTATTTGTATACAATACATTAGCAACATCGATATAACAAATAATAATGGTATAATGCAGATACCGATGTTTGTAAAAAATAGGGATTTTCATTGTTTGAACGCGTCGCACCGTACAAAGGTTTTTGGCAGAGCTCAACAATGAATTGTTAGCTCATAAAATGAACAGCACTGTTCACAGTTCACACACAATAATATGCGAACACCTTTATTGTTGGTTTTGTCAATGCTTGTGCCATAGGTGGATGTATGCAATAAACTAAATGGTAGTTAAAAATGTATTGTCTTCAAAAGAATTTCGAAAAAAGTGCCAACGACTGATTCCCAAATGAGCAACGTAAAATATGATCTTATATGTAGGTACCATACCCAAGTATTTTTTTTTTCAATTCAAGAGTTTGACAATAATTAAATAGGTACTAAGTATTTGGTTATAAACTCGCCACTTGCAGGGTGCAAGTATCTACCTACCGAATATAATTTCATAACCTTACATTATCTAACACCATGTGTTTTTGAAAAAAAAATGTTTACTGTAATAAGAAATACTCTTATTATATACTTGCGCTGTGTAAAGCAGAGTTGATTTGGAACTGTGGTGGATCACCTATTTTAATTAAAAGTTAAATCAGCAACAAAATATGGCACATAGGTAAATTAAAATAAATTGAAACTTGTAGTTACATATAGTGCAAGGGTGTGTGCGCAATGCAATAATATCTGTCTTTTTGATATTTGAATACATTATAATACATGTACCCAATTTTCTATTACCTTAGACATTTTAATAGTCTTTTGCATAAATTAAAATTTCAAAATCACGTGTTTTCATAATAATTTATAACTTTATTTTATTTATTTATTTATAACAATTAACAATATCATTTTACATATTATAATTATAAATCCACCTCACTAGGCTTTGCCTGTACCGAGGTGGAATATTTCACAACCACATCAATACATTTATATACAATATTTTCATCGTATTTCATCATACAGTTTCCATGAAAATGCTTATTTTATATAGTAACATGTCATGATTTATATGTATATGTATCCAAACAAAATATATCAAACAATAAACTTATAAGTATACATATGTATCCAAACAAAAATATATTAAACAATAAATAAAAACACTAATTAAAACACTAAATATAAGGCCTGTTTTGCACACACACACACACACCAACATGCACACCTGCACACACACACACACACACCAACATGCACACCCTCACACAAACACACAAGCACACATACACATTCACATACACACACACTCTCACAAACACATCATGTTCATGTGTACTAGGAAGGAACATAGGTAAGCATCTTTTCAGTTTCCCTTCTTCCCATTTTTAGCAACCAGTCCGTCAACAACCCTTTAAGTGCAGGATAACCAAGGCTAAAATTTTTATTATGAACTGTATTAAACAGCCTGGGTGCCAAAAATGAGAAGTGCCTATGTGCGAATTCGGTTCTGGTCCTGGGCACCTTGTAATGCTTCCGATTACGGCATCTCGTTGAAAGTTGATGGGATAGTGGTATCAACAGATGTCGATGCGTTGCGTAGTGAAGTACAATTGTTTTTGTGTATATTTGTCTGACGTCAAGTACACCAAATTCGCGAAACAGCTGGTCGGATGGATGTCTGTATGTTTTTTTATTTATAACCCTTACAACTGATTTTTGGCTTTTAATAAGCGGATCTAGAGCAGTGAACTAAATATAATTTCCACCTGGAATACGCCCCTTATTTGGAATGTCAATAATATAATATACATACTTACTACATTTCAACGTCTATTATACAATAATTTGCAGCCAAAAACTAGGTTTCAGTCGAATATTTATATGTGATTAAGTAAAGAGTAGCTATGAACCAATATTCAGTATGGTTCCCACAGAGACAACATTTCTTTAGCATTTTTAACTAAGAAAAAACATTAACGATAATGTTTCACATTTTTGTATCGTTTGAAGATTTTTGAAGCACCTGCGAAAATCTCTCAAAACGAACAACGCAAATGAATGAATTCCAACTTACGCAAGTAAAAAATACATTTATGTTAAAGAATAAAGGTGATTGATATTTGATATTTTATAATACGATATGATGTACCTATCCACGGATCTTTACACGTTTCGTGCATTTTGTTACAATTGATTTTTTGTCAAGTGGACCAAGTGGGTTCAAGTTAGGTACCTATATAATTGGCACAGGTAGATATTGTAGGTATCTATAAACCCATTATAAACAAAAAAAACGTAGTAAGGATATGAAAAAGGGATTGATAGCTATTTTCGATAAGCCAAAATCGTGTGAAGGTGTCTCTTATGTGGTAGGCAGAGAAAATCGAGGGCCACACATCGCTATCATTTTGGTTTTAATTTTGCGCGAGTAATGGTAGGTAATAGTAGGTACCTACATATGGATAAATTGTAATTGGTATAAGTATTAGGTATTCTAAATTAAAAAAATATATTTTCATATATGAGCCTATATGAGCCTGGCTATAGCCGATAAAATTAATAAAAAATAAAATATTAAGAAATGAAAAGAAATTATTTATATTTCAAGTCATAATGGCTGGTTTTTTATATTTCCTTTTTTATCTGAATATAGACATGAAAAGGTAAGTATGGCACCTGGGAGTAGTTGCATTAACCAGCGCGCATCCCTCTCCTATAGATGAAAATTACAGATTCTAGCATTATTTAAATATAATTTGTTCTTTTATGTTATTTGTAGATAGGTAGGTACCTATAAAACCCATCCGTTTGAGAAATATGTACTTTCTGTTACTGAAATATGAAAATAAATAAAATAGAAGAAAACTTTTTTTTCAAAATCTTCCCGGGTGTGTGCTAAAGAAATCACAAGTTTAATCGTAATCAGATGGATGGTTTAAGAGCTCAAAAATCTTCCCGGGTGTGTGCTAAATAAATCACAAGTTTAATTGTAATCAGATGGATTGTTTAAGAGCTCAAAAATCTTCCCGGGTGTGTGGTAAAGAAATCACCAGGTTTATTTGTAATCAGATGGATGATTTAAGAGCTCAAAAATCTTCCCGGGTGTGTGCTAAAGAAATCACCAAGTTTCATTGTTATCAGATGGATGATTTAAGAGTTCAAAAATCTTCCCGGGTGTGTGCGAAAGAAATCACCAAGTTTCATTGTAATCAGATGGATGGTTTAAGAGCTCAAAAATCTTCCCGGGTGTGTGATAAAGAAATCACCAAGTTTCATTGCAATCAGATGCATGGCTCAAAAAGGACTTATCAAGATATTCAAATGATAGATTCTAAAATCTGCAAAAGTCAGAAAGAGGATGCGCACTGGTAAACGCAACTACTCCCAGGTGCCAGACTTATCTTTTTCATACCTATATTCAATAAGAAAGGAAATCAAAAAACCAGCCATTCAAAAATAGGTAATTGTTTTTTGACATTGCTATCTCTTATATAATAACAATACAAAAATAACAAGTTATTAAAAAAAATAAAATTAATATATTTTTCACAATGGTGTTCCTATTGGGAAATTTACTGCCTCACTGGACGAGTCTGTTCTGAGGGAGAACTTTATTTTTAATTTAGTTTTAGGTTATTTAATAATATAAATATGTATGAAATAATTTATTAAAACTTCGTATAGAAAAATAAATAACAACTCCGGTACCTACTACCATTAAAATATCTACTTACATCAAAAACAGACACATTCACATCTTTGGTATTCGCTGATTATTCAGACATTTTCTGATTTTATTTCCAAATAATGTTGTTACGGTCGTCCCAGCCATTTTTGACGACCCCTGACTTTTACTCTACCATCTCACGACGTTATTAGTTGTACATGCTAATATTGCTAATTATATAATAATAAAATGTGCTTTCTATAACGCCGATTGATGATTCAAGATCATAACAAAGCTGTTTTGTAACTATTGAACGAAACAAAGCTGTTTTGTAACTATTGAACGAAACAAAGCTGTTTTGTAACTATTGAACGAAACAAAGCTGTTTTGTAACTATTGAACGAAACAAAGCTGTTTTCACTCCTTTAGTGAGAGTGATCTTTCTCTTGAGCACTTAAGTAGGTACATCCGGACACCATACATATTATACATTGCACTTTCTCTTAACGTATTTTTATTTCAATATATATCTCAATTTGTATTGTATTTTATAGGAAAATGAATTTCGTAGGATCGCATTATAATATAAAGTCAAAAGCTCTATGAAAGCTTCGACAACTTACGCTATTCATTCACAGATGGCGGACTAGTGAAACACTTTGACGTTGCGATTTATGATGCACGATTATTTATTTTGGAGCTTATTTCGGTTTCATTTCACAAAATTTTGGCTTTGCGGTTTTGTAGGGATATTTTTACTTTCTACCTTATTTTGGTGTGTTTCAACAAATATTAATTAGGTAATATTATATTTTTAAAGATTTATACAGAATCGCATCTCAAAGAAAATCAACGCGCACACACACATAGGAACTTGATCGAATGTCTAAGGTACATAAGTCAAATAAGTTGATACAAAATTAGTTTAAAATTTTGCTACGTCATGAAACATTTACAAAATAATGTTATTTCAGCTTTATTTATTCAATCTGTTTTATCAGTTGTTTTTTGGCTATGAACATACCTAGGTAGGTACATAATGATAACTGAATAAATCTAGGCAGGTAGGTACTTAGTGATAATTTTTGCATTCCCCATTTCTAAATTCTCGTTTTTAAGTGTTCATAATTCATTAATTTTCTTTTTTATATTTTAATTTTTATATCAACTGTCTTGAGATTGAGATCCTCACTTTAATTATGTTTAATTTGTTTCTTCCTGTATAAGAAAACAATTTGCCAATTCCTAATGTATATAATATTGTACATGTACATGATTTTTTTAAACCTGCTTTAACATCTACGTACACCAACATATTATAAGGTTGTATCAGAGATGTTTTTGTATTATTGAAGAGCAAAAAATTAAACGGATGAATCGATGCAATTGTTTTTGGTTATTAGACCAATCAAATATCTCCCTGTATCCATTTCTTTATAGACAAAAAAAGCAAATGAACAATTTATCTATATAATGAGTCGGTGGGTTGTAACTCGGTTGTGTTCACTGCTTTTAGAATGGTTATCAAGATAAAAATAATGTTACCTACAATCCTGGGACATAAAATTAATTGGAGCATCAGTTTCGTTATAAATTTTTACTTCAAATATTAATTGAATGCCTTCTTAACCGGTTGCTATAATAACTAAAAAAACACAACGAAAAGAGTTTGGACTAACGCAGTAATCTTTTTTTAATAAAAGCAATATTTAATTTTGATTTTTTTTTACACAAAAGCGTATAAAAATGAATTTATCAGACAGTTTTCTTAAAATCTTTAATATTAGGTACTTCATCCAGACGAAATTATTTATATTGAAATTCATTGATCCTGGCTTCATCAAAAATATTTTTCGTCTGGTATTGAATTTGAGTTAATTGTTTTTAGTCCTTTATGTTAAGGATATAGGTAGGTACATATTAGCATTATCTTCGTCTTTTGATGTTGTCGTATAGCTAATCGCTTCAGAGGCTCTCCCATGCGAAGAATATGATGAAATTATCGATGTTTGATGATAATATTTAGATGTGATCATAATATGAACTATCGAGCTCATTTTCATATTTCAGACTTTTGAGAAGAGTAACATTAGGTACAAGTTTCCAAAATGGATGGGTGCGTTGTCCGAGTAGAAATATAATATAAAATTATCAAATAACAATTAGGCCTACTTTAGCTACACAATATTGATGATTATTTAGAAAATACCAGTGTTTTTTAAATGAAATATAGTTTTGTAATTTATTTTCATTATGCATCATTAAAAAGCATTTTGTAAGTACCTACCTACAGAAAAATAAATTAAAAATATATCTATAAAAAACGAAGTTGACACCATCTTGACGTAGGCACCAACGATCGAAACACAAAGTGATAATAAAATAGTGCAATTTAATTTCAATGCCAGAAAAAAATATTACAGCACTGTTGTATGTAGAACGAATATCATCACTATTGGGCTCTTTATAATCAAATTATTCTGTATTGTATGCTTTGTAACAAGTATTAGGTATGAATGTTCATATAGGAAACGTGTTTCAAGTGAAAATCATTTAGGCTGGGTTGCTGGTGTATCGGTAAAAGTATAGTTAAAATACTTTGATTTCATAAAATTGTTAAAAATTTCGTCGTTTGACGGCATTAGATTTCAATGAAACAACCAAAAAATTTGAACAATTTTATGAAATCAAAGTATTTTAACTATACTTTTACTTTAATCTTTGTTCGAGAAACACGACCTTAGTAACGAAAAAGATCTCCATAGATTAGTGGTACCTATGTCGTAACTCTTATTACTATTCTCTGCGGATGATAAACCAGAAGATTTTGTTACTTTGGGATGAAAATATTTTAAGATTTAATTTCACATAAAACTTCACAATTGATAAGGTAAACAATAAATGATGTAAACTACTTTCAAGATTTGTCATGCTTCCTTTTTTAAGCTCACCCGCAAACTTGTCTTGCTGGTTACCCCGCACTGTGGGATGCGCAGTGATGGTATGAATGAAAGATTGTACTCTGAATTCGATTTACCTATATTTACATACATATATAAAGAGCCGTGGAAAGGAGAATGATATGTTTTTCGTTATAAAGATAGAAAAAGTAACTCATGGATAAGAAAGAAAACCAAAGTATCCGACACTGTCGAAAATTTTGCCAACCAGAAGTGGAGCTGAGAAGGGCACATGTCGCCCGAACCACAGACTCCAGATGCACAAAGAAAGTTATAAATAATTTGGAATGGTAAAATAAAACCAAAGTTTTCAGTTCTACTAATTTAATGACGCTGACTAGTTTCGGTCATCCACTGACCATTTTCAAAGTGTCTTTGAAAATGCACTTTGAAAATGGTCACTGGATGACCGAAACTAGTCAATGTCAGTAAATAAGTAGAACTGAAAACTTTGGTTTTATTTTACCTTACCAAAGTATTTATAATTTGAAATGGAGTTCTACCAAGAATTGTCCGTAGAAAAGTTAAAAAAAACACAAAGAAAGTGCTAGAATGGCGTCCTGGAACGTGTAGAAGTGTTGAAGGCCTCAAAAAAGGTGGTCTGACGATATTAGACGAGTGTCTGGAAGTGGGTGGATGCGGTCTGCCCAGCTGAACAGGTCTTAGGGGGAGACCTATGCCCATTACTGGACGAAGGAGGGCTAACGAAGTGGAAGAGAAGAGAGAAGATATGATTACTAAGATTATTAGGTATTTATAAAAAGTCATAAAAATGTGGATTCTTAGGAAATTCGCAACAACGTTATGAAATATTAATACGGTGCCTTACTTACATTTAAAAAGGTAGATATTTTTTAGAAAATTATATTTTTGTAATGTATATTTCCTCTGGATATTTGAATATTATAGGTATATCATTACATAATTCTTGGATCGTGCAAAGACGAAACAATTTCAGAGACATGGCCTAGGTAGGTGACATAATACAGGACAGAATGACCAGACGAGGAGAGCTGATTCCAACAGTCGGCACATGCGAAAAGAAGAAAATAGGTATATTATTACATCCTAAAGCATTCTCTAAAGTAAGCACTTGTTGTGAACAAAACCGATAGAGGCAGGATTTAAATCCGGGTTCATTGGATTGCTAAGTTCAGCTCACTAACCTTCTCTGCTACAGATTCGTCTTATTTAGGTACAAACTTGACCCAACAATGAGGAAATAAATAACGAAGTTAGTGGATTCGAAACAAAAATCGAATCATTTGACATTAACGGGCTGCCATGGCAAATATTGAAAAATCACATTTTTACGTAGATTTTGGTAGGTACATAACACTCGGATATTAAAAATCGTAAAATTCTTTTTTTAGTATCAATCGAAAGATTACCTACTTCGTCGCGATTTTAATTTTTTCCCCATTTTTTGAAATTTCTTTTTTAATTGATATATAACCCTTTTGTGAAAACCTGTTTTCAAACATTAATAATTAATGTTGTCTTTTGTCTTTGTACACATATCTTGAAAACCTGTGAAATATATAGTCTTATTATTAGCAAAAATAATGTTAACGTATATTTATCGTAAAATCATAAAATTAATGTTTTTTTTTATTTAAAAAAAACATAATTTGGCCTGAAAAAGTTGATTTTCAAAGCGCTAAAAACACACATTTTGAGTGGTACTTATGTTATTTCTTTAAAAAAAATACATTATTCCAAAGTATTCTTGGTTGTATCTACTAAATTATTCAGTAAAATGAACGGGAATAACAAGATTTTTTAAACTTTAATTTCAAATTGATGTACCTATCTAACACATAAACTGGTATAGACAATTTCTAAATATATTCGAATATGTAGGTACCTAGGTACTAATAATTTTTATTTATCAGTTTGAATATAGTATGTAGGTAGGTATTTAAAGATCGTGTGATAGATACAAAAATTAATTAAAGTCTCGTAGTAATTAAAACTGTTAGACTAACTACATATCTACATCATGTATACCTACTTAGGTTCACATTAAATTATATTATATACTTACAGCGATAGGTACATAATCGAGATTATTATTTATATCAAATTTAAATTAGGTATATTTAAACCTATGTAGAAACTTACATAGAAAAAAATCTAATCGGTTCGGTTTAATAACTATTACTCATTGATTGGTTTGTGTCTAAATCTTAGTTTGAAGTATGGTATAAGATTATCTATAATATAAAAAAAAACTTAATAATAACTCGATGCAATCTTTTCATACAACTCAAAATATGATAAAAGGATCATTATCTGTTATTGATTAAATCGGTTTTTATAATTTGGTTGGCATGCAATTTTGCATGTTCATTAATTTAATAATATGTAGGTTCAAAGGTACGAACTAAGTTTGCAGCCTTCGTGGCTCAGTAGTATAATGTTTGTTTCTTGAGTTGAAACTCCCGAGGGCAATTTTCGGTGAGACGTAAGATTGTATTTAAAAAACTTGTCTCAAAAATATTGTCAATGTTAATCGCTTATAGCATAGGTACATATAATTATACTAGTTGCATGTAATACATGAGCAACTGTCGATAGCGATAGTACGTATAGTTGAAGAATAAGTACCAAACTATAAACCCATAAATATAAATTATTTAATATTTTAAGATATTTGGTTTTCTATACAACACATGTACCTAGGTATGTATGTATATCAAGATAGGACAGTATGGAGGTCAGTCCTTTGATCCTACCTAGAATATGAAAACAGCATGATGGTATGTATGTATGCTTGGAGATTAGTATCAAACTATTAAGTCTTCCAATTGTCGATTCGTTCATGAGAATTCAATTCTCTGAATGAATCGACATTATTAAGCCAAGATGCGTGTACGAAGGAAAATTTTGTATATCGTAGTGGACTTTTTGCATGCTAATAACACCAACTAGAACATTTTATGTGAGTTTTGTGTGTGTGTGTGTGTGTGTGTGTGTGTGTGTGTGTGTGTGTGTGTGTGTCTGTGTGTGTGTCTGTGTGTGTGTGTGTGTCCCCTTATAACTTTTTCCCGAGCCCAAATTTTCAGAATATATAGACAGTTATGGGCCTACAAAAGTTTTATACTCAGAATCGTGAATTTTTGTTTCAGTCAGGGGTTATCAACTTTTGAAATTTTGATTTATTTTTCCATATATCTCAGAAACCGTAAAAGCATGAACGCTGAAAATTGGTATAAACATAGACAAATACAAAATCTCAAATTAGTTTTTTCAAAACAATTCCAGGGCTTCCTTTTACAAAATAATGCACACCCGCACACTTGTCGCTGGTTACGCCACATTGCGGGTGTGTGGTTATTTTTATATCTGCTGAACCAGCTAATAGTAGGCAAGCCAAGCCCTGCAACGTCTGTCGGATCCGCTAGTTTAATGTAAAATAATCAATAATAAGTGTTTTTCAATATCATTATTATTGATTTGGGAAGGGGTATAAAGATAACGCCTTTTAAATTTCAAGAAACATGTTGATCTGATTCTGCAAATCGTAAATTGCCATTCATAACGCCATCGTAGTGCCAACCCTGACGTATGCAAGTGAAACCTGGACATGGCAGAAGACGCATGAAAGTAGAATAAATGCAGTTGAAATGAGATCGTTAAGAAGGATTTGTAATAGAACGATGTATGACCGGGTAAGAAACGAGGATATAAGGAAAGAATGTAAGATGAAGAAAGATGTCATTACTAGAATGAAAGTGAACACATTAAGATGGTTTGGTCACATGGGGAGAATGGATGAGGAGCGCCTGACGAAGAAAATATACAGAGCGGAAAGGAATGGAATGAGAGGTCGGGGACGCCCAAGAAAGGGATGGCACGACCATGTGAACGAAAGCTTGAAAGACGGAAACGTTAGAAGTGTGAGCAATAGACGAACATGTATGAGACGATGCATGAATGTGGACGAGGCGAGGGATGCGTGCCAGGATAGAAAAATGTGGCGTTCGGTTCTCTCTGCCTACCCCGCAAGGGACATGGCGTGATGGTATGTATGTAAATTCTATAAACCCATGGAACAGGTATAGGTATTTAGATAAAAAAAAATTGTCGAAAGAATTGCTAATTGTATTAAACGCAGTAAGACTTCTAAATCAGTAATCACATACAAAAGGGTCCTCATTATCGGTGTAAAAATCTGTCCATTCACAGGTTAGTGTCGGACTTGGTGATTATAATTCCATAAAGCAGTAGGAGATGATTAGGATCCATGACATGTATCTATCTGTCAATGTGTCATTTTTGTTGCTTCATTGTTTATACTCGAACAAACTTGTCGACATCTTGACTTCCCTCAAACAATAGTCCCATTCTGCACAATGGCCCCCTTTGGAATTAGGTCCGACAGAATACTTTGAGGCTTTGGAAGTTTGCTGGTCAACTGACAGCCGGTGTCGCTTTGTCATGTCAAATGTACCTGCTACTTCTACACTACCTACATGCGAAATGCATTTCTGTAAATAAAAACTACGAATATATGTTATTATTGAATCCGTTTTTATACATCTTATTTTTCTTCTTTAAATGAAAATATTGATGAAATATTGAAATTGAAATAATGATCATAAATACCTACTAAAATTCGATAAGCATTTGGATAGATTATAATCAAAAAACATTCATAACAAGTTAATCATAAAAAAATTGAAGACACCCGTATGAAATTTAAATTAAAATAAAATCGATTGCAAAATTCTAGTAGATACAGACAGACAAGTAAAAGAAATCTGAAATCGATTTAATAACGATATAAATAACGTCTGAATATTATGGAACATGTATAGCAGTTACTATTCAAGTTTATTAATACAAAATTGTTCAATTTGATAAATATCTAATAAATCAAACCGGAAACAATTTTAACATGTATTTTCATCTGGAATACACAATTTATGAAAGTTTCAAACTGGTTGGGAAGCTAGTTAAAAATCGATAGCAAAATCCCAATACATAACTGGTGAAAATAAAGCATCATTAAAATATAATTACATTATTTCAAAGATTCTTTAAAAATGCACTGAGATGAACGCTAACAGGATAGACAATAGGTATAATAAGGCCTACAAAATGTAGGAATAATTCGTATTTTTTATTCAATTCTTATTATAAGTCATTTTCATAATGCGACACTTTTTAATTATGCCAATGTTAAAAATACAAGTAGGCATAGTAAAATAAATAATATGAGTTAGTTAGGTACCTATATAAAAAAAATACATAAAATTTAAAATTTGGAGGCTAAAATGATTTAAATGTGAGAAAACTAATTGAGACATACATTTCCTAAAAGTTTTATTATTTTTATATATTAAGTAGGCGTAACAACTATCTAAATTGTCATATGATTTTAAACATACATAGTAGTGGAATCATTTCATGATTTTTTTTACAAAAAATATCGGCTTGGTATCCATTTGTAAAGCGGGCCGAAGCAGCAACAGCAAAAAAAAAATGACAGAGGACGTTGCAATGCGAAGTATGCTCGTCAAAGATTTATGATCGGTAAGTCAAAGTAAAACGATCATTGCTCATCATGTCTGTTCATTGTGGTGCTCAGCGTGATCAGTCGTTGATGTTGTTGCGTCAATAGAACCTACTCCCTATGCCATATTCTGTCCTATTATTTTTGGACTTGCAGCAGGTTCTATTGTTGGCTGGTCATTGTAGCGGCGACTACCATTTCACTTGTTCTAATGTTTTGTAGGCACATGGAACGGACATTCCCACGACTTTGAAATTATTTTTATTGATAAACTTCTGTACCTACGATTGAGTGTCAGTTGGTGTCAGTATATATTTCCAAATAAAAACAACAATCTATAAAATATGTGAATGATATCAATATGAAGTAGGTACCTAATAATAATAATAATAGTAAATTTGATTTAGATGTAAAAACATACATAAAAATTAATACGTCTACATAGTTAGTATAAACAAAAAATATATAAAAATACTTTTTTTTATACGTATGGTACTTATGAGTATGACAATTAATTATAAAAACATGTAAAACTATGGAACATTAATTGTATCTACCAAGATAGCATTTATTAATTTGCCCAAAGACTGCAATGGATATATATTTTTTATTCAAACGTTGATCATTGTATGCATTTATATCTAACTTTATAGATACAGTTACATACATTGTACGTTTTGAAAATTTTGATAGATGGAATGATAGAATGTGTGTTGTTAATAAAAAACTAATCGGCTCTATATTTATATGCTTCACAATTATATTAAATCAATTGAATGAATTGTAGTTGTGGCTGTACTGAGAACATAAAATCCGATATACGTCATACATCATACATACAAAATTATTACGACAAATGTTGAGAACTTGACTATAAGAGAAATAAAAAAATTATATTATAAAATTTTCTACTAGAAAACAAATTTAAGTATTCAATTTTATGTTAACACTATTTCAAACAATTTACGAGAACCATTTAGTCGACATACTTTCAAAAATGGAAATTTTCTTTATTATTCAATCAACCAAACCTATTTATAAAAAAACATTAATATTTAAAAAAATATATAGGACTCTTTTTGAAACCCAAAAAAAGAAAAATGATTAAAAATAATCATTATTATATTTACATAGCATTTAACAAAAAATAAATTCAAAAATCAACTTGATAAATAAAAAAAACACGAATCATTCGTTTCGTTGATAAAAAAGTGTGACTATTTTGACTCGTATATGTATTTATGATGACGTATTTAATTTATCATGCGACGATATACGATCCGAATAATAATATCAAAGGCTCGACTAATTAAAGACGAGGCAGGCATATTATCATCCTCCAATCATCGAGTCTTTGGCGACCTCTCAGAGTGTATAGGCATAATATGTAACAGGTATAGGTAACATATTATGTAGTAGGTATAGGTAACATCGATATCCCCCTCTCCCGTGGGTAGGTACCTACATACCGCCATCTACCGACCGATATCTCTACCTGTCGAGTGTTGTGATTTCGATAAAGGCCCCGGTGTATTATATTATTTTGGGGACGGATCCCAGGATCAACCCCCGGTGTGCCTTATGGGACGAACCTTCCATTCCCCCCTCGCCCCGGGCCTCTCGAGACGGTCGTTAGGATGCAAAGGCAGTTATTAAAAACATCTTGGAGCGATAGGTGCGTCGTCTGTAATTAAAAATGCTCCGTAAGGTGAACGGCCAATAGATCTCGCTATTACGATATCTTCTCGTACGTTTCATCTATTTTTCAACACGCCAAGATAATTGTTGCTATCGGACTATAAATATTATTGTATTTGTTTATTTCAGTTTTTTTATTTGTATTCGTTCGATTTCCGATTTGACGTTTATAATTATTGCGTGATTCGGATTTTGAATTAATCAACGTTGAACTTTATGGTACCTACCTGTGTAAATAAAAACACGGTGTCTTTATTGGATTTTTCTTCTTTTGAGTGATTAGTGATTTTTCGTACTCTTAATAATCAAGTGATTTTATGGTGTTTGATGTTTTTTTCGATAGTCTTTTAAGTAATTAACAGTTTGCTATACATATTTCTGGTATTGTTCGGACAATTTTTTTTTCATTTTTTTTGTTTTTTGTGTTACATTTTTTTTTGAAATGATGGACTGTCTTGGTATGACTCAACATTGTTATGGAGTTCAATATGCTCAACATCCACAACAACAGCAGGTTTGTCATTTATTCATTATTTTTCTATATACTTAGATAAATAATTATTAAACAGTGTCATAATACATTTATTTATTATATGTTTAATAACATGGTAGTCAAAATTGAAAAAAAGTGATTTTGGAAACATGAAAATTTAAATTTAAAAGTGTGTTTCCCACGGAAATCTAACTTGGAATTTTTGATTTAGGTGTCAGTTATTTTATATACTTATTGGGCCAGGAAATTTGGCATGTTGTGTGTCCATTTATTTTTTAATAAATAATATATATTGACATTGAGTATCATATTTTATTTATTTTTTCACAATTTATACATATGTATCTATATATAAAAAATATATAAAACAATCTACCTATATATAAAACAATCGACAAGGCGCCAAAGGAATTACCCACTTGTTTTGGGGATGTTGTGAATATCGTCGGTGGTTATAAAATTTAAATACATTTTTTTTGTAAAATTGATTTCAATTCATATTTTATTTGACTTAAGCATACTGAAATGGTTTTTCAGGGGGTTAGAAGACAACGAATTTTAATGATATACAAAATTATCAATGTTGCGCAAGCGCATAATTTGTGGCTTATTGTTATGACAACAAAATATTTTTTTATTTCGTCTTCATTTTATTTTATGTTGTATCTCGGGCAACTAAAAGGTACTAAGTACGTATTATGGAGACATTATGGAGATTTAATCCAGACTGAAAACTCTGTTAAAAACTGTATCTCCACCGGGAATAGAACTCGAAACCTTTCATTCAGGGCAGATATGAGCCACGAAGGCCGACAATTGATTCTTTTATTTATATTTTAGGATATATGTATGTATAAAAATAACATTTTATAAATAATTTATATTATGAAAATCTGATGAAAATCTGAAACCCAGGTAGTGCTTTATTTTTATATTATGATGTACAGTTTTCCAAAAAACAAAAACTTTTATTTTATGGGTATCAAAAATTATTATTAAATCATGTAGGTACCTACTTTTGGTGAATGAAAAAAAATTTTTGGAAAACTTCACAATTTTTTATCGTAATTACAGGATATAGATTTGATATAACTGATTTTATTCATTTGATTACATAATAATATTTATGAATTAATACAATTAAACATTATTTATTAACATTATTTTTCATTATGTATCTTCCGTTATAATTATTTTATAGGTAGGTACCTATATATGTTTGTGTGTTTTTTGAAAAGGCTGAATAAATATTTATATTGATATTAGCAAAGTAATTGAGATAATATAGGTATTTTAAAATAATCAGGCTTTCAAATACAGGTATTTAACAGGCTGGGGATTTTTGTATAGCTTTTGTATAGTTCATCGTTAATTTATAAAATCAATCGTCTGATTGGATTGTTAACTGATTGGATGATTAATATGTATTGTATGTAGTTATTGTTGTTTTCAATATTCTTAAAACCTTCTAATTGTATAGTTTGCAAGAAATATACTTTGTGAAAAAATAAAAATTTGTGAAATACAAAACTATTCTTTGTACAACAAAAACTCCTCCAAAATAGCTATAGATAGGTAATATAGGTAGGCTTACCCATGTACCTACCCACTTAATGGATACAAATAATTAATAATTTATATTTCCTTATTTCAGATGTCATTCATCAGTGGCATGGGATGTCCTAGCACGTGTGAGGTACCTTTAGTGGGAACTGCACCAACATTGGGAGGCTGGGCCCCTTGGCCGCCTCGCACCCCCCTGACTCCGGCTCAGCAGCGCCGCTGCGCCCGCTGCCGTTGCCCCAACTGTCTCACGGAGGCGGCGGGACTGTCTCCAGCCTTGTCCAAGGACAGGGGCAAAAGGGAACATCTCTGTCACATACCCGGATGCGGGAAAATATACGGTAAAACGTCACACCTAAAAGCACATCTTCGTTGGCACACGGGTGAAAGACCGTTCATTTGCAACTGGCTGTTTTGCGGGAAGAGATTCACCAGGTCAGACGAGCTGCAGAGACATTTGCGAACACACACGGGAGAGAAGAGATTCGCGTGTCCACTTTGCTCGAAGCGTTTCATGCGATCGGACCACCTGGCCAAACACGTCAAGACTCACGCCAGCACCACGAGGAAAAACAAGAAGCCGACACAGGAGAAGAGCAAAGACCAAGACAAACAGATTCCTCCCCAAGTTCCCACACCAGAGACGCCCAGCGAGACAGACAGCTGTAGCACAGCGCCAGAAATGTTCCAGACGTATAAACCCACCGGGTATGAGTATCACACCGCCAATTACATGGACCAATCTCAGAGGCTGGGTACAGACTACGGCAGTAACAGATTGGAGTTGAAGGAGACCACACCGTACTATGAGACCAAACCGACATACTATCCTTACAAGGACGCGTACTCCAACTACTATACGTATCCTAATGGAATGAGCTATCAGTGTGCAACAAAAGAAAACTACAATATGTTCCAGCACCACTACATTATGAACCAACCATTGGCTATGGGACAATGACGTTGAACGTTGAACTTATAATAATAACTGTGAAATATTTAAGTGATGGAGGGCATATGAAATATGCAAAATATTTTGAAATTATTAGGGCGGGATGGTTAGGGACCACTATCTCACAGAATATATTTTGTACCTACAATTTATCTTTTTATTTTAAAATATCATTAATTATGGTATTAAAAAAAACACCGTATTTAAATGATACACATTAAATTATATGTTACTTGGACCGGTTTCGTGCAATGCACATTTGCGAGTAGATAATGATGTTTGTAATTTTTTTTATTTTTGAAATAATGTTTTAAAATTAAAAATTATTTTATTGAATTCTTTCGGTTGTAAAGATGAATTTCATTTTAATTTTCTTCACTGAATTTCTTGTTATAATTATGAAAGAAATACATATATCCGAAACACAAAAAAAAATTTACGTTCCTACATTTATTGAATAAATTGTGTTATTTAATTTAAATCAGTGTTATTTTGATTATTTTTTTTTAACTCTCTTTTCATTTTTTTCTCTTTGTATTTTTTTTTTCTTACTCCTTTATTTGATTTTTTTATCAATTTATTTCTCACTAAATAAGTATTGTACCAATTTAACTTAGAGACTTCACGTTGCTCGGGTTGGTTGGAAGAAATTGCCTTATGGCAATAAACCTGCCTTTGTACACATGTACATAAATTATATAAATAAATAAATAAAAATGTTTATAAGTCTTGGATTTGGTAAATTGAACGAACATGCTATGTTTTATATTATTTGTGTTTCTCTTTATTCGAATTTTATAATATACCTACCTACAATTGATTACAATTTAATTAATAATTCATATTTTAATAACGCGACATTATAATTTACATAACATTTATATTTTTATCTAACAACCTACCTATCAACACACAAAGTATTTGAAAGCAGCATTGGTTATATCTTAATAATTATGAAGGAAGAGGAAGAAAAATATAATGAAAAACAAATCAAAGTCCATTCCTCAGTTGATCTTAACATGATCATTTTCATAATGTTCACCAGATGGTTTTCTTCAAAATTTCTTAATATGTATGTAATCCATATTAGTTTGACTATGGGATTGATATTTTATTCGATTAAAACATGTCTCAATGATTTGTATCCAAACCAGGGATGTTGCGGATGTGTATTTTTTGACATCCGCGGATGCGAGTGTGGATGCGGATTTTTGAATGTTTACATCCGCGGATGCGGATCTTTAGAATAGATTTAAAAAAAGCTTCGTATGGGTGAAAAAAAAATTGATTCAATGTTCGTTTAATAAGTAAAATTAAAAATAGGTGAATTGTATTTGATGAATAGAAAAATAGCAGCCTTTTCGGGTTCTAGCCTTTTACGTAAAGGTTCATATATCAGACCCGCGCTACTGAACAACTGTTCACTAGGTACACTGGCTGGTGGTGGCGATAAAAACCAGCGTGCTATTGGATGCGGATTTTCGAACGTAATATCCGCGGATGCGGATGCGGAGTATTGAAGACTCACATCCGCGGACGCGGATGTTCAAATCAATGCGGATGTTCCGCAATTTCGGATGTTCCGCAGCATCCCTGATCCAAACTATATAGTTAATAAATCATATACAAATTAATCCTGGGATAAATTCCAAATTTTACATATTCTATATACCTAATATAGATTTTATGAGAATTAAATGAATTTTTAACCAACTTCTAAAAGCGGAGGAAGGAGGTTATTATTATCAATTTGATGTGATTTTTATTTTTTTATGTTTGTTCAGCGATAGATTTATACCACGTTGTCCAATTTCGATGATTTTTTTAAATTATAAAGAAGGCATATCCCGATTGGTCCTATTATAATTTGGTCACGATTTGATTATGGGATCCATGAGAAAATAATTAAACTCTGTAATTTTCACCTTAGCGATTGTATGTAATATCTATCTATTCTTTACCACATTATCCGATTTTAATGATTCTTTTTTTAATAGGAAGGGAGTACTTCAGAGGTGATCGCACATATAAATTTCATCAAGTTCTGATGACGAAACTCGCGAGAAAATATTATCAAAACTTTCAATTTGCAAAGTCGTCAGAATTCGAAGATTCCTTTTTCACTTGAAAGGGATTACTTCTGGGATGCTTGGGATGTCCATCTGAACTAAGCCTAATTTATTGTTGCATGTACATACTTATAGGCAAATTGTGTTAAATATATTTTTACTAAATACCTGCATAACATCACGCCACGTCTCTCATGGGGATCGCAGAGAGAATCGACTGCCACAACTTTTGTTTCATGACACACATTCATTTTGAAATATTTTTTTTATACGTAATTTTATCATAAATATTATAAATGAATTAAAACGAGGTATTTAATTTATGGCTAATTTTTACTACAGCATCATTCAGTATATATTTTAATATAATTTAATGTACATATGTATCATATTATCCAATAACTATGTACTATTTATACCATTATTTTAATTTCATTGGCCGTATAAAACCAAGGAATAAATTAATCATGTTTCTTTGTACAACAAAAGTCAGCAATAAATTATTAAGAGTTGTTCGTACACACTAGCGTCACTATAGCCATTAAACCAATTAAATATTTTTATTGTGTCGAGAGGAGTTACTTTTCAATTCTTATAATGCATTATAAGCATTAACAATCTCATTATGTCGATGTTACAAGCTGAAATCAAAGAATTATTTATCTGTGAAACTGTAGAACGGAAAGGTATTTTCATATAATATCTGGATTCATACAACATTAATATTGTGCTTTTGCAGGCGTATGAAATGATATGAACAGGTCCGACATAGAAATAATTGTTTCGTTAAAAATAAAATTATGCATCAGTGATTCTGAATTAAAAAAATATATTCATTTTTATTTCAATGCACTTTCGTTAACGGGCTGGATGTTAGTTTCAAAATTTAATTTTAATTGCAATTCGATATTCATTCAAAATTATTTCTCACGCATTAAATTAAAAATATATTTTATTTTTTGCGTTCCTTTCTTTGTTTGATGGATGTGGTCTGTAGGTATCTATGTCCAGGATGTAAATATATAAAGAAAATATGTTTATTTTTATGATTTAATACAGTAAAATAATTTAAACAAATTATTCAAACCAGTTTTTAATTTTTACAAAAAGTATTCATTGTGTGAAGATGCTTATAGTCTTTAGCGAAATCGTAATATCTACTATTATATCGTACCTAATCAAATTTTTTATTTAAATATTAGATACTAAATACCTACTTATACATAGTTGCGTTAAAATCTACCCAAAAAAGGACATGACTATTTTTTGTATTCATTTATAGAGATAGTAAAAAAAACATTAAAAATATTTTATTGTTCAATTTCTTGAACTCATTGAAATGTCCAGATCCCGCCCTGTGTTGAAGATTTTAATTAGGCTGTATTAAGTATAATTTAAAAAAAACGTACTGTGTACGCTTAATGTAAGTTAATTGCTATTGTATCTTCTAATTATAAATAAACCAATTTAATGTGTAAAGACAGTATGTGCCTTATATATTCCTTATTTCATTATGGAATAATAATCTACGAGCTTTAGTGTACATAAATACAATGATATGTAATATTATGTAGTGGGAGATTGTGTTGATGTACCAACCTATTGTATAACTTGTTCTATGGTGTGCCAAGTATTTCATAAGACAGGAAGTATAATAGCGAATTACTTATTTATTGAATTATAATAATAAAAATAGAGTGAAATTTGACCATGAGAATGATATCCTGATAGAAGAGAAGCTTTAATGACAAACAAACATACCAGAGATCAGTTAGTCTGTAAATAGGCAATTTCAATTTTGAATAGGTATAACGATTTAAATTCTCAATAATTATTGCGACTATATTGATTAATTTTTGAACTTTATTAGTTATTATGTATTTAAATATGGTATTTGTAATAATGTATTGAACAGTTGTTTTTTAAATTTGTAACTACAATTTAAGTGGTGAATTGTGTTTTCAATTGTAAATTTTTTGTTATTATTTTTTTGTATAAAATAAATTTACTGAAAATATTTAAAGACTTTTTATATATGTACAAACATATTTCAGTCTTAGATAATAATCCTAATATTCAAAGAAAGCAATGATATTTACATATTATGTGCAAGAATGTGTTTAACTTTTTACGAATACCTAGGCATTACTCCATTTTAGCAGTGCCGTGCCTAGAACCTTCGGACTAGGCAAACCCTGAAGGAAAATTGGGAAGTGTCGAAAATTTTATGTTTTTTAGCATCATTGTTCATTTGAGTGGCCATGAAAATATTTTAAAATCAAATGCCAAAATAATGTTTGCATTTGTGACCCTGTCGAGCGTCGTATCTACATACTGTTAAATTTAATCGTGTAGTACAGACAAAATATGTAAGGTCTAGAATTATTTTAATATAATATTCATAGGCAAGCCTAGATTTTCGGCTTCTATAAGCAATTCCACTACTGCCTTTAAGTTGTCTCAGTATAGTAATAAACCAATAAAAATGTTTTAGTGATAAAAATGTACAAAAATAGTAATCAAATTCATAACTAGGGACATCAAAATATCTTCGAAACAAAGTCAACCGTAAAGAGGAAACGTCACTCGAGTCGGAAAATTATTGCCGGAGCGGTTCGCGTCTCGGCTACGCTACGCTCTACGCCGTCTCCACCTGTCGGCGAGTGGCCGCGGCTCGGAGCCCCATTAAGTGGGCGGACCTCCGAGCCGCCGCCCTCCGTTGCCTCCTCCGCGACAAGTGCCCGGTATACCGCGAATAACACCGCGCGTGCCACAGCATTGCGCGAGCCAAGTTAAAGGCAATCAATCGCGCGATAAGACGCGCGGGTACCTCAGTTACTTGTGTGTGTGCTCAATCCTCACCTGTCGAGGGAAAGAAAACAATAAACTAGCCGCTATCGATCTCGATCCGCCGCCTGCCGCCACAAATACTCGACTATCGAGTGCGCGAGTGAAGTCCATGTGACAACCGAGTACCTATAGTAAGTTAGTGTCTGCCAGTGATAATCTCGTAAATCGGGGTCATCCTTTTCATTTTAATATAATATTTTGTGCATTTCTCATAGAACCGAACCATCTAATTTGTGGTGGGTTGATTGTGTAAGTACCTATATCTCGGGGTTGGCATCGTGTATCATGATTTATCGTCGATGTTGTGAACTGTAAGCGGAAGGCGGATGCAACATTAAGATTTATCGACTGCTTTCGTCCGGTTTGTATTTCGATTTAGTTTTTTTTGTGAATCTTTTTTAATAAGTTAGTGTCCAGCCCGGTATCGTGAAAATAGAAAAATTAAAACGCACCGGTTTAGGACTTTGACGTGAACTAAAACTTAATTATAAATTTAATCGATTTCGATTATAAATTTAATGATATGTAATTTAAACAGAAACGGAGAAATGTTGGATCAATAAATTGAAGTGCAGTGTGAAAGTATCCTAGCTGAATTTAAATTGTTTTTTTTTTGGTGCGCTTGAAATAAAACTAAAGTATTTATTGAATTGATAATAACAAATATTAGATTTATAAAGATAATCAAATTAATCAGTGTTAAAAAGAAAAATTATTGACATTTGTTGAAATGACAAGAGTAACCTAAAAAAACCCAAAGGTACCCATTTTGGGGTTATAGGTATAAAATTAGTGTGGGATTTTGACGTATCCTTGAGAAGGAAGACCGTACTAATCTTATATCGCATTATACCTGGGAGTTTTTTCTCAGGATGAGTGGCAAAGGTCACGGATCACCAGATCTCATAATGAACGTGAGTACCTACCTGGACTATTATTAAATAAATATTAACTCATTATTTATGTCTTAGGAAATTTACTGAAAAATTAAGTGTTGTGTGTGATTTTTTTGCTTTGTAAATATGTATTTATTGAATCTAAAAATATCATTTCTATTATAATATGTAGGGACACTGAAAAAATATTTTTATTCATGAATCGGAAAAAAAATATTTGTTCTTTTTTTTAACAGAATTCTGATTATCAATTCATTATATCATTTTATATTTTTCTTTCTATTCTATTAAAATATTTATATGTTATGTAGTGTCCTTTCCCAAGATATTGCTGAAAACCAGCAGCACTCCAGGGAAACCTGGTATTGAACAATATCCTTTTTGATGTCCATTATTGTTCAGACATACCTAAGTACATTTTTTTAAAAAGAACAT
Source organism: Molanna angustata (assembly GCA_963576475.1). NCBI lineage: Eukaryota > Metazoa > Arthropoda > Insecta > Trichoptera > Molannidae > Molanna > Molanna angustata. Next base: position 19,047,194 of record OY754970.1, read on the forward strand.
CATAACGTAACAATCAATATTGCCTTCAAATATACGTTTTTATTACTTTATGTATATATTTTTTTCTCAGTGCAGACATTTAATTATCTATCAAAAATATTGATAGAATCTTTGTTATTTTGATAGGTAACGGCCGCAGAGTAGGTAATGATCGGTAGGTAATTGAATTCGCACTATATGAATTCGAACACAAGTTATCACCTTTATCGAAAGAGTAACAATGTAAATATTTTGTTTAAAAACTGTTTATTGTAAGAAAAAATGTGAATAAATTAAATAATGAATAAATAATTAAAAAAAGTAAAGTAGGTACCTACCTTTATAATATGTTGTGATTTTTAATGTTAAATCAACTGTCGTTTTCTCGACAAAGCATTCCGTCGCTTGAACGACTTGAAAAAACGATTGAAACAATGGAAAAAATTACACTTGTAGGTAATTAGTCTTCAATCTATTGAATGTGATACCAAATTACCAAAGCTACCATATTGTGGAATTCCATTATTTAGGGTAATAGATAATATTTTTTCTTCTACTAATTCGATGACATGATAACTGATGAAAATCACATAATTTTCTAATGTCTTAATATTTATGATAGAGGCATTGACATTTGTATGACGTCTATCTATGTATATGCTGACAGGTACCATATTATGTAGGTTCCAACCAATATGTAATGTAATGAGATGCTTACCATTACAATTTAATTGTAAAATTAAATTGTAATGGTAAAATAAATAACATAGGTATTTACTTATTGTTAATAAATATACAACTGAGCCACGTTGCTTCCATGAGATGAATTTCAACTATATCTATATATTTTCTGTTCTATGATTTCACTCTTAATCAAGTACCTACCTCCTTAATTGGTGGAAACATGTAAGTTATAAAGGTAGCATGGAATAACAGTCGGTAGGTATAAGTTTGTACCACCAATGAAAATCCATAATATAGATACCTATAGCTAGGTAGATACCTACCTGTAAAATAAAAGTGTAAAAATTACAACTAATTAAAATAATGCATAAAAGGGTGTATGAAAGCGATAAAACAATCTCTTCCAACCACGTACTGCAAAATGATACCAAAAATAGGTATAAATAAAACGTGTTTTTTAACCATTGGTTTATTTTAATTGCGAATGAGTAAATTACAATTTTCGAATTTAAAAAATGCAATTTTAATGCATTTTTTAAATTCGAAAAATTAAATTATCGTTCCTAAAAGGTTCCTATTATGAAGACGTGTGACATAATGTGTGATGGGTATAGTTACTACATTTGGTAGACTGTTTGACGCCTATGATAAGGTAGGTATATGATATTTCTTAATACTTGTAAAGAAAATATGACATTAAGGAATCATATACATAGGTATACCTATAACCTACCTTAAACATGGTTGCTTATTTTAAATCCTAAACTTCTTGTATAGTATATAGTAATAAATTATTATAACTTATTTTAATTAGGTCAACATTTAATCGCTCACTCTTTGACTTGAGTGAACGAGTTGCATTATAAATTAATGAAATCTTTTTTCTTATTCCAATACCTTAATTCTAGGTTGGTTCTTAAGTAGGTTAAATATTTATTCATGGAACATTATTGACCGCCCCATGTAGGTACCTACTAACGATTTTTTTTTATTTATTTAATTTTGCTTCTCGGGCAACTAACAGGTAGGTACTATGTCAAATATTAATTTAACACGCACCCAATAACAAGTTGCCACATTCTGGAGACTTACGATATTAATCGTCTCACAGATCCAGACTGAAAACACAATTATAAACCGTGTCTCCACCGGGAATCGAACCCGGGACCTTTGGATCAGCAGTCAGATACCCAACCAACTGAGCCACGAAGGCCGACAATTATTTGTCAATACAATGGAAATTAAAAAATATTACTACAGAATAGCTAGAAAACATTTTCTTGAATTACATATGTAAGCAACGAGATGACCAAATAGAAACATTCGAGATGTGGGTTCATCGAAAGATGCTGTGAATATTATGGACAGTGATATGGTCAGCAATTTCGAGATCTTTAGAAGGGCAAATACGTACTTACAAGGAATTGCTGACAATTAAAAACAGGTAGGTACGGGAAATTTCATATCTGTGCCACATACTCAGAGGAGACAAGTCCTTCAGCTCATCATCGATGGAAGGCGTGGGTGTAGGACAGAAGAAACTTGTCATGGCTCCTAAATATTCGAGCCTGGACAGGTATTCATAGACTGTCGGAGATCTGTTTTATGCTGCCTGGAATTGAGAGGCATTTGCCCAACATCGGGGAGACACATGACAATTCAAGAAAAAGAAGAAGCGATGAGTAAATTGCCAAATGGCGAATTCTTCCAATTAACTAGCGTTCTATCGCAGTGAAGCAAAAAATGTGTGGGAAATATATATTAATAAAATAAATAATTCAGCGTTTTTATACTTAAACCAACTTGTATTAGGTAGGTACTTACATGAAAAAAACCGATCGACCGTTTGATTTCTGTGCGAGCGTTATGGGTTCAATCCCCAGCAGAGGAGAAATTTATTTAAATTCATTTCTCCCGCAAATATTGCTTCTCTGGGCTGGAAACACTGGTTAGTTGGAAGAAATTGCCATACGGCAATAAATTCGCCACTTCCACAGGGTGCAAGTTCGTGTTTACTACCTATTATTTTATTAATTTATTTTAAGCTTTTTGAGCACAAGTGCACAATGGCAATATCTTCCAACCAACCATATTCATTTGGTGAAAAACCATTATATTTATGGTATGTACCTACCAACATTTTTATTGACTATAACATATAATACAAACAAAAGCAACAAAGAAAATAAAACATATAACACAAAAAAACAAATAAAACAAAAACATATAAAGAAACGGAGGGGACAGGAGAGGGGGGAGGGGGGGGACAAGGATAGGATAAGGAGACAAATTTATTATAAAAATGTATTAGGTACTTCTCGGGCAACTATATAAACAGGTACCTAATACATGCGTCAAATATTAATATCTATAACATGCACGGATGCACCCAATAACAAGTTGCCACATTATGGAGACTTGTGATATTTATTGTTTCACATATCCAGATTGAAAACATAATTAAAAACTGTCTCTTCACCGGGAATCGAATCCGAGACCCTTTTGATACCTAACCGACTAAGCCACGAAAGTCGATCAACTAATAATATCCCTTTCAGAATATCTGTTGTATGCGTCAATAGAGCATTGAAACTGCCATAAGTATAAAGCGGTCGACTGCGTGTTTATGTAATAAGTTTGTGTTAATAAGTTTTCATGGCAGTTTTATTAATTAAAACATGACAAAGTGTGGCTGGCGTTATTGTTATAACATAAAAAGGATCAGCACACACACAAAAAAAATAAACAAAAGGACCGCCCGAGTCTGGGACACGAACCCGGCGCCTCTTCGACCGAAACGAAATCCGCTAATAAATTTATTGTCTATCTTAAAATTTCCCGGTAAATTTAATTTCAAGCGGAACGGGTGCCGTAAGAGGCGGGGCGAGGGAAAGTGTAGCCCTGAGCGTTGTCCTTGGGTGATTCATTTTTACGAAACGAATTAATATTAAAATGTTTATAAGCTTTAGACGGCACCGTTAAAACCAGTGATCGGCAACAACCGATAAAGAAAATTTTAAAGTTCATATTAAATTGATAGATAGGTACCCACATAATTTAATTCTATAAAAAAAATATATATTTGTAGATATATTATGAAATATTAATCACAATATTTAGAATGGCCAATTTTCAACTTAACAATAAGCCTTCTGTGATTTATAATGTATCCATTATTTCAATAAGAATCTGTTCTGTATTGATCAATTTTTTCTTTGTAATATGCAGTCAAACAAATAATATTAAGTATTTATAAGATGTCTTAAACAAACCACCATTTTTATACCAAATTTTTTTATGTATAAGAGTAAAGTGAGTGTATTACGAAAAAAAGTTTAACGCCATGACTGATTTCATTCACCTATAGCACAAGCATTGATGTTTAATTTAGGTAAACTATGGCTGTATTGTTTTAAATTAAGTATCAGTAATAGTATAGTCAAAATACTTTGATTACATAAAATTGTTCAAAATTATGTCATTTAACGACATTAGATTTCAATGAAACAACCAAAAATTTTGAACAATTTTATGAAATCGAAGTATTTTAACTATACTTTTACTTTAATCTTTGTTCGGGAAACACAGCCTATGAGGATATATAATTGTTAAAAGGACAAATTCATATTTTTTTTAGAAATAATAATAATAAATTGTGTGAACGTGTAAAATATTTAAATTTTTTAATTATAATATGTAAACACAAAATAATCACGCTTAGGAAAGAAAAACAAAAAGACAAAAGTATTAAGTTTATAAGGTATGTGTGTTATCTATTGTCATTGAAATGCCGGCGTGAATGGTCCATTAAATATAATGTGCATCACAAATAATAATGTTACATTGATTTGGATTTGTTTGGTGACAACACAACAAAATTTTCAACAATTAATATTGTCTGTGAGTATGAACTCTCCACAATGAATGGTTCAATAATTGTGTCTTATTGGTAGTACTCTGTGCATATTTCCTTTCTAATTTGCTTCTTTCCTGGTTCCTCTTCCTTGATGATACTGCATTTACAAATACTTAAATCATTTTTATTTTTTTTTAATGCATGTGTATTTTATAATTATTTAACTTTGTTTTTTAGTTTCTAGTTTTGTTTTTTTACATGTTGTTATTTTTATGTTTATTTTCTATGACACCTTATGATGATGTCGTGGAATCCACTCGTGGTTACTCGATCACGCACTTACTTTTTATGCATGTATATTTTTACTATATACGCTGTTGATTTTTCCCAAATAAAAAAAAAATGATTAGGTATAATAATAAATGAAAAAACATATATGGGTGCGGCGTATTCCCAGATCCACCCCTGTATAGCGTGTATAGGCTATAGCAGTTTAGAATAGTTAATATTTATATGGTGGGTATGTTATTTTGTGGAAGCTTCGGCAATTTAATCTGACAGGTTAGGTTATAATATGCATTATTGTTACGTTTTCATGTTTATCATCTTCAGCGGAGATAATCAAATAGATATCTTATTGTAGTCTTAACTATATATCCACACCTAACTAAATATTTATATACCAACTTGTTATTAATTTCATTATTCATAGCATTTACATACATATACGCAATCAATTGTGGATTGAAATCAAGATGGTTTGATATTCAACGCAAATTAATTCAAGTATTTAATTACGCAAATAGTCACCCGACTGACTCTAGAAGACAAAACAAAAAGTTCATACATTCGCGGAAGCTTAGGAGTGATAGGCATTAACAATAAATTAGAAGGAAGACAATTGAGATGGTATGGTCACATATTAAGAAGACCCTAGGATCATATTGTGAACAAGGCTATGGCCGTAGACATCCCCGACCACATAGGGGAAGACCAAAAATATATGGATGGCGTAGAGGAGTTCCCAATTGGTGAGACAATAATTGACATCGGAGACGGCCCAGAGCTGACCCCAATAGTCTTCATAGATGATAAGTCAGCTAGACTATGGAATGGCCTAAGTGATGAAGTTACGTCATCTCAATCTATTCAAATATTTAAAGGTAAACTAAAAAAACTTTATTTGTCAAATAGTTCCTGAATTCCTTCTATATCCTTCCGTAACCTCCTTTTCCTCATTGCTATGATCAGTGTTATTTTTATTATTCTTTTTTTTTTAAACTCTCTCTTCATTTTTTTTTCTCTTATGTTATTTTTTATCAATTTATTTCTCACTAAATTAGTATTGTACCAATTTAACTTAGAGACTTCACGTTGCTCGGGTTGGTTGGAAGAAATTGCCTTATGGCAACAAACCTGCCTTTGTACACATGTACATAAATTATATAAATAAATAAATAAATAAGTTAGGAAGAGGCCAGGAAGAAGAAGAAGAAGAATTGCGCAAATAGTATTTAACGCAAGGTTGATATATGGAACTGACAAAAGATGTCACAAAATAACGAACTACACTGGTTGAAATATTCAGAACGGTAGACTATAAGGTAGGTATGCCTGATGGTGTTAAAGGCTCTGAACGAACTGCCTCCACACTATATTTAAGAACTGTCAAAAAGATTTTCCATCAGGAACACAGCTTACCTTGAGATCACCTAGATCGCAGGGTATCAACTTGGACAGAGTCGATTAGGCGGTTTACTATGATCGCAGTGTCAGTGTGAACGAACATTTAAAGTGGAATAAACTGCCCCTTGACTTACGTGGAGCTCAGAGCATTGACACCTTCGGTAGACTTCTTAAGACTACCTTGTTTTGTAGCGCCAACAAATAAGCCATAGAGCCTTGGAATGATCTTGTATCACTAAACGGCGCATTTTTGTTTTTCTGTGCCTTTTGACTATTCACTAGGTACCTACCTACCATAGTGGATATTAAAGATATTTCGGCATAGAAAAGTTCTTCTATTTTTTTCAGGTGCCCCTTAAAAAGTAGAGTAATCGAAAATACATTAATTCATTCATATCTTCACGGCATATTCTACAATGTGTGGTAACCAGCGACAGGTAATATAAAAAGGCACTACATTCAGAATGGGCGATGAGGCTAACCTTTGCTCTGACCATCGTCTTTGCTCTGACCAACACCGATTAGGCGGTTTTGACCTGGAGTCGCCCGAAGGTTCTCTCTCGCAACGGTCTACCATCTAACCGCTGAACTATGCGAGATGTTACTTTTCCTGCTGTATTTTCGCTTACCCGGCTCCTACGCACAAAACGATGGTGATAAATAGTATTTTAAGTCGGTGTCTCGGTGACCTGTAAAATTGAAACAAAATGTAAAAATAAATGAGGCGAGGAATGTTCTCATGCTATAGAAATTTTCTGCGTAAAGCGTAAAATTGCTGTCATGTCCTTTATAAATGTAGGAACCTACATCTACAAGACATGTCGACATGTGTATACAGTCAAGAAGACATGTGTGAACGAAAATTGTTATGTGAATTTAAAGGTCATTTTTAATTATGCATCCGCATTAGTCCTGCAAGTATTTGAAACAACCAACAGCATACCTGAAGAATTAGCAAGGCGTGAATATAAATATTACAAACCGCGCATAATAGGGAAACGAGTTGGTTGTGCCCAGCACTAGACTCTTTATTTACTCTTTTGTAATCAGTAGCCAGAGTTTGGCTATTAGGTATAACTATACCTACAAGTAACGAAAAGTAGTTGGTTACAAGTTGCCAAGTGATTTTTGTTACTTGAAAGCAGTTGGTTACCAAACAGATGACAATCCATAAATGAATTTTTGAAATACATTTCTTTTCTTTACATCAAAGAAACGAGTGTTCACACATCTCTCTTCCACGTACAGCGATATCAATTACATAATATTTTTCCCATTCTATAGTCAGAAAGAGATAAAAATGTCCCTATGCGTTATGTATTTCTACTTGTAATGGTTCTGATATAAAAAATAACATAGATATGCTTTCTCCATATAGATACTTCGTGCTTATATCAAATTTAATACAGTTGTGGGATTTGAATCTTTACCTGCAGTTTAAAATCGTTGGTGTAGGTATCTTGAAACTGTTTTTTTATAAAACCAACTTAATAATGAATATTTTGTTCTTGAAGTAAGGTCCAAATATATGTAGGTAAGTATATATATTTTAATGAGATGTAAAAAATAAATGCATTTTCTTACATCTAGTATAAACAAAAAGAATATCAACAAGTTGATAAAATAACAAATTTACACAGTATGAATTATATAAAAAAAAGAAAATATTTTACAAAATTTACACAAAAAAAAGAAAATATTTTACAAAATTTACACAAAAAACAAAGGAAGCACACAGTATATTTTTCTTTATGTATCAACATGCATCAGACTCATAATGACCTATTGAGTTGGCAGACACGTCGAGAACAAAACAGCTACTCAGAACAACAGATATGATAACGTTAAGACCTATTTTGGGAAGAACCCTCAGAGACAGTATTCTCAATGAGGAGATCCGCAGAACCTGATATGTGGAAGATTTTGTAAGGTGGAGCAGGCAGAGAATACGATACTGGAGAGATCATGTAGAGAGGATGAATCCAGAAAGGCTGCCAAATATTGCAGTGCGCGAGATACCGGAGGGACGCCGACCACCGAGAAGACCATCAAAGAGATGGAAGGAGAGCTGGACATACTCGTTCCGAGACCCGTAGAAACAGATAATAGATCTATCAAAAGAGGAAGAAGAAGATGTTGTTGAAATAAGAATATATGCATCCTCATTCATTCCCCAAATTTAGCATAGTTGCTTGATGCTCTGCATGCTACCGACCGAGCTCAAAAAAGATATGGTATTTAAAATTATATAAGAAGGCTTACGTTGTGTTATAATAGCTGATTTTTTAACAATAGATATGTATTATGTAGCTAATTATTATAACTTAAATTAACAAACACGACAGACAACCGAAGGACCATTTAATAGATTAAAATTAAAATTGAGTTGATCCTTTTATAATTGACGGCTCCTTTGGTAAGCGAGGACCCCTGGCGTGAGAGCCGCGAGGGGCCTTGTGCCCACTGCGTTAACAAATACGAACGAGACACTAATGGGGCCCTGGAAAAAACTTTCCCGATCCCAGACATTGCCAAATATCTACCTACACGATAAATTGACGCGTCACAAACTTAAAAGTTGAATTGTTTTAATTGCTTCAAATTTCAAGTTTTCTTTTAAATTTTAAAGTACTTAATAAAATATCTACTATATACTCATCCTAATTTGTATGAATGCATCTTTATGATATAGGCCTACAATATTGTACCTACATGAAATAACAATATATGTAGTTATATGAAACAGTCTGATCCAACCGTCGATATCAAAACCCTCGTGAATACCCATATCATGGATATAATTATCATGTAGGTATAGATATGACATGTAGGTATAGATATTATAGAACTCCATATAATAATAATTATATCCATGATATGGGTAATCACGAGGGTTTTGATTTCGCCGGTTGAACCAGACTTGCTCCCCTGATCAGAGTTTTCTACTTTAATTTTCCTTGTAAATGAACATTTAAACTAAATAGATAATATTATACTGAACACATTTGAAATAAATTTTGCTATTTTTTTTATTTTACTGAATATAAAATCACTTTTTGACTATTCCACTATTGTTTTTTTATTTTTGACTGCTATGTTGTGTTTATATTTTTAATAATAATTGAACATAATTAGAAATTATGATGAAAAAAATATAAAATTTTTCGTTATATTCAATTTTGTTTGCATACGCGAATCCCATTCACTGGTATCGCTCAATGCCGAGCATCGTCGGGATGGTGATTGGACTATTCCGACTGGGAGTCGCCTTTGCGAACAAAATTGAATAGAACGTAATTTTTTTAACCTAATTTCTATATGATTATGGAGTTCTAACATGAAATGACAATTTCAAACATTGCATTGAAAAAACAAAATTAAAATTAAATGGAATTCCTTCAAGTATGTAGAAAGGTAATTTTATAATAATAATTTTGATGGAAAAAAAGTTTATTTAATTCATTCACTTTGTTTGTACTACGAATGTGTCTCGAAGCGATCACTTCTTCCTCGGGACGGAATTAATTGTAATACCTAAATAAATATCTATGTATCTATTTACCTGCATTGTTAAAGTTGCCAATGGAAATGAATGAAATCTAGGGTCGGGAACTATTCGAGGGATGTTCCTGTTATCGCAGTAGGTAGGTACCTATATGTGATCGATTGGAAATGAACAGTCATTAATGTGACATTTATTGATTGATGTGTTAATTGGAAGTCTATTTATTATTACTACCTACCGAATTAATTATTATTACCATAAACTTATAATTATAATGTCTACAAATAAATTAATTCAAATAATTCGTTTTCATTTTCACAAGTGTTTTACTGGGTGTAAATTTTGGATCGAGAAAAATCAAATGCACCTAAATATCTTTCTATTATATTTATTTTGGTTAATTTCTTGCTTAAATTTAGCAAATGCTACAGCACAAGCATTTGCTTAATTGAGGTAATGTATGAGAATGTAGGTATGTTTTTGTTCAAAGAGTACGTTTATTGCCAAATGAAAATTTTCAAAACTACCCAGAGAAGCAAGATATGCATGAAAAATAATTTAATAAAAATAATTGTAAGTTTCTTCTCGGCTGGGTATCGAACCCAGTACGCCGCGCCGACACAGAAGACAAACGCTTTACCAATATGCCACTGCGGTCGGTATGTTTATTCCTTTAAATTTTCATTTATTTTTCTATTCTTTGTAATAAACTTAGTATTTTTTTCTTTTTAATTGGTAAATATATTACTTAAAAGAACCTATAATGTATAATTTATTAAAATCATTGTAAATTACCTACACCATAAACTGTTGGTTTTGTGGGTACATCTATAAAATAATAAAAAATTAATATGAACGATACAAAAGTCATAGTTACGTGTATTTATTATATTTGTAATAATTTTCTTTTCATTTTTTTAACAGTAGATACTTCCCTATAGTATTCTAAATTTAGTGAAGTCTAGTCAATATTAATTTGTTTTCAACCTTAGTACAACATATAGAAGGGTATTTACAATATTGATTCTCAATTCACAAATAATGAACTGGAAAAGACTTGTACAAAAGCATCAAGTTTATCCCCCTGAGAAATTATCATATCATCCCCTGGGGAGTAGGTATTCAAATGAAATCCCCTGCAGGATGTATTTAAACCTCATCTTTTTGTATAGATAGGTATGTATGTAAAATTTATTTTAACTTTCTTTTTCTTGTAAAATGTTGGACTTCTGTGAACGTCCTAGATTCGATTTACAGAAATTTATTAGAAAAAAATCTCACACAATTCTTGCTTCTCTACATTTATAAATTAAATTACATTTTGAATTGACAAGTATTATTTTCAACTATTTGGGTTGTACAGCGATTTGTTTAAAGGTTCAAATAAATAATTCTCGCAGATGCAGCTAACCGAACAACTTAAGCATAATGGATACAAAGCTAATTTGAAATTTCAGCAGTTAGCTATAAATTGATGTGCTGTCAAAAATATGGTGCGCCGGCGCCCAAGACTGATCTAATTATTAATAAAGGGAAGCGAAAGATTTGTGTTTCGTAACGAGTTTAAAAGATATTAGTTGGAAGTTGAGGGATATTCGCTAAGCGGTCTGGCAGTCGGCGCGATGCAATAAGGTTCGGTCCGAATCTCATCAACTGACTTTCTAGTCCTTCACATTTCGCATTAATCTCAGGTATAGCGCCAAATCCTACCGAACCATTGTTCCTGATGGGTGAATCTGCTAGCAGATAATAATTTATTAAAGAACGGACGTGGGTGCGTAATATTTGGTAGGTAGGTTCTGTTGTCTGTAAAAAAATACTTGCTGGTGGCCAAAAGTAATCTCACCATGCTTTTGCTCATATTTCTACTTCCTGTTTTATAGTAGGTACCAGTGTATTGAAATTACGTTTTAAAATCTGTGGATCGAAAATGGCTAACATACAAATCAAATGATAAATAAAAGCTAGTGGGTTGTGGCCTTCACTCCACATAGTATCAAAATTTTGTATGGAAAATTTTCATCATTTTCACGAAAAGAGTTCATAATCTGCAATAAAAAATAAATTTATAAATTGCAAATTCTAAATTTATTTGAGTAAAAACAGTTGATCGTAATATTACTTTTAAAAATAAACACAACTCTTCACTACAAATTGTATACAATTTTTTTTTCAAAAGTTCCTTGAATGCCGAAAATGTTCAAAAGTTCCTTGTATCCTTGAATGCATTTTTATGAAGGTCATTTCTGTTTCTGAAAGCCTTGACAGATAAAATCATAGAGAAAAAACAAACTGTAATCTATGAAAAACTCTTTCAATTCTTTTGGATGTTTCATAGACATCTTCTTTCGTCTTATACGACATCATTTTTAGCAATTTTATGAAATTTGAAATAACATAACCAATATTTGTACACGTGGAATCTTCAAGAGTTGTTATGTAGGTTAGGTTAGTGTAGGTACCGTATAGTATATGAACGTTTCTAAGGATATTTTATGTAAATATATTAACAATTATGTAAAGTGTATTACAATGCAACACCTGCCGTCCGTCAACGATATATTCACCACCTTTCAACACGAACACCAACATTTTATACCTACAACATTAAGAAGGTACATATAATTTAATTATTCTATACTCAGTGTTAAGACCTACACTTATGGTTCATATGGCAACTCATATTTTCAAAGAGTTTACTTGCAATGGTTCTGATCTCGTAGATAGATCATTCTGGAAAAATCATGTCGTATTACAGCAACGTTTTACATGTTAGTAATGGATGAATTTGATACATTAATGGATCAAAATTTTATAATAACTTAGTACCCCCTATTCAGTAACTATTGTAACTAAAATAGGAACATACTAAAATTGTAAATTTTAGATTTACGATCTTATTTCAAGGTTATAAAATATTACAATTTTCATCATTATTCATAATACCTACGTCTGATTCAGTTACTTTTTAAGAACGTTCCGGCCAAAATAGATATGTTCCTATTCCATTTAGTCTAAGTTGGTATTTTATAACGTTGAAATAAGACCGTAAATCTAAAATTTACAATTTTAGAACGTTCCTGTTTTAGTTACAATAGTTACTGAATAGGGGGTAGTATGTAGATAGTTAAATTGTCTTGGTCTTGGTTGATGAAAAGAAAAGTCGATGGACCCCAAAAAGCATAATATTTGCTGTCGTCGCGTCGGGAAAAAATGGATTATATGAGATAAGCTAGGGAATATAGATAGTGGAAAAATATGAAATAGGCAGTGCAGTAGAGAAGACTTAGAATAATTAGGTACCTAATAGTCTATTCTAAACTAAAATTTCAACCCTTACAGTGTATTCGTTTACAACCGGGATTTATGTATTTAATTAAGACTTTGGCACATGTTACAAAATAAAAATATATGCAATGAAATCATATGTGATACCTACCTACCGAAATTCCCAAAAAGGTAGGTATACAAGTTTGAAAAATATAATTTTCCCATTACAGTGAAAAAAAATCATGTCGAAAGTAACCGAACGACTACAAAACATTTCGTTTTGTGTTAGTAATTATTTTGTGCCCTCAGCAAAACAGTACAGTCATAAATAGAAAAACTTTTATTAAGGCCCTAGTATACCCTGGATATACGGATGTACGCAAAAATGCACACTAAATTAGCTTCTAATGTATGAAACACGAGAAAATATTGTATATCACCTGATATGTGATATACAACATTTTACCGTGCAAAAATGGTGAAATTTAGAGGTTTTTTTTAAATAGCAAGAAGAGTTATTGTAATATTATAATAATAAAAAATTCAGCCGGTAGATTTTCATATTCTCTATCGAATAAAGTAAAAATATACTTCATAGGCCTTGTAGTTTTTTAGTTACTTACAATAAAAAAATATAAAAGGGTTTTACTAAAACTAATTTTACAAGAAAAGTATTAAACAAATTCAAAATTCAAAAAAATCATGCAATAGATTAAAGATGTACATACAAACTGTTTCTTATTTCAAAGACGTATCTTTTGAGGGTATTAGGGAAATTATTTTCAAAATATAATGTATAGCCTACTATAGCCTCTTAAGGATAACATAGGTTTGGCTAAAACGCAGGTAGCCAGTTCGGTTGTCATCATTTTTTTTTCAGTGTATGAATCAGTTTTCAATATCATTCTTTACCAGTGGAATATTCTTGATGAAATTTCATAGCAAATTAAGGTTGAATTACGGCCATTATGGGAGTTTTAAGTAAACTATAAGAATACGTCGAGGTTCCATTAGTACCTCGTATTCTCGCAGTATGGAACATTTCATTTTTCTTAAATAACTCCCATAGCCATTATTAGATACTAAGGGTAGTTTTGGTCAAGGAAACAATCCATTTTAAAGTTTCAATTTATTTTATCGAGACTACTGGTATTATCGGTAACTAGCTGACATCAAGATAGTGAGAAGTAAATGCGAAACTTGAAGCTAAGAGGCAATGTATATTTAGATGGATTGGTTTCAAAGCAGACGCTTTACTGAAATAATTTTCCATGCAGGAATGAAACTTTTCCATGAACGTATATAAGAAGTTGTTTGTGAACTGGGTTTTATAATCCAGTGATCGCGAATTCGAATCTTGCCACGATCGATTTCATTCATATAGTACAAGCATTTATGCTTAGTTTAGGTAATGTATGAGGATGTATAATGTATATGTACTTTTTACAAGGAATTTAATTTAAAGAAAAATGCAAGACCATGACCACAGGATGATCTTGGTTTTGCACTCCAGGTCTTGCATTTTTTAAATGAATATGTCCTTGTAACAAGTACATACCTATACATAGTATACATCCTCATACATTCCCTAAACTTAGCATAAATGCTTGTGCTATATTATGAACGAAATAGGTCATGGCAAGATGAATTACTAAACCCAGTTTATCAGATATTTATCAGAACTGATTCCTATAACTTTTGAATCTGATAATAATTATTTTTGGTTTTTGGAAGATTCTGTGCAGAAATAATGGAAAATTTCGATACCATTACGATTTACGATTAATGTATAGTTACTGGCGAATTTAAATGATAGAAAGCAGATATATTCCCATTTATTACTGTTCTGCCAGATAAAAAGAACATCGGAACTATTAACACGTCCATTTTGACTCGATGCAGAATGCACGGAGTGTTGGTTGGTAGGTTGCAAATTATTTTCACATTAAGACACTCTTTCATACATCGTGAATATTGTAATCATTGTTAATGCCGGCATAACACTGTTGTAGTCTACAAGAGTCAATTTCGCGAGTGCAAAATGTCAGTTCGATTTCCGCGAATGCGACCGATTAATATGACATTTGTGATCGTTATGTCCGCGTTTTTAAAATAATATTATTTACATTCATTAAGGGAATAAAAAGTTTTTGGTTGGATATAATTGGTTAGTAATAAAGCGAACGAAGCGAGATTTTCAGAAAATAAATTAAAACATGCCGACAATAATAAACATTAGCCGATGGATCATGTCAGTGTTTTGTATTAAATTCAAAAGATTTTTGTAAAAAATATGTTTTTTTTAACATGCATTTAACGTTAAACCTCATGCATCTTTGGAGTTGATACACTGGTTAGTTATAATATAAGACATTTACATTTTGAAATAAAATAAAGAGCTCCAGTAGGTACGTATATAGACCGAAATATCGAAAATACTCCATTATACCGCGCATATGCCGTCAATACAATGAAAATTTTAATGATGTTGATATTTTACAATTTCGTTATAACAAATATCGAAAAACGATACGCCCGTGACTTCTGACCCTGCACATATTTATATTCCCATTTGTTTCTGTTAATAATATTTATATTTACTTTTTCAAATATTTTGTACAAATGAACCTACTTGGTTGTGTTTTTGTACAAGCTTTTGCCTAGTGGGGCGTTATTAGTCAGCTTATATATGTAATATTTATTTTGTGTAATAAATGAATAAAAATAAAAACAACAAAAAAGGTAAACTAGTGCCGGATGATTGAGTAGTAGCCATGCGTCAGACACCTTTATTTCCCTCTTTGTCCTTCCTACCCCTTCATCTTCAATCAAAATCCTCAACACACTTACTACTATATTGTTTTATATGTAGGTTTGATAAGTTCTGTATCGTTATTTGTTCAATTTTATTTGATAACCTTTTTCTTTTCTGTTCATTTTGTTGTTTGTTAATCATATTGTTTAAAATTTGTGGATATAGGTGGTATAGATGTTTTGGCGCACGTTTTATTTTATTGTTTTGTATATTATTTTGATGTCGCTGTTTTCCATTCCAAGGAAATAAACATAACTCGTCACGACTAAGTTATGTTTTGAAAAATTATTAAAAAATGTAGGTCCATCCATCATTTGTACTGAAGTCCACTGCAGACTCTGGCCTTCAGAAATCTTCTCTATCCTTCACCATCGACAGTCAATCTTCTTCAATTGGTTATCTCCATTAGTCTGACATCACATATCATATGGTCCAACCATCTAGGTCTACTCCTGCCTCTATTTCGTCTTCCTTCAGGACGTGTTTAATAACATTTATCGGAATACGGTCATCATCATCTATCCGGCAATATCCAAGGTGCAAGCAATCGAAGTCCTATATTTTTTTGAATCGGACTGCAGTCGGTTCAATATACAATGCATCAAGCTCATTTTCTAGCTCAAATAAAAAAAAATATGGGTATTTTTAATTTATAGAAAACACGCTTGGCTTGGACATATTCAAAGATACTAAAAATTCATTTCGTCAAAAGTTAAAAACACTTACTTCATAGGTTTATTATTACGCACCATACATACACACCACACACTAACTCTTACACACATATTACAAATATATGTTTTTTTTTTTGATATATAACTTATCATGATATTTTATTGACAAATTTTTAACATCTCAATAGAGAGGATGTTGGAATGTTATAGAAGAACCAGGAACTCAAGGCACAGGGAAAAAATCCAATTAACTAAATTTTTGTTAATATGTACCACAAAGTTAAAAATACGATATTTAATAAAAAATCCAATGTTTGCGTATATGCAACCTTTAAAAAATATTCGACTTATGATAGTATTGCAAGTTTATAATTGATGTATGGAGTTAGTATTTATGTAAGTTGTTTTATATTCAGTATTTAAATTTACCTTCATACATTGTTAGCTTTCATTAAACAAAAAAAAAGTATAATTTATTTACATAAACCATAATGCGTCCTTGAAACAAGCACACATAGGTAAATTCATCGTAGATTATTACACCAAGTAAAAGATTATAATTATATTTTTATTTTATTTTTTATTTTTTCAAATTGAAGCTAACAATGTACAAAGAATAGTATATATGTATAAAAATATCAAATATAACAATTATCATCTCCATACATCAATTATTAGCTTACAATACTATCATAATTTATTACAAAATACAGTCATGTATTCAAGATACAAAATCATATGTGTGTGTGAGGGTGTGTATGTGTGATGGTGTGTGTGTGTGTAAGTGTAAATGTGTATAATTACTACCTAAGCTAATTTAGTAGAATGATTGAGAAGCAGGGCCGTATTCAAGATACATACTTCTGTTCAAAATGAGCAGTATGCACAATGCACATATACCTACCTTCCTATTGAATATTTATATTTTATAGCAAAAATACTCATTCATAACATAAATTGAAATAGTGTATGGAACGTAATATTATGTATGTGCCATACACATACCAATAATCTATAGACATGACATAAGCGAAATTTCTTGGTAGGTACACACCGCGTGACTGTGCCACCGAAATCTGGCGGTGAGATCTATTATGCTGAAATCGTATATTGGAGAGTAAAACACAAACTGACAACAAAACGTGAGAGAGTGTCAATGGTATGGATGTGTGCTGTGTATATGTAATATCCTTCCATTGCATTTGTTTTATTGTTTTCGAAGCTCTCTTTCATAAAAAAAACATGTATTTTATAAACAAATCAATACAACGTATTTGTTTCTTTCGGAATGGTTCCAAATGAAAATTGAAACGGTACTCAACATTATCTACCTACTTAATATCAAAAAGTACATGTTGTTAACAAAGGAATTTAAATTTTGATAGTCAAATACTTTATTAATATCCGATTTATATTTAAATATTTAATGTGTATGGGATACTCAACATTATCTACCTACTTAATATCAAAAAGTACATGTTGTTAACAAAGGAATTTAAATTTTGATAGTCAAATACTTTATTAATATCCGATTTATATTTAAATATTTAATGTGTATGGGATACATAACTTTGTATAGGTATCAGTCCCTTGGCCTAATGTCATAGTTTATGTCGGCTCTATATATTGCTTACTCTGTGGTTTCCTACATTTTTTTTTCAATTTGATTTAATTTTGATCATGGCTACTGTGAATTGTGAATCAATTATTTTCAAGTAAAAGACAAGGCTTTCGACCTGCAATCATAATTTGTAAGTCATAAGCCCTGTT